>CM032228.1:139182500-139915000 GCA_019009955.1 Riptortus pedestris
TAGTGAAGACTCTGGGATCTCTGATGATGAACTAGTGGAAGGTAATGCATGCGTGAATGTAATTTTCATCCTCTTAAAAGCATTTTGTGCCTGTGCTGTCATGTGTAGATATGAGTCTTTCACTAGACAAGAGTGTTAAAGTAAGAAATTAATACGTAGGCAATTATATATTTTTTACTTTTGTTAAGGACCACAAATGCAAACTTTACTTGTGTGTTTAGGCTGAAGGGCAGAGTACAACATGTTTACTCATTACATAAGTTTTTTACTAGTCTCCTCTATATATTACATAGAGGAATTGAATCAACTTTAAACATAAAGAAAGTCCATTACGCAGGGACTGTATGAACATAGAAAGTTTCCTACATGCTGATATGACACTACTGATATCTCACCATATATTATCTATTTCTAAATAAAAACATTAGAATTGGGGGTTTACTAAAGACTATGAATGTATCTCATATAGTATGGCTTTGTTGATAATATTCGGTATTTAAGCTTGGAATAAGGGGTTTCATAACATATTTGCTTATTGTTAAAGTGAATTGACTACAAGTGTGGGTTTGCTGAAGGCTAAAAGTTAAAATTATTTTTGTTAATTTTTTTTTTTTTTATAATATTAGTAAATGTTTTATAGTAAATAAAATATTTGGCATCCTGTTATGTTTTGCTAACAATTAATGGAAATAAATACATTTCATATCAAGTAACAATTGCACCTGCTAGTGTGTGCTAGGCAAATATTATAAAAGTTATTTATAGCTACTTTATATATGTACACACAACTAATTAATATGTATATTTGTGTGTGTGTGTCTTCGGCTAAAGTGTAGTTTAGTCCCCCCCCCTCCCCCCTACGCCGCCACCTTGTTTCGTTATAATCCCCACCCTCGTTTAAAACCACCGTTGGAATATTTTGGAAATTTTAAAGTGTTAAAAAATATAAAGTTAGAACAACAAAACCCCCACCCTCGGTGTAAACCACCGATGGCGTATTTTGGAAATTTTAAAGTGTTAAAAAAGATAAAGTTAGAAAAACAAAATGGCCGCCGTCGTCATCGTGCGCCACCAAGGGGGGGACTAAAATACACTTTCACCTGTGTCTTCATGGCACAATTATTTTTTTTTTATATATATATATATATATATATATATATATATATGCATATATATATATATTGTTGTCATAACTGTCGGTGGACACTGGCTGATGGTTGAGTACAGCTGGCAAGCACTTTCGATGCGATGGCACCATCTTCAAACCCGTCAAAAAGTTGTACTCTGTTGTTGTTTTATATATATATATATATATATATATATATAATTGTGCCATGAAGACACTCTTTACAGTCGATTACAGAATCCAATGAATTTCCATTCCAAAATTCTATAACTTCATCATAATTTTGCCAGTCTCCGTAATAAATTAAACTCTTTCAGACATGGTTAAAGAAAAAACAAAAAAGATTGGTAAAAAGAAGTTAAAGAAACTTAAAAAAGCAGGCATTGACCCTCAAGCAAAGGAAGAGTCTGAATCCGAAGATGAAAGAGAGAAAATAGCTTTTGATGAAGCTCCTCCTTGTGATGAAAACTTGTCATTCTATGAAATGAACTTGTCCAGGCCTATACTTAAGGTAAGTAATTTTGTCTTAATATAGTAATAATAATATTACAAGAGAAACTTTATAGCTAACAGTTTGTTATTGTAATCAGTTGTTGAATCATGAACCTATTATTTTGGATGATGTGTGGGTGGAATATAAATACCCAAACTATTTGTTGATACCTGTGAAATATATGAGCATTGAATGAAAGATTTAATTTTATTCTTTCCGTATATCTGATGTAAATTTAGTTTGAAAATGAATGTCTATTTATAAACCTACAGTTTAGTATATTGCCAAGTTAGTGTGGTAAATTATTATTTCTTATTATTACATACATGTTTCCATCTATTTCATATCATTGGTTTAAGGCAATCCAAGCCATGAAGTTTGTACATCCAACACCAATTCAGTCAGCTGCAATCCCAGTGGCCCTTGAAGGGAGAGATATATGTGGCTGTGCTCCAACCGGAACTGGCAAAACTGGAGCTTTCATGATCCCAACCTTAGAGAGGCTTGTGTACAAACCTACAGGATCTACTTCAGTTACCAGGTAAATAAATAGTGAAGATTATGATGCGTTTGGAATATGTGATCTTGTATTCATTTTCACAGTGTAGAAAAAAAAAAACAGAAGGCCAATTGAACTGACACATATGCCTGCAATGTGTTTATTCTAACCACACTCTACAAGTTTCAACTTCTTCTGACATTTAAGTCCTTCATTCATAAGTACACAAATATTTCAGATTAAATAATGCAAATAAGGTTTTATGAGAGTAGTCACATAAGGCAAACTATTAATATTTGAATTAGAGATATTGTTATTATTCCAAGCTTGGGCTTACTTACATTTTTCATTCAAATATGTACTAACTGAGATATACTTACTTCTATTTACTACCCTTTCCCTAAAGTTCCACTCTGGTGGATAATGGCCTGTTGGAGAACTTATGGAGATTGGGCATCTCTAAATGGTGAAGCGTGGCTGGGAACCATGAGGAAATAGTGGTTGTAATGGCCAAGGCCCTTCAAGGACTCTAGTACTGGGAAAGTTAGTAAGTTTGAATGGACCTCATTTTCATTTACTACTAGCATTGCTGGTCATGTGAAGAAATTTTTCAAAAGTTATATCTTAAATAAAACCTCAATAGCTAATTTCTCTTGAGGAAAATCTACTGAAACAAGATACAGCGTATTAGTAATTAGTGGATTCATATCTTTTTCATATGTTTGAAAATGATACCCAAAGAAAACTTTGTGTCTGCCGGGTGCTTTTCTCCTTCAAGGCTTGCACTTTTTGAAATTTTGAATTTCCACTTCCAGGGTTATGTTAAACAAATAGATGACAGTGGATCACCTGGTCTTCAGATAGTGGTAACCTTTAAGTCATCAGAGCTTCTAACTCTGAATTTGAATTTACAAAAAGTCTCTCACAGGGCCATCTATGTTAGTGCCTAGTTATTTCAATTGACTGTAATGCATCCAGTAGTTTAAGCCAGTATAAGCTCTCATTGCTCTGCTGGAAATTAATGATGAGGTGATGCAGTTCAAATTGTTACAGATGTTATCTGTATTGATCTTTCTGGGAGCAATCTATTCTGTTTCTCTCACAGATCCCTCTCAACCTTCTTTATTAACCTCGATAGGATCGGCATTAACAGGATCTTATAGGAATAAAGATTATTATTAAAACTTGCTAACTTCAGTCATACTAAGTAAATTTCACAGACCTCTAACAAAAAATTATTAATTAATTTATGAGCTAGTCAATTCAGCACTTGGATTATTTCAACTTTCATGCTTTAAATTAATTATAAATTTATTCAACTAACTGTTTAATTAAATTAATTTTTATATTATCAAAAATAATAATAATACTAACCTTTAATTTTTTTAAAATTTTATATTTTACATCCAATTTGCAAAAACATTGTACTGTTGGCGAAGGGCTCCTAATGGTGATTCTCACAACTTCGTTTGTCGTGACAAAATAATGTATTACACCCTTTTCACTGAATATTATAACTCTGACAATGATGCATGTTAATATATATATATATATATATATATATATATATATATATATATATATATATATATGTATATTGAACGGGGACTTCATTTTCTTTATCTCCTGGGTAGGATTGATGGACATATGAGGACTTTTTTTCAAAAATCATGTCAAGATTACAACCTCAACAGCTCAAAATTTTTAAAAAGATAACTAATTTAACTACTGTTTTATGTTTTTATATTTCTCAATTTACTTTTACCCTTACTTATCTCCATTATCATTATTTGACCTTCAAACTACATTATGGTTTTAATTTCTATTTCAAGGGTTCTTTGTTTGGTACCAACAAGAGAGCTTGGAGTACAAGTATATCAGGTTACAAAGCAGCTATCACAATTTACAAGGATAGATGTTGCTCTTGCAGTAGGAGGGCTAGATGTGAAAGCTCAGGTAATTTTCTCATTTATTAATTAATTATACACTGGAATTATTGGAGATTACACTTTTTCTCTTCATGGGATACTTTCAAAACTTAGCAATAACAAATGATATATATATATTTGTCTGTTAACACTCTAGCGGTCGCAATTTTGGTTTGATCGTAACGAAACTCGATATTTAACCGTTTTATGTAAAAAGACAGATCAAGTTCATTAATGGCTGAAATCAGACTATTGGGAGGGGGGGGGTGTTGAAAATTCAAAATATCTCTGTTATTATGCATCGGATCGAAAAAATTGTATAGAACCAATCTTATTGCAAATTAAATGTACTAAAAATATTGTTATATACAATTATTCTCTATCTTGAATATTAACCAAGATATGTGGATTTTTATGAAGTCTGTGGTCAGGTATAGTTCGGATTAGGTGGGCCGTTTTCGTAACTGCTCAGCTGAAAGGTGGAAGCTTCTTCTAACCTTACCTGTCGTTTCTAACCTTACCTTACCTTCGTTACTTTGTGAGATTTATGCAAATATGTTCTGTTCCCCCCCCCCTTCTTTAGTTCTTGGACTATTAAATTTTGAGTTATTAAAATATAAATTATTCTTACAATTCAGAAGCTGTTTCAGTTGGGAATTTATTTTAATTAACTGAAAGATTTCTCATTACCATTTGTATTTATCACGGTGGTGTTGTGTTACCAGTATGCAGAATTCTTTATTCTTCGTGAAGAATTCTTTATTTCACGTGGGAAATCTGCTTAGTTTACGCAGCCCCTGCGTGACGGACTTTTGGGAATTGAGCTAGGTTTAGTAATGCTTCCAAAATCTGACTAATGCTACACCTCAGTAAGTATGAGTTTCCAGGTTAAACTTTAATTTACTTCCGGTCTTAACTCCACTGATTTGATAATAGTAAGAATTAAGACAAGGAGGGAATGGATATATAATAAATCAAGAATTTGACAGACTGATTAATAAACCACACTATTTATTAATGATAACTTCTTGAATAAGAAATGCAATTTTCATTGTAAAGGAAATTATTTTTTTTTTCTTGGATTTGGCTAAATTAAAAAAAAAAAAAATTAACAAGTTCTTATGGTACAAGGCATCCCCTCTCCCTCCAAGAGTCACATTTTAAACAATTACTTCTGAGAGTCCTTTGACCCACAGGTATAGCCAATTATTTTAATTATCAGACTACTGTTATTAATTATGATGAAGTCCTCTCATTGTTTAGAAAGCCAGGACATAGTTGTTGTTGTGGTAATTTTTTTTTTCCAAAAATGAGAGACTACCTCCCTATTTTACTTATAGAATAGAGAATAATTCCCTACTATGCCTATAGTATAGAGACTATTTCCCTATTATACTTATAGTATAGAGGCTATCTCCCTATTATTTATTAACTTCCACTTTTTGCAACTTAGAATTATAATATTATTATAATGATCCTATTATTATAATTATAGTATATAGACAATTTCTATATTATAGTATAAAGACTATTTCTATGATACTTATACTGTAGCATAAAAATGTAAGTTCTAAGAGTCCAGGACTTGTTTTAATATGAGCATTTTCATGTTTAAGATTATTAATTTTGGAGACATTTGATGGGATGAAAGAAAGTGATTGTCCTCAGAAAATTAGAGAAAATATTAATGTGTTATTTGTTGTCTAATATATCACAAGTGGAGCTTTTAAGGCTTTGAAAAGGACTCTTAAACATATGAATTTATGATATATTCCTAAATTAATAATCAGTGATATTTGTTTTTACCAAAATATTTTATCTGGTTCAGGAAGCCGAGCTGCGAAAATCACCTGACATTGTAATAGCCACTCCAGGCAGGCTTATAGACCATCTGAAAAACACTCCAGGCTTTACATTGGATCAAGTTGAAGTACTAATTATAGATGAGGCTGACAGGTGATTATTAGATGTTTAACAGCTAAATTAATCAATTTATACTTGTTAGATTCCTAATATTTTTTATTTATTAGTCTAGTTGTATCTTATAAATATATTGAAATTATTATCTTCCTGTTTTAATTAACTTATTATCAAAGGAATTTTATAATAAGTTCATTATAATGGAGGTATTGATTTGGTTCCATTTTTCTGTTATTAACTTTGTTTGTGATTTAAAATTGACTTTTTTTTTTGTTAATTTCAATTGCAATAAAACCAATTAGCAAAACCTGTTTTTCAAAAATAATAATAAAATTAAAATGTAAATTTTTAAAAAATTGTTTGGGTTCAATAACTTGAGGGGTCCCTCTCTGAAAGGACTGCTTCCAACTGTACCAAACTGACTTTAGCGGGCCCCATGACTTCTCCAGATTTCATCTGGACCATCTGGATCACTTTATGCTACTCTTGTTACATCTAAGAATAGCGAAGTCCATCTCACAGGGGCTGCATTAATTATGCAGATTTCCCACATGTATCGCACATTTGCATTTATCTCAAAATATGAAAGTTCAATGAGAACAATATTTGGTATTTAGCCTTCAAATAAAGTGCTTCATAATATAACAGCTTATTGTTAATATGACATGAGTGGGGGTATACTGATGGCCGAAAACTAAAGAATGCAAATATCTCAGTTAATAATCAAGATATATAAAAAGCGAACAATAATAACAACATTTATAGAACATTACATTTACAATAAGATTGATTCAATACATTTTTTTGATCCAATGCAAAATAACAATGGAGATATTTGGAGTTTTTGAAATTCGCCCACTCTAAGTTCTCCCACTGATCGAATGATAGCCGTTAACGAACTTGATCTTCATTTTTACGCAAAACGTTTAAATATAGAGTTTGGTAACGATGGTACAAAAATTGTGGCAACTAGAGCATTAACAGACAAATATATGTGTGTGTGTTTATATATATATATATATATATATATATATATATATATATATATATATATATATACTAGCAGACCCGGCCACGCGTTGCTGTGGTTATTGTTAAAGTTATTGTTATATTACATTGTAGTATACAATTTAAGAGGAACGGTAGGAGAACATCAGTCACGGGGTCCACCATGCTTTTTACTTAGATGGTATTTGTAAAAGAATATGGTGACCTCCATGACAGATTTTCTACGACTACAACCCTTTAGTACAATGAAATTATTTACGAACCAAGACGGAAATGTTGAAGTTGGTACACAAATTCAAGGGATTAGGATTTGAAGGGGAAGGACGTTGGACACGATTGATTAACATTTTCTTACAGTTTATATTAAGCAGAAATCAATACAAAAGAATTAATTTTTAAATTTATTATTTCCATTTAATTTTGTAACGAATGAGCATATTACAAAGTTGTTAGTGAATAACATATGACATTTAAACTTATGAATGAGGTAGGTAAGGCAGATAGTCTTAAATCTTTAACAGTAATATTTATTAATTTAAATTATAAATACTTTCAATTTCAATTTAATTTAGCACTAATCGGTGCACAATATTTTTGGTTAACCTGTCTTTAGCTAACACAAATAGATTCGACGGTTTCCCAACACGTGAACATGCAACATATAGTTGCCCATGAGAAAAACACGGATTTTCCAAATCTAAACCACAAATGGACATTGTTTGGCCTTGAGACTTATTTATTGACATGGCAAAAGCTAAACGAATTGGAAACTGTAGCCGTTTGAAAGGTATGGTAGAATCTGACGGTATCATTGGAATACGTGGCAACAGGACCACTTTTCCTTTAAACTTCCCAGTTAAAATGGTTGCTTCAAGAATGTTTCCAGTTATCTTTTTGATGATCAAACGTGTACCGTTGCATAATTGAGGTGGATTCAAATTACGTAGGAGAATAATCGGGGAACCAATCTTTAATCGAAGATTGTGGGGTGGCATTCCAGGTATATCTAGTGAATTCAAAAATTCAGTTGGAAAATTTACACTTTCATTTTCATCAACAACAGTATCGATTGATTTAAAAGACATCAGATCGCCTGGTAACAACTGTTGTATCTGGAAGTTAATTTCGTCAACATCAACATTTTTGGCTGCCAAAATCGCCCGATGACTGAGCCAGTTATGATTCAAGTAATTATTCTGTATATCCGGAAAAATAATCTGAATCAATTCATTTTTATCTTACAGTGCAAAAATTGACTGGCAGTTTGATGCATTGCGTATTTGGTTGCAGTTCTATTTTACCGTTCCCAATATCTAGTAATTGAATTGTAGCTTATATGACACGTTTGTCGGTTTACCATAGCAGTGCCATCTATTGATTACTTACTCAATCCAGTCGAAAAGTATCGACATCTGTTAGAATCTTTTGGAGTTAACAGATAATTGTGACTGTCAATTAATTATAGACAAATAATTTGCAATAAAATAAAATTGCGACTATAATTAAAGATCTAAGCTATCCTATCTCTCAAGTTGGACCAGACTGCTCACGGTGTGCCAATTTAATTTAAAATCGGTTAAGTAGTTTAGGAGTCCATCGCGGACAAACATCGTGACAGGAGATTTATATATATTAAGATATATATATATATATATATATATATATATATATATATATATACATATATGAATGGAGATAATATCTTAGATGGTGATACTTTTTATTATTGTATTGAAAAATGTAACCTTTTTAAAATCAGTTTAAAATCTGATATTCTCGTGTCTTAATGAAAATTTCATTTATTCAAATCACATAATTGGGTTTGCCGCAGCCCCAATTGTTTTGATATGTTGAGTTTTTATATCAAATTCCAGAAAATAACAATTGCTTTTCTATAATAATTCTTAAATTTTCTTGAAATCTTTTATAATTTCTCTTCTTAAATTTTTTGTCTCTATGCCAATTTTTCTTCTTTTTTTATTTTTTTTATTTTTATGTTAATTGTAGAATGCTTGATGAAAATTTTAAAGAGCAGATGAAGGAGATCCTCCGATGCTGTTCACACAATCGCCAGTGCCTACTCTTCTCTGCAACTATGACTGATGGTAAAAAAAACTTAATTACTTATTTAAATATATATATATATATATATATATATATATATATATATATATATATATATATCAGAGTGCAGTATATATGGAATATTCTTATAGTGAATGCTTTAATTGTGTAATAATACATTTGCTCTGAACGGTTATTGATGTCCGTACCTAGAATTTTATATGGTGAGTACTAGTGTGGACTATTGTAACCTGGTGTTCATTGATCCTGGTGATTTATTTATTATCAATTGTATGGTAAAGGGTCTATATTGATAAAAACAAATTGGTTTCTTGAATTTGTTGATTATGCTCTACATGTTTTGTGCCTTGGAGGCGAACAAGCTGACACGTTAGCAAAGGAAGCAGCTCAAGATACAAAAATAATCCAGAATTCTCCCTCGTACTACTCTCATACATTAAAAAAGACTTACGTTCCGACATAATACATAAGTGGAACAGAGAATGGACGACAAATCTTACAGCTTACATCAATACATACCAAATGTAACTCACAACAACTACTACACAATTAAACCTTTCCTTGCGCAAAGCCACTATAGTGGCTTGAATCAAACCACTATAGTGGCTTTGCGCAAGGAAAGGGCTAAGAGTCACCATCACAAATGCATACAATTTCTAACGGAACATGGACAGACAGGACATTTTTAACAAGATTTAAAATTCAAGACAATGCCAAATGTACTTGCGACTCACAGACAGCACAAATGTTTTTACATATACTCTATGACTGTTCAACATTTAATTAAAAGAGATCAAATTTAATAATGAACATAATTTTAAAAGGAAGTAATCGGCCAGAACTACCTCATATTATATTTAACATATATAATGAAGGACTTATAAAGTTTTATCGGAAGTATAGATATGGATGTAGCAAAAATACATTAGAATGTAAAGTTGATTGTGAGGAATGGGAGCTATAATTCAATATATTTACCTTACATAGACTCATAAATTAAACATCGGTTGAGTTTAACTTTAATTAATTGATTTGTTTTTGTTCTTATTTTATTTATTCATTTTTCATTTCATTTATTAATTTCATTTTAAATTATCTTACTTATTTTAATATTGTATTTTATTATTTTTTTTATATTATATTTGAGTAGATAGTTGATTAATGTGTATATATTTTAAAATAAAAATGTATTTAAACATAATCATACGTAATATGCCTTGTGGCAATGACTAAATGTTATGTGTAAATAACTCCTCATAGGGTTATTATGAGGAGAAAAAAATGTCGTGTGCCTTCTTTGATACCTCTTATAAAAATATCATTAATTTTTTTTAAACCATAAACAATTAAAATATTCAATTAATACAATATTGTGTTATAATCTAAATAAATAATAAAATAAAAAATGTATATATTTGAATAATTTAGGTAGGCATGCTCTTCCTTGACAGCTAATCAGTGAACTAGTACCAGGTGGTAACAACGTCAAACCAGTCGGCTGATAGAGAGAACATTGATAATATTGCTCTATTGATTAATTGAACAATGGAAGATACTATTAAAATATTTTAAATCTATTTTCTTGTTAATGTCTTTTGGCTTTTTATTAATAAAATGTTAGATTCTCATTATTTTCCTTTTAAATATATTCCACTCTTTATTTATTAATTTAACTCTATCAAAATTAAATCTTTGGTTAAATTCAATAGTATATCCTGTTAAGACAGCTTTGTTTTCATTTTTATCTATGTGAACAACTTGTTGTTTTACATATTTTCAAAGTATTTGAGACGATTCCCAATATATGAGCTTTCACAATCCTACACTGTATTTCTCTCCTAGGCCCCTAAGAAAAACTGCTAATAATGGAGCTCCTGCATGATTGACTTTTTTTATTTATTTGTTTGGATAATTAAATACATTTTTACAGGGAATGGTCTAAAGTTATTCTTAAAAACACCACTTTATTTATTTTTAACGAATTAATAGCATATTGTTTTATACATATAAAAGGTGTGGAAGAGCTAGCTGCAGTTTGTCTAAAGAGACCTATCAAACTTGGAGTAAATACTAGTAATGCTTTGAAGCAGGAATTTGTCAGGTATAGTGCTTTACATTTTTGTTAATTCACTTTAATAATATTTACTATTTCTATTTTATTGACTAAATACTATTGTATTTATACTTCAATCTACTAAGCAAAAACATACTTTTGGTTTCATTAAGGTGAAAATTAATAAAAATTGTTGAATTAGCTTTGTTTAATATAAATTATGTTATTAGCAGATTTCCTTTAAGGGAAATCAGCTAATGAGGTCGTACTCATAACACGATTTTCAAAAAATACTTTTCCGTAACTTTTCGGCTCTTGTGAAATTGGTGTAGAGACTGGTGTAAGCTTCTTCTTTAACATACGCAAAATTTCAGTAATTGTTTTTCTTTCCCGTGAAGAATATGTCTATCTATCTGTTCAGCTCTGAGTAGTTGGCAGACCTGTTTGTTTACCATCAGAGCTTTCTGTTTAGAGGTTATTAAAATTGACTGAAATATTTCTCATTACTGTTTGTATTTATTCACTTAATATTCACAGTGATGTTAAGTGTTACCAGTATGTAGATTTATCTATTGCAAATTAATTACCATTTTGTGTGACTAAGGCTAGTTGGGATGGCTTATCGTCAGTTTACCACCCTTTTCTAGTCAGAATGGAACTAAGAAATTTATTTAATTAGAGTTTGACACTAAATAAATTCTCAATTCCCATCTGAGAACCAAACTCACAACTCTAGGTTCACCAAGGGAGATTAAAGCTAATTCCTGAACTCACATGGCTAATATAAATTATATTAAAGCATTAGTCTTAATTCAATTGGTTAATTGGGTGTACTCACCAAATAAGAGCGGTAGTAGACTGTGTTCAGGTGAAGAATATTCTAATTTTTTGAGAGATTAGTATAGTAAATGTGTATGTTATTTGTTATTTAAAATGCCACCTGAAGACAGCATCAGATGATTTCAAGTCACGTGGTTATTCAAGAGTTGGCACAAAGGGACTAAGTAGATTTTACTGTGCTAATTTCTGTATAAATGTGATTTATATTTTATTTCTTTATATAAATAGTACTTATGTATACTTGGAAATAAATTATTTGTCTTCATTGTCTAGGATTTTCTGTAAGGGAAAATGTCAACATTGACTAAGTCTTCCAATGTTAAGACATTAACTTAGCAAATTCCTTCTTCTGGGAATCTAGCCCCATATAGCCACACAATTTTTTCCCTTGATATAACTTATAATCTTGTATAATTTCCTATTCTATTACTGAAGGACTTATTATGAATTAATTTTAGGGTTCGTAATGAAGGTGACAGAGAAGCACTGCTTGCTGCTCTGGTATGCAGAACCTTCCAGGAAAATACTATGATTTTTGTTCAAACACGTAAGCAGGCACATCGTCTTCACATTCTCCTTGGTCTCCTTGGAGTAAAGGTTTGCTTATCATTTATATATACATATAATTTGTTAATTCTTTGCCATTATTATTAATTAATTTGAATGAAATTAATTCTCAAGGTTACTTATGAATGTTGGAATCTTGTTTGGATTGATTCAGTAAATAAAAATATTGCCCATAGCATTCTCTTTGATCTTTACCTGTCAATGAGCCCCACTTTCCAGTAAAGCTGGTTCCTGTGTGAAGTTAGACCATTAACCTCTCGTGTAGGGAAGGCCCACAGGTTGAAACATACTTGTAAAAAGGGGCTTATTATTATTATATCAATGGCCTTAAAAGCCTCCATCTTTAACCTTTAATTTATTCCAATTTGAAGTGCTGGATGATGAAGGAGAAGGAAGCAGATTACAGGTAAGAAACTAGGAAAAACGTCATTCTTTTATAAATATTTAATCAAAGCAGTGAGGTCCCAAATGCTCTTTCAACTGCTCAAAAAATATGTTCTCTACTGCAATACTTTTTACATGAGCCAACCCCCAAAAAAAATCTTAGGCCCAATTATAACTGGAGATGAGACAATGGTGACCCACTCAGCAAAAGGGAATCCTTGGAATGGAGAAGACCAGATGACCTCTGTTAAAGGAAATAGCCATACAATCATCAAAAAAGGTAATGGTCACCATTTTTTGAGATTGGAACACCAAAGTGAATGATGATTATTAAGCTGCCCTACTTCACTGGTTGCGAGACATCATCAATGAGAAAAACCAAAAATTCGAAATATCTCTGTTATTAAACTCATTGAAAATTTGATTTCCTATAAATATTGCTATACACATTTTTCTTTATCTTAAATATTAACCGAGTTATTTAATTTTTTAAATTATCATCCTTCAGTAAATCCCCACTTTTAGTCATCGCACTCTAACAATAAGTGAATACATCATGGAATGTTTTCATACTTTCTTGTTTTCAGTCTTTAGTAAACATTTCCTTCTAATCATCAGATATTTACTTAGAAATTGAAAATATATGGTGGGATGAGAAAGTAGTGTCATACCAGCACATGGGAAATTTGCACACACAGACCTGCGTAACAGACTTTATTTTTCTTTTTGCATTATTACTGGCATCCAAGGGAAACATTAGATTTCAGTTTAATCTTTGGAATACTGGCCAGAGCTCTTTCCTCATCTTCATTCTTTAGAAATGAAGTTAGTTCTAGTTTCTAAGGTTGTTTTTTTATTTTTATTAACCTTTTTTCAGTCTTGTAACAAAATTTCCATAGTGCTGAACTTTGTCATGGGCATTTTTGTATTACTTTGCACATTATTACTCCTTAGAATGTGTGTTTATTTTTTTAATTTCAAATACATCTAGATATAATCTTTATAATTTATTTATTAGTATAACTTTTCTCAGTGTGGAGAATTGCATGGTGATATGAGTCAACCACAGAGACTGGATGCGCTGCGCAGGTTCAGAGCAGAGGAGACTGATGTACTTGTTTCTACTGACCTTGCAGCAAGAGGTTTAGATATCTCTGGTGTTGCCACGGTATTTAACCCATATATTGTTCCGCTTTTTTAAACTATTTAATAGTTTATTAACTTAAATTGCCATTAATTGATGGTGCATTAGAAAGGTTTTCATAACTTTTATTATCCTAGGTAATAAACTTCGTTCTGCCTGTGAGTTTGGAGCACTATGTGCATAGAGTTGGCCGTACAGCTCGTGCTGGTAGAGCTGGAGTCTCAGTTAGCTTAGCTGGCCAAAAGGAAAGATCCCTCATAAAGAGTATACTCAAAAAATTCAAAGGACAAACTCCTAAACTAAGAGTCATTCCACCAGGTTTGGTTTTGCTTTATCTTATTTTGTTTGAACCATTTATAATATAAAACAGTGTGAATAGAGTTGTACATTAAACTGTTTATTTATTTTCTAATTATTTTTGTTGAAAGGTTTTTAGTATGTGGGTAGAAATTTCTTAGTGCTTCTTATTTTTTCGTGTTATGTAGGAGTATTGGTGGGAAGAAGGACATCGTTAGGCACTGACTAATAGTAAAACCAGTCATTATTTTGTTGGTTTGAACTGAATTCATTGGTTTCGCAACTAGCCTATACTCAATATTATATATATTTTTTTTAAACTTCTGTTATAACTGTATGATGAAGGACTTAATTGTTCAGATTCTATTCAAATTTAATGCCGGATTCTTAAATTTAAATTTTATACTGGTTTATTTCCAAATTGTGGTTGATTTTGTTTACTGTTTTCAAATGTACTGGTTGAAAGAGAGTCCTGTCAATTTTAATCTCATTTTGAATCAAGCCACTATAGTGGCTTTGCGCAAGGAAAGGGTTAAGCATAAGAGCATTCAAATTTCTATACTTTTGGTCTAGTGGCTTTTTGAAGCGAGTTGTAATTCCAATGGTTTACCATCAAAATAATGGAGAAAAGTATGCTTGGTCATACACACAGACCATGAACGAAACAAATTTTCATCCAATTGAGGTCTGCATTCATGTTTGACTTATTTCTATGGGTCTGTTTACATTTATTATTTAGAGCATAGATAGGTATTTATTGGTTATCGGGAGGCCACATTATAAAAGAAAATTATTTTATTATTTAAAATAACTCTTCTAGGATTAATAAATGACAAATTAGTTAATGGGAGATATGCTTGTTGCTATTCGGTGTTCATACTTATCTTAGTCATTCTGTTTCTTTTGTTATCAGAAAATGAGTGATTGTTTATTAATTTGGGGCTGAACACAGATCTGAAGAAGAAATTATTTACTTTCTTCAATGAAAAGGTTTGTAGCCCGTTACAAGTCAATGTCAGAATGGACATGAAATGCGGTTATATTTCACAGAAGATAAACCATTTTGGCAGTGTAATATTAGGCAATGCCGTGAAAAACTAGGGATTTGTATGGATAATTGGTTCGTTTGTATGTGACATCCTTTTGTCACCATAGTACGCTTTATGTATTGTTGGTGTAATGAATTAAACTCTTTAAAATAGTGTGAAGAGCCGTTAGGAATGAGCTCTGAGACTACTGCTGACTGGAACAATTATATGTGGGAAGTTTGTGCTTTCGCTGTAGAGTCCAGTAATGAAGGATAAAATAGGAGGTGAAAACTGAGTTGTGGAAATAGATGAAAATCTATCCACTATACGCAAATGTAATGTGAGTCAAATTTTACTAAAACAGTGGATTTTGGGCGGACTACCGGTGGCCGTTTCTTGGTTGCAGTTTCCAATAGAAGTTCTGAAACACTATTTGTATAAACTATTAAATTCGTTGAGCCTGGTTCTACGATAACTTCAGATTGCTGGATAGGTTCAATACTGAACAACTACAAAAAGCAGAGATTTCACATCTACATTTGAATATATATATATATATATATATATATATATATATATATATATATAAAATTGTAACCTCTGTCTGTACATTGATTTTTTTCGCAAAATTTCACGATAACTTTTCGTTTCACATGTCATAGACACCATAACTGCATTTTGTTTCTTTGGTGTCTGTTTGTTTGTTACCTTTTCACCCATAAATGGCTGAACCGAATTTCATGAAACTTGGTATGTATATTACTACTAACCCAACTTAGACTTTAGGCTATATTAATATCCTCTGAGACGAACAGGAGTGGGGGTTATAAGGGAAGCAAGAAATAGCGATATTTCGTTTCCTATTGGTTTTTCGGCAAATATGAACATAACAAAAGTTGTTTATTTTGTTATTTAGAGTAACTTTTGTTATATACACTTTTTTTGTATACCGAATTATAAACGAGATATACGCTAAAACCTATAGCGGAAGTGAACAATTTTATTTGGGACAAATGACCCAACCGAAATAAATAAAACTCGGTATGTGTATTATCACTAACGCTTTAATTATAACAAGCCACACCAACATCTCTAGGGACGGGCAGGAGTGGGGGTTGTAAGGGAGGCCTGAATTTAAAAATAGCGGTATTTCGTTTTCTATTCGTTTTTCGGCAAATATGAACATAACAAAAGTTGTTTATTTTGTTATTTAGAGTAACTTTTGTGATATTCATTTTTGTCTTTTAACAAAGTATAAACGAGATATACACTATAAACTAAAGCTGGAGTCAACTATTTTATTGGGCGCTAACGATTGAACCGAACTTAACAAAACTCGGTATGTAATTAGCATTAATTCTTCCATGATTATAAGCTATAATCCTAAAATTTTTAGGTTAGAACGGGAGTGGGGGTTATAAGGAAGGCCTTTTTTTTTTTTTTAAATATTTATTCGTTTATTTGCAACAACATATATACATATTACAAGCAAATGATGTGAATAATATAACAATTGGCTTGATTATTCACTTGAGGTGGGAAGTTGTCCATTGACAATACCCACATTGGAGGGAACATTGGCTGGTACTAAATGGAGTTATTCTGAGCACTACACAAGGAGATCTCTTGGCCACTTACGCTTCAGTCGTCGTCTTGGGTTTTCTGGAATATGGGTAGATGAAAGTGATTCGACTAAAGGATTAGGATGTGCGGGAAGGAGAGAGTGGAATTTCTGATATCGGGATTTCGCAAGGGCATGGACAAAAGGAATGTTGAGGTCGTTATGGAGAGTTAAATTGGATACGTAAAATGGTGAATCTGTAATTTTGCGGAGAATTCTGGATTGGAGGGTTTGGATTTTGTAGGAATTTGAAGGTTTAGTGGAACCCCAAAGTTCAAGTCCGTATGTCCATATTGGTCTGAGTACTGTCGTATAAATCAGTCGTTTGTTGCGTAGTGATAGTTTAGATTTGTTGCCAAGTAGTCTTAGTAGAAGTCTGTACCGTCGGTTCACTTCTTGTCGTTTTATTGTGATGTGAGGTTTCCAAGTTAGTCGCTTGTCTAATGTGAGTCCTAGATACCTAATTTGTGATTTTTGGGGAATTTGAGCGCTATTGAGTGCAACTGGAGGGCAAATGAAACGTCGGAGGGTAAATGTTACATGGCTTGATTTGCTGTTGTTGACCTTGATCCTCCATTGAGTCAGCCTTGATTCTAGCAGAGCTAGGTCCTCTTGTAAAGATGCAGATGCCATATTTGGGTCTGAGTTGGATGTCAAGATTGCTGTATCATCTGCATACGTGAGAAGGGAAGTTTCGGGATGTGATGGGATGTCAGCAGTATAGGTAAGGAATAAGAAAGGACTTAGGATACCCCCCTGTGGTGCACCTGCCAGCTGGGGGAATAAGGATGAGACTGAGGGACCAAATGAAACTTGGAAATGTCTGTCGGAAAGATATGATTTGAGGATGAGGTAGTATGTGAATGGGAGTGTATTTTTTAGCTTGGACAATAAACCTTGGTGCCACACTTTATCAAAAACTTGGGATATGTCAAGGAAGACTCCAGTGCAGTACTTCTTGTTTTCAAATGAGGATGCAATAAAATCAACTATTCTGTGGCATTGCTGGACTGTGGAATGGGAATGACGGAAACCAAATTGATGGGGAGGAAGTATGGGGTCAAGGAGGGGATACAGGCGTTTAAGGATGAGTTTTTCAAGGATCTTTCCCATTATGGGAAGGAGAGCGATGGGACGATAAGAAGAAGGGAGTTGTGTCGGTTTTTTAGGTTTAGGGATCATATGGATGACGGATAATTTCCAGAGTAGAGGGAAATAGGTTGTTCTGAGGACAGCATTATAGATGTAAGTGAGAAAGAGGACAGCTTTTTTCGGGAGATGTTTGAGGATGCGAGAGGTAATTAGGTCATAACCTGGTGCCTTGTTGGGAGGGAGTTTTTTAATGATATAAATAACTTCAGAGGGATTGAATGCAGGAGGAGGAATCGATAAGGGAAGAGGTATGTCCAGTTGATTGGCGACAAAGGAAGAATGGCGGGGGTCTTAGATATCGTAGTGAGGAGTAAACACCTTGGCCAAGTGTTGACCAAATGTTGTTGCTACATCGTAACCTGACCTGGCCCAGGTGCCGTCCTCACGACGTATGGGAAGACGGGAGGATTTATAGGAGAGAAGGCGTTTGGTGGCTGTCCATAAGGAGTTGTCTGAAGTGTTAAGGTTCTTGGTGTATGAATGAAAACAATCATTGTAGTACAGTGTTAATTCTGTTTTGAGTTTTCTGGTTAGTTGGTTCAGCTTTGTCTTGTCAGAAGGATACCGAGTGTTTTGCCATATTCGTCGTGCTCGTCTTTTTTCTTGGAGTAGAGTTCGTAAATGTAGTGGAAGGTATGTCTCTTTTGGTATTGCGTTTGTCCGTGGTTTTGTTTGAGTCGAGTAATGAAGGGATTTTTGAATTGTAACTGTTATATGTTGTACTGCATCGTCTATCTCTGTTTCCGTTTTTAAAGAAGTGTTTAGGTCAAGATTCTTGTCAATGTACGTTTGAAAGGATTCCCAATCAACTGGTCCAGGTGTGAGGGAAGGTTTGTCGGGGAATCGGAATAACTGGGAATTTGATTTGAAAAGAAGGACAGGACTATGATCGGATGAAAGGTCATCTAGTGTGGACGCTGATGAAGGGATCCGGGAAAGGCCTGAGGTAATGAAATAGTCTAATATATCAGAGAGTTTAGAACGGGAAGTGGGCCAGTAGGTGCAAGAAGAGGGAGTAAGGACGTTAGAAGGAAAGGTCGAGAGGGTTCTGGAGGAGAGCATGTCCCCGTGTATTCGATGTTCTGCAGCCCCATTGACAATGTTTGGAATTGTAGTCTCCTCTAGCGATGAATCGAGGACCCAAGTATCTGAAATAGTCTTCAAACAATTGTGCCGATACGGATTTGTTAGGAGGACAGTATACTGCCGACACAGTTATAGGAAGTTGGGATGCAGATTGGAGACTTATGGTAGAGCTTTGGAAAGGGTTAGAAGGGAACTGATTAGGAAGGAGGTAATGAATGAGATTGGCCCTGACAAGCACAGCTGTACCTCCATGAGCTGTTCCATCCGGATGATCAGTCCTGTAAGTTTTGAATCCGTCAATGTGAAATGTGTGTCGGCTCGTAAGATGTGTTTCAGTCAGAAGTGCAATGTCTATGTCTTTGTCTTGAAGAAGTGCTGTCAGTTCGTCTTTATGATTGCACAGTCCATTGGAGTTCCAAAGGAGGAAGGAGAGAGGTTGAGATTTTGGGAAAATCATAATTGAGGCTGGGAAAGTGGGATTTCACTAAGTTTATGGAGGAGTACAGTTAAGGGGAGGATCAGATTTTTTAGGTCATTTAGTATGAAGTGGAGGGAGGAAATTATATTTGAGAGGTCAGAGAAAGTCGAGCAGGAGTCAGGTGGAAGATATGAGGAGGGACTAGTAACAGACGCGTAAGTGGCTCTAACTCCTGGTTGGGAGGACGTTACTGGCTGGTGAGTTTTTGGTTGGATTTCGTCTTGTTGAGGTTGGCGATGTTTTGAGTCCTGTGAAGGCTGGCGATGTGACTGTTGCGAAGTCTGGCGTTGTGGCTGCTGCGGAACCTGGCGTTGTGCCTTCTGCGAAGCCTGGAATCGTGGCTGGTGTGAAGTATGGCGTAGTAGCTGCTGCGAAGCCTGAAGTAGTGGCTGCAGCGATAGCTGGTGTTTAGGTTGCTGTGATGGCTATGGTTGTGTCTGCTGTGAAGGTTGGTGCTGAGATGAGCTGGGCTGAGTAGTAATATGAGATGAGTCAGTAACAGGGAATTGTAGTCAGGGTGTTGCTGTGGTGGCTCTAGGCTCTTGTTCCGAACGATGGATTGTCGGCGCTGTTTAAGTTCTTTGTAGACCGTACATCCACGGTAATTGGCAGGGTGATCAGCGCCACAATGAATACATTTAGCTGGCTCGTCTCGGGTTTTTTTGTACAATTGGTGGTAAGGTGTGGGCCAGCGCATTTGACGCAAACTGGACTGAGCTCGCAGAAGTTCTTGGAATGATTATAGCCTTGACAACGGTGACACTGTATCAATTCTTTTCGTTTGTGTGGCTCTTCTATGACTACGCTTGTATATAGTAGTTTTGTGAGGGAAAATATATCGCTATTATTGAGGGCAGGTTGCAGGTCAATAAAATATAGAGGTAGTGGGGTTCTTGTTCTGGGGTGTCTAATGTTACAGACTGACTTGACTTCAAATCCGAGTTCCTCTAAAGCCATTTTGATTTCTTCTTCCGGCGTTGATGGATGAAGATGGCGGATGACCACTCAGAAGGCCTTTTCATCTTTTAATTGGTATGTATAGAATTGAAGGGTTGTGGTCCTTAGATAAGTAATTATTTTTCTATATCATATAGAACAGGATGTGACAGGCTTGATTGTAGTATTATTGATGTGTGCATGACATGTGAACTGAGTTTCGCCCACTATGGAGCTGAGGTGTTTACAGAATTCTAAGTAGTTGGGGATATTTTTAACGTGTATTGGAGGAGGATGATTTGATGGGTTTTTAGGTTCTTCCATTTCCTGGTCTGAGGGTGCATCACTAGGGGCAATGATGTCAAATTTGTTTTTTGAAATGATGTTTGTTGTTTGGCTTACGTGCTTTTTTGGAAATGGCTGCCTAAATGTAGCACAAGATGAAGTACTGGGGGCTATGGACTGATAAGATGGGCTTCTTTGAAGAGCGGTTTTTTTCTTTTCCGGTGAGTCGTTGGCGGTCGAATTTTTTTGAGAATTGTTCCCCGCTTTGCGGGGTCGTTTCTCAGTTCCATTTTTCTTCTTTGGCATATTTTTTTTTTTTTTTAAGAGATAAAAAGAAAAGAAAAAAAAAACCCTAGATTGAGGCGCGGATGCGAACCTTGGTACTGTGATTACTAGGCGACTGCTCTATTGCCTCAGCTATGGAGGCTATTGATAAGAGCTGCTCTATGTGGGGTTGTCTATCTCCTGATAGACAGGAGCAGAGAAAGAGTGGGCCTAGGATCAGGACAATACACGATAGCCCCCCCCTCTCCCCAAGGCAGAGGCAAGGGCTTAGATAACTGAGAAAAAACACGTTAAAAACTCACAGTTTTCTGAATTGTGGCTCCATAGAATTTCCTCAAAATGCACATACACACTGTTTGTTGTTATGTTCAACACTGTGACAAATTTGAAGGCTTGGAACGGCCTTAAACTAAGTCAACAAAAGGATTTACACAGAGCTGAAATAATAGAACTGTCTCCTGCAATGGCTGCTACGCGACTAAGGAAGGCCTGAAATAAAAATCCGCGATATTTCATTGTCTATTTGTTTTTCGACAAACATGCACATAACAAAAGTTGTTTACTTTGTTATTTAGATTAACTTTTGCTTTATACATTTCTCCAGTAACAAAGTGTGGAGCAAGTAATTTGCGTAGAAATATTGATATGATCAACAATTCATTCCAATTTGAACTATCAGGTAGGTACCTCACCTGGAAAATTAATTCAAATCTACGTTAATATTTTGTCCGCAATAACTGAAATCTATGCATAATGCACAGGAGACGGGAAATATGACAATATGGAGGACAGTGGTCTTACATAAAAAATTAATTTTATTATTAAAAAAAAAAGACCAACAACGGGTATAAGCCCTAAACACTGGGATGGGTAAATGTCAAAATAGTGTGCAAAGTAAAGCCTTGCCAAAAAAATACCATCACCATTCAGCCTCAAATCAATTCCCGGACGAAGCCGGGTATCTGAGCTAGTCATAAATATAATTTGATCCTGGGTCCATAGACAAAACGTTCAAAGGATGTGGGGTTTTGCTAAATGGCGTATCAAAAGGGATCAACGTGGCACTACTAGACACCACTTGGACAGTTACCTTGTAGAGTTCATGTGGCGGAAGACCGCTTTAGGCAGCTACTCCGCCAAATTTTGGGCAAACATTAATTTCTAATTACATTTTGTCATTCAAATAAATTGTAGAAGAGTTATTTTTATTAATAAAGTGATTTTCTTTTAATTATGATTTAATAATGGTCTTTAAATGGGTGACCTCCCGATAACCGTTAAATACCCATAGATATTGTAAGCTTCATCTATGTTTTTAGTTCGTAATTGTTGTCATGTAATGTTTTTAGGATAGTGAGTATAATAAAATCAGTAACTTATAATCATCTGAATTTTAATTTAAGTAACTGAGTCACTTCTAGGGCCAAAAGTGACATTTCTAGTGTTCATTTCAATTTCTCTTTACATAAGCTTCTAGAAGAAATGCAATATATATTGTGAGATGGGATCTGTATCTCAAATGTATCTTTGGCTTTGGCACTTTTCATTATAGCTGGTTATTCAAATTATGGTAATGTTCTGCTACTGTGGTTTTGTGATTTAATTTCTAATAAATTTTAGTTGCTCAGGTGTTCTTTTGCATATCATTCTGTCTATTTCTCCAATGTTTTTCTTACTCTTGTACATGTGATAATTGCTCTGTCAGGGGCAATTTTTGTTTCTGCTATTCTTACCGGTATTAAAACATTTTATGTAAAACCAAAGATCAAGTTCATTAATGTTTGAAATTGGACCAGAGGCCAAGGGGGATTAAATTCTAAATATCTCCATTATTATGTAACATGATTTAAGATTTTATGTTGTAAACTACATGATTTATATTTGATCAAACTCAATAAAAAACGTTATTTATAATGACATATAATTAGTTTTCATGCAAAACTAAAGATTATATTAGGTAATGGATCATATCAGTCTTGGGGAAGAGGGAGAGGTTAGAGGGGGAATAATTGAAAATTCATAATATCCCCATTAAAATTGAAAATTAGATATAATCACATGTCGAAATTCTATTTTTCTGCACCTATTGTTCTATAGAAGTTTTCTCTAATTCGAATATTAACAGAGCTATTTGTATTTTTTTGGTTTCAGCCACTTCTACTCATCCGATTCCCCCCCCCCCCCCATTTTACCTGAGTTATTAAGCATCTCACGCTGAGCTAATATTTTAATTCCTGTTTATATAGGCTTCTTTCTGTGGGAGAAATAAATAATAGAGATGGTGAGATTAGATCATCACTATCATATTCCACCACGTTGGAAATCTGCTAAGTTTACACAGCCCCTGCAAGATGAACTTTTTTATAAGTTGATATGCCCTTGAGAATTTATGTTGTCTTTTCCATTCTTTTTCCACATAAGGGATAACTGAAGATTTACTGTTGTTTTGCCTATATTTCAAGTTTGTAATTCTTAGGACGAATTTTTTTAAACTTATTTTGGAAACCTATTTTTCAAATGGATAGTATTTACATAGAGCATCAAACACTATTGCCAAAAATCTCCAGACGGTTTCATAATAATTGAATTTGAATTAATAGAATTAATAATCTGAATCAGTTAATTTATTTAAATTCTTTTCTTTCTGGGGAGTGTTTATTTGTTTTCTTATGGTCGGAATAGGTGGTTCTTTGTTTCTCATTTTGAATCTGTAATAAAATATAATTTACTGAATTCATTATCCAATATTAGAATTCCTATTTTTTAGATATACTTCAGAAGTATCGTACCAAGGTAGAAGCTTTAGAAGATAAAATCAAAAATGTTCTTGAAGAAGAATGGTCAGAAAAAGCATTGAAGAAAGCTGAAGCTGAAGCAGAAAAGACAGTTAAGTCTTTGAAAGGAGAAACAAAGGAGAAGCGAGAGTGGTTTCAAACTCATAAAGAAAGAGAAGAAGAGAAAGGTAAGGTTTGTTCATCTTATATTCTCTCAAGAAAAATAGATGGATTTAAGGATATTTTAAATTCCTCTTTTCTTTGGGTTTACATTTCCCAGTTTATTCATATATATATATATATATATATATATATATATATATATATATTTATATTTATAAGTCTTCATGCCTAAGTAGACATAGCAGAGCTACTTACTTATAACTAAACCGTTAATAAGTATGTTGTAAAATATGTTGTTTAGTGGGCATGTACTGAAAATATTGTAAGGGTAAAAGAATAACTTAAACTATTAATCTAAATTGTTAGGTAAGGTTTACAATAAAAATTTGTTTACGGGTCTTGTTTCAAATTTTCACTTTTATGAATACATTTTAAACAAATCATTCTCCTAGACTCAAATTGGGTTTTTATTTTTTTTTGTTTTTAATCCTGTGATCTTATAGCTGATAGAACATTTTGTTATAGAGAGGTTAAGGCTTGAGTCACTACCAAAAACAAAGAAAGGAAGGGCAAGTAGACGGAAGAAAGCAAAACTGGCAACTCCAGAGGAGAGGGCCCAGCGTGAGATGGAGAAGGTAGCTCTTTATCAAGCGAGAGAGGCCAAGCGAAAACGCAAAGGAAAGAAGATACAAGCTGTCTTTGATGGGACTGATCGGGCTCTTCAAGGTGTTTAAGTTAAATTATCTGATATGACCATTGTCAACATTTCTGAGTGGGTGGAGGAGTTTTCAGTATTTCCTTCTAGGTCAAAGTTAAGGGAATACTGTAAATATATGGAAAATAAAAATCTTGAAACTCCTTACCTTTTCCATGATGACTGAAATGAATTTTAATATACACTTACCGTTAATTCTAATGTTATTACTTTTTATATTCCACTGCTATCTTCCACTGTTTATATGATCTAATGATATTTTTTTCTTTACAGGACAAAAGCGTCAAAAGAAATCTGCCTTTGATGCAGATTTAACAGACACCCGAAAGAAAAATGTAAAGAGAATAAGGCACAAGTAAGTTTATTGACTCAGTGGTTTTTTTTAATGAACTTATAAAAGTTATATTTTGTATAAAATACTCTCTGTAAAAATGCTTTAATGCTTTGAGATTGATTTGTATTTCTACTTTTTATTGATTTTATTCAAATTTCTCGCTGAAATTGATTCAAAAGATTAATTGCATGTCATAATTTCTTTGAAATACATTCATTGAACCCTCACAATTAAGTCTAAATATGTTCATAAATTGGTTTTTATAAGTTGTTTGATTTCTCTATAATTTACAATGCGACATGAAAGATATTCTGTCATAACAAGGGAATAGAGGATCATTTCTCCTTCGCGATTTAGTTTAATATATATTAGTGATTTTCATAACTTTAGTTATCTTAATCTATGGTGTAACAAAAGTGAAAAATATTATTTCTGTAATATTATTCTATCTTATTAATAATAGAAAAGAAAATATTGAAGTAATTTATTAGATTTAATAGTTATTAACATTACTTATTACAAATGATACTGTGGTCTCACCATCAGTTTATTTTTTATTATGGCAAATATTTAACTCTCCTGGGGATTATCAACACTCTTGAATCATTTTTTGAACCAAAGTTGAGCCGATATTTGTCAATTCTTAATGTCATTAAGGCCAAAATAAATAATTTAAAATATTTTATGATATTTAGTGATGATTGACTGAGTAGTATCAGTAGTATTGTGTTATGCAGAACATTGCATTTTTCTGTTTAATTTATTTGTTATATATGTTTTATAAAGAAGGAACTTTACTTAAATAAGGAGTATACCTTTTTTAAAGTTTATTTATTGTTTAAATTTCAAACAATAGTGACTTTTAAATATTTTTTTTTCAGAGCTACCCATGAAAAGAATTTAGTTAAGTTTGGAAGGAAAGAAAAACAACCAAATAAGAAAAGGAAGTAATTATGACGTCTATATTTTTATATAGATTACTGTAATACACATTTAAACCATTTATGTAAATAAATACACATTTCTAATATACATTTTTTTTAAATTGATCAAAGGCTTATAGCTCTTGTCATACCTCTTTTGTACAATCTAATATGTTTTTGTTTTTTTCGGGGTCCAAAGGCATTAAGATCCTTATCATAATTTGCTTCTATTCCATTTATGAGTATAATTCTCTTAATTGTATCCACTTCCTCATCTCGTAACTTGTCACTTGATTTTCTTACAAATGTTTATAAACTCCTCCTTTAGTTTAGCAACTCTTGTATCTTATCTGTATTAACCATTTAGTGGTGTGTGGATGGATTTACTATCTGTAAAATATTTCGACTACGCTAATGAAATAATCATTATGTTTTTGGCTTCTCTTTCTTCACTTTTGAATCTAATCTTATTTCTTATTTTATGATCAAATAGAGAATTTCCCATAAACATATTTTCAAAAGAGAATTGAATTAATTATTGATCACATAATTTACATATCTATTATACAAAAGGTTTGTCTGTATTTGTACAGTGCAATGCAATTGTATTTGAAAAATAATTTATAGATCAATCCTTAAAGTATATCACCGTGTTGGACTGACTTGATCCATCTATTATCAAACTCTTGAGAACCTTACAGTTACCAGTCTTGATCATTTGATTCAAAGAACTCGCAAACACTATTTTCGACTTCCTCCTGATTATTGAACTATCTTCGCCAAAGGAAAATGAGTAACTTAGTGAAACAAGTAATAGTCAGCGCGGGTGAGGTCAGGGCTCTATTCAGGGTGGGCATAAACATCCTCTTAGTCATAAGAAGGCACTTTATTCTTCATTGACGACATATCAATCATACCAAACCTAAAATAAAAGGCTTAAACAGATGCTTTAGACAGTTGTCCTCTCTCTTGGAAGGATGTTCATATATAAAACATACTTACATTATTCAAGAAACTACTCTGGCTAAAATGGAGCCATGACATCAAATTGTGGGGAACAGCAGACGTATGGAATTCTTTTTATCTAAAGTCTTACAGACCCTAGTAGATTTATGCTCTCTACTATGATTTGAAACTTACTCTTTGGCGAGATCTTATTATATTTATTCAAAACATCTATGTTACTTATTCTTAAGATCCTGTGCTAAATTATTCTTCCATCCTAATTCAGCAGTTTTTCAACCCATCCCAATAGCCCACTTAGGGTAAGAGAACAACCTGCAATTTCACCGTAAAACATTAAGTATGGATTGTTTACAATGGCTGTTATTCTATGCAGAGCCCTGAGCTACTGCAACTCGCCTTCTTCCAACTAAGCTGTAGGTTGATGGAAGGATGGCCAATTGCTATCTGGTCAGGGTTTTGTTTTGTTTCGCTTCCTTCAAAGCCTCCTAGGTCACTATGAACTTCGCTTTCATAATATTCCTGTTAGGGTTCTGGTCTTTGACAGGCTAATGCTCTCTTGATATATCTCAATTCATTTCGCGGATCTGTTTTAAGAATGCTTTTCCAAAGAGCTTACAAGGAAAGTGAGAACAAAAAAGAGGCTGTCGCTCTGGGTGACGAAACAAAGAGCTGCCTGCCACGATCAAACGCTAGCCAGGTTCTTCCTGCCTGCCACAGGCGAAGGCTTCTGGCTTAATCATTTGCCTCTCTCAAATAAGCAATCATTGATCTATAGTAATCAGTCAATTGTGCTAACTTCTCGACTATTAATTGTTACAGTATATAATTGGGAATAAGTTGGTTATAATATACATTCAATTAATTTCAAATCATAAAAAAAATATAATAAAATCTTACGATGGGAAAATGCAATACAAAAGTGTATATGATTATCTGGTGATTATCCAAAATGTTCCATTATTTTTTAGAGAGCTGATATGCTGTAAATAAATCTGCAACCAATAACTCATTACATCCCTACTCTCCATAACTATGCACCACTTATACAACCTAACTGTTCTGGAGGAAGTAGCCCATTATAAACTAGATAGACATTTATTTTAGTACTAAATATGTATCTAAAAAGCATATTGAGTCCATTTAAGTAAGTAACGGGCATGTAATATTAAGGTTCTAAGTGGCCTTCCTCTTTTGAAATCATTCACCCTAAAAAGGGGAGTGCAGAGCCTTCCCCCCGATTTGAACAAAACTTTTTCAGTGTGTAGTACCTATTGAAAAACAAATTCGGTTAAAGCCAGAGAACGCACTTCTAACGGGTTTGTCTAAAAAAAATGTTGTCAGAAAGTCTTGAGGTGTTGTTAAGGTAAGTATTTCAAAGGGAATCGGTGGCTCAGTGGTAGCGTCTACTTTTTGTAACCACAAGGTCTCGAGATTGAATCTCGCCAGGAGTGTCTATTTTTTTTTTTTACTTTTTGTTTCTAGGGCGTTTATTTAATATTAATAAATAACTAAGAAGTTGTTTTTAATTATTGGCATTTAATTTTTAACGTGTTTCATATATTTAGGGAAAATTTGAATGCATTTGTCAAAAATATATGTTGGAATATATAGTAATATTTATTTATGAATAGTAAATATTCATATGGTATTATTTATTTTAGTATAATAAAAATGTAAGCAGTGTCATTTATTTAGTTAGTTTTCTTTTACTAGTATTAAAATTATTAATTATTAGATAAATGTTGTTTTTATGAATTAAATATCACAAACTCTTCTATTTTGACTAATATGTTTTGATGAATACTCATAATTTATTCAATCCAGTATTGTCTATTATAATCCATAAATTTAGCCAGACATGTGACTGAAATCCCCATCCCTGGTGCCAGGCCTGAACATATACAGAGTTAAATAAAAATTAAATTTTGCTGATATTTTTGAGTATAATTTTTTAAGATTTTTATGTGGACCCAAAAGGCATAAGAAAAGTAAGTTACACAT
This sequence comes from Riptortus pedestris, assembly GCA_019009955.1. Taxonomy (NCBI): domain Eukaryota; kingdom Metazoa; phylum Arthropoda; class Insecta; order Hemiptera; family Alydidae; genus Riptortus; species Riptortus pedestris. The sequence continues at coordinate 139,211,552 of CM032228.1, forward strand.
GGGTTGCGAATCCAAATAATTGGCTGCCAGTGAAAGCATCAGAGACAAGGACAAATTGTGCAGGCTGTTTATATAATTTTAATTTAAGCTATTATATTTATATGAAGAAGAGATGCCTATTTTTGGGGTGGGTTCGTCATTCACTTTTTTGTATCTAGGGAAACAACTTTTGTAAATATGCGATTGTTTATGAAGGATAAGGAAACTAGTTAAATTATCACAGAAAGTGTTCATTTATTTCCAAAAACAAAACTTACATGAAAAAGATGTATAAGAAAAAAAAGATAAATTTCCATTTGGGTCATATAAAATTACAAAATTAATCTATTTACTGAGATCTATGCTATCTGTACCTGATAATATAATTAAATTTAGAAGAGTTAGTTCAGATTATAAATAATCGGTCCAAAAGTACAGATTAAGTAATATATACAATTTTTAAAATAAAGATAGAGAAAATGAATCCTTTAACTTAGTTTCTAGCTATATAATATATTCCTATATTCCTTTTGTATACAAGCGTACAATATTTAAAAGTTATTTCTATCCTATATCTTTTAATGATAAATAAGTATATTTTTCTAGCAAAGGTTTTTTGTTAAACATTTTCAAATACCGACTTATAAAACATTTTGGTATGGTAAAAGTCCATTGTGGTATGGTCAGTTTTACATCTTAAATTTTATTTTATTTTTTTTCATAAAAATGTGATAAGCCTTATAAAATAAACATGTAATTCTTAACGTAACATAATGTCTTAAATGGCATGACATACTAATTTATCATGGAAATAAAACTCATTTAATTTATTGTAGACAATTATTTTCTTCAAAATAACTAAATATGTTATTGAACTAACTGTAAAAGTTCTTGGGAATGAAAGTAAAAAAAAAAAAAAAAAAAAATGCCTTTATTCTATTTCCTTTCTCAAGACAATAGAGTAAATGTTTATTTAAAAATTCATGATTTAAAAGTAGATTTTATAAAAACCTAACCACATTGAATTGGTCTATTTTAATGACATATATTTTTCTTTTTGCAAATATATAATTCCCATGTTGCTTTGAGTAGTTAGTTTGTCTTTCTTTCTTAAATGCTTTTATCACTCTTTCTCTGAAAAATAATAAGCTTAGAGCTTTAGATTTTTAGTTTGTATAAATACTACATTAGTCAGCAAACGTGGAATAGCCAAACTATAACTGAAATTATATTATTTTTAACGTGAATGTGGATGGAAATATTATGTTCCTTCATTTCATAAATTATTAATAACTCCAGTTCATTTCTATTAATCGAAGTAAATTACAATTAATAATTCACTATTATTAATTTTTAGAAAGCAATTGAGTTACAGGTATAAGGAAAAAAACTCAATAAGCATGTCAACTGGTTGAAGAGGGCAATAATTATCAATAATGGCTTAACATTATTTTTTACTGATTTGTATTCAAAAATATAACATCAGTAAATATGAAATAATTTTATGTATTTTCAACATAAGAAATATTTTTCACACCTGCTGAGACTCGATCTTGGGTAACAGTATTATCAACTAAACTATAGTTCAGTATAGCAAATTGTATTACAGAATTATAAGCCAAATACTCCAAACCTTTTTTTTTGGGTGGGGGGAGGGGTTATCCTCTTTCGTATCTGTAGCTTAAGTTAATAGAATGCTCGGGTGGATACCCAGGTTCATGTCACGGCAGTTGTGAACATATTTTTTATATAAAAAATTATTATACTTAATAATAAAATAGTCCATATTTTTATAAAGATAATTAATAAATCTGTACAAAAAATAATGTATACTTTCAAAATAAAATTTGAAATTATAATTACTCTGAATCTCTATGATTATGAATGAATTACTCTATCCAAGAAATTAAAGAATGCTTGAAATCTCCAATCTCATAGAGCCCCAAAAGCTTTTTAGTTTAAGAACTCAGTAAAATGAATATTTAATTGATGACAATTTGTAACTGTTTTTCCCCAAAACCCTACAATTAATAATTGATTAAATGAAGGAATATGGCCTCTTAAAAAAATTCTTTTAATTATTGAGGGCAGACTGGATCTGTTCTTTTAAATACATTTTTTGTGGAACACTATGCAAGTTATGAATCTTTTATCAAGCTTTGTAAGAGGACACAAAAATGTAGTAATTCTTTAGTTATTCATATCTAACAAAATGTTATTTCTCTGGTAGACTTAATTTGACATAAACCACTTTCTCTCTACCTTAATCATACAATTTATTACTCTCATTCACAAAAGAATAATATAATTCCATAACAAGAAAATAAAATTACTGTTTATTCTAATTTATCTAGTCAGTAACAAAATCACAAGAATATATATGAATGAACTTTTGAACAAATTTTATGAATTCCTTTACCAATATTAATGATAATTTACTGATCGGTGCTTCGAAAACTACAATAAAAAGAGAAGAGGTCTTAATGTATAATTATTTTTGGCCTTAATTATAAAAACAAGAATAAATAAAACATAAACAATTGGATCATTTAAAAAAATATTAAGATTAGGTTTTTAAAAATAGATATATTTATGGAAAGCTCTCAGATATAGAAGTATATGTGTGATTCTCAGAAAATGTTTTCAGACCACTAAGTCGTGGGATATAGAATATTTGTGGATAGTACTCTCAATTAAGAATACAAGTATTCCTATTTAGTTATTAGGTCAAAAAAATTATGGTTGTTGTAGTACCTTTAGACTACACCTGAAGTCCTGATTTTTATGGAAATAAACAGGGAAGGAAAAGGGTCACAAAGTCATGTATTAATTTCCTTTTACTGTATAGAAAAGGCTACCTGACAATAAAGACAGGAAGAGTTATCCTACTTTAATCGAAACCAAAATTGAGATCATTCCTTTGTAGCCTGTAAAAGCTGAGTAATATAGGGCATTAGCAAGAACGAGTATGCAAGCTACAACTTTGGATCTTCAGTCTTGCCTCTCTGACCTGTCATTGGAGAAACTGTTAATTTAGAAATATATCCAAATCTTTTTAGTAATATATTATCATATCATTGCTCTAAATTATAGGCTGAGAACTATTAATTACTAACTAGTGTTTAATCTTTCATTTTTACTTTTTTTTTTAACTAAAAAAAAAAAAGGATATTTCATTAAAACAACCTTTACGGAAATTGTGCACATATCAAACAAAACTATATTAAATATGAAAAATCATATACTTCTACTTATAATGGTGAAAATAATACAATATAAGCAGTCTCTTTGGTTATTACTGGCCCATTCATTCTCCATCTTGTTATTTCAAAATCTGTACTTTTAATCAAGTTCCTTATTATTCCTCACTTGATCTTTCTTAATCCTTTAATGACTTCTTATTCTACCATTTTACAGTTGTAACTTACTTTTTTGTTACCAGTATATATGTGTGTGTATATATATAAAGACATATATTAGGACCATTAAGAAAACGTAATAGTCTTCCTGTAAATAAGTACTTTCGAGCTACTGGTTTTGGCAATCAAGAAGCAACCACCTTTAGGCTATTGCACAAGTCTAAGCCTGTTTTAAAGATATAAATCATACTGAGTACAACTCACTTTCTATCATGAAGTGGGGTTTACAACAGCCTTAAGATGGTAGTCCATAGATCATCAAAACCAGTAATTGGTAATCAAAAATAAGTGCAGAAAGATAAATGATTTTTTTTTTCTGGTGTCCATGAATTTGAGATCAGTAACCTTGCCAATTAAAAGTGCATTAAAGTATTTAGTATCATCTTGTTGAATCTGCAATTAAAAAATGGAGCTCCCCCCCCCTCTGTTTTTGGGACAAAAGTAGTTATTTTTAATAAGTAAACTACTACAATAAAAACACAAAAATGAGTGTACTTTTTGAACAATACTGCTGAGATTCTAAAAGTTTGCTTTTATGAGGATCACCCATATATTTCACAGGTCTAATTATATAAATAAATAGGTTATATTCAACTCTTATAAAAAGTTGTAAACCATAGGTTAAATTTCATCAACCACTTATAATTTAGAAAACAAAAGCATTTAAATTTAATCCTTAGAACTTCAAAGAGATTGTTTTAGATTTTATTTTTTTATGACTATTTGGTGTAGAAGTTATATTAATTTACATGCTGGAATTCTGACTTTATATAGCCCCAAGATATCTTAGATTTTGTAAGAGGTAACACATTGCTGTTTTGCTAACTTTTAGGATATCCTACCAAAATTAAACTTTTTATTATGACATGGATGGTACGAGCAATAACATTAAAAATATTAAGATAAAATATAAAGAACATTACATGAATGTGGTTCACTATCACAGCTTCTAAATGAATTTTTATCAGCTTTACTTCTATGGGAAACTATCCCCTCATTGTTAACTTATAATAAATTAAATAGCTTTGATATATACATTTTTTTAAACAGTTAAAATAGTTAACATAAATACATCAACTTATTGTTATTATATTAACATTGATTTATATTCTTTAATTATTTATAACAACATTATAATACAAGTTACTACATACATACATTTGACTTCAGTCTAAGGTAATGACTTAGACTTGGCAATTAGTCATTTATAATGGTCATTTTTCACATGGATACCACTAAATGTATTTGGACAATTTTGAATTTTGTTAAAAAAATTGTTGTCCCACATAAAAATATAATGATATTTTCAATAAGCACATCATACAATAGTAACAACAATATAATATGTTATTATATCAGTAATTTTATATATTTATAGGCAGTTTTACATTGAAAGATAACAGATTAATACGAAATATCTCACTCACTTAACATTTTCATCTTAATTGTATATAAATTATTTTTATTACTGCCTTTTCAGACCTGATCATAGATAAACAATCATTAGACAAATCTTCAATACTATGCAAAATATACTGTACAATGAAACAAGTATTTGAAATCATAGCTTAGTAAGGATAGATATATTATCCTTTACTATAAGAATACCTAGCCATTAACACAAGCTATTAAGGGAAAAACTAAGGTTACACAAATTTAAAGTTAATGTATATAGATAGAACACCACAAAGACTACATGCCAGAGAGAACATTTAAATTTCCTTTCACAAAGGACATTGATTGGAACTTCTTGTGCTGGTGTCCTATGGAGTTTAAGCTAGTGTGTTTAGTGGCTAAACTTTGACAAAGTTCCCATGCATGGAGGCTGAACAAATCATTTCCCCATTGACATAATAGATCAGAGGTTTCTCGAATGGTTTTAGGTGAATGGTGGGTCAGATCTGCTCTGCAAATTCTACTCAGTCTATGAAGCATTCTATAAGATACAAACATTTCAAAAACATATACACGGCTGTATAATACAAAATTTCTTTCTAGTTTTGTATTTTATCCTCCCAAAACTGTTAATTCAAAAGTGAATTAGCCTAAGCAGAGTTTGACCACTTTGGGTTATATAATGAATGAACCGTATCTTATTAATGTTCATTAAAATTATTTAAATTCCATAATTTATATTAATTACCATTTAAGTAATTAATTTATACAAAGTTAGTGGTACCCATGTTACAGAGGTGGACACATGATGAATTTACAGAAATATAAGTGATTGACAAACCAAATATACACTAACAATACTTGTTTTACAAAGTTATTCCCATTTAATGTGCAGACACATAAAAAATATATTCACAATCATTTCTGACTTAGATGAATAATTTCTTCAAAAAGTGTAAAGTATATTTTAAGTCTTTTCAAAAAAATAGACTCTCATAAAGTAAAATACAAAGTTTTAGCCTGTATATCCAAATTAGAGTTATTAGGCTGGAAATATACACTTGGCGGAAATGATAGATAACATATATATATATGGCAAATTACAGTTACAGAGTAGTAAAACCTAACCTCTCCCATTGAGCCAGAATCAACAAAAGAGATCAATTGTTGAGTTCCGCGTGTGAGTAGGCTGGGTATTTCTGTTGCCTAACATGTTTTTCAAACATTCTAGCATATCTGTCATATGTCCTTAATTTTGACATACAGGCTATTTTTATAAAGTTGACTCAAATATGTGATTTTAGAGTTTTAAACAAATTATTTTCAACTTTTTAATCTTCAGTACTAGTGATAAAACTGTAGATGACTCTTCTTGGCCCTAATTTTTTTATTTTATGGTTTGGAAAACATTTCTTATAAATCCATGAAAAAAATTGAGCTATTATTATTTTTTTAGCTATTTTCAGATAGTCAGTGTAAATCAGTCTGTAGGAGGTCATAAAATACCTGAAAGAGCAAGTGTAGCAGTATTAGTTGATCAGAACTCAAACTGCATAGTCAGGAGGCAGTGACATTTAATCTATCCCTTTGAAGTACCAGGTTAGTTAGCCCAGTGAAGGTTAATGAATGCTACTTATACCCACCCCCTTGTTACCTGATGCCAGAATTTAGTATAGATATTTCAGAATTCAAACTACTAATAATCGCTTAGATTTTTTTTTTTTTTAATATTTTCATTATTGAGAAACAATCAGAATTATATTTTTTGGATAAAATCAAGTTTAAATATTGGACAATGAATTTTACTGTCTAAAATAACTTGCGTTACTATTTTACCTTAAGCAGATTCACATTTATACAACATAAAATACAAATCTCTCTTTGACAAATAATTACAAAATACTAACATATTCATATTCCATCAATTGTTCAGAATTTTACTATATCAGGATCAAAATAATTTGTATTCAATGAAATATTTAAATATAAATCAATAGTGGTAAAATCTCATTTGGCACACCAGTTTTTCATTTATAATCAAACTTCTCTCATTATATCACAAAGTAAATTTCTCAATTATTATAAATTGCATATTATGTGAGGACTTCCTGAGAGAATATCAGAATTTAAATTGCTCATCACAAATAAAAAGAGCATTTAATTATAACAATGTTATGCCTCTAAAAGTCATTTTATTTTCTATACATTAAATAGTTTAAGGGAAGGCTGATCAAGTAAAATACCACTTTTAAACATAAAATCAATTTAAAATTGTGAATAAAGAATAATTATGAAGACAATGTGAAACATGCAAAAGGTAGAACAGTGCCTATGTAGCTAAAGGTAGGAATTTATATTTAATTTATAGAAATTTGAGTTCCAAAAAAGGTTTAAATATTTCGCTAAAATAAATTATTGTGCTCCCTCCCCCCAAAAAATGGATTTAAGGACAATGTTTTTGGGAAGGCAATGATCTAAAATGTTTTTAATATTCTAGAAAATAACTTTAACAGATATAAGGGTATCAATTTTATATCCATACATATTAGGTGGTAAAAAATATATTATTTGTACGATAAATGTGCCTACTTTGTTGTTTGTTTGATTTTCCATATAAATGTTTGTTGTAACTGGTAGAATGTTTGTGACTGTTAGTTGTTTCAAACTTTAGGTACTTAACTAATAATAAATGTACATAGAATGTTATTTTTGTTTTATGCAGTTTTGAGGCAATAAATTATTGAGGATTTGCAGAGATCTAAAGGGGAGGAGTGTGGGTAACCCACTTTACTACTGTGCTGAAATTTTAGTTTCAGAACTTGGGATTACATACTAAATTTCATGTAGCTGTTTGGTTACAGAGCTTTCAGTTGGTGTTCTATATGTTTTTTATGGCCCACTCTGCATCGTGAGGCAATGAGTAGCAACATTGGTCTATAATGCCAGTATGGTGGGAATGCATTATGTGGACCATTTGAGTATTCCACCAAAGCCTTGTGTTAGGCCTTGGCCTTTCAGGGCAATTGAGCTACAAAATTTTCAAAGGTATAAAGGAGGAGGGAGCCTACAGATTTGTCTTCATGATTGACTCTCACGATGAAGTGCACTTATCGTCTTACTAATTAACAACTTGATTTTAAAATGGAAGTAGGAGTGTTTTAAAGTTCAAGAATTTGTGTATTATTTTTATACCCTAATCATTATGTTATAGAAATTTGTTCATGGCATATCTCCTACATGATGAACTTTTATTTTTAACGTGGGAATAAAAACACAAGAAAAACAATGTTCTTCATATGGTTCACTTTTTCATAAATGAATCTGTTACCAATGTTATTTTAACAAAACCCAAATTTATATAATATTGGTATTATATTTTATTTCATTTTTTTTTTTGGTGTCATGAGTATACCCTATAACCCATATTAGATTACTAAGAAGTAATGTGGCTTACAAAAAGAATTAATAATGTTATATAAAACTTATACAATTTATTGATATTAAAAACACAACAAAACAATTAACCAAAGTCATTTACACTTAAAATTAGATATCACTTAAAAAAATAATAATTAGAATAAATAGGGTAACAGAAAAATTATTTACAAGACATTCACTATGAACAGTACACCCAAACTGAACTTTGAACTTAGACAATGAAACAAAAACAATGAACTAAGAAAAAAATATTTTTAAATTGTCAAAAATTCATTTTCTGTTTTCGAAATTTGATCTGGTTATTGTAATAAAAAACTTTTAATAATATCTTGTAATTTTATGACATATATGTTATATAGAAGTATGTCACAAAAATAATGCGACATTATTCACGGTGAAATACTTAAATTAGAAAATTTAAATTATTTTTAAAGAAGGTTTTGTTTTCAAAGAAATAAATATCTCTTTCAAGCCTTAACACACAAATAGCCTTTAAATTAAAGAGTCTAGTCAAACAATGACTAAAAAATTAAAAAAAAATGTATGTTACCTTAATCAAATTCTCAAAAAACATTTTTCACAGAAAAATGATACAAAATTATGGTTAACATATCTATGTTAAATATGCACATACATATACATTTAAATTTCTATCATGTTTTAAAGCAATTTCCCAGAGCGTGAAGATTAACTTTAAAATGTAAAATTTTTTTACCTTTGTTTTATCCATACAGCTTATTTACTTAAAACGTGTTTATAGAACAGTTATTCACATTTACATTGATGTATAATGTGGTATTGGATGAAATTTTAATACTGAATTTTCAGTACTTAGAAAATGAGCAGTAGATAAAAGAAAAAAGCCAAACAAATTGTTTTCATTACAATAAATAGGCAAGTACTCTAATATAAAATTAGGTACAGGAATGGGAGGGGGGCAATCATATAGGGGACAAAGAAAATGAATTTTAAGAGTATTTTTTTTTTTTTAATGGGCATTAAATTTTTTCATATAAATATGTAACTTGTTATAAAATAATATAATAATTAAAATTATTAGTGAAATATAAAGGAAGTGGAAAGAAGAAGACAAAGAGAAGAGAAATACAAGATACTAAGTAGGTCTATTATCTTCAAATAGCAAGTTTGTAATGATTCTACAATTAATAATAATAATATATAAAATCCCATAATTTTGTTTCAACATTAGTTAAAAATGTTTATGGTATTGAAAAATAATAAAATTTATCAAAATGAGTTCCCAACTATATGTACATATTCTTGACAAATAACTGAGTTCCACTGCTGAGATAAATCAAATTTGTATGTATACTAAGTTGGTATGTGATGTTTGTGCAGTAGTTGGGCATAATCAGTGTACAGACACTTTCTATAGTGCCAGACATCAAAGCAAATTTTAATTTATCTATAATATAATAACTATAAGTTTTCTACATACATAATTCTTGATTCTCTTAAGTTTGGGTTATAAATATACTTTGGAGTTTTCTCACTTTCTGTTTATATAATGTGTTCATTCTTATAATACACATTTAAATTTTTCTTTTTATCAACCAAAGAAATATAACACAAATTTTAAATTATATATATATATATATATATGTATGCACAAACACATACGTATACATGCACTCACACCATTGAGGATTTGAATGAACTATAAGACTTGCAAGTGAACTTTCCATATGGTACAATATTGACTACATAAGACTTCAAATTTTGAGGGCGTACATCAATGTCAAAACACTTATATCTTTGTAACGGTTTTATCAAAAGAAAAAAACTAAAAATATATTTTTCAATCTTAAATAATGGAATCATTACATGCAATAGTTATTTGAACCCATCAATGACGAGTAACAGCAATTGTAAAAATAACTAATAGGCATTTGCCCATCTCCATTTCATATTTCAAATGTATACAGTACAGAATAACTATTATTACTTTAGATAACCCGTCCCAATTAGCCATAGTAGCAAAAAGTGGGCGTTAATTTATTATTATTATATGGTACAGAAATAAATTTCTCTATGCTCTGTGAAAATGAAGGGATTTATTAGTGCTTAAGTTAATTAAATCTTTAAATTTGAACAGAAAACATTTTCATTTCAACTTGTCAATGACCTGTAACAGAGCTAGGAGCTAATTACTTCCTACTTCTTATCACCACTTCCTCCTTCACTGATATTACCACAAAATGCCCAAACAGATTTTGAAGATACTTATTCTAATAATTCTTAGATGACCAATGCGTCATTTTGGTAGGAAATGATATTTTCTTAAACCCATGAATGAGCATAAATTCATCAATACTCGTCAAATAATCATGCTTCACATATAAAACAATATAATGATTTTTATATGATGAAAATGAAAGATTAATTTGGTGCTGAATTTAATTCGACCTTTATATTTCAATGGGAAACATTATTATTATTATTCCAACCTGCTATTGATGGACGAAAGGAATTGTAACCATAAATGTATTAATATATATCCTACTGCTATTTCTTGTATCAAGAATATTACAAGTGAATCAAGTATTTTACAGATTCTGTATGTGTTACAGGACATTTGTGTTATGGAATTATTTACTGTTCCAAATTAACCCAATCTATATATTCCTACAGAAAACTGTTTTTATATCAATTCAGTAACAAAGCTAGTTTCTGTGTGTGTTACTAGATTGAAATAAAAAGATTTCTGTGGAAGTATAAAGATTGGGTTAATTTGGACAGTAGGCAATCCCTTCATTACACAAATGCCCTATAACATATACAGAAACTGCAAAATCTACCATTCACAGCTAGTATAGTCGATATAAATATACATACACAAACACACACATCATGTGTGTGAATGTGTGTATTTATATGTGTATTTGTGTGTGAGTGTTTATATATATATATATATATATATATATATATATATATATAGAGAGAGAGAGAGAGAGAGAGAGAGAGAGTCAAACACAAAAATTATGTGTATCATTAGTTATACCTAGATTCTATTGTCTTTGAACTTATCTATTGAAAGAAATGCAAAGTCATTTTTGTCATACTATGTCAGTTTGTTATATTGTATCACTACTTAATTTTGAATAAGTATTTAGGATATTGTTCCAAGTAGGATACTGAATATTTGTATTTAAATGAAGCCAAAGTCAATCCGGAACATTAATAAACAACCTTTGGTGAAATTAATAGAATGGGTTGTCAAACATATAGGTTATACAATTTTAAAATTACATTTTGTACTTGCTCAGTTGGTGTTAACTTCCACTAAAGTAACTTCTGAAATAAGTACAATTAAGTACCTTAATATTAGCATATCCTATGGAAACATCCAATATGGAAAACTTATTATCCAATAGAAGCTTCCTTTCGGATGAAGGAAATTAAATATTTTTTAATAGTAAATAAACTGTGATATATCCTAGCTATTTTTAGAAACTAGTATAGTTTTATCTTCTAGTCATATATGTTTTAAAAAATATAATTACAGTAACATTAAATTTTAAAACTTGTATTTTTTGTCAGATAAAGCGTTCCTTAATTGACTTGTTATAGTGACATTAGAATTTAACAAAGATACAATACCTATTTTTAAGCACATTGATATCAAAATATGTACAATTTCAAGGTCATCTATTTTTACCCAGGACTATTTAACATAATAATGAACTTTCTTTCCAGTGGTTTGGGATGTTAAGTAATAATAAATTAATTTTATAATTATCAATTGGCCCAGGCTTGGTCCTGAAGGGGCTGTACCTCTTTGTAAGTAAATTATAAATTCCTTTTAAAAAGTCATGTATTTTGTTGTTTAATAATTATTTCTCGAGTTTTATGACACTTTATTCAACAAGGGAATAAGAATGGTTGTTCTAATTTGAATATGTTTGTTTCTATATTAGGCTGAAATTGTGTAAATTTAATAAAAAAATAAAATAAAATTAAATATCCTGTTTGAACTCACGACCTTAAAGTGGGATTTACCAAAGGTATCATTAGAATAAGTACATATAAGCAACAAGTGGGTAAAATAAATTTCTTCTTCATAAAATAGTTTAAATATAAAAGTTAATAGCCTAATATGAGCTACTATTTGAAACAATTATAAAAATATGTGATTCATCTTTAATAAAACATTGTATTAATTAATAATTTATAGTGAATTAAATGCAATTATTAATTCAAAAACTATTTCCTATTGCCGTACAACATGTTTTAAAAAAGTATAATCAAGAGTAATGTATATAGTTTTGCTGAAACAGCGCACATGTAGTACAAAATAAATATGATGAATTGCTGAGAAATTAATTTTCCACACAAATGAAAATGCATATAAAATTTATGTTTCAATAATTGTTAATCCAAACCACCCTGGAAAATTACAATAAAACAAATGAGAAATAATAATGAGAAATTGGAAGAGTAAGAAATATTTACAATTCAAAGACTATTCATCTGACATTATACACTGCTCTCCCCATGGCCAACAAGAAAAATAGGGTACATGTATTTTGTTCCACTTCCACCAGGATGAGCCTCAGTCTCTCCTTTAGGTTCACCTATATCAATTTCAACTTCAGTTAGTTTTGCAGTAGAACCTGTTCTTGATAGACTAAGGCGAGCACTGGAGCCAGTCCGTGAGAGGCTCATATTCAACGACCTCTCGATATCTTCTAAGAGACTATCACCACCAAGAGAAGACTCAGAACGTAGAGCAGACATAATTTCTGGGCTATGGTGAACCTCTGCATTTACTGTTACTGAATCTGAAGAAACAGTAGCTGGCATATCTTGTAATGATTGACCTGACTGAAAACTTGATGAACCACTGGTATTATCATTAGTCAAAGGACGGCCAAGGATTTCAACAAACCTTTGATCAGTTAAGAGGTGTAAACTACTCAACAATGGTGAGGATTCTGTAGAGGTGATTGAATCATCTAACTTCAGAGGTTCAGGTGGTTTAGGCAGAGGACTTGGGGATTTTTCTTCCTGTTTTTCTGGCTCCTTTCTTTTCTTCCTAAAGAATCTAACTAGAATATTACTCCGTGGGTCAGGATGGCAACCCGTTGTTTCTGACACATCAGAACTAACATCAGTTATATCATTTAGTGTCTCATCGAATCGAACACTGTGACTTTCCTTCAATTTCTTCTTCTGGCATATAATCATGCTGCTTGCTCGGGAGCTAATACTTGAAACTTCTGACATTGATTCTGGCGTTGCAAGAGGTGCAAGACCAAACCATTCATCGTGAAGAAGCTCAGGCCTTCGATCTGCAACTGGAGACACTAGGGATACAAACTCCCAAGGGAGGTGGTTAGATTCACTATCATCTTTGACAGGCTGAAGCTGCTGAGAAGTGAAGCTTGTCTCCAAACAGAGCCTGTGCGGAGGTGGAGGTGTTGTGGTTGTACTAGACCCAGCCAGTAGATGACAGTGCTCCACTTCTGCAGGACCTGAATTATTATTGTTGTTGTTCACTGCTCTCTGAGGTTTAGCAGGGCCCAAACTTGTTATAACCTACAAACACATTTAGGGAATTTCATTAAACAATAAATGTACTATTAAAAATAACAAAAAAAAAAAAAAAAACGAATTAGTTTTGAGGTTTGGTAGCATCAACTATAATGGATGAATTATAAATAAAAATGTAAGAAGAAGAAGTAAGATAAGTCAGGGGCAAGTGGGTCTTTTCGGTATTGTCCCAACATGAGGGTTATTAAAAGTTTCAGATGCTACTACAGAAGAATTAGATAAATGCTTTGATTTTAAAGGATTTACATTAGGAGAAACATTGATCTGCGAAGTTTCATGGTTACTTTAGTCTAGTTTTCATATTTCATTTATAATAATGCAATTAACTCAGTAAAGACCCTCATTGCATTATTTTTATGGTATACATTTATTTTTTCTGCTCAGGATTTGGAGGGCCTATTTTTGTTTGATCATTATATCAAACTTAATATTTAAACATTTTATACGAAACTAAACATGAAGTTCTTTAATGGTTGAAATCACACCAGAGGGAGTGATTATAGGGAAGGCAAATTTAATTATTTACAAATGTTGTTCGATTCTTTTTTTTTTCTATATCTTGAAAATTATTCGAGATATTTGAATTTTTTAACTTTAGCTTTTAGTAGACACCTACTACTATTCATCCCATATTAAAGAGTTTGTCACGCAAGGGCTGCGTAAACTAAGCAGCGTTACGTATTTGTATTTATCTCAAAATAAAATTGTTCAATGATAACAATATCTGGTATATAAACTTCAAATAAAGTGTTTCATAACATAATAGCATATGAGATGAGTAGGAGTGGGGATTTACTGAAAGCCGAAAACTAGCAAATGCAAATATCTCGGTTAATAATGGAGATAGTGAAAAAAACGTATATTACAACATTTATAGAACATTACATTTTCAATAAGATTGGTTCTATACTATGTTTCGATCCAATAATAACGGAGATATTAAGAATTTTTGAAATTCTCCCCTCTAAACCCCCCCTCCACCTGGTCCGAATTCAGCTGTTAATGAAATAGATCTTTATTTTTGTATAAAACGATTATAAATCAAGTTTGGTAACGAAAAGACAAAAATTACGACCACTACAGCAGTAACACAAATATATGTATATATATATATATATATAGGGTCTCAGGTTAGCCATGTGAGTTAAAGCCTTGACCTTTATCCCACATGGTAAGCCTAGAAGAGTGGTGAGTTCGATTCTCGCCTAGGCAAAGGAAATTATTTAGTGACAGATTTCATTAAATAACATCCTAAATCCCACCCCGGGCTAGAAAAGGGTGGTAACCTGTAGATAACCCGTCTCAATTACCCTTAGTTGCAAAAAGTGGACGTTAATAAATAACAATCATCATCAATTTAGGTTTTTCGATCTATACTCGAAAATGTTTACTCGATCAATACCTTACTTGATATGTAAGGTTTCCTGCAACTTTAAAAGTTGTAATTGTTAATGTTGGAAATTGGACCAGGAAGAGGGGTGGGTTTAGACGGGAGGGAATTCTCTAGCTTTCAGCCTTTAATAAACACCCCACTTCTACTCATTGAATTTTTGCTTTGAGTAACTAAATCACTGAACATCTCATTCCAGCTTACATTTTAATAACTCTTTGTATAGGCATCTTACTACGGGACAAATTCAGAATAGATTGTGAGTTAACAGCAATGTTGCCTACACATGGGAAATGTACTTAGGCCCCTCTGTGACCGACTTTTACCAGACCTTAGGGGAAGGGAAATCAGCTTTTTGTTGTATCATTACCAAACTCGATATTTAATCATTTTATGTAAAAATCAAGAGTTTAAGGGGGGAATTTTGAAAATTCTAAATATCTTCGTTATTATACATTGGATTGAAAAAGAATGTAAGACCAATCTTATTGCAAATTTAATGTTCTAGGAATGTTGATATATATATATATATATATATATATATATATATATGTATGTTTTTTCAGTATCTTGATTATTAACCAAGATATTTGCATTTTTTAGTTTTCAGCCTTCAGTAACCCCCACTCCTACTCTTCTCATATTAACAATAAGCTGTTATAACATGAAGCACTTCATTCTAAAAGTTAAATATCAAATATGGCTTTTCGTTCTTTATTTGATCTTTACCATACTTGATTTTAACGGTTTCAGTCAAGGCTAAGGATTATATCTGTTATTGACTGAAATCGAACTTTGAATGTTGGGGGTTTAGAGGTTGGAGAAATTCAAAATATCTTTGTTTTTACGACTCGGATTGTAAAATGTTATAGAACCAATCTTGTTAAACTATTGATGTTCTACAATTATTATTCAATAAATTTTTTTGTAACTCAAGTATTAGGCGAGTTATTCATATTTACTTGTTTTCTGCCTACAGTAACCCCCCCCTTCTACTCATCGGGTTTTTTCCATAAAAATAAAGAATATATGGTGAGATGAAATCAGTAGTGTGCTATACCAGGACCTGGGAAATCTGCTTAGTTTATGCAGCCCCCGCATGATGGACATTTATTTTGCTTTGGTGTGCCAGGGCCCAGAGGCCTTGTCAGATTCAAATTATTTTTCTTGGATATAGCAAAAATGTTTAAAATAATGATAAAGGTCGACAATATTGCTCGGTAATTGAAGAAGGCTTAGAAATAGAAGTAAGAAATCTTTACCTTCAAATCGAACTATAAACTTAGTATGTAGTTCATAAGATACATCATACATCAGGTAGAACGTAATGCATGAAGAGTATAGTGGGGAAATCATATAATGTTGCATTTGCATGTTGCTTCATTAACTAAACTTTCTCTTTCTGTACTTAAATAAAGCAATGTTTTGTTTTGATTTTTCAATATTTCACTCCATGCAAGTATTTGTGATTACATTGTTGTTTTTTTTTATTTTCTTTGATAATTATCGAGCATATTACTTAGTTACTATGTTATAAACTTTATCTATTATTTCCTATTTTTGAATTATAACTCTTTATAAGATTAATGTTGTGAAGTAACAAAGTTATTTTTTTTTAATTTAGCTAATATTTCTTTTACAGAATTTCCTTTTTTATTGAAAGTAGATGAAAAATACTTCCATTTAGTAAAATGTGACCAATTCTTGCCCAGACTTATCTTGATTTAAATTATATTACTGCAAATCCCTCATTTTATTACTTTAATAGTAAAAATATAACTGGTTACTTGAAGAGTGCAGTTACAAAATTTGTTAATTTTTTATATACAAAAAAAAAGGAGTATAGTTAAAATTATTTAACTATTAGAAAAACTGTAGCAAAAGAGTATGGATCTATCAGTGGTAAGTTGAAATATGCTAAGACGAATGTTATAAAAGACTATACAGTTTATAGAACTTATACTTTCTGATAATCACCCAACAATACGGAATTAACAGTGGAAAACAACAAAACAAAATGAGAGTTGGGCTTTCAAACAAACTTTTATATTATTGCCCTTAATATCTCTATCAGCTCATACAGTTACATCTTTTTAGTAGTAATAGATTTGGGAAACTCAAGTTACTTTCTTCAGTTGTAGGCTCAATGCGATCAATTTATTCTAAGTCTTTATTATAGCACGCATACTTCCAGATATTATTGTGCTAAGAAGCAAATCGGATGAACCTTAATGGCAGAAACATGTCTGTTTAGAAGGCTATTTGTAATAAACCTGGGTCTGTAGAAAAATCTGGAGAGATTATGAGGATTAATTTTTTATAACCAACATGTTACTCTTGAAATAGAAACCAGGCAAATTAAAATTTAGATAAGCATCTAAAGACCTAAAATATTATATTTTATCATTGTTATTACAATTTCGCATTGTAAAACTTGTAATAACAATGATATTATTAATTTATGTCATTGGCTAAATTGTTAAAAGTAGTTTATACCATGAGTTAACATGCAGGGCATTAAGGAGTAACGTAATGTTAACAGTCAAATATAACAGTATCGATTTTTTTTTTATATTTCATTTTAAATAGGAGCTATATAAACAGGATAGTTTGGACATGGCTCTTGGTCTGAACAGTTTTCCAATTTTATAGGTCATAAAAATTGTATGTTTCTTCAGTTATCTGTAAGTTTGTATTCACAGCTTGGAATTTCTATAGATTATGGAGGTCAATTATTGTAGACCTTGATACTATAGTTCATTAACTATAAGTCATTTCCTATGGAAGATTATTCCAAAACTGTATTCTCTTCTTGGAAAGTGAAATCAATAACTTTTAGGGTATTTAAGTAAATTATTCCTTTTTTCCTTTAAATGAACAGTTTAAAAAATAAAAACAGGAATTTAATGATCCTCCTAAATAAAAAAAACACCTTATCCAATAACAGCTGGAATAGGAAGTCGTGTCCTTAAGCTTTACTAATATTAACTGGCATATTCACATATTTTGTAAAACATATTTAAAACTTTGCCCTCCTTTTATTTTTGTTTCAAGGTTTGGTCCCTGGAGTTTGATTTGATGCAGATGGTATGGCAGTCCATCATTAATATGGGACTAGTCCCATTAGTAATAAAAGTCCGTCACGCAGGGGCTGCGTAAACTAAGCAGATTTCCCTCGTAAAGTTTAGTAATAGATAAATATACATACTGCTAACACAACACCGTGAATAAATACAAACGGAAATAAGAAATGTTTCATCCAATTTCAATAGCCTGCCGACAGGAAGCGTTAGGTTAGAAATGTAAACAAACGGGTCCCGCCTCACACCGGAAAGAAAACAATTACTGAAATATATCAGAATATAACACATTAATTTTATTGAGAACTATTTACTATATCTAGTACTGTAATTAATAATAAGTCAGAATAATTGTTATCTCAATCAATAAAATTTTAGTAGTCCAAAACTTTAAGATGGGGGGGGGGGAGTCACCAGTGCATATTTGCATGTATCTCGTATAATAAGGGTCTCTTGAATACAATTTTTGGTATTTAAACTTCCAATAATGTGATTTATTATGTAGCAGAGTATTGTTTACGTAACATGAGTAGAAGTGGCGGTTTGGTGAAAACTGAAAAATGCAAATATCTCGGTTAATATTCAAGATAGAGAATAAATGTATATAACAATATTTATAGTAAATTTAATTTGTAATAAGATTGATTCTGTATAATTTTTCGATCCGACGTATAGTAACGGAGATATTTCGAAAATCCTCCCCTCTAAACCCCCCCCTCCCACTGGTCCGATTTCAGCCGTTAACGAACTTGATCTTTCTTTTTACATAAAACGCTTAAATATGAAGTTTGGTAAGGATTAAACAAAAATTGCGACCGCTAGAGCGGTAACAGACAAATATATATATATATATATATATATATATATATATATATATATATATAGATATATATATATATACAGTTTTGAACGGACCTCATTTTCGTCATCTACTAGGTAGGATCGATGGACATTTGAAGAAAAATGTCGAAAATTCCGTCATGAGTACAACCTCAATAGCTGATTTCCCTTAAGGGAAATCTGCTAATAGCAAGTAAAATGATGAAAGGCAACGTGTATGAGATTATACAAAAAACTTCTCTTAAATTTCTATTTTGTTTAATTTGTTAGACATCAAATGAAAGAAATTATAGTTGTCTATATATTTATAAATAAATCTCTAGGGTTCCTTAATTCAAATTAACATTGAAACAATTTCTATAATTGTTTATTAAAGAATGAGTACAATTTACATTCCAAGCACCACTTACACATTCTGTTATCCAATAAATTGAAGAAATAAAGTTGAAAAAATATCACTGGTATTAAAAATTGTAGAGTATTCTATAGGACAAAGGATTCACAAGACATAGAAAATCTTAATATATTTACCTGGCAACAACTATTGTGGGAGAAAAAGCTAATTAATAAATGGTGACATCTTTCAAAGCAGACAGCAATTAGGACATTCTACAACATGCACACATGCAAATGAGTTTGATAAGGCATTTATTTACAAACATTTGGATGGGTGGCCCACGAAATAGTCTTCAGGGATTTTCAGTCTAGATATTTTGAATATTTATACCTTATATCAGTGAGGCCGTTTTCAAGCGGTGCTTGTGCTATGTCCGACAGTGTTCTTACAGCTGCCCTATGCTTGGTTTTGTTATGGTGTTGCAAAACCTGATCCAGACAGATATTCGTCTCACAATAAAAATTCATTTTAGATAATGACAAAAAAATTGAAACTTAAAAAATGATAAATAATAAAAATAAATTAAAAACAAACAAATGAGTATTAAATATCTGAGAATGTAAAGCTTTAGAAATAGAACTTTCTTATGAAAACTTGTTACATGCCAAAATATGAAAGTATTCTGTATTGAAACTTATTAAAAGCATAAAATTTCAATCTGCAGAAGACTGAGGGTATCAATTTCTATTTATTTTATTTTTAAAATCTAAAATTTTTTTATATTTCAAATTTATACTTCTAATTGCAGTGAGAAGCTATATTCATAATAGTCTTTGTAAATCATCACCAGGAATAATATTTTTTGCATATTTCTATTGGAAATTCTAACAATTTCATTTATATCCATCTATACCATTCTAATAAAAATTGTTAAAGTTGAATGTCTACTCATAAGCTCTATAGTGCTCTGGTAACAAACTGTATTTGTCATGATCAGCATAATTCTACATATTTTAAATAGCTTAGATACTAAGATAAGCCAACATATTGCCTCCGAAAAATAAATAAATTAAAGTCACTTATAAGTACAGAGCTAATTTGCACAATTACGAAATAAAATAAAATAAAAAAAATCACAATTACTAAACTATATCTGAACTTCACAGTTCAGAAGCTTAAACTCATCCATAAAAGTTAGATTGCATTTTCTAAATTTTAAAGTCTAAACATTTGACATTTAAAAAAAAAAAGTAAAAGGCAATGGATTCTTCATGCCATGCCAAAGCTCTAACACTGAAGAAGAAAATATTTATGGGTATTCCCTGAATTTTAAAAATATTATCTTTTAATCATGAATTATAACAAATAAAATTTGAATGATAATGATAATTTTAAATAAATTACAATATGTTTGCCTAATCTTGGTTTAGTTCACTTCCAAAACATTCATTATACATTTTAATATTTATAACACAACTGTGAAATCAGGGGAGAGGGGGGGGGATAGAGGTAAATGTCCTTAAAAACATTGAAATATCTATAGCAGGTGGTATATGAAGTATGAAATTATCAGGTATACATAGGTTTGCTGTGATGGGGTATCTTTCTTTTTCTTTTTTTTTTGTTTAGTAGGCATGATAGGAAGTTTTGTTTTCTTCACACAGCTACGTGTTGACACCTTTTAACACAAACATATTAATTTAAATATTAGTAAAATTTAATTCCAGTAAGTGGCTTAGGTCATACTACTAAACCTTCCAGTAAATGAATTGAATACAAGAAGCAGTTAAATTTAGTGGCTAAATATTATTCTCTGAGATCTCATATCAAATGAACCAATGGTTCCAAAAACAACATGTACAAATGAATTTTGAGTTGTGATTCAACTTTTGAAAACTAAGCCATCAATTCCTGTTGCTCAGCTGGGTCCAAAATCCAAAACCACATTCACGAACAATATGCAATAATATATCTTTTAGCTCTACAATGATTGCCAAAGATCTACAATTCATTTTAAGTTTTGAATCTTTGAAATGTTGCACCATAATATATTGTATAATTTAATCGTTTATTTTGACTTAAAGGTTATATTTTAAGCTTTTGGAAGTAAATCAATATAACTAACAACTGTATAAAATGATATTATGGTAGAGTTAGCATGTATTTATGTAGGGGAATATTTAGTTAAATACCACTTACTCCAAAGTAATTTACTCAAAAATTTGCATTTTGTGTAATATGAAAAGGGCCCTTAGTGAGCAATGTAACTTATATTTTCTTTCCTCAGTAAATGATATTTACCACATTTTATTTCAGAGGCATCATTTGAGATGGAATGAACATTATGATAAAAATTAAACATATAGTTACAGAGTGGAAACATGTCTGATATGCTGGACTTAACATTATGTTATATAAATATCTAAGAAATTAGAAGCCAAATTAACTTTTTTATTTTTTATATTTTTTTAATACATTTTTTAAATATATAGCTAAAACTGAGTAATTTACTAGAAGATTGTGTAATTGGGCTAATATGTCATATGTTTATGTATTGTTAATTTGTTTGGCCGTGGAGTGATATTTTGTTATTATAATCTTTATCATTATATAGATGGCAAATTTGTATAACCAAATATGAATAACTCTATTTTTGTACCCATTATAAATAAAAACATTTGTGGCTCAGGTTAGCTAAGCGAGTTAAAGTTTTGGCCTTAATCTCACATGGTAAACCTTGAGTGATGAGTCCGATTCCTGTCTGGGCAATAGGAATTTATTTGGTGTCAAAATCACTAAATAAAATTCTTAGTTCCACACTGGCTATAAAAGCGTGGTAAGCTATAGATAACCCAACCCAACTAGCTATAGTAGCAAAAAATGGACGTTAATAAATAATAATAATAAAAGATCTCTCAAACTAATTATTCTTCCTTTTATTTATATTATGTCCTTAAAAAACAATATTACTTTTCTGTTAGAATAACCTGTGGCATTTGAGACAATTCAAAAAGATCTTTCATGGTTCAGAACAACCAGAACTACTCATAGAATAAGATGTTTACTTTCCTTTCTCACTTTTAGTAAATTATAGCAAAACTAGTTAAAATGTTGATTACAATAATGTTTTTTTTTGGAAATTAACAGCTCAAAAAAAATAAATCAGGGAATACCCTTTGAAAAATGTTCATGCAAAACAGGAAATAGACATTGAACTATAATATTTACATTAAATTGCGAGGTCAGTAAAAAACTGTTTTTCATATTAATTTCAATTATATCAAACTTTTTTTTTTTTAATTTTTCTTTCTTTCCACTCTTATAAATGGAAAATAAATGTAAATTCATACCTTGTTAAGTGCTTCAAGAACTTTATCTGGCATGTGGTCTTGAATCATAACAGGTGAAATAAGAACTTCATCAAAATCTGTATTATTTGCCCAAATAGCTTGATATACTGGATCATGTTTCTTCAGTACTTGCCTGTAAATAAAATATTACATTGAATATAGAAATAAGTTTTTAAAGGTACTCAATTATATGAGATACATAAAAATAAGAGTTTAAGGTGTTTAAAATGCCTAAATGTTTGCTTCCATTTCAAAATTTGTTATTCATATTCAAATAGATAGCTCTGTAAAAATTCAATGGTAGCAATCTAATATTTTCCTGAAAGAGGATAAATATTAATATAAAAACATAGAAACAGTATGTTTCTCCCTCAGGAAGAGGGAGAGGGAGAGAGGATAGTTGTTATCTATTGTTTGCCAGTCCGCATTCTTTGTTCTAATGAAAAATGTGCATTCTTAATCAATTACAGGTTAGTTTTGCTTATTGATGTGTTTGCTTAGTTTTCCAAAAGGCAACAACTTTTAATTCCTGTCACCTACTTATGGTCTTCCTAAGAACCCTCCTGTCCTAGTTTGTCTTCTTAAATATACTTTATTGAGAGGATGTTAACATAGTAGTTGACAGCTTTAGTACTTTTCACACATTCTCAGCAATGTATGAGAAATGCCCAGTTTAAATTATAGCCCTATTTACCTTAAAATTCACGCCAATTCCCTTTACATACAACTGCTTTATGAATTTGATTATGCCTTGAAAAATTTATCCACCAATGATTTATGAACTTCTTTCTATATGTGCTAGCAGTCTTTTAATAAAGTTAAAAATCTGTAAATTTATAAAGAAATGTGCAACATAAAATAATAAGAGCTTGATTTGTTTATGGTACCAAATTCTCCAGAAATATTATTATGCAACAAATTTATGTTATTTGTACAAACCAAGTGGATTACTTTAGAAACTTACTTATTTTTCTAATTTCACTATGAAATAGTATTATGGGACTGTCTATTACCATTCTAATTATTTTTAACTTACCTCCATTTTTTTTCATATTTTTGCCTTTGGTCAGACATGAAATATCATACATAAGTTAAATTATTTGTTACAAGAGTATAAATTAATTGCACCATTAATAAATAAAACATTAATTTATATTAAGTTTTATTTTGACAAAATCACTAAATAAAATCTTTAATTATACCCTGGCCAGAAATAAAATAAGCTTACCTTTCCTACCACTATACCATTCCTTTGATGAACCAATGTTGAATTAGGCTATTACAATCAATCAATAACTAAATTTTCTAAAGATTCTCAGTTAGCCCCAAGCAGAAACTTTAGAGAATGCTTTGAAGTAATTGAACACTAAATTAGATTACAACTAGCATTACAGAGTTACAGTCAATGGTTGATATGATTATAAGTTGACATCATCAAACTACACCTTGTAGTTTTAGATCATGATGGAGTTTTGTAGACTGTAAGTATTTTACAGATATTTCAATATACTAATTCTATTTAATAAGAATTTAACCCGGCATGAGTTGTTATTCACTATTCATATTCTGAATATTCTCACAGTCTTTTCAATCTAAGAACATAAGGAGAATTACTGAAAAATTAACTGATGAAAATACAATTATTAAAATTTAAATTAAAACAATTAGCTAATAATTTGAAATAGAATTAAAAAACTCACTCTGTTTTTGAGGGGTGATGTCTAACAACATGGATAATACTTCCTGGAGGGTACAGGGGTTGATGGAGAGTAAGGGCAATTGTGTTGTCACTGGGGTGTACTGCAGCTTCTCTTGCAGCGTTCTTCTCCATTTGATAAGCCTAGGAAAATAATTATAATTTTTCATACATAAATAATTCAAATTTAATGTAGCTAATATATAAGATATAAGAAAATATACATGTTATGAGGTAGTGTAAAGGCCCCAAGGCTAGCTAGTAAGTAATATATAGGTGTGAGCAATAATTTAGAGGAGTATGAAGTGAATCATTGGATTGCAGTGGGGAATTCTGCAAGCATAACCAGGAAGACAGACATTAAAGCAGCCTGTGGATTGTTATGGAGGATGAAGTATGGCACTAGCTACCTCAGTGATCATCAGCCTATGGGACTGCTTAATTAATATAACCAAGGAAACTTACTGACATAACCACCACTCAAAAAGAAATTATGTTTAAGACTAAGCTTTCATTATAAGTTATTCTGTTACATTAAAATCATTGAAATACAGTCACTGTCTGTTATAATAAGTGAATAATTTGTCACTACTTGCTATTTGTGATTTAAGTATATATTTCATTATAAGGCATTGCAAAATAAAATAAAAAAAAACTTTTTGTAACAATACTATTATAATTTTATTCTATTTATTTTATAAATCCAGTACAATGACTTTGAAAAAGTAGATAAAAATAATTTTCTGTGCTAATAACATCACATGCCTGAAAGTGAATCTAAATTTGGCATGGACGTAGAGAGCTAAAAAGAAAGGGATTTGGAAATTGAATTGAATCGGCGGGAGTTACGCTCTCTGTAATAGAGTGGATAATGAGGTTTACAAATAGAGGTAGGCAAGGTCCTGTGCCCATTATTATTTTTTTTTTTTCAATTTAGCCTTTACCTTTTATTTAAAACTGATGGATGTCACTTCGGTTTTCCGCCATTAATATAGTCCTAGGCTACTGAAGTAGGAAGTGAGCGTTTTAAGAAGAGTTCCGAACCATCCGATTTTGTACGAAATAAACCAAACCTAAACTCAACCCATCCAAATCGAGTGAAGATTCAGTTACCCCCCCCCTCCCCATCAATCAATGGAATTACATAGGTAGGGGTGCGAAATTAATTTTAATTGAATCTTCACTTGGATGAGCTAGTCGAGGTTCGGTAGGATTCATACAAAATCGAAAGCATTCGGAATCCCTGTGGACAAGAGGCCGAAGGATCCCGCTCGCGTGTTAATACACTTTAAACCTTTGAGTAGTATTTACGAGTCTTCTCATAGTTACCCAGAACTATCTTCTGTCAAAAGTACATTGGAGCCTTTTAACCTAGCCTAATATGTTTTAAACGGACATTTAGCTTGCTCTCTCAAAGTTTTTCTAACTTTAAGATTGTCTAAAATTCTAGAACCAGGTAGTCTTCAATGGCTTTTGCCCACATGAAGCCTAGAGTAGATAGCAAACTAGAAGAACTACAAAAGATGAATAAATGTGCCCATGGTAAGTAGAAGAATATTATGATGATCATTTTTAAGTTTCGAACATGAAAGAAATAGTTAAGCCTAATATTCATATAAACTAAAAAAAAAATAAATTATGAAGCTTTCCACAATTATTTTAAAACAAATAACTGAGCCTAGTATTAAAAAAGAATACATCGTTTAATTGCATAGATATTTATTATTAATAGTACTTATCACTGTTTTAGATTAAATTGAATTTAATCTAGTCTAGATTTTATTTAATATATGTTTTATTTTATATACATTTAATTTTATTAATGTATTATCTTGAAAATATTATTTTTTTCTTTTCCAATTCACCCATTTTGGGGTACTTTGACTCAGTTATTTTCCTGTGTATGTGTAGATGTTTCCTTGCGCTTCCTCCTTTTTAAAAATTTGAATATTTGTTTTGAAAATCTACTTTCATTCATTTTGAATATGTGGCCATAAAAGCTTATTCTTTTTTTAATAGAATCTGAAAGTGGTTCAATTTTCTGATAGTTTCATTCGGAATCATGTGCAGATCATGATTTTTAAATTTACTTCCTAATATTTTCCTTTCTTTCTTTTTTAAGTTATATAGTAATCCAGCATTTGTTAACCCTGAAGTTTCTGCTGCATACATTATAAAATTTCAGTTTTTTTACCTTCTTGATTTATAACTGTTCTCAAATGTAAATTTTGAATTCCGTGATAGTAATTTCTTGTATTTTTAGTTAACTGAAAAGCTATTTCCATTTTTTGTATCCTAGATTCCAGTTTTTTTCTCTTGAATTCAAACTTATCCATTCACCTCGATATTTAAGAGGACTATTCTTTCAATTATGTGATAGATAATTTTCAAATACTTGGGTGAGATTTTCATGTTTGTTAAAATTTTTATTTCAAAGGAAATGTTTAGTTAGACATTTGCTTGTTGTTTTGACAATTCTTTAATTTGTGTTTCTGATTTTAAAAAATATTCATCTTTTTAATAACCTTCAGCCAATGCTTAGCAATTGCATCATAGCCACTGTTTCTGTAAGTTTAAGTTTTTGACTCAGTAAACTCCTACTCTTCTTTAATTAACAGTAAGCCAAGCCAGTGCAATGCAAAACACTTTATTCAAAGAACAACACCCTCCCCCTTCCTGTCTAGCTGGACAAAATATAGATATAAAGGAGATATAAAGAATGAGCCTTCCACACAAGAAATTGCCTCTTAAGTATAAATGGGTTTCTATACTAAATAATATTTTTTTATCTATAACTGAATGATTGTTTGGGCTGAGAAGAAGCTAATCCCATATACCTACGTATATATGTGTGATTGATTGTATGCATCTGTATGTATATGTATATATATATATATATGGCCTTGCGTGTTAAGGCATAGATACATGTACCACTATCGTCAGTAAGCTGAAGGTAAAAATAGGTGCAGGTTCGGTCCACACCAAGGGAGAACATTAGTTTACAAATTTGCTACCAGCGCGCTAGTGGCTCAGTGCTTGTGGATCTACGGGAGTTTAAGGAGTATATATGTCTGAAAGTCCCCTGGAATGACTAACGATTATGACTCTCTTAGATCCCGCCCACAGGCAGGCTGGCAGCGTGAACTGGCCACTGCCCTCCGGTTACAAAGGGGCCTGTCAGTCTGTTGGAGAAAACTCATTCCCCGTCATCCTTGGTTAATAGGGGTTGTCTGTCAAATTGATCACCCAGTACGTAAAAACTCTGATTACAAATCCCCCGGCCTCTTTCAGGGGTGGCTAAAGATCTCAAAGATCTACAATGCCAAGTGAATCTATATATATATATATAAAATTGTAACCTCTGTCTGTACATTGATTTTTTTCGCGAAATTTCACGATAACTTTTCGTTTCACATGTCATAGACACCATAACTGCATTTTGTTTCTTTGGTGTCTGTTTGTTTGTTTGTTTGTTTATTTGTTTGTTACCTTTTCACGCATAAACGGCTGAACCGAATTTTATGAAACTTGGTATGTGTATTACTACTAGCCCAACTTAGACTTTAGGCTATATTAATATTCTCTAAGACAAACAGGAGTGGGGGTTATAAGGGAGGCCTAAAATTAAAAATATCGATATTTCATTTCCTATTGCTTTTTCAGCAAATATGCCCATCACAAAAGTTGTTTATTTTGTAATTTAGAGTAACTTTTGTTATATGCACTTTTGCCGTATACGGAAGTATAAATGAGTTATACGCTAAAAACTTTAGCGGGAGTCAACAATTTTTTAGGCACAAAAGACCCAACCGAACTAAACCAAACTCGGTATGTGAATTAGTACTAACGCCTTCCTTATAATAAGCCATACTAACATTTCTAGGGACGAGCAGGAGTGGGGGTTATATGGGAGACCTAAAATTAAAAATAGCTATATTTCGTTTCCTATTGCTAATTCATCAAATATGCCCATAAAAAAAGTTGTTTATTTTGTTATTTACAGTAACTTTTGTTATATACACTTTTGCTGTATACGGAAGTATAAATGAGTTATACGCTAAAAGCTATTGCGGGAGTCCACAATTTTATTTGGCACAAAAGACTCAACCGAACTAAACCAAACTCGGTATGTGAATTAGCACTAACGCCTTCCTTATAATAAGCCATACTAACGTTTCTAGGGACGGGCAGGAGTGGGGGTTATAGGGAAGGCCTGAATTTAAAAATAGCGGTATTTCGTTTCTTATTGCATTTTCGGCAAATATGAACATAACAAAAGTTGTTTATTTTGTTATTTAGAGTAACTTTTGTCATATTCATTTTTTTCTTTTAACAAAGTATAAACGAGATATACTCTATAAACTAAAGCGGGAGTCAACGATTTCATTGAGCGCTAACGAGAAAACCGAACTTACAAAAACTCGGTATGTCAATTAGCATTAATTCTTCCATGATTATAAGCTATATTAAAATTTTTAGGTTAGAACGGGAGTGGGGATTATAAGGGAGGCCTGAAATAAAAATTCGCGATATTTCATTGTCTATTTGTCTACGGGAAATATGACAATTTGGAGGACAGTGAAGACTTACATAAAAAATTAATTTTATTATTAACAAATGCCAACAACGGGAGTTAACCCTAAATACTGGAAGCCGGGTATCTGAGCTAGTATATATATATATATATATATATATATATATATATATATATATATATATGAGAACATTTAGAGGAATTAGCAGAACATTTTGTTGCTCAAATCTTTCTCCTTAAAAAAAATTACCTGCATTGTAGCAGAGTCGGCTTTCAGCTCCACTGCTGAAGTTGGCATTGGTGCACAGCCACAACAGAAGACACTGCATGTTATTGTCTTCCACTAATATGTACATAGAATATAGTAAGACAAAAAAGAATAATGGAGGTTTACATATAAAAATATAGTAATTATACAAAAAAGGACTAACATACCTTAGGATCCTTACTTCTTTTTATAGCATTAATAAGATCTGCCCTTAATGATTCCATTTGATACAGGCCGATTCTCGGAACAACATCTTTACCAAGAACAACGGATGTTATGAAGCTTTTTGTATACTGCACAGCAGGCATACTGAAACAGTTCCCATAGTGACTACAATTTTTCATTTTGCTTTTAATATCCTCATTTAACAAATAATGATAATATTGTGATCCGAGATCATAACAAACATATTGAAAATTATTATAAATCTCCCTAAAGTGGACAATTGTGGCCCTTACTAATTTTGAATTACACAACTTGATTTAAATACTAAAATAATGAAAATCATTCATAATTATGATTTTATGAATAAAAATGTTTACGTGCTTTATATAATTTAAGTAGGTACCTTCAGATAAGAAAAGAGGAGGGGGGAAGACAAGGAGAGGTAAAACAAGGAAATATGGGGTCTCTGTTTAGGCTCCAGCAATGCCATACTATAGATGAAAAGGAAATTAAAGTGAAAATACTATTGAACTGATTGGCAGGAATTCATTAGTATACAAATTCACCTAAAAAAAAGTTGTTTTTTTTTTATACAATTTTTGGTATTTAATCTTCGAATAATGTAATTTATTATGTAGCAGAGTATTGTTTATGTAACATGAGTAGAAGTGGCGGTTTGCTGATGGCTGAAAACTGACTCATGGCTGATGACCTCATTTTCGTCATCTCCTGGGTAGGATCGATGGACATTTGAAGAAAAATTTCGAAAATCGCGTCATGAGTACAACCTCAATAGCTGATTTCCCTTAAGGGAAGACTTAATGAAAATAGAGATTACTATAGAAAACAGCAGACAACATGACAATTAACTGATGCTATATTAACCAATTACATTCTTAATAAATTTATTTTCGCATTGAGGATAGGCTAAATAATAGATTAAAAAAAAAATTGTATTTTCCAAAAGTAAAAATGATAAGTTAAAATGTAAAAAAAGTAAATAAAACTCTGTCACACAAGCCCTTCATAAATTAATCAAATGTTCCCAGTTGCTCCAATGACATGCTGATGATGTCATATTACATTCTATTCTTTGTTTCTTCCCCAATAAAAAGCCTATATAAACAGAACTTGAAATTCAAGCCGAACATGAGACATTTATTGATAGTTATTTTGAGTGAAAGTAATATGAGTAGAAGTGATGGGTTGGCCATTTCTGAAGTTATTTAATGGAACATAGACCAACAATAAGAGGAGTAAGACAGTAATTGAATATTTTTTTCTACCTTACAGGGCAGCAACTTGTTTTGTATTTTAGCTATATGTGTCCCCCCATTTGTTTTGGAAGTTTCCTGTATTACTTTCTTCTAGTCAAACTGATCAACATGGGGACAAACTATCACTTGAAGTAGCATCTGGCGACTTATATTTTTATGTTGATAATATTGTACTAACCGAGCTCTCAGAAGGCATCACACAAATGTATCACTTTTTAGCTTTGGAAACTTCATAAAATAGCTTAATTATTATGAACTGCTGCTGTGTAAGAAGTGGCATACAGTTACTGTAGAAATAATGAATTCATTAATTTAAAATATTTTATTCATTAATATGCTAGAAGATACCATATGCATCAAGTATAATAGGCAAACTGTTTAGTTTCTAACCTGAGGAGTCCTCCTGGAGGAGAATAAGCAAAACATTGTAAATCTGGATAAATTTGGCGAAGAAGAATTGCTAGAATTGAAGCTGTTCCTGCTCCAAGAGAATGCCCAACAAGGACCAAACCAAATGTTTCTTGGGGTTTTTCTTGAGCAGCTAGGGTATATGCTTCATGCAGGATATTCTCATTTAGGAGTTTGTCTCTAATATATACAGCTGCATGGACCATTCCCTAGAAAAGAAGGGAATCATTAAGAAGAATTAGAGGGAACATTAACTCTATATATCTGACAGTATACAGTATTTTGTGTGAATAATAGCTTAAATTGCCCTATTTAGAGAGCATGAGCAATACTACTACTAATGTTATTTAGGAGTTGTGAATATATGTATGTTTAACATAGACTATGTATTATATTAGGATAAATGCTCCATTGCTCGATATTCTTAAAAACAAAGTAGGCATTTTGCCAATTGAAGGGTTTGCTGCAAAAAGGAGATAGCTCCATCCCATAGCTGTTGGGAGTTATAAACACTTTCTTGTGCCAAAAAAAAACCCTCTTTTATTTGACACAAAAAGGATGCAGCTTCAATCGTTATGATGTTATTTTCGTATTTTATATTATTCGTTTTAATGATGTTATTTTCTGTTTGTAAACCCAATAATTTTGCTGTACTTTATTTTCAGTTTTCTTTGAATAAAAAATACATAATAATAGTACATTCTATTTATTTTTACACCTTTTTCCAAGACATAACATATTCCTCCATTCCTCATATTCCATTCTTTTGGGTAAAAAAGAGGTAGCTCCAAGGATCATCCACGTACCAACAACATTTGGATGATATTTTTTGAATGAAAATACTGTTCTAATATGTAAACACCATAATTGAAAGTAAGCAACAACAATATTTTTACATAAATTAAAATTTGAATTTTTTAAACATTTTTTTTGGTTTCCCAAAACCTGGAAAAATTGGAGCTACCTCCTTTTTGCAGCAAACCCTTCAATTTTTAAAATTAAAACTTGGGACTTTATTTGTTTTTAGCTATTATGAACTTTCAATACATAATAATACAAAAAATATATTTCTGAAAATATGGGGATGCTTTAGTAGATGACAGTGTCAAAATTTTGCTTGAATCATTAGTAGAAAATAAAACTTAAATAAGTATTTAATAATAACACTTGATAATACATTGTTATAATGTTCTTAATAACAGAATTACAACTTTACAAATCTGTTAGAAAGAAAATAGACAATATTATTGAAAATTTGTACAATAAAAATAGGTTAATTCCGAGGTCATTTGATTGTATAATAAATATGAATGAGAAAATTAGTAAAACATCATGCCATATCACAATTAATGATTATAAATAATACAAATCTGGTAACAGATTTATTTACTAGAAATCTACATTCACGAGATATGGAAATTGGTATCTTTCATTTAGAGGGTTGTTTCAAGTCAATGGTTTTCGGGTATCTTCTATAACAGGGGTCTCCAAACTACGGCCCGAGGGCCACATCCGGCCCGCAGACAGATTTTGTCCGGCCCGCGGAGAGCTAGCATACTTGAAAACTCCTTTTAGAGAACATATTTTTTATAGCAAATTAAATTTAGTTTACTGAAGTATTCTAATTTTATGTTGAATAATTATTAATATGACATCTTCATTGATATGGTCATGCGCTAACTACTCATAACATTGTTGTAGGCTTATTGTTATTGTTTTTATGATAAGTTGGATAAAGAAACACAGAATTGTAATGAGTAAAGACATGTATAATATGCAGAAAATTTAACTTCATTATATAATAACTAACAAATTATTGAAATGAATCCAACTAACATTTTATACATTTTAAATAAAAACATAACTTATAACAAGCATAATGGCATATGAAATACTAATGAGATTATGTAATTGAGATTTTCCACTGACAATAGTTTGTAGTTGTGGACTAATTTTACTTGTACCAATTATTAAAAGAGATTTAAGATGCTCATCAGTTAGTTTAGATCTGTAAACATTTTTTGTGTACTTCATTTTGGAGAAGGTCTTCTCACTCTAATAAGTAGTACCAAAAACAGAAAACTTACTGGCCCTCGAAACTTACTGGAGTAATCAGTATGGCCCTAAGGCTGGAAAGTTTGGAGACCCCTGTTCTATAATATTACATTTATAAATAATCTTATTTTTCCAATCTTTTTCTTTCTTTGCTGCCTTTTTTGGTGGCATCTATTATAAGGCCATCTTGGGATAACACAAACGACAATAAACTAAGACAAATAAAACAGACAGTTAAGTGATTCCCTAACTGTCTGTGCAACAGGTGCATGCACATGAAGAGAGGAAGTTGTGCTGACCAGACTTCGCACTGAACTTTCCTTGGTATGAGAACAATTCTATAGTGCATGAACTAAACTGAATGATGCTTGTTGTGTGAATTATCACAAATCCTTTCCAGATAATAAGGTTTATTCATATTCTTACGTATGAAGTGGGATTTGTGGGACATTTCTAGGCATTATATCCTCTATAAAAGAACGATGGGAGACATTTGCAATCCCCAACAATTAATTGAGAGGCAATTGTACATTTGACATTTGATTTGGAAACTACGGAGAGATAATTGAACTAGATGTCAAGGGTTACAACTTCTTCAAGAAATGAATTACATACATGAAATGAATAATGAGGCACCTTAAATCAAATTTGAAATGAAAAGTTGTTATTCTTTGTAACTTATTAATTTGACAATATAGCTAAACATCATATGTTATTAAAAAATCTCACCTTGTGGCCTAACCAGTCTTCTTTAGGAGGATTAAGAGGTAATGTTTCACTTTCTGCATTTAAATCAGTGATTACATCCTGAAATGAATAAAAATATAGTAAGTTATAAAAAAGTTGAATGTAAATATATAAATAATGTAATAAATATTTGTAGTAACGAAGTAATAAACGGTTGGGAGTCAAGACCGGAAAATCTTAACTAATGACATCATCACACTACATATTTGCATGTATCTCACACAGTAAAAGATCAATAAAGACAATATTTGGTATTTTAGCTTTTAATAATGTGGTTTATGATATAACAGCTTATTGTTAATAAGACATGAGCAGGAATGGGGGTTTACTGAAGGCTGAAAACTAAAAAATGAGTTTGATCTTTTTGTATCAAACAAAGTGCATTAAGACACACGCACAGAATCAATGTGTAAACAAAATCTATAGGACATTACATTTGCAATAAGATGGGTTCTGTACAATTTTTTGACCCGACTCATAAAAACATATATTTTGTATTTTCAAAATTCTCCCATATAACCCCTCCCTTTGCCCAACCTCCCACTGTACTGTATAATAGAAGTAAGGTGGACAAAAGTCATGTTTAGAATTCTAAAATATTATATTGGAATAAGGGGTGTGGCTATTAAATAACGAGACTGAAGCTGCTACAGAAGAAGTGCGCATGCGTCAAACGCCAGCAACTAAAAGCTGTTATCGTGAAGCTTCCTCTTTCGAATATAGTGCCTCTCGCTTCTGTAAACAAATCAGTACAGCCGTAGCCTTCGTTCGCATTAGTGTTGTTTTTTTGTTTCGCCGGAAAAATGTTAAGTGTAACAGTAGAGCAACGAATTGTTGTGAAATTTCATGTGAAACTTGGAAAAACTGCTACTGAAACTTATAATTTATTGAAAGAAGTGTATGGCAATGAATGTTTATCGCGTGCACGTATTTTTGAGCGGTTTAAGCGTTTTCAAGATGGCCGAGAAGACGTTCAAGATGATTCACGCCCGGGTAGCCCTTCCACGTCGAAAACGGATGACAATATCGAAAAAATCGGTAATCTGATTCGATCTGACCGTCGGTTAAGTATTCGTGCGATTGCTGAAACTGTACGAATTGATAAAGAATCCGTACGGCAAATATTACATAACAATTTTAACATGCAAAAAGTGTGTGCCAAAATGGTGCCTAAAATTCTCGCATTTGAACAACTGGAAGCTCGCAAAAATGTTTGTACTGACACTTTGAATGCCATTGAAAATGACCCAAACTTACTGGAAAGGATAATAACATGTGACGAATCATGGTTTTTTATGTATGATCCTGAAACAAAGCGCCAATCCATGCACTGGAAGAGCCCATCTTCACCGAGTGCCAAAAAAGCTCGAATGAGCAAATCAAAATTCAAAGCAATGTTGATTGTTTTTTTCGATATTCATGGGATTGTGAACCTTCGCTGGGTTCCTGAAGGTCAAACGATTAATCAACATTACTACCTTCAAGTTCTTGCTGAACTCCGCGAAAGAATAAGGAAAAGTCCGTCACGCAGGGGCTGCGTAAACTAAGTAGATTTCCCTCGTGAAGTTCAGTAATAGATAAATATACATACTGGTAACACAACAACACCGTGAATAAATACAAACGGAAATAAGAAATGTTTCATCCAATTTCAATAACCTGCCGGCAGGCAGCGTTAGGTTAGAAATGTAATCAAACTGGTCGGCCCGCCTCACCGGAAAGAAAAACAATTACTGAAATATATCAGAATATAACACATTAATTTTATTGAGAACTATTTACTATATCTAGTACTGTAATTAATAATGAGTCAGAATAATTGTTATCTCAATCAATAAACTTTTAGTAGTCCAAAACTTTAAGATAGGGGGGGGGGGTCAACAGGAAATATTTGCTTGTATCTCGTATAATAAAGGACTCTTGAATAAAATGTTTGGTATTTAAACTTCCAATAATGTGATTTATTATGTAGCAGAGTATTGTTTACGTAACATGAGTAGAAGTGGCGGTTTGCTGAAAACTGAAAAATGCAAATATCTCGGTTAATATTCAAGATAGAGAATAAACGTATATAACAATATTTATAGTAAATTTAATTTGCAATAAGATTGGTTATATACAAGTTTTCGATCCAATGCATAATAATGGAGATATTTCGAATTTTTGAAAATCCTCCCCTCTAAACCCCCCCTCCCACTGGTCCGATTTCAACCGTTAACGAACTTGATCTTTCTTTTTACATAAAACGACTAAATATCGAGTTTGGTAACGATCAAACAAAAATTGCGACCGCTAGAGCGGTAACAGACAAATATATATATATATATATATATATATATATATATATATATATATATATATATATACAGTTTTGAACGGACCTCATTTTCGTCATCTCCTGGGTAGGATCGATGGACATTTGAAGAAAAATTTCGAAAATCGCATCATGAGTACAACCTCAATAGCTGATTTCCCTTAAGGGAAATCTGCTAAAAAAACGACCTAAATTGTGGAAGGACAAGTCATGGGTTCTCCACCAAGACAATGCGCCGGCTCATTCCGCATTGTCTGTTAAGAGGTTTCTAGCCAAATTCAGCATCCCAGTGTTAGACCATCCGCCTTATTCGCCGGATCTTGCGCCGTGCGACTTCTATCTGTTTCCTAAGATGAAATCTGCATTAAAAGGAACAAGATTTGAGTCTGTTGAAGCTGTGATAGAGAAAGCGGCACGCGTCCTGAAGGAGCTGACAGAAAAAGACTTCCAGCACTGTTTCGAACAATGGAAGGTTCGCATGGAGCGTTGTAGGGATAAAGGAGGGGTGTATATTGAAGGTGATAATAAGTAAAAATGTATGAAATAAAAATAAAATGTTTTACAGCGTCAGTCTCGTTATTTAATAGCCACACCCCGTATTGTAAACAATTCCCAAAAATATTATAATCAAATATTTAATTTTGGTCTGACACACTCTACCTAGGTATGAATCCATTGTAATAGAATAAATCAGTTGTAATCCAGAAATCATTTTAACCATACAAAATTAAAGTATTATAAATTTTTTATGAATCAATTGTGAATATGGATATTATTTGTACTGATAAGTGCTAATTTCCTCCAATTAAATAAATTTCCTGATAAACTATAGTAAAAAGAAGTTTTTTGAAAAACAAAGGGTTGTTTCTATTTTTAAACTTATAAGTGATGGTAATGTGTTGTACCCATTTATACATGGGCTAAATTTTCTATATTCAATAGCTGCACCTTTCCCACTAATAATAAGAAGTATTATAGCTAGCACAGTCAAGTACAACATTTTTTTTAAAGAGTACTTTCTTTCGAGAAAGTATTTTCTTGAAGAATGGTTGAAACACCGAAAGGGAGAACATTTCCAAGTTATTTGAGTGCTTGAAAACCTTACATAGCTAACTGCCCATGTAGGCGAGAGGTCCATTTTTCACATACTTGATGCTTATTCATAAATTAATTTCATATTTTTCAATTTTATTTTTCTTTAAAAAATTATATTTACCTATTTAATTAAGTAAAAATAATTTTTAATTTTATATCTTTACAACTATTAATGTTCTAGTATGTTCTTAAAAGTACTGAAGTTTTAATTCATTTATATAGGATGTGCAATGCGTGCTTGGTACATACAGAATTAATGTCTTTTATGCATGAGAAATGTTCAAACTTGAAATAATAAAAAAAACAACGTGTGTGTTTGTATTATGTTAACAACTTACCTTCATAGAAAGAGTTCCTCGTATACTAACTACAATTTTATTTCTTGAAAAATCAATAGCTACAAAAAAAGGAGTTTCTGCTACATCCACATGGTATGTAGCGTAGACAATTACAGCCTGCCCTTTAGACAACATTCCTTTTAAGGCTGCATAATTACAGCCACAGCAATTGTCACCATTCACACGGTGATTATTTTGGCAGATAAGACAACTAAAAACAAAAAATATATTTATATTTTCCACATGAAAATTGTAGATTACAATGGGTATCTAAATATGCTTAATTTAAACCTCGGGAGTGTTTGGTGCACCTGGTATAGGATTATAAAATTCAAGCAGGTCTGTTTGAATGGTTATGTGGATATGCACTATCTTTTAGCAAACTTTTATTTTACCCATAACACAATAAAACTGGACACTGGTCTGAAAAAAATATTTTTTTCAAGCGCCGTCACCATTCCTGGTGATAATTATGTAAAATGATTTCCTTAATCAAATATTACTTCCATTTTTCCCCATCACCCATCGTTTTCAAAGGATGCCCCCCTACCTATGTTTGTCACTTTTTGATCGTTTGGGTGTTGATAAGGATTATTTTAACCTCCCATTTCTTCTGAGGAGTTATAGAGGTGACTAAGTATGAAATATGTATATGTGTACCGAGAAGGAAGATTTTTAGGAAATTAGGGGGGTTTTGTCCCCTTAAGTTGTAAAAAAATCATTAAAAGGTTCAATTTTTTTTCTAAATTTGTACATTTCTATTTCACATATTTCAGCTTCTAGTACCGTTTGCCCTCCTCCAAACACCACCAAATAATAAAGTTACATAAGACAAACATTTGTAGCAACAGTTAGGAAGATTATTATCTGTACTACACTGGTGCTCTCATGATTTCACTGGAATAGGTTTGCAGAGGCATTTTCATGTTTTGACAAGTTTTATCTTGGATTGCTCTTGTCACTATGACCCTGTAAGGTAACCGATATCTTTCATTAGCATATTTCTACAGATCATAAAGTCAACTTGACCCTTTTCTAGGTGTGTTGAATTATGCCATGTGAGGATAAAAATGTTCCCGATAGGTTCTTCTATTGTAGGTAGATGAAAGAAATGGCTAGCTTCCACTGTAACAATGTATTAAAACGACAGAACGATGTTGAGGATAAGCTCATGTCATGAAACCTAAAAGTAAGGACTTTAGCTTAAATTTGGGGACAAGAATATTGTAAAAAATTAGAGCTTTTATTTCAAAAAAGGCTCAGTTTTTAAATATTGGAAATAGGAATTATCTTTAATTATCAATATCATCCAACAGTCGTTAGATAGGGTGCCCATTAAATCTTTAGGAGAATTCGTTGGTCATGAACCTACTTAGGTTTAGTCTTTTTCTCAGTTATTTCCAGAATCCCTGCCACAGTATTCTACACTCATCTATACAGAGATCACTCCATAGTTCTGACATTCCTGATTGTTACCTTTCTTGAAAATTGGAACAATTATTACTACTTCAGTATAGCCTGGGGTACAAGAAGTTTTCAGACACTGTGTGATCAAGATAGAATATGTCTCCAACTTAACCTTCTTATATCAACTGTTTTGACATATGCCATCATGTACTGCTTGTATTTTATTAATGTTTCTCAGTTTTTCAAGATCAGTTGTTCTTCTTGCACTTGCAAACTGCCCGTTTCACAATCTTCTCCAATCCATGCGTCATTCTCTTCCTGCTCTTCACTAAATAACTTCTAAAATATTTTGCAGATCTGACCATAATGTTTTTTACTTTGATTAGATGCTTTCCATCACTACCTTTCTGGAAATTTTCTTGCATATTGTTACTCATTATCTCTAGGACCTACTGAAAGAGTAAATTTTTTATAGCGAGGTTTAGAAAATTTCCATTACAATCACCTTTCTATGGTATGATAATGATGATAAGGGTTCTATTGTCTTAATATTCTATTTTTTGACCGGAAAAAAGTCAGAATTTAATTTTTAAGATTTTCCTTTTATTTTAGAATACATTACAATTTCAAATCATTACGCTTTTACTACACACTAGAAATGTATAAGAAAAAAATTATGTAATTACAAAAGGAACAAAACTCTTGCAGAAGGAAAGCAAGATAACCAGAAAGTTATCACAAATAAACTAATGTAAATAAAATAATTTTGAAGCTGTAAAGGAATATAATTTAGATGATTAATTTTGTACCCCAAGAATCTTAACAAAGGGCTTAATGACTAATCAAGTACCTCCTCAATTTGCTTAAAATGGTGAAGAGCTCAGTTATAAAAGTCTTAACCTTAAATGCCCATAGGTACATAAAATATATTACTACATATTAAATGTATATACCTTAGGTTCTGGGATAGTTTACATAAATTTACAACAGGTGTAGTCATTATAAACATTGGCCATCCATAGGCGGCAAGAGCATAATGCATAAAGTGAATGACTGCCTGAAAATGTTGATAGTGCTGAATATCTCCCAGAGGAAGGAACTTAGTTCTAGAAGTCACAGCCACACCTGACAGGTACTCATAAGTGTCATTTTTTCTCTAAAAAATAAATAATATCTTTAAGCTTTAATTACTTATTTTAACCAGAAAAATAAACTATTAGAATAATAAATGGAATTCATAAATATTGACTTATAAAATAATTGATGAGAAATTAAAAAAATTACAAATAAAATTAATCTCATATGACCTTGTTATATTGCAAATGCACATAGAAGCAGAAAAGTAGAAGTTAAAATAAAAACAATTTTGTATTAAAAATTTGTTTCTTTGAGCTTAGGGTAGGCATAGATATTAAAGTATTGGACTTAGCGAATTGTTTCACTTTAATTCAGAAGTTTTGTATATAGTTGGTAACAATGGAATTACTAATTTATGTTCTTGATGAATCATTTTTCTGTAGAAGAGAGGATAGATTAAATAATATTAGCTGTGTAAAATTTAATATTACCATTATTCTTTTTTTCCTTTTTCTCTTAAATATATTTTAGATCCATTTACTTTATATAATGGAAGTCTATTAAAAAGGACATATTATTACAAGAATTCTTACTAATAATAAGACAGAACAAAAAATAAAGTATAAAAAGGAATTTTATGCTTTTAATTCAGAGGACATGTATTAGTATGACACTTATAGAAAATCTATCTTAATAACTATTTATTTTTATTTTTATCAGTGTAAATAAAACTCAAAAGATTTGTCTGATTTTCTATTTAAAATCAGCGGGAATACATTTTTTTTCATGTTTCAGTTCATTCATGTGTAAGAAAATTGTAGTGGTATTATTGTACATTACCCATACTAATTAGGTTCAGTGCCACAAACTGAATGTTAATAATAATTTTGTTTTACGTGTGAAGCATGGAATAGCTATTGGAAAAATATTGACAGACTTATCATTCATGAGGTTTAAAAAAATCTAATTTCTCTTCAAAACATAATATTTGCATCATCCTAGTATTCTGCGAAAAAAATGATAAAATCCTGCTCAGGGATTATCCAGTATGAGATGAAGGAGGAAGTAATTAGCTGACTGTTACCATCGTCTTTAAATATAACTGGTAAAAATTACTATTACCTTTGTTAATCATGGCTTTAACAGGAAAACATGGTCAATTAATTATTCTGAAACTATACAGGAAAGAAGGGATAGCCCAGGAATTTATATCTTTTTTTTTATACCCTCCTTCTAAATAATTATTAAGTATAAGGTGCAAATGTCTAATAAAATAATTTTTAGCTCCTCTTTTATTACTTTTAAGCCTATTTTAAGATGATGATTCATTCCAAGATATTTGTATGATTGTTGTTATGCTAATTCACTAATTTAGCTTGTGTTGGATAACATTATATTTTCTGCTGATATTGGTTTTCCTCTTGAAATATGCAAAACTACACATTTATAAATTATTAAGATATTCTGTGAAAAAAATAGTTTCACAATAGTCACACCCAATGTTTTAGCCACCTATTCAATTCTATCTTTTATAACTTATTACATACATGGTGCTAAAGTCCTTGAAGGACCTGGGCCTTTGCCTCCAAAACTTTTGACCATCTCTTGTGGTTCCCAGCGAGGCTTCTCCAATTACTCAAGAATAAGCATTCCACTAGTAGCATTAATATTAATAATGAATTGTTTCCATTGTCAAGAAAAAAAAATGTCTGAAATAAATATCCCACTAGCAGCATAAACATTATAATTTATATTCAGTTTGAAAAAACAATTATTTTACTCACCTGACTAACATTTGATTCCCTTTCTATTTTTTGGAATTTTCTCAATAACACAAGGCCTGCTACAACATCCGATGGAACTACATCTAAATCTCTGAAGAAATCAGAAAGTAACCGAGCAATATCAGTGAAGGAATTCTGTAAATAAAAAAGTTGTATGATTTCATAAAATAAGGCAAGAGATTAATTTATTCTGAAAAAAAAGATGAAAAGTATCACTTAGATGCATTGTAAATTTCCATTAAGGGAATATAGTTATTGAAGTTGTACTTATGACCAGATATTTGAAAAATTTCTTCAACTTGGTTAATTTACCAAAAGATTTATGTTGTTCTATAGCTTTTGTCTTACTCAAAAATTTGTGAGTCACAAGATTTTTTTCATTTTCAGCCTTCCTTAAACCCCAATTCCTAATCCGCCTGAAAATAGTGGGTATCCTATCATATAACATCTAGCTTAAGTTTCATGTCTTGTTTACCTAGGATAATTAATAAGGGAGAAAAAGAAATTTTAATGTCCAGTGATGTCATCTGTGTACATTTCTTCAAAAGAAATTTAAGTATAAAAATAATTATTTATTTAATTGATAAATGATAAAATGAACTTCTGTCCAAGATGCACCTAGATGTTGATACCAAATAAATAACTAACTTTTCAATATCGTACAAAAGAATGTTCAAAATCACAAGATAAATATTCTGTGTTCTTTATTTTGGGAGTCCATAGGTTAGAGAAATTTTTAGTTGTAAGGATATTGGTTAAAACTGGCTTTTATAACTGGAGGAAAAAACAACAAATAAGTTTCATTTTTCTATTAAAAAGAGGTTTTAACTTGTATATCAGCTCAATATTATTACTCATAGCTCTAAAAACGTTTGATTAAACCACATTTATTTGATTAATTCTTAAAGATGAACATTATTAATTCTACAATAAATGAAGCATTCCTGCATTTCAATAAAGGAATGAAATTAAATATTTACATTGTAAGGTCAGCTTACCTTTCCGGTAAGAAGTTGGCAGAACTGTTTGTTTACATTTCAGATGCTTTCTGTCAGAAAGTTCC
This sequence comes from Riptortus pedestris, assembly GCA_019009955.1. Lineage (NCBI taxonomy): Eukaryota > Metazoa > Arthropoda > Insecta > Hemiptera > Alydidae > Riptortus > Riptortus pedestris. The sequence continues at coordinate 139,254,582 of CM032228.1, forward strand.
TTATTATCATTTGTATTTAGTTTTGTTATCACTATATAACGGTTGCGTTTTGTGACCGGTATGAAGATTTATCTATTGTTAAACTTCACACGGGAAATCTGTGTGTAGGACTTTTTGCGTGTAGTGGAACTCAGGAAAACACATGCAGGAGTTCAATATAACTAGTTTAATTTCTTTGTGAGTAGTAGAACTCTAGGAGGACGTGTGCAGGAGTTCAAGATGGGTTGTAGGATTTTTATGTGAGTAGAACTCAAGGGAAGCACATGCATTTCACTAAGGTTTGTAGAATTTCTTTGTAGATAGCAGAACTTAAAGGGAATATATAAAGCAGTTCACTAAAGGCTGTAGGATTCATCTATGTGGAAGGCAGAACTCAAGGAGAACAATTACAGGAGTTCACTAAGGCTTGTAGGATTTCTATATGAGTAGCAGAACTCAAGGAGAACAAGTGCAGGAGTTCACTAAGGCTTGTAGGATTTCTATATGAGTAGCAGAGCACAAGGGGAACAAGTGCAGGAGTTCACTAAGGCTTGTAGGATTTCTATATAGTAGCAGAGCACAAGGGGAACAAGTGCAGGAGTTCACTAAGGCTTGTAGGATTTCTATATGAGTAGCAGAGCACAAGGGGAACAAGTGCAGGAGTTCACTAAGGCTTGTAGGATTTCTATATGAGTAGCAGAGCACAAGGGGAACAAGTGCAGGAGCTCACTAAGGCTTGTAGGATTTCTATATGAGTAGCAGAGCACAAGGGGAACAAGTGCAGGAGTTCACTAAGGCTTGTAGGATTTTTTTTGAGTAGCAGAGCACAAGGGGAACAAGTGTAGGAGTTCACAAAGGGTTGTAATATTTCTATGTGGGTATCAGAAGTCAAGGAGAACAAGTGCCGGAGTTCACTAGGGTTTTTAGGATTTCTATATGAATAGCAGAACTCATAGAGTTCAATATGGGTAGAAGTATTTCCTGCGAGTTAAAGAACCGATGGAGGACAAGTGTAGGAGTTCAATATGGGTAGAAGAATTCCTTTGTGAGCTTTATTATTATTCTACATAAGCACTATTTCATAGAATGCATTTTAAAGGGGAAAACATATATTTATTTTTTTAATTTGATAGCTATTCGTGCCTTTTGAACAAGCATAGTATTTATATTAGTATGTGCACATTCCAGTTATATATATACAAACCTTGCTTCTGTCAGAGTTTCGAATACAACAGAACAAGAGTCGGCATCTGTGGTCCCAACTGTCTTGATAAGCTCGTAATACTTTCCTAAAGATAAACAAAAATCCCACTTTACACAAAGTTTTCATACTCATGAATTACAATGACAATTGTACCATCAAATGACAATTTTACAATAATTATTTATAATTATCAATCACTCAAATCGACTTAAGTACTTCCTAGTTCAGAGAAAAGCAAATTATCAATAATACTTCATAAATATATTTCCTATTGGCTCTTCAAGCTTTCTTAGTCTTAACTCAAGTTTTGGAATTCATCATCATATTTTTTAATGACTACTACCAAATGGTTTTCAAAACACTCATAGTCTCTGATGATCATTATAGTAGGACAAAGTTAAGTATGAGAAAAATGATGTCTTTGTGAATAATTTGTAACATTGGGTCATTAATTACCAGGGGACATGTTAACCCATCGTCGGGCGCAGCTGGCATGAGAGGCTCGCAAAGCATAATTTTTGATGCCCCGCTTCTTCTTGTCTCCCCTGTGTGGCGCCACTCCCAATAGCTTCCTGATTCATGTTCATGCTTAGAGTCCCCTAATTTAGTCTATTGTCATTCTTCATCTGGCTTGCCTCTTGCTACTTGTTTTAGTTTAAGCATGATTCTATTTAATAAAGTCATTATTTTATGTTCTAAATTGTATATTTGCTTTCCTTAGATCATAGCTAGGCTGTCTTACCAGTGTTTTAAATTAAAATTGATTAAGTGGGGAGTGGTAGTTAAAATATGTGGGTGGCCTCTCAGGCCCCGTGTGCCCGACAGTAGTTAGGGTAAACTGGGGGTCCTCTAGAGCCTCATTTTTGAAAGGTAATGTGCCAATTGACCCACGTAGCCTTGATAATATACTCAAAAATCTCTTCAAGAAACTCCTAAGAAGCTTCTCTCCTTGAATTGTTAACCTGTGGAACAGTTGTCTTTTCTTTGGAATTTTTAATTCTATAGCCCTATAATTTGATGAGGTTGCCATCTCGTCTCGTCCTTCTTGTGTATCATTCTTAATTTCACAATAGCCCATTTATCAGGTGTATCCTATTTTTTCTTCTTTTTCAAAAAATGAAATTAACTATATTTAATAAATAGTCCTTACAGTAGTTTTATACTGGGAATTAATAAAGGATTTGTCAGAGTCAACAAAATACGCTTGTTTATATTAGGGTGGAATAAGGAGTAAAATAGTGACTTTAATCTCATTGCATTGATTTGATTAGTGGCCAACTCTTAGTGTGGGAGAATTATAATTATTCTGTATTGAAAATATAACAAATGATAAAGTTTGTTCTATATAATAAGAAGAATAATAACATTATAGTGTTCACACATTGAGCGGCTTGAACATATTGTTGCGAAAATTAAATACATGAAGGATTAGCAGGGAGAGTCGCTTATTTGGGAGGTGTGAGGGAGACGAAAGGGAGCCGACCCAGGGACTTCTGGCGCCCCTAGGTTCTAGACTACTTAGTCGAGTACCTTCGAGACCGCGCCTTTTGATGTTGCCGCCCCTCTATATAAGCATGTGCAAATCGGCCGTCAAATCAGTTGGTGCTCAGCTGGCTTCAAGTGATGTTCAGTGCTACAGTGCGACTTAGTGCAATGCGGTAAAGTGTTTTTATGTGAAGAACAGTGTTTTGCCGTGACTCTGTAAGTAACATTATAGTGCCGTGTTTAAGACAGTGCAGTGTCGTCTTTATGTGAAGTTCAGTGACCGTGAGTGAATTATTGGACTTTGTAATCTGAAGAACAGTGATGCTATCAGTGCATACTGTGAGTAGTAATTAAAAATAATTAACCAAGTGTATTGTGCATTGTTAAATAAATTGTGCTGTGATAAAAACTGTGAAACTTGTGTGTCTTTAGTTTTGCAATCCAAAAGAACTCTTATTAACAACGTTTATTACTGATTTTGGTAATAAAAACGTAACAATATTTACCATTCATGTATGCTACTTTAAAAATTCATTTTTTTATTATTAGAAATAATTATTGAATAGAATTTAAGATTAAATACCTTTGTCTCCAATTTCTTGCTCGATTTCCTGATCTTTTATACTGGAACCTGGATTCCGATTCTTTCATTGACCTTTGATATTTTTTCATCTTCACCCATGATCTTCCAGCAGTATCAAACACGCACCAAACAGTGAGCATCACAGTCATAATTACTACCCAATTGCAAACTACCATTCCTGAAAATAAGTGGAATTAAGTAGTTACCATAATATAAGTTCACAAGCTCTTTCATAAGTACATTCAGGCACATTTATTAATATTATTATTATAGTTGGGGCTTAAACCTCAACAAAATTCATTGTATCAACAACTGAAAATTGTATTATTTATTCAATAAAAAACTAATTACAATTAAATAAGCTTTGTAATTGAAAAAAAAAGTTTATAAATTTAACAACAAATATAAAATGAAGTCCATCATGCAGGAAGTGCGTAAACTAAGCAGCTTTTCCACATGCTGGTATTACACATTAATTAATCACTTCTCACTATATGTTTTCTATTTCTAAGTAAACAATTGTTGAGGAGAAGTGGGAGTTTACTGAGTGCTGAAAACAAAATACAAATAACCCACTTAATATTCGTGATAAGAAAAAAAATGTATTCAACAATAATTGTAGAGTAATAGCTTAACAAAATTGGTTCTATAACATTTTTCACTCTGACTCATAATAACAGAGATATTTTGAATTTTCAAATTCCCCTTTCCCTCTTCCCCCCTCCCCCTATTCTTGGATCGATATTAGCCATTAACGACTATAGACTTCAGGGTTCAATGAAGCAGTTAAATATCTAGTATTGTTGGGCCAAAGAGATATGTTGGAGTTATGAATGTAAAATTTTACTCAACACAACACATTTGCAAGTATGTCACACAATAAAAGTCCGTCACTCAGGGGCTGGTTAATTAAGCAGATTTCCCACCTGCGTCACCTCAAAATTTGCATTTACCTCAAAAAGTAAAATTTCTATGAGAACAATATTTGGTATTTATGCTTCAAATAATGTGCTTCATAATATAACAGCTTATTGTTAATATGACATGAGTAGGAGTGGGGGTTTACTGAAATCCGAAAACAAAAAAATGCAAATATCTCGGCTAATAATCAAGATTGTGAAACAATGAATATAACACTACATATTTATAGTGAATTATATTTGCAATACAATCGGATTTACACAATTTTTCGATCCGAAGTATAGTAATGAAGATAGATAGACAGATAGATATTTCTAAAAGCCCCACCTCTAACCCCCCCCCCCTACCCTCCTACTTGTCGGGTTTGAGCCATTAACGAACTTGATTTTTCTTTCTTCATATATATATATATATATAGAGATATATATATATATATATATATATATATATATATATCCATCCTTAAGGGAAATCAGCTATTGAGATCGTACTCATGACGCGATGTTCGAAAAAGTTCTTCAAATGTCTATCAATCGTACCCAGGAGATGACGAAAATGATGCCCGTTCAAAACTATATATATAATCGTTATATGTAGAAAGGAAATCAAGTTCGTTAATGGCTGAAATCCGACCAGTGGGAGGGTGTGCTTTTACAAATATCTCCGTTACTATACTTTAGATTGAAAAATTGTGTAAATCCAATTGTATTGCATATTTAATTTACGATAAATAATGTTATATTCATTTTTTAACTATCTTGAACATTTACTGAGCTATTTGCATTTTTCAGTTTTCTGCCTTCAGCAAACTCCCACTTCTGCTCATGTTACATAAACAATACTCTGTTATATAATAAACCACATTATTCGAAGCTTAAATACCAAATATTGTTTTCAAGAGACCTTTATTATACGAGGCACATGCAAATATGTTCTGGTGATCCACTCGTCCCTGTCTTAAGTTCTTGGACTAATAAAATTCGACTGATTGGGATAAAAATGATTCTGATTCATTATAAATTACAGTACTAGATATAGTAAATAGTTTTCAATAAAATTCATATATTATATTCTGATATATTTCAGTAATTGTTTTAGCAGATATCCTTTAAGGGAAATCATCTATTGAGGTCGTACACGTTAACTTCTAAGAAAGACTCTACTCTTGTTTCTAATGGGTATGAAAATTACAGACGGATGCAGCCCTCATTAGCTAACCAAAATCCTGACACGTATGAGTCTGTTGATAATCAAGCAAAGTTCAGTGGTAGAAGCTCTGGGATTAGATATTCCCCTATGAAACCTGAGGTCGAGAAGCTTTCAGATGAATCCTGGACCTGACGAATTTTGGGTTCAGGGAAATTAGCTCAACTGAGCATCGTGTATCAGTGGCTAATAAAGATGATGGTTACCAAGTAATGCGTAACTTGGAGCAGGAGTAACTGCTGTCAAGTGACATGGCAACGAGAGTTGAAAGTTCTTTCCATTTCGATTCAGAAGGTAAGATGTTTACTTGTCTCACATGCAGTTTGCTTAGCATTGATAATACGAAGATAATACTTTTGAAGATAATACGAGTAAAACCAGCGTGAAATTAGTAGTTCATGTCGGTGAGAATCATATGTAGATCACATAACTTTCCTGGCATGCAAGAAATACGCTATACAGCTTCTCGCCGGTTCGCTGAGATGTAAAAAGATGGGCTTGCTTGTAATCTAAGAAAATACGAAATACATGGTGGAGCTACAACAACCTCTGTCAACAATTAGCTCACTGAAGTTGACCAGAGAATAACTTGTACCAACCACGAAGACTTCTCTTATCTCTTAAGGTCAAGAAAAATCGCACAAGCCTTGGAACTAAGCAGTAAGGGAGGGTTTATAACATCATTCTCTAACCCGTATATATGTAGGGCCGCCGGCGGATGAGGGGGGGGGGGTGAAAGGGTTGAAAGCAAGGTTTTAAGAGATATAATAGACCCATTGTAACTAAGGTATTGCGAGTAAAGATTCTGAAGGAAGAAGGCCAGAGAAGAGAAAAAGTTGATTTTACACGATATACAAACTAAAAGGTTACTATGTGCCAAGAAATAAATCGACGAACAGGCTTCTTGTTCAAGACAATGATTGTCGCAGTAGTTGATAACCAACAATACGGGAGACCGAGGATGAAATTGGTTGGGAGAGTAAAGAAGGATGCCACCTAGAGAAATGGAAAGCCATCACCATATGGGCAGGAGATGTTGGTAATGTCAGCTAATGATCTACATGTTCTGTAAGTTCAACCGAAGAAGAAGAATAGTATGGATTAAGTTAATTCCCTAATTGGCCGAGCTCATAGTTGGTAAACTACAACATTCATGCCAGACTGGACACAATTAAGTTTTATTTGGCATACATAAACTATATCATTAGTATGTGTGTGTCAAGTACCACAGGAGGGGGGGGGGTTCTCTAATCGTTTTGTGGAATAATTCCTTTGACCCTGATTATATCTTCCTTCTTCAAGAGTGCCCAAGGTAACCTTTTCCCAAACAGTATGTTGAGTGACCCATTTTGCAGGATTCAGTAATTAGGGAAAAGAAATATGTAGTCTTCCTGCATGAAACGTTTATTTTTGACAACCGATTTCACAAATTCATTCACATCTTCTGGTCTTTCCTAAAAAATAAAAATAAACCTGAACTACAAGAATATTACGAGAGAACGTGTAATAAGGTCTTCACAACATAAAAGTCTTGAGGCCTTTAGGTACAATATATATATATATATATATATATATATATATATATAATTTCTTGCAGTTTTAGCAGATTAACCGAAATCAGCTTTTGAGGTTGTACATTTTCCATAAATTTCGTCAATTGTCCATCGATCCTAGCTAGGAGAAGACGACAGTTATATATATATATATATATATATATCTATATATATATAAAATTGTAACCTCTGTCTGTACATTGATTTTTTTCGCGAAATTTCACGATAACTTTTCGTTTCACATGTCATAGACACCATAACTGCATTTTGTTTCTTTGGTGTCTGTTTGTTTGTTTGTTTGTTTATTTGTTTGTTTATTTGTTTGTTACCTTTTCACGCATAAACGGCTGAACCGAATTTTATGAAACTTTGTATGTATATTACTACTAACCCAACTTAGACTTTAGGCTATATTAATATCCTCTGAGACGAACAGGAGTGGGGGTTATAAGGGAAGCCAGAAATTAAAAATAACGATATTTCGTTTCCTATTGGTTTTTCGGCAAATATGAACATAACAAAAGTTGTTTATTTTGTTATTTAGAGTAACTTTTGTTATATACACTTTTTTCGTATACCGAATTGTAAACGAGATATACGCTAAAACCTATAGCGGAAGTGAACAATTTTATTTGGGAGAAAAGACTCCACCGAAATAAATAAAACTTGGTATGTGCATTAGAACTAACGCTTTGATTATAACAAGCCATACCAACATTTCTAGGGACGGGCAGGAGTGGGGGTTATAAGGGAAGCCAGAAATTATAAATAGCGATATTTCGTTTCCTGTTGGTTTATCGGCAAATATGAACATAACAAAAGTTGTTTATTTTATTATTTAGAGTAACTTTTGTTATATACACGTTTTTCGTATACCGAATTATAAACGAGATATACGCTAAAACCTACAGAGGAAGAGAACAATTTTATTTGGGACGAAAGACCCAACCGAAATGAATAAAACTCGGTATGTGTATTAGCACTAATGCTTTCATTATAATAAGCCATACCAACATTTCTAGGGACGGGCAGGAGTGGGGGTTGTAAGGGAGGCCTGAAATTAAAAATAGTGGTATTTCGTTTTCTATTAGTTTTTCTGCAAATATGAACATGACAAAAGTTGCTTATTTTGTTATTTAAAGTAACTTTTGTTAAATTCACTTTTGTCGTATAATAAAGTATAAAAGAGATATACGTTAAAAACCAAAGCGGAGGTCTACAATTTCATTGGGCACTAACGATTGAACAGAAATTAACAAAACTCGGTATGTGAATTAGCATTAATACTTCCATGATCATAAGGTATATTACAATTTTTAGGTTCGAACGGGAGTGGGGGTTATAAGGGAGGCCTGAAATAAAAATTCGCAATATTTCATTTTCTATTTGTTTTTCGTCAAACGTGCACATAACAATAGCTGTTTACTTTGGTATTTAGAGTAACTTTTGTTTTATACAATTTTTTGTATAACAGTGTAAAACAAAGTAATTTGCGTAGAAATATTGATATGCTCTACAATTTTTTCCAATTCGAACAACCAGGTAGGTACCTCACCTATACGGGTATAAATGATTTCAAATCTATGTTAATATTTTATCCTTAATAATTCAAATCTATGTTATTTTTTATCGTCAGTAACAGATTGCACCAAGTAAAGTATACTGCCCCCCCCCCTTCTCTTCCCCCAAACATTAATTCATGAGAAATGCCGGTTTTCCTTATGTGTATTTAATACTTTATTTAATTAGAACCTGAAAAAATATTTGAACAAACAGTTTTAGTATTGTGAAGAAAATGTAATCTGATATGTTCATATTATTTAAGTTATTACATGATTCATATCCTAAATGAGTTGGCAGCACTGAGCATAGGTAGGTGTCAAGCTACTTCCTTTGTCCTATCAGTTCTGCCGCTTCCCCGCCGACCTCATATTGGTTTATGTTTACATGTTAATTGATGCTTATAGCAATGTAGTGTTATACTCAGGAATGTGAATTTGTTTAATCTACAAATCTAAAACAGTTGTCACCATTAAGCTTTGTACCGCAATAAGGGAAAGTTACTTTTATTCATACATGGTTTCGAAAACAGAACACTTTCTACGATTATAAACTACATGCACAGGAGACGGGAAATAAAAAAATATTGAGGAGAGCGAAACCTTGCATAACAAATAATTTAATTATTTACAAATCCACAGCAACGACGGGTATGAAACCTAAAGACTGTGACGGGGAAATGTCTAAATATTGTGGAAAGTAAAGCCTTGCCAAAAAATACCATCTTCATTCAGGCTCAAATGAATTCCCGGGCGAAGCCGGGTACCTTAGCTAGTATATATATATATATATATCTATATATATAAAATTGTAACCTCTGTCTGTACATTGATTTTTTTCGCGAAATTTCACGATAACTTTTCGTTTCACATGTCATAGGCACCATATCTGCATTTTGTTTCTTTCGTGTCTGTTTGTTTGTTTGTTTGTTTATTTGTTTGTTTGTTTGTTACCTTTTCACGCATAAACGGCTGAACCGAATTTTATGAAACTTGGTATGTATATTACTACTAGCCCAACTTAGACTTTAGGCTATATTAATATTCTCTAAGACGAACAGGAGTGGGGGTTATAAGGGAGGCCTGAAATTAAAAATAACGATATTTCGTTTCCTATTGCTTTTTCAGCAAATATCCCCATAACAAGAGTTGTTTATTTTGTAATTTAGAGTAACTTTTGTTATATGCACTTTTGCCATATACGGAAGTATAAATGAGTTATACGCTAAAAACTATAGCGGGAGTCCACAATTTTATTTGACACAAAAGACTCAACCGAACTAAACCAAACTCGGTATGTGAATTAGCACTAACGCCTTCCTTATAACAAGCCATACTAACATTTCTAGGGACGGGCAGGAGTGGGGGTTATAAGGAAGGCCTGAATTTAAAAATAGCGATATTTCGTTTCTTATTGCATTTTCGGCAGATATGAACGTAACAAAAGTTGTTTACTTTGTTATTTAGAGTAATTTTTGTTATATACACTTTTTTCGTATACCGAATTATAAACGAGATATACGCTAAAACCTGTAGCGGAAGTGAACAACTTTGTTTGGGGCAAAAGACCCAACCGAAATAAATAAAACTCGGTATATGTATTAGCACTAACACTTTAATTATAACAAGCCATACTAACATTTCTAGGGACGGGCAGGAGTGGAGGTTATAAGGGAGGCCTGAATCTTCAAATTTTATTATTAACAAATCCACAGAAATTACGGGTATTAACCCTAAACACTGGGACGGGTAAATGTCAAAATATTGTGCAAAGTAAAGCCTTGCAAAAAAAAATACCATCACCATCCAGCCTCAAATGAATTCCCGGGCGAAGCCGGGTATCTGAGCTAGTATATATATATATATTTGTCTGTTAAGCTCTGTCGGTCGCAATGTTTGTTGTATTGTCACCAAACTCGATATATAAGCGATATATATATAAAACTAAAACTCAAGTTCGTTAATGGTTGATATTGAGTCTGGGGGGGGGGGGTTAGAAGGGGGCATTTTAAGAATTAGAAATAGCTGCGTTATTATAAGACAAGTCGAAAAATTGTATATAACCAATCGTATTGCCAATTCAATTACCTATAATTGTTATATACACATTTTCTCTATCACGAATATTAACGGTGATCATTTTTTTCTTCTTACTATTCAGCCATTAATAAACTACTCCTATGCATACCATACTAGCAACGAGCTGTTGTATCATGAACCACTTTATTCTAAGCTTAAATACTAAATATTGTTTTCAAGGAACCTTTATTATGCCAGATATATGCAAATCCGTTGTGCGATGGTGTCATTTATTAAGATTTTACGTTCTTTTCTGGAAAGCGTTTATTTGGCGTATGCCATACTCGATATTTAACCGCCTCAGTTAACACTAAAGGTCATATTTGTTATTGGCCAAAATCTGACCTGGAATAGAGGGGCTTTATAGAACCAATCTTGATGAACTATTTATGGTCTACAATTATTGTCCTATGTACTTTTTCATAACTCAAGTATTAAACGAGGTATTCGAACTTTCTTAGTTTCAGCCTTCACTAACCCCCGCTCTCTTCTATTTATCGTTTTTTTTTTATTTTTAATATATATATATATATATATATATATATATATATATATATATATATATATATATATAAAATTGTAACCTCTGTCTGTACATTGATTTTTTTTGCGAAATTTCACGATAACTTTTCGTTTCACATGTCATAGACACCATAACTGCATTTTGTTTCTTTGGTGTCTGTTTGTTTGTTTGTTTGTTACCTTTTCACGCATAAACGGCTGAACCGAATTTTATGAAACTTGATATGTATATTTCTACTAGCCCAACTTAGACTTTAGGCTATATTAATATTCTCTAAGACGAACAGGAGTGGGGGTTATAAGGGAGGCCTGAAATTAAAAATAGCGATATTTCGTTTCCTATTGGTTTTTCGGCAAATATGCACATAACAAAAGTTATTTATTTTGTTATTTAGAGTAACTTTTGTTATATACACTTTCGTCGTATACCGAAGTATAAGTGAGTTATACGCTAAAAATTATAGCGGGAGTCAACAATTTTATTTGGCACAAAACACTCAACCGAACTAAGTAAAACTCGGTATATCTATTAGCACTAACGGTTTCATTATAACAAGCCATACCAACATTTCTAGGGACGGGTAGGAGTGGGGGTTATAAGGGAAGCCAGAAATTAAAAATAGCGATATTTCGTTTCCTATTGGTTTTTAGGTAAATATGAACATAACAAAAGTTGTTTACTTTGTTATTTAGAGTAACTTTTATTATATGCACTTTTGCCGTATACGGAAGTATAAATGAGTTATACGCTAAAATCTATAGCGGAAGTGAACAATTTTATTTGGGACAATAGACCCAACCGAAATAAATAAAACTCCGTATGTCGATTAGCCCTACGCTTTCATTATAACAAACCATATCAACATTTCTAGGCACGGGCAGGAGTGGGGGTTATAAGGGAAGCCTGAAATTAAATATAGCGATATTTCGTTTCCTATTGGTTTTTCGGCAAATATGAACATGACGATAAACAAGAACATTTCAATTGTATGAAGCATTTTAAAAACAAGTAGCTGTTTCATGAGGAGCAAAGTATATTACCCCCCCCCCCTTCCTCTGTCTTTCACTGGAACATTAATTAATCGGAAGTAAGTAATTTCATCCTTTAATGTGTTTAAAACATCAATTAATTCACAAAAAACGAAAGTATTTAAACATACATAATTAGAATTGAAAATAGAATCTGAATATAAGGTAATGTTAGCGGAATTGAGTTAGCCGTTAGTCATGTTCTGTTGGTTAACCTGGAGCGTCAGGGACGGGTGGGGAGACCTTCCTGTAATCTAGAACCTTTCTCACTCCCTCTTTCTTTCCTCAGTTGTTTTACACACTTTTTTCGTATACCGAATTATAAACGAGATATACGCTAAAACCTATAGCGGAAGTGTATTTTGTTATTTAGAGTAAATTTTGTTATATACACTTTTTTTCGAATACCGAATTATAAACGAGATAAATGCTAAAACCTATAGCGGTAGTAAACAATTTTATTTGGGACAAAAGACCCAGCCGAAATAAATAAAACTCGGTATGTGTATTAGCACTAACGCTTTCCTTATAATAAGCCATACTAACATTTCTAGGGACGGGCAGGAGTGGGGGTTATAAGGGAGGCCTGAAATTAATAATGGTGATAATTCGTTTCACCACAATATTTTGTGCTTAATAACTGAGATCTATGCATAATGCACAGGAGACGGGAAATATGACAATTTGGAGGACTGTGAAGACTTACATAAAAAATTAATTTTATTATTAACAAATGCCAACAACGGGCGTTAATCCTAAATAGTGGGACGGGTAAAGGTGAAAATATTGTGCAAACTAAAGCCTTGCCAAAAAAATACCATCACCATTCAGCCTCAAATGAATTCCCGAGCGAAGCCGGGTATCTGAGCTAGTATATATATATATATATATACACATATAAATAGAAAATATGGGATATATGATATCAATAGTGTGTAATACCAGGACATGGGGAATCAGCTTAGTTTACGCAGCCCCTGTGTGACGGACTTTTTGTATGTGTGTGCAAATACACACGCACACTGTAAAAATCTTTTATGGGCTGGTGAGATGGAAGGAGTGTAGGTTAATAAACCCTCTCCTATTTAAGCCCTCCATCTCCGCACTCCGTCTCTAAAGGTCAAGGTTGATTAGAAGAGGTATTGGATTTGGATGTCCTCTGGTGTTGAGATAAATAATCTAAGCTTCCTTCTGACAAATCAGAATCTATTGAACTCTACGCTTCAGTCTTTTCTGATATAATAAATAGATGTCCCTTAAAAGTGGCTCCGCCAAACCTATTTCACGTGTTGAGATATTATCTCAAAATAATTAGTTAGCGGATATTATGTGAACACTATTCCTCCTATATTGGTTTGTCATCGCACCAACAATTTTTTTCCGGCTAAATTTATTTCTAATTGAACGTCAAGTGCAAATATTTATCTGAATATCAATTTGGAATTCATAACTCTTCATTTCTTAATGTTAGTTGATTGGTTTTTACAGGATCGAGTAAATCAGAATGATAAAGCTGGTGCCCTTATGCTTACTGCTATACAAGCTTGAAGATGGTATTTAAGTGGCATAACAAGTAGCTAATGAATGCATTTCCTCTTAAAATATAGATTAATTTGAGTATGGATGGACCTGATCTATCATGCAATTATTCCTCTGTTTATATGTTGTTGCTGTAATATTGGTGTATATATTATCAAAACATTTACTACGTATTACTCTTTTAGCAGGTATTTCTCTTAAGGGAAATCAGCTATTGAGGTTGTAATCATTACGCGTTTTTCAAAAAATGCCCTCAAATGTCCATTGATTCTACGTAGAACAGGCGGGGTCTTAAGGGAAACATGAAATGATAATGGCGTTATTTTGTCTCCTATTGGTTTTTTTTTTTGAAAACATGCACATTACTAAAGTTGTTGAATTTGTTATTTAAAGAATTATGTGTTACGATCATTTTTGATATTTACCGAAGTATTAACTAGAGACACGCTAAACACTACTGTGGGAATCAACAATTTTATTAGGACACACGACTTAACTGAACTGAACACAATTTGAATTAGCATTTTCCGTATTTGAATTAGCATTTTCCTCACAACTCCTAACCGTAGACCAGAGTGATCTATTTAAGCTATTCCCTTCTTCTAACGATTAAGATTACTGTAATGTCCGCAGTGCATGCATAATACTTTTCCGTTTTAATACTGGGAGGATTTGAAGTGAGCAGAACTCAATATTTATACGAAGCTTTGTGGCAGGCGTAATATAGCGAGAATGCACAGATAGTTATAATTACTTCAGCCCCACTCACATTGGTTTATGCTAATACTTTTATTGCAGTAATGTAGTGTTATTCTCAAAAATATGAATTTATTTAATTCTTATATACAACCAATTTAAAAGGATGAACGCTGGGAGGACGGAGGGGGGGGGCGGTGAAAGCGCTGGGAAGTTGCACCCAGATATTTCTGGGGTTTATTAACACTGTTCAGTAGTAATTTCAATTTGAATCTCCCGCGCTCGCTGAGTTCACAAACCCGCCACACATATACAGATCACCAAGGCCGTGGCCTACAGCGGAAACTACTCAAGAAGGCATCGGCTAGTTACAAGGATACAGTCAGTTGGTCTTGGACGCTCACTGCGGTCGTTTCGCTTCCCCTCCTTCAACGCCTAGTCCGGAACCTTCCCCGTCGTTCCCGCACCGCTATTCTAGGCAAAGGCATCTTTCCACCACTCAGAAGAAGTCACCCTCTCCACCGGCAAGGTACTCCCACCTCCCAGGCATGATCAAGAATTATCATCTAAGGCTTCCCGCAGCTCACGATCATCCCCTTCTTTCAACGATTCTCAGCAAACATCTGTCTATTATGCGGAGAGGAACTTGTATAAGCCCCACCGCACTAATGATCCTGAGCTTTCCCGCCATCATCACTCCCCGGACTTGTCTCCTCAATGACTCCCGCAACACGGACCCTCAGACCCCTCTCTGGCACAACTCTTGCCTCCTCTAAAGTTATTTCCCGCATCATCTAGTCTTACTGAGAGCTACCGATTAGACCTTCATGCTTCTTCTGCTGCACCGCTAAAGGATTCTCCGCTTCATCAACGCTTACAAGGTGTTCCCGCTTCAAATGAGAAATGTTTTCCGCCTAAATCTAGGCCCGTTATACTCCGGTCTCTTCCTTCTGTCTCGTTGTCTGGTTCATCGAAGCATTGCCCGCTTTCTCTTCTTCCCACAGCACAAATCTCTCTCAAATGTTCTTCCCGCTCCGCACATGTGTTTAGAGCCCTTGTTGATTCCTGCAGCCAAGTCAGTGTCATCACTCAATGTGCCGCTTCCCGCTTAGGCTCGGCCATCATTCCGTCCCAAGTGGATGTTCACGGATTGGGTGATCCTACGGGAGTTGGCTGCCCTGGGTACATTGTTGTTCCCTTTCCAGTGTCGCCAGATGAGATGATCACCGCACAGTTCTTCGTTATTGAGTCCATCTGCTCCGCTATGCCTGCTGAACCGCTTGACATTGGGCCCTGGAAGTATCTGAATGGCATCTCCTTCGCCGATCCAAAGTTTGACCGCCCGGCACCCATTGACATGCTGCTTGGAGTCGATTTAGTTGCACATCTCCTTCAGCCCGCTATCATTCACCCCTCTAAAGGTGGCCCTCTTGCTTTCAAGACTAGTTTGGGTTGGTGTCTTCTAGGGCAGTGTTGCCACCCATCTCCTCCGCGCCGCATAAGCTGGGCCCCAGAAGTCCATGATAACGAAGGCAAGACCATCCGCAAGAAGCACAGACGTTGTCGCCGCACTGAGAGTAATCCTCAAAGGGAAAATCCGCCTTACAATTCAGAAGACATGCCCGCTCAAGTTTCACTGCAACGCACTCACCGCCTGAGGAATCCATCGAAGCTGCCTCACAATCTTTTGTGAAAACGTTGTCCGCTTTCTCAAATGTGCAACTGAATAAAGATGTACAGAGATTCTGGGAATTAGAACCTGTCGCATCCGCCGCACCCATATATTCAAAAGAGGAGCTTCTAAAAGAAGAAATGTTCACCCGCAAAGTTTCCCGCAGAAATCCATCTAAGCTGCCTCACAAGCTTTTGTGAAAACGTTCTCCGCTGCATGAAATGTTAACTAAATAAAGATCTTCAGAGGTTTTGGGAATTAGAACCTGCCACTTCCCCCGCACCCAAACATTCAAAGGAGGAGCTTCTAAAAGAAGAAATGTTCACCCGCAAAGTTTCCCGCCAAGGTTCTCTCCCTTGAAAAGTTTACCACCTTACTGGTCAGCATTGAGGCCATCCTCAATAGTTGCCCCCGCTGCCCCCCTCTCTGCTGACCTCCATGATTTGGATGTGCTGACGCCTGCACATTTTCTGATTCACCGCCCTCTCCACGCTCTTCGTGCAAAGGAACGTCCTCTTCAAGCTGTGTCCTCTTCTTACTCAATAATGCCGCTCATCGCGCCATGGGCGAGGGGATGTTCAGTCGTCATTTCAATTTGAATCTCCCGCGCTCGCTGAGTTCACAAACCCGCCACACATATACAGATCACCAAGGCCGTGGCCTACAGCGGAAACTACTCAAGAAGGCATCGGCTAGTTACAAGGATACAGTCAGTTGGTCTTGGACGCTCGCTGCGGTCGTTCTTACGGCCAGTGGGGCCTTGCCCTCTCCCTCCGCTACAGATAACCGCTTCATAGATAACCGCTTCATAGACAACCGCAGTTGGAATTCACCCGTGATAGAGTCAGTCAGTTGTTTCATCTCCCGCAAAGCTGCCATCCTGTGCAGATCACCGTAACCGGCTGGAAATCGGATCTTCTACGGAACACAGAACATAGCAACGAAGGAGGACTCCACTTCTAGGAACGTTTTCGTTTCCCGCAGGTGCCTATTTTAATAATGCTAGCATTATTTGCGCAATTATCAAATGAGTACTCACACAATATAGGACCTATCGTTCATTCTATATATATATATATATATATATATATATATATATATATATAAATGTATATATTGCCGCTAAATTAGTAAATTAGTAAGTTCTAACTTACGTAATTAAGTTCTTTCTGCTTCTTGTTCAACCTCTATTTATAACGTGTATTATGTGTAGTTTTAATCAATTCAATATACATAATTCTTAGGAGAACTCAAATAGTTATTTGTGTTATTTCCCCTCATCTTTCCAATAGAAATACAAAATGGTTCAGTCTAATGCTCTCTCTTATTCTCGTCTTTAAAAGCTTCCCGCCAAAACATTTTGGTGCCGACATTTTCTATTATTACCCCAAAAGCTAATCGCACGCCCTAACAGACACTGCTCTTTTAACATATTATACTTTACTGAACATACAATGTACTAGAATGAATATAAAGTTTACTTTCCAGACATACAAAAGAGTGTTTTGTAATATAGGTTATAATGAACATATGAACTGTTACCTTTGTGCTTTGAGGCAAAGGATCTTTTATTCAACCTTATTTTGGAATAGAGAATACTATCCATGATTATGAATTATATGGTCCATGATATTTTGAAAAAAGATACATGCACAGGAAGCAGGAGTGGGGATATATGAAAATATTGTGGTTAGTGAAGCCTCCCAAAGCGTATTTGCTTTATTATTAACATATCCCGAGTAACACCGGGGGGTAGCTAGCTAGAACATGTATATATATATATATATATATATATATATATATATATATATATATATTCTTAAAATTTCACGATACTTTTTCCTCAATTTTTCGAATTGATATCCTTAATTTTTGGCTTTGCCGTCTACACGCCTAAACGACTCAACTGAATTTTATGAAAATTGGTAAGTGCATTACCACTAGCCCACCTTGGACTTAAGGACGACAGATACGAACAGGAGTGGGGGTTATAAGAGAAGGCTGAAATGAAAAATCAGGTTATTTCGTTTACTTTTGGGTTTTCAGCAAACATGTAGGTACATACCAGAAGTTGTTTATTTTGTACATTTAGAGTAACGTTTGTTATATGCACGTTTTTCGTATAAACTATACCGGGAGTCAACGTTTTTTTTATTTGGCACAAAAGACTTAACCGAACTAAACCATACTCGAAATATGCATTAGCATCAACTCCTCCATGAAATTAAGCTATCGTAACATTTCCAGGGGGGAGTAGTGGTTCTAGCGGGGGAGTCGACGAAGTGTTTTTACATGGATACTAAGACAAACGATGTTATGTTTTTGATAGTACGAAGTAAGGATTAGGATTAGTGAGGTTATAAATCTTCACTCCTATCCTCCCCCCCCCCCCCACGCCCACCTCAATTGTTATTTATTTCCATTACAAAATAACTTCGGTATATATTTCCAATAGAAATGTAAACTATAAGAGCATTTCGATTATTTTTTTACTATACTTTTTTGACTGCTAAGCGAAATTAAATCAAGTTATATTGAGACGGAAATTATTTTCAAGACAACGTTTGTCTTAAGTATCGATTGGCGGAAGCACTTTCATTATCCGGTGCTGCCTGGAAGCTTTACGTTTCCGACCTCTCACGTGTCCAAACTGTCCATGAGGCCAAGGCCTGCCCAAATAGATGAACCTTCTAAGAGAAAAATCCCTTTTAGCAGATTTCACTGAATGGCAATTCTTAATGTCTCCGTTATTATGTATCGGATCCAAAAATTGTGTAGAACCAATATTTTAGCAAATAAAATTTGCAATAAATATTGTTATATATTTGTCTCTGTCTTTAATATTAATGGAGATATTTGCATTATTTAGTTCTCAGCCTTCAATAAATCCCCACTCCAACTCATGTCATATTTATAATAATTAATAAGCTGCTATGTCATGAACCACTTCATTTCGAGGTTAAATACCAAATATGGTTTTAATTGTACTTACTTTTATTTTGTGAGTAAAATGAAAGTCC
Source organism: Riptortus pedestris (assembly GCA_019009955.1). NCBI lineage: Eukaryota > Metazoa > Arthropoda > Insecta > Hemiptera > Alydidae > Riptortus > Riptortus pedestris. Next base: position 139,273,629 of record CM032228.1, read on the forward strand.
GTTATGTGATGACGTCATCAATTAAGACTTTTCGTTCTATACTCGAAAATATTTAGTTGATTTATACCATACTCTACACTTAACTCATTATTTAACAGTTATGTACGGATCTCATTTTCGTCACCCGGGTATTCTTCATCAATGGAAATTTGAGGAAATTTTTCGAAACTCAATAGCTGATTTCCCTTAAGGGAAATCTGTTTAAAGTCCGCCACACAGGGGCTGAGTAAACTAACCAAATTTCTCACGAATAGATTAGCGCTCTCATTCTCAATTTCTATGCAAAAATCTGACGAATAAAAGGGTTGTGGGTTAATGAACATGGGTGCTAACCTATGACTATCATTGAACACCTTATTTGGCTGATTTATCTCAACAATTATATTTATTTTAACTCAGGTTCACAATTCAAAAACGTGAATTTGATTTGTGTCCCTGTTTTGATCACTTCTCACAGAAAGTGATCAAAACAGGACTAGACGGGCCCTTCACTTCAAGGATATGATAAATTCTTGGATAGTTCAGTTGGATTCATTGGATGGACCTGTTCATTGATGCGAATGTTGAGGAAGCTCCAACCCCTTGATAGAGATTAGACCGAGAAAATTGTCCTGAATCTGAAAAATGACAATGTTCTTGAGCCGGATGATAACCCCCACCCCTCAGTATTAAGTATACAGGAGATGCCATTATCAAGGGAAGGTTTATTAGGTAACTATGCCATATGGACGGATGAAGTAGTGCCAAGATAATTGCGGGGAAACAAGGATTGTGACTATACATAAAGAGGGAAACAAATCTGAATATTGCACAGATGAGGCCTGTTGTCGAATGTCGGTAAAGATCAATGATATACTAGGGTGTACCAGAGAGGATTTGGCCTTCAAAACAATTCTATTAGATAAATACTTGAAATAGCCTAAGTGATGCCATCTCAACTGTTCTTCATTAATTTCCGCGTGTCCTATGACAGAATAGTCTATAATTGCTGGAGACAAAACAGTCAGTTAGAATATCTCGCAAGCTTATAAGGATGAATGGAAGGGACTTTTTGTAGTGTACATTATTTTATTTATATGTGATACTCACCTAGAAAAGCGTCCTTAACACCTTCAACTGGGCAGGTCTGGTAGTACTTCAACAACCAGACGCCGGCAAACGACAACCAGACCACCTCAACCTGCATAACACCTAAAATATTAAAATAAATAATTACATAAAAAAAAAATAGAAAGACAAACGTTCTTATATTAATGAATAAAAGATTATTTTTCAGAAATTCCGTTTTAGCTAATGCCGTACCAAAGTACGTAACGTTTTCGATGTCCTAGATGGTAAAAACACCATTTTATCAAAAATTGCTGTATCTATTTATATACAGGGTGTAATAGACTTCAGTGCAAAACATTTGGAGGACGATTATATATATATATATATATATATATATATATATATATATATATATATATATATATATATATATAGACGTATATACTTTAAAAATAATGTTAAATGTAGTTATTCCCATAATCCATAAGGCCTCATCAGCTTTGGAGGCATCTGTAAGGACCCAAATATTACATGGAATTTTTTTTTTAATTCTAAAAATTCATACTTTTAAACTGATGGTAGCAAATTCGTTTTTCTGTCGGAATGTAGGCTGAAATCAATTTGAATTTTAGGCGGATTCCAGCTTGAGAAGGAAGGTCGTTCCCTTCTTATTGGCTCCATTAGTTCTAGAAAAGATTTAGATGCTTTCAAAAAACTTTTGAAGTGTAATCAAATAATGTGGCAGAAAACAAATATCTAATATCTTAAATATTAAAAAGCAAATACACTTTAGTAAGACTTCTTTAGCTATGTAGAATGTGCGTTTAGTAAGATTTTAATTATGCTTACGGTATTACTGACTCCCCTTAAGGGAAATCAGCCATTGAGGTCGAACTCATGAAGCGATTTTCGAAACATTTCTTCAAATGTACATCGATCCTACCCAGGAGATGGCTATATATATATATATATATATATATATATATATATATATATATATATTTGTTAACGCTCTAGCGGTCACAATTTTTGTTTGATCGTTACCAAACTCGATATTTAATCGTTTTATGTAAAAAGAAAGATCAAGTTCGTTAATGGCTGAAATTGGGCCTGTGGGAGGGGGGTTTTTCGAAAATTCGAAATACCTCTGATACTATACATCGGATCGAAAAATAGTAGTGAACTACGTTTATTGAAGGTGAAATGTACTATACATATTATTATATCTGAAATGTAAACAAACAGTTCTGCCAACTTCCTACCGGAAAGAAAAACAATGTCTGAATATAACGTATTACAATATGGACCCGATTAACCGAGGTTTGATTAACCGAGGTCCCGATTAACCGAGGTGCCAAACATTTAAAAAAAAAAAAAAAAGTAGGTGCGGTAACCTTTGGAAGTGATTATGAACCTTTTTAAAACCCTCAAAACCCTAGGCCGGATGCAGGTGCTCAGCAAGCTGTTTATTGAAAAGGAAGCTCTAAGACAGTCGTTAATTGCCTTCTGAGAAATACATCTCTAGCACCACGTCCAACCCTCCTTCCCCTGTTCCGGGAATATTGTATTTACATCTCTACTTGTCACATCGCGGCTAAAAAACGTAAAAGAGTGGTTATTTCGCTTGAAAAAAAATTAGAAGCAATTCATCGCTTGGACAAAGGCGAGTCTTTAAAAAAAGTTGCTGAGGATTATGGTGTCGGTGAAAATACTGTCGGTTACTGGAGGAGGAATAGGAAGAAAATTGAAAACTATGTTTATCAAAGTGCATCCAAGGAGGCTTCTAACTGCAGATCTACATTGAAGAAGTCATCGTGTGAGCTTTTAGAAGAAGCCCTTTTACTGTGGTTTTGCCAGGCAAGAGAGCAAGGATTCCTGGTAAGTGGTCCAATAATTCAAGAGAAAGCATTGTCTCTTTAAAATTAAATTCGCCTATAGAGAAATTTGAGGCGAGTAAAGGTTTGCTAAGTCGTTTTAAAAACAGACACGCGGCATAAGAGCACTCGCCATTTCCGTGGAAAAACTTTCAGCAGACACGGAATCTGCGACCAGATTTATTAGTAATAGTTTTTCTTTATTAGTAAAGTCCCATAATCTATGCGCGGACCAAATTTACAATGCTGATGTGACCGGTTTGTGGTATAAAGTGTTGCCCCAAAAAACTCTAGCGACGAATATGGAAAAATCTGTTAGTGGTTTCAAGGGTGTTAAAGATAGGGTCACTGTTTTGGTTTGCGCGAATGCAAGTGGAGAGGATAAACTATGTTAGTTTTAATCGGAAAATCAGCCAAACCTAGAGCCCTCAAACACGTCAATTTTAATAACCTGCCGGTTGTTTATAAACATAAAAAATCTGCGTGGATGAGTGCTGAAATTTTCGAGCATTGGTTCAAACATAATTTTGTACCACACGTCAAAAATTTTCTTGACGAAAAAAAACTGCCACCAACAAATCTGGAGTTGTGCTCTTTGTTAAAAGATCTTAACTCCCAAGATGTAATGGACTTCGAAGTTACGGATTGGGTCAATGAAGAATCATTAAAGAGATTAGCGGTCTTAACGGAAGAGGAAATCATTAATGAAATAATGAAAACAACTAACGAAGAAGAGCTTGAAGGAGACGAGGTATCTATCCCCACGAAATTAAGCCATGAGGAGGGTTTCAACCTACTTGACAGGTCACTACTCCATTTAGAAGGCAGAGGTGATGTGCCTTCATATGAACTGATGAGTTTAAGGAAGTGGAGAGACACTGCAGCTGCTGATAGAAGCAGTTGTTTAAAACAAACAACAATAAATGATTTTTTTAAATCAAAATAGTTTTCCGATTTTCCATTAATTTTTTTTTTTGTGTCCGATGTTATTTTATACTACATATGTATGTATGTACATACATTCTACTTCTATTATTAATTTATGATTAAAAAATGTAAATATGAATATAATTATTAAACTTATAGGTAGGTACTTATTCTATTATAGGTAGGTTTTTATTCTAAAAACCTTACATTTTCAGCTGGTATTAGTAGGTTCCGATTAACCGAGAATTTCGATTAACCGAGGTAACAGCGGTCCCGATCGACTCAGTTAATCGGGTCCCTACTGTAATTTGATTGAAAGCTATTTACTATATCTAGTACTGTAATTTATAATGATTCAGAATAATTTTTATCTCAATCAATCAAATTTAAGTATTCCAAAAACTTAAGAAGGGGGTGGGTCACCAGAACATATTTGCATGTATCGCGATTAATTCATGTCTCATGAAAACAATATTTGGTATTTAAGCTTCGAATGATGTGGTGTATTACATAACCGAGTATTGTTTATGTAACATGAGCAGAAGTGGGGGTTTACTGAAGGCTGAAAACTGATAAATGCAAATAACTGGGTCAATATTCAAGATAGGGAATAAATGTATAGCAATATTTGTAGTACATTTAATTTGCTATAAGATTGTAAGATTGATTCTATACATTTTTTCGTTCCGACGTATAGTAACGGAGATATTTTGAATTTTCAAAATTCTTCCCCCCTAACCTCCCCTCCCCCTGGTCCGATTCCAGCCGTTAACGAACTTGATCTGTCTTTTTAAATAAAACGACTAAATTTCAAGTTTGGTAATGATTAAACAATAATTGCGACCGCTAGAGCGGTAACAGACAAATACATATATACAGTTTTGAACGTACCTCAGTTTCGTCATCTCTTAAGTAGGATCGATGGAGATTTGAAGAAAAATTTCGAAAATTGCACCATGAGTACGACCTCAATAGCTGATTTCCCTTGAGGGAAATCTGCTAAAAGAGTTTGATGTATAAGAAAACGTCTTTAACAAAAGTTATAAATTTAAATTATTTATTAACGTCCACTGTTTGCAACTTATTTATTAACGTCCACTGTTTGCAACTTATTTATTAACGTCCACTGTTTGCAACTTAGGCTAATTGGGACGGGTTATCTACAGGTCATCACCCTTTTCTAGCCAGGGTGGGACTTAGCATTTTATTTAATGAATTCCGTCACTAAATAAATTCCTCTGCCCTGGCGGGGATCGGAGTCGCCACTCTAGGTTTACCATGTGAGATACAAAAGTTATAGAATAATTATAATTCTTGTTGTTATAGACGTTATAGAATAATTATAATTCTTGTTGTAATAGAAGTTATAGAATAATTATAATTCTTGTTGTTATAGACGTTATAGAATAATTATAATTCTTGTTGTAATAGAAGTTATAAATATTATAATTCTTGTTGTAATAGAAGTTATAGAATAATTATAATTCTTGTTGTAATAGAAGTTATAGAATAATTATAATTCTTGTTGTTATAGACGTTATAGAATAATTATAACTCTTGTTGTAATAGAAGTTATAGAATAATTATAATTCTTGTTGTAATAGAAGTTATAGAATAATTATAATTCTTGTTGTAATAGAAGTTATAGAATAATTATAATTCTTGTTGTTATAGACGTTATAGAATAATTATAATTCTTGTTGTAATAGAAGTTATAGAATAATTATAATTCTTGTTGTAATAGAAGTTATAGAATAATTATAATTCTTGTTGTAATAGAAGTTATAGAATAATTATAATTCTTGTTGTAATAGAAGTTATAGAATAATTATAATTCTTGTTGTTATAGACGTTATAGAATAATTATAATTCTTGTTGTAATAGAAGTTATAGAATAATTATAATTCTTGTTGTAATATAAGTTATAGAATAATTATAATTCTTGTTGTTATAGACGTTATAGAATAATTATAATTCTTATTGTAAAGGAAAAGATTTTTACAAAAGTTATAGCAAATCTTTTCCTTACATTAAGAATTATAAATATAACTTTAGAGGCAACTTTTAGAGTGCCTATATAAAGGTCTATACGAGTTTTCAGTTTATTATTACACATTCCGAGGTTGGCCCTTATTTTTGTTTAATATGACTGGACTATAATATTTTACTGTGTCTCTTTCAGGAATCGTAGCACCTTTATAACTTCGTTTTCGTCTTTCTGTAGAGTTTCTTCAATGGTTCTGAGTAACCCCGAATGTTTTAGCTCGTTTTTCTACTTACTGCACTCGATGTAGGTGTTCCATGGTGATTTCTTCCTTTTGGCAGATATCACAAGTCGTATAGTATACATCTTTAAGGAGATAGGAGCTGTTTGGCCTAGCCTTAACCTAGAGTTACAACCTTTTCGCTTCTAGATTTACGGCAACACCATATCCTTAGTGTAGAAACTTTTTTATGTTTCCCAAAGGCCTAGATGGATATGCCTGTGCTAAGCACGACTATTTTATATAGACCAGTTTTTTAATAATGGTTTTTTCAAATTGCCGGAAGTCGCTTGGTTTTAATGTTCTCATGAAGAATGACGACTTTCATATGGTCATCTGCCTCATTAGGAAAAATATTTCAATGTGAAGGAAACCAATTTCATGTGAATCAGATAATGATACTAGAAGGAGTATTCGAGCGTTTAGAGCAGTCAAAAGAGTCCGTCACGATTAGGACCTTTCTGTTGTTGTTCGTTCCCCCTTGCAAAGTTTTAAGGCTTCTAAAATAATTGTTGATTTGTTCCTGGAATAAACATTTGACAATTATTTCCGGAGTGTAGGTTTTAGGGTGTGTTAGGTAGATTGAAGCAGAAATTGGATGTCACAATGCCAGTAATGTTTCGACTTTTAGCAGATTTCCCTTAAGGGAAATCAGCTATTGAGGTCGTACTCATGACGCGAGTTTCGAAAAATTTCTTCAAATGTCCATCGATCCTACCCAGGAGATGACGAAAATGAGGCCCGTTCAAAATTATATATATATATATATATCTATATATATATATATATCTATATATATATATATAGATATATATATTTGTCTGTTAACGCTCTAGCGGTCGCAATTTTCGTTTGATCGTTACCAAACTCGATATTTAGACGTTTTGTGCAAAAAGACAGATCAAGTTCGTTAATGGCTGAAATCAGACAAGTGGGAGGGGGGGTTTAGAGGGGAGGATTTTTGAAAATACGAAATATCTCCGTTACTATAAGTCGGATCGAAAAAGTATATAGAAGCAATCTTATTGCAAATTAAATTTACTATAAATAATGTTATATACATTTATTCTGTATCTTGAATATTAACCGAGATATTTGCATTTTTCTGTTTTCAGCTTCTCAGATGAGATCGGCTAACTTCGGGTCTAGTCGTGAGTTTCCGTCAAGAGAGTTTCGGGCCCTTCCCGTAACTGTTTGACTCTCTATTCTGAAATTTCTCTATTATAAAACTCCACGTGGGAAATCTGCTTCGTTTACGCAGCCCCTGCGTGACGGACTTTTATTTTAATGGAATGTATAGTTATGTCGCTTAGAAGTTGATTAGTTCTATATGAAAACTTGAGTGAGGTCCTCTATATTGATTGAAGGGAATATTAATCTTAATTTCGTTACGTAAATTACACATGATAATGAAAGTACTATCTTCGGATAGGGGAATCCACTCTTTACATATAAGCTTTTTACAGGGAATCGTTTCAAAGGCTTATTATCTTGGAATGGAGGATAATGTTGAGTATTTTTAGCAGATTTCCCTGTAGGAAAATCAACTGTTGAGGTCGTACTCTTGATGTGGTTTTCGAATAATGTCTTCAAATGTCCATCGATCCCACTCAGGAGATGACAAAAATGAGGTCCGTTAATACATATATATATATATATATATATATATATATATATATATATATATATATATATATATATATATAGCGGTCGCTATTTTTGTATGATCGTTACCTAACTCGCCATTTAATCGTTTTATGTAAAAAGAAAGATCAAGTTCGTTAATGGCTGAAATCAGACCAGCGGGAGGGGTGGGTTTAAAGGGGGATTTAAGAAAATTCGACGTATCTCTGTTACTATACGTCGGATCGAAAAAGTATATAGAACAAATCTTATTGCAAATTAAATTTTATATAAATATTATTGCATACATTTATTCCCTATCTTAAATATTATTATTATTATTTATTAACGTCCACTTTTATCAGATTTCCCTTAAGGGAAATCAGCTATTGAGGTCGTACTCATGACGCGAGTTTCGAAAAATTTCTTCAAATGTCCATCGATCCTACCCAGGAGATGACGAAAATGAGGTCCGTTCAAAATTTTATATATATATATATATATATATATATATATATATATATATATATATATGTATATATATATATATATATATAAATATATATATATATATAAATATATATATATATATATATATATATATATATATATATATATATTTATATATATAGATATATATATTTATATTTGTCTGTTAAAGTTCTAGCGGTCGCAATTTTTGTTTGATCGTTACCAAACTCGGAATTTAATCGTTTTATGTAAAAAGGAAGATCAAGTTCGTTAATGGCTGAAATCGGACCAGTGGGAGGGGGGGGGGTTTAGAGGGGGGATTTTCGGAAAATTCGAAATATCTCCGTTATTATGCGTCGGATCGAAAAATTGTACAGAATCAATCGTATTGCAAATTAAATTTGATATAAATATTATTGCATACATTTATTCCCTATCTTGAATATTATTATTATTATTTATTAACGTCCACTTTTAGCAGATTTCCCTTAAGGGAAATCAGCTATTGAGGTTGTACTCATGACGCGAGTTTCGAAAAATTTCTTCAAATGTCCATCGATCCTACCCAGGAGATGACGAAAATGAGGTCCGTTCAAAATTTTATATATATATATATATATATATATATATATATATATATACATTTATATATATACATATATATATTTATATTTGTCTGTTAACGCTCTAGCGGTCGCAATTTTTGTTTGATCGTTACCAAACTCGGAATTTAATCGTTTTATGTAAAAAGGAAGATCAAGTTCGTTAATGGCTGAAATCGGACCAGTGGGAGGGGGGGTTTAGAGGGGGGATTTTCGGAAAATTCGAAATATCTCCGTTATTATGCGTCGGATCGAAAAATTGTACAGAATCAATCGTATTGCAAATTAAATTTACTATAAATATTGTTTTATAGATTTATTCTGTATCTTGAATATTAACCGAGATATTTGCATTTGTATTCTGCGTGTGGTCACCAGTAGGCTATGTTCGGACTTTCCGCCGAGAGCTCTGGCGGCCGTTTCCATAACTATTCGTCCCTCGTGAATAGGTTTAGAGGTTAGGTAAACTGTATGGATAATGGACGAGACGAGACTATTTTCAGTTCTCGTCGTAAGTTTCCGGATTAGTTCGACTGTTTCCGTAACTGTTCTGCTCCCTTGTAAGCTTCTTTTAACGGTTCTTGTAGCGTAAGGTTTTACTTTGTGGGATATATGCTAATACGTTATGTTCACCCCCCTCCCTCTTCTTTATTTCTTGGACGACTAAAATTTGAGTTAATAAAATATAAATTATTGTGATTCATTGTAAGTTTGCAGTACTAGATATAGTAAATAGTTTGCAATAAAGTTAATGTGTTATATTCATATATATATATATATATATATATCAGTAATTGTTTTTCTTTCCGGTGGTGAACGTGTTTATCTATACGTTCACCTCTGAGTGGCTGGCAGACCTATTTGCTTACGATTCAGAAGCCGTTTCCGTCGGGAGCTTATTAAAATTACCTGAAAGATTTCTCATTACTGTTTGTATTTCCTCACAGTGGTGTTAAGTGTTAGCAGTATGCAGATATCTCTATTGTATGACTACATGGGGAATCTGGTTAGTTTACGCAGTCCCTGCGTGACGGACTTTATTAATATAGAGAGACAGGCTGAGCTTTAGTCAATTACTGATTTTATAAGTGCTCTATATACATGCAGAAGGGCGATTCCTTTACATCCCCATTTCGTATTAATGAGTGCCTTCATGAAATTTAATATTTTTGATTACTTTTGTTTTATTAGTTTAAGGAGTTAAATCCAACTTAATTTAGAATCTAGAATGAAACCAACTACTTTAAGTTGCCATAAGTTAAGTTTGTGCCGAATAGTTTCAGAGGAGGGTCCAGACTCCATCCCCTTTTACAACAAAAGTTAATACATTTGGTCGCCTCTTCTGATAGTTTAAATCTTGTATGAAGGCGCAAGTTTTCTAGATTTGTCAACGTTGCTTCTGGTTTTAATTGTATTAATTCAATAAAAGTGCTTTGTAAATAAATTGCAAAACTATCTAAATAATGATATTTGAATACCTGTCGCGTAGGGGAGTGATAATATCATGTATGCTAACTAGAAATAATCTAACGTTTAGCGAGGAGTCTTGTCTATACGGAGTACAAATTTCTATTTCTAAAATTTCTGACGCGCAATCACATCGTTTGACTCAGAATTTTCGGCCCGCCAGAAAATCATTCAAAAATTTGAGTTTTCTACTTTTTTAACCGTAATCCTGTTTTTGATAATTGCCCTGTGTAACATCATGTTTTCAAATGCTTTCACATTATCAAAAAATATAGCAATTCTTTTTTGGATAACGCAGATTGCATATTGTGCTTCATAATTGATCAAAAGGAGAATGCCATTTCTAAAACCATTTGATGGTCCCATAAGAGTTTGTTCTGAGTTAGGTTTCTAATCTAGAGTTCATGATTCTTTCAATAATTTTAATAAGCAGAACATTAGAGATGTAAGTTTGCCTTTGTCTCTTAATTCCTGAACAATAGTTCTTAGGAAATAAAAATGAGGAAGGGACATCAGGAAAAGTTGAACAAGAAAATACTCTTTAAGAACTTACACTTTAGCACAATTTAACCATTATGCAGAATTTTGATTGATATTATTATTACGTCCACTTTTTGCTACCAGGGCTAATCTTGACGCGTTATCTTACCTTTCCGAGCCAGGGTGGGACTAAGGATTTCACTTCAACTTTATAAATTTTTATCAGTTATGAAGGTTTTAGGGATTAAAACTTACCTAACTTGATGTAAATGATGTATCTGACATGCTTCCGTGGTTCAGTGTCCAAAATGCTGCCTCTGAGGGAGATAATAGAGAGGGCACCTTCGAGGAGCAGCGAGCCGGCTAGGATAACCACATACGCCAGGCAGTATATCCACAGCAGGGAACCACATTCTGATGTAAAGTCTCCCACCACTACCACTGTCGCCAGAACAATCAGCCTGAAAAGAAGAAATTGATATTTAATAAACTAAAACTAATGGTCACTAAATGCAATTTATTTATGTTACCTAAAAAAAAAAAATCAACATATTTTTATAGACTGATGCTCCATCTTCAGTGAGTTTCTATAAACGTATTTAGCACGATCCCACAAACTTACTACTTAAACGTGAAGTTCTTCACCTGTTGAATGAAGTTTTCAATAGGAGTACATACCCTCACACCTCAATTGCAGCTATAGTTGTACCAGTTCTAAGATCTGGGAATGACAGGCAACAAGCTACCATCTATCGGCCGATTTCTTTGACTAACTCGCTTTGCAAGATCACAAATAAATTCATCAACAAAAGACTTTTGTGGTTCTTGGAACATAAAAACATGTTATCTCCTTTTTAAAGTGCATTAACCGGACCATTCGACTATGCACCATATAGTACGAATGGAAAATGAAAAGCTCAATGCAGACTGATCGTTATTTTTGCTAATTAAAATAGTTTTACTTATAATAATAATAATAATTTTTGTGCAAGAGATAATCAAATGGATTTCTTGTAAGGTTTGAATTTAAACCACTTTGTCGCGTTTATAGTTTGACTTTTGACGACCGTTTTACGATTTAGTAACGCGTGAAACACCAGTATAAATTGTCTATTATTGGAGAGTGGTGAGATTCCTTCGTAGAACTCTAGTGGTGGTAGGTCAGTTTCCAAGCTTCCTGTACGGTTTATGCTGTTGTAGGCCAAGACATGTTCTCCTGTTCGTAGGAATCTGTGTTCCTGAAGATACAGGCAGGAATTATCTATTATCGGAAATTGGCGAGAATATCCATTCCACTCTAAATTTCTCATCCATTCACTTTTTAATACTGACTCTCACAACCTTGCCGTTATTCGCGGTGGAGACGTAAGACATTATTATATTTTTCTGTCCTTTGATTTCTTTTGTTATCTGAGCTCATCAGAGACTATGTTTTTAATGCATTCTTTCATTATTCATTATTTTCATAATTTTATAATCACGCGATATTTGTACTACAGATAATTTCTAACTTGTAATTGCCTCTCTGGGTTTTACGGACATTTTTTATCAGTTATTTTATTTCACACCCCCCTCCCCCCAAGGGTATTTATTATCATATTATTTATATTTCTTAAATTAACAGAATCTGCCATAAATTCTAAGCTAACATTTTATCGAGCTTATAGCAGGTCATTCATTGTCTGGATTATGGTTGTGTAGCATGTTCATCAATCAGTCTGGTAAAATATTTGACATATTCGACTTCACAGGACTGAGGATAGCAAGTGTATCCTTCAGATTAAACCCTGCACAGATTGCCTCTGTGTCGAAGCAGGAAAACCTCTAGAATACAGGAGACGATCATCTGCTTAAAATTTCCTTTAAAATGCAAAGCGCTAAACGCATCGTGTGTAAAAACATTTATAAATAATATAAATTTTAACAAATAAATGGAAAATCACTGTAAGCATAAACCTCTAGTCATACGCAATTGAGGAAACACTGTTGATTCAAACAAATCGTTATGTTGTTATTTAATAATATCCACTTTGTGGTATGATGACTAATTGGGTCTGGTTATCTACTGATTACCACTCTTTTCTAGCCAGGAGACTAAGTTTTTAGCAGATTTACCTTAAGGGAAATCAGCTATTGAGGTCGTACTAATGACGGAATTTTCGAAATTTTTCTTCAAATGTCCATCGATCCTACCTAGTAGATGACGAAAATGAGGTTCGTATATAATATATATATATATATATATATATATATATATATATATATATTTGTTTGTTAACACTCTAGCGGCCGCAATTTTTGTTTGTTTTTGTTATTTATTTAATGAGTTCGTCACTAAATAAATTCCTATTGACCAGGCGGGGATTGAAATTGCCACTCTAGGCTTACCATTTGGAATTAAGATCAACGCCGTAACTCACATGGTTAACTTCCAACCTGCTACACTGACGGCGGAAGTAGAGAAAACGGAATTGATGGAAGAAGTGTCTGATCTTACGAAACGTGAAGTTCTATTTTTCTTCTCTTTGTGATAATGGGCATTAATGGACACTGGAGCCCTGCAGGGATTATGACGAATATTGAATGTTTTGAGTTTATCGTACAGCAACGCTCTTGCCACACAAATGTAATTTAGTCCTTCAACCATTAAGACGTGAAGGGTATCGGCCCAGATTGCCAAAGCCATATATATCGACTATTGATCTTTTTATACTTTTACATTTATATCTCTTTGGAGAAACTCTTAATGCTATACAGCTGTTTAGGTATGGCGTGGAACTATCTCTCCCTGATAACTAAGAAAGGCTTAGTAGATGGGCCCTGATTCGAACATATTACAAATACAACTTCATTATCGCAGAAACATGAAATCCCTTGGGGAATTAATAAATTAAGCATTAATGTAACTTTAATAGAAGAAATACTTTCTTCTAAATTTTAGAGAATAGCTTATAACTCAATTGTAGGTAATAACACAAACTCACTTCACACTTTTCACAATTATATATATATATATATATATATATATATATATATATATATATATATATATATATAAATGGCAACGTCTGCCAGTACATTGCTTTTTTTTTGTTTTTTATCATTTCACGATACTGTTTCATTTCAGATGGAATTGAAATGATATCAACAATTTTTGCCTTTGGTGTCTGTTTGTTACCTTTTCACGCCTAAACGGCTGACCTGATTTTTTTTTTTTAAGTGAATTACTACTAACCCAACTTAGGTTAAGCTAATATTCTCAGAGAAGAGCAGGAGTGGGGGTTGTATGAGAAGCCAAATGATATATCGCGATAGTTCGTGGCCTAGAGGGGGGGGGGGAGGGGGTAGTATTAATGTCTCTTTGACTATAAGCTATATTAAAATTTTTAGGAATGAACAGGATTGGGGGTAGAAACCAAAGTATGAAATGAAAAATCACCATACTTCGTTTCCTATTGGTTTGTCGGTAAATGTGTACATAGCATGTTCTTTATTTTGTTATTTAGAATCATTTTTATCGTATAACAATTTATAAAGGCGCGTATTATATTTCCTCAAATATTTCGAAAATTGAGACATGAGTACAACCTCATTAGATGATTTCCCTCGAGGGAAATCCGGCAATAACCCAGTCCTTCAATGTCTGTATTAACATATAATCCATTCTTTAATTCTATTAATTTTATCATGAATACTAAATGTTATCAGGAAGATCATATTGAGATGAAAATAAGCGTTTCAAAGTTATTTCAATTCTTTTAAAGCGAATTCCAGTTTTATTCAAGTGTGAAAGGATTTGAGAGGTTGTATCACGAGTGGAAGCCGGAATAATCGGATTAGCCCTTTTGGGAAATCAATTTGAGCTGAAAATTGACGGAATGAATGACCTTAACATCCATTTTGTTCCCTATTTTGTTTAAATATTGCATTTAAGTAAAATAATATATTATGAAATAATGATTTGGGGGGCAAATCGCCCGTTACGCAGGGGATACATAAAATGAGCAAATTTCCCATATGCCAAAATGATACATAGTTAATGCCCTGTACAAAATCTATTGTTAGCGCCACTGCAGGTAAATTATCTTTACCTTGAGAATTATTGTAACCCTTAGAGAGCTGATTATCAGCAGGAAGATTTCCTCAACAGGCAAGTTCTGTGCATATCACAATTGCTCAAGTGGTTTGCGCACCAATCCATCACCCAGTAAAAAACAAACATTACTCACGGATTGTTTCTCTATGACTCCTAACTCCTTGTAAACTGAACAAATCGCCAATGATTTGTATGAATGGGCAGGTCTGTGGATCACAAGTGTAGCAAAACCCTAGACGTCAGTTCAAGGGCAGTACGAGTTTCCATACAGCTGTCTTCAAGGTACATACCTGCAGTATTCTAGTTGTAAGGGCAGACGACACTAACTGTCCAATATCAGCAAATTTCCCTTGGGGGAAATCAGCTATTGAGGTCGTACTCATGACGCGATTTTAGAAAAATGTATTCAAATATCTATCAACCCTACCTAGGAGATGATGAAAATGAGGCCCGTTCAAAATTATATATATTTGTCTGTTATACGAGTATATATATATACGTCGGATCGAAAACTTGTATAGAACAAATCTTATTGCAAATTAAATATTCTATAAATATTGTTATATACATTTATTCTCTATGGTGAATTTTGACCGAGTATATTCCCCCTTAAGGGAAATCAGCTATTGAGGTTGTACTCATGACGGAATTTTCGAAATTTTTCTTCAAATGTCCATCGATCCTACCCAGGAGATGACGAAAATGATGTCCGTTCAAAACTGTATATATATATATATATATATATATATATATATATATATATATATATATATATATATATATATTTGTCTGTCACCGCTCTAGCGGTCGCAATTTTTGTTTGATCGTTACCAAACTCGATATTTAGTCGTTTTATGTAAAAAGAAAGATCAAGTTCGTTAACGGCTGAAATCGGACCAGTGGGAGGGGGGGTTTAGAGGGGAGGATTTTCGAAAATTCGAAATATCTCCGTTACTATACGTCGGACCGAAAACTTGTACAGAGTCAATCTTATTGAAAATTAAATTTACTATAAATATTGTTATATACATTTATTCTCTATCTTGAATATTAACCGAGATATTTGCATTTGTATTCTGCGTGTGGTCACCAGTAGGCTATGTTCGGACTTTCCGCCGAGAGCTCTGGCGGCCGTTTCCATAACTATTCGTCCCTCGTGAATAGGTTTAGAGGTTAGGTAAACTGTTTTTTGGGGCTAGAAACTACTGGGTTATTACGCCCTAAATAATGTTTTAGGTTTAGAGGTTTCTTAATACTACAGTTGTTATTAGGCAGATTTCTCTATTGTAAAACTTCACGTGGGAAATCTGCTTAGTTTACGCAGCGCCTGCGTGACGGACTTTTATTAAGTGTGCGCGGATAACGGACGTGATGAGGTCGGCTGATGTCGGTTCATTTCGTGAATTTCTGCCGAAAGCTAGTTCGGCCGTTTCCGTAACTGTTCGGCTCTCGTGAAATTGGTTTAGAGACTCGTTACTACTACTGTTTCTAGTATGCAGATTTTTCTATTATAAAACCTTACGTGGTAAATCTGCTTAGTTTACGCAGCCCCTGCGTGACTGACTTTCAGTTCTAAGGTCAGACCAAGACTCAACTGTCTACTGCCATGTCCAAGGGCACACTAAGTGGCCCTTATCTCCTAGGACCTTATGAGGATTAGAGCATCTCACACATATCTTTATGAGCGAATTGTAGAATTACTACAAATGGCGTCAACATCTACTCTTTAACCCCCCCCCCCTCCCCCCTTAGTAAACACTTCTATAAACAAGAGATATATATGGCGCTAAATGGTATAATTACTTTAGTAGTAATGGGGCATTAGTAATTGCAGAAAACACTAAATTAAGAATACCTCCAATACTTTTAAGAATTCCTTTTATTTAAAATAATTACCAGTTCAAAAACTTTGGCTCCAATTTCTCACCAAAAGTTAACAAAATAAATAGACATAACATTTAGTAAATATCAAGAGTATATGCGTGAAAGCAAGCCAAAACGTGCCTGAAAGACTCTTACACTCGAACTTATTATCTTGCACGAACATGTCTGCGCTTATTGACTTGCCGAGTTTTTCATCTTGTACAAACTTGTGCATACTTATCTTTCTTAGTGAGTTCTTTAATAGTACAACAATGATATTTTCAACTTGCCATTCTTATAACAATTTGGTAACACAACTTATTCAGTAACTTCAAAGTTTCAACTAAGAACTTGGGTTAAATATTAGGGTTCGAAATCATTTTTGTTTATGTCGACCCCTGGGAAACCGATTTCGACCCCAAGGGTTAGATATCAACTACTTTGGGAATCCCGGATCAAAAACATTACAAGCATATATATATATATATATATATATATATATATATATATATAAATATGTGTGTGTGTGTGTGTGTGTGTGTGTGTGTGTGTGTAATCCACCATATTTAGTATAATTACAAAACAATTAAGGAAACCCTACCCTGCCCCAGCCCTGACTACGCCCCAGTGTTTAGTCCAATATATTATTTGTTGGCGCCTCTAAAAATTGACATAATCTTTGAGAAACCTCAGCCCGTTTTAGCTGGAGAGTCCAGTATGACTGATACCATGGATTTGCTCTAAGTCACGTTTCTGAAAGCAAATGCAACCAACTACTAAACCTCCAATATCCCTTCTCTTAATCCCATTTCATCGAAATGGGAAAATGGTCCCAGAATGGGAGGTTTGGTACATACTCCTATATCTCACTATCTATAACCATAACGAGGAAGTATTTTATTAGCAGATTTCTCTTAAGGAAAATCAGCTATTGAGGTCGTATTCATGACGCGATTTTCGTAAATGGTTTTCAAATGTCCATCGATGCTACCCAGGAGATGACGAAAGCCATGAAAATCTATTTTTTCACAGCAGTGTTGTTGGAAGTGAAGAATATTGAGTACTTAGAGAGAGAAAAAGACGTCCAATTCTTCACAAATTTTTATTTCAGCGCTAAGCGCTTTCGAAGACTATTGTTTCCATCTTCAGAGCTACTTGCATACGCTCATAGTGAAAGACAGCAAGTGACTTAAAATCTATTTTAGTACTACTCAGTTAGCCAACATTTTTTGAGGTTTAAAAAAAGGTGCCTTGAGTGTAAAAAATCCATCTAATGTATATGAAATATTGAGATCTGTGTTTTTCGCACAGGAGGGTTACATTTATGTTATCGTCAATAACCCCTCCCCCCATTACCTAGTAGATGACGAAAATGAGGCCGTTCAAAATTATATATATATATATATATATATATATATATATATATATATATATATATATAGGTATACATTTTGATTTTAAATGCATATTTTATATATATAAATTTTATAACTGGCCTTATATTCGTCATCTACTAGGTAAGATGGGGAAGATATATGTATATAGTCCGACGATAAGATATATGTAACCCGACTGCGCGTAAATAACACAATTCAATTTTTCATATACATTAATGGATTTTTTTACACTCAAAGCACCTTTTTTTAAACCTCAAAAATGTTGGCTAACTGAGTAGTACTAAAATAGATTTTCACGGCTTTCGTGACTTGGGATTATACTCTACGATTGCTTTAAAAAAAAAATATTTCCAGGTACGAAACTGTTATTTTATCTACTCAGTGATAATAATATTTTAGGAGATTTCCCTTGAAGGGGGACCTGAATCAGATTTTGCGTTCTTGGCTCGAAAATGTTTATCTGATCTATACCATGACCGATATTTAACTATTTTATGCAATACTAAAGACTATATTAGATAAAGGCTGAAACCGGTGGAAGAATTGTGGTATTCGGCAATTCTTCAGATCTCCTTTATTATGAGTCGTAACGAAGAATGTTATTGAGCCAATCTTGTTAAACCAATGCTCTAAAAGTCTTGTTCTATACATTTCTTCTTAGCCCAATATTAAGCGAGTTATTCTTACGTTTTTGTTTTCAGCCGCCTGTTAATCCTCACTTCTACTCATGGGATTTTTACTTAGAAATATCAAATGAATGGTGAAATGAAATCGGTAGTATCCCCTCTCCCGCACGTGGTAAATCTTTTTATTGTACGAAGCCTCTGTTATTATTTATATAGATGTATATTGGAAAAAACTTTCACTAATGCGATGAGATTTTCAATGATGCATAATTAGTATAAAAATTTCTTTATATGTATTCCCCATATATTCGGTGGATAAAAAGGTTATCCCGTAATTAAGGAGTATTAAAAAAATTTAATGAAAATATAAGCATTAATGTCTTAATTTTGAAAATGCCTAGATTGATTATTAATCTGCAATCTGTCGAGATGGTGTAGATAGAGACTTTCCGATGGGCATAAAACTAGACGAGAGATAAGGCATATGGCTGCTGCTATTGTCGGCATGTTCCTATGACAAATTCATTGTGAAGCCGCTCCTTCACTGGCAACTTCCATTAAGCCATATCTGCCATCTACTCTCCCATAATGGATCTGCACCACCCTTTTCAGATTTTTCCCCTCAACAACGCTACGACCCTCTTCTTTGAAAATATCTTCATCCAATTTGACTATATCATTAATTGGATTCTATATACTTAATTGTTGGATTGTAAGGGGCAACTGGGCAGTCACTTAGGTGCTGAATCAGTAAATGTCTCTCGTAATTATACAACAACCTTAATACTAGACTATTTCGTCACTGGAATGACGCACAGACAATTACAGATCGTATTCCGTCTTCACTTCCTTACTTCTCCCTTAAAAAAGGGCTCACTTTAACATTTGTTTAAGCTAGACTAAATACATTTAAAATTAACTAAACAGTTGCTCTGCGAAATATTGTACCTTCTGTGCAAATGTTAAAATCTCCGTCACGCAGGAATTGCGTAAACTAAACAGATTTCCCTCGTGCAGGAATGACACTCTACTCTATATTTCTAAAGATAACATAGATTGTTTTGAAATTTCGACCCTCTAAACCTCCTCTATTTCTGTGGTACGATTTCAGCCTTTTACAAATATAAATATTTTACGAATATAAACGTTAGAGTTAAATGAAACGATTAAATCTATACAAGTATGTTATAGATCACATTACCATGTTCAAGTTGCGTGGAAAATCCTTATTGTCATCGCACGATGGGGCGGGGGTGACTGCTATTAAACAACCAAAGGAAGGGAAAGCTGTTGTCCCTGATGGAGGCTTTGGTGAACCAATCAAGGAGGAGGGATAGTAATGCTTGAATATCTCTCAAATCTCTTCAAAACATTCCTACAAAGTCAGAAATCCCTGAAGAGTGGACCGTGGCAAAACTAAGTCTTTTGTTCAAGAAAGGCAATCCAAAAGGGCTGGAAACCCTCCGGCCCTTAAGCTTACTCCCCATCATCTACAAAATTGTTTCTTGAATCCTTACTTGAGGGCTTGAAAAATGCATAGACCCTACTTTACCCAAAAATCCAAACTCGAAAGTAGAAATAGGCAGTAGGAAGAAAGGAACCAAATTGGGTGAATCCTGAGATAGACTGGTATTTAAGAGAAGCATACAGGCTAAGAGGGAGACCACTACTGAGATGGGATAACGAGGTGGACCTGAGGGGCTACTTGGCAGTGAGTGACGCTCGAAACAAACTAAGAAGACTAAATGAAGTACATTATAAAGTCCATTTTATGTAACTAATCGAACACAAAATACCTCAGCCTAGGCTGAATTCTGCATTTAAAAATTACTCTTTGGGAGTATAATTTTACACTAAGGAATGTATTTAAGTTGAGTTAACAGGTTATTTATTTATTATTATTAGGTAGCGCTTTGATGAATTTATGTTTACAATAGCTGTAATTCGAAAATGAATTTAGATAATGGTTTACCGTAGAAGTAAAAAGACTGGATTTTACGTTAGAACTAAGTAATTACTTTATTGTCCTCAATTTACAGTCATGCGATTGTCTGTTGTGAATGGAATGGTTTTAACGAATATCGACATACTTCTTATTATGGGTTTAAATAAATCTAATTGACCACCAGAATGTAAAGATTACATCATCATGGTATTCTGAGAAAAAATACCATAAAATTCTGCTGTAATTTCGTAGAGGTATGCATTTTTTTGGGGTCTAGTTCCCATTCAAAATATAAAGTTACAACTTAGCATTTGTAGGAAAATATGTTATTATTTATTATAAACAATAGAGCTCTACAACTCGTTATTCTTGAAGGTAGGAATAGTTCAGGTAATCTGCTGTAATTGCATAGAAGATGATTTCAGGTAGAAATAATGTGCCAACTTAGTTACCTGGTTTTGTGAATTATAAATAAATAGAAATGGTGTCACGTGGAAATATAATTAAGCTTATTACTAGTATACCCTCACTCCTATCAATTGTAGAAGTACATAATATAACCTATGTTGACAAAATAAATATGATATAAGTATATAGAACCGTTTATAAATACAAATAAATTTTATTTTTAGCTGTGCTACCCCCATGGAACATTAATAAATTGTATTTGGGGACCGCAAGTTGGAAGTAAGAATTATGAGGTTCATTTATGCCACATATTAGGACTGGAAAATATATTTTAAACAGAATATGCTCTTTATATTTTTTCGATAAAAATAAAGTTTTGTGAATAGTACACCTCATGGAACATTAATAAAAAGTCCGTCACGCAGGGGCTGCGTAAACTAAGCAATTTCCCACGTGAAGTTTTACAATAGAGAAATCTGCCTAATAACAGCTGTAGTAGTAAGAAACCTCTAAACCTATTCACGAGGGACGAATAGTTATGAAAACGGCCGCAGAGCTCACGGTGGAAAGTCCGAACAGCCACTGCTGCCGAGCACTTGCAGAATACAAATGCAAATATCTTAGTTAATATTCAAGATAGAGAATAAATGTATAGAACAACATTTATAGTAAATTTAATTTGCAATAAGATGGATTCTGTAATATTTTTCGATCCGACGTATAGTAACGGAGATATTTCGAATTTTCGAAAATCCTCCCCTCTAACCCCCCCCCCTCCCGCTGGTCCGATCTCAGCCGTTAACGAACTTGATCTTTCTTTTTACATAAAACGACTAAATATCGAGTTTGGTAACGATCAAACAAAAATTGCGACCGCTAGAGCGGTAACAGACAAATATACATATATATATATATATATATATATATATATATATATATATATATATATATATATATATAAACAGTTTTGAACGGACCTCATTTTCGTCATCTACTAGGTAGGATCGATGGACATTTGAAGAAATATTTCGAAAATACCGTCGTGAGTACAACCTCAATAGCTGATATCCCTAAAGGGAAATCTGCTAAAATGTATTTGGGCACCGGGAGTTGGAAGGACGAATTTTGAAATTAAAAAAAGTTAAGCAACGTATAACGACTGAAAAATACATTTAAATACAATATGTATTTTACATTTTACAATTAACCGTGCTATGTTTTATTTTTATCTATGTAGCACTTATATTTCTAAACATTTCAGTAGCTAAAAATAATAGTTTTTTATTTAGTCATTTTTTTTAAAATCCCGTTATAAATAAACATTTACTTTTGTACTAAAATAGTCGATAACAACCCTTCCCGGTTTCGGCACCTGAAATCAGTATTAAAGGTTGTACTCGGCAATATAACTATGCTGGTTTTAATAACGGTTTGCGTAATGGTGGATTAAACGATAGTAGATAGATATAATGAAATAAGTAATCATTTATTAATGCTAGAGTAGACGAAAGACGACTTATTTATTTATAAGGGTCTTGCTGCAATAGAGAAGTGGCGTAGCGTGCTAATGTAACGACGATAAAGTCTGCATCACGCGAAATCTCTGAAAGGCACGCACTTACCACCCAACGATTGTTCACTTTTATCTCAGACCCTTTATTGTTCCCTGCCAGGAGATCTTTCTCAAAAGATCACATTTGATGATAACCTCCTTGTCTCCTATGTTGCCTTTGTGATGAATGTAGGCCTTGAGTACCGCGATAACTAGATTTCATATATAAATCATTAGTTAGTGAGCGCTACTGACTTCGAAGGACCTATGTATCTGTCACCGTGAGTTTTGATTATTCCCGTTAGTCGTTAAGCCATCATCGCCTAGGTCTACCTCTTTCCCCTTTCTCCTGGTGTACTAAATAACATCCACTTGGCTATCTGACAAATTCTATTTTTTTTAAAATATCCTAATCATCGAAGATTGCCCTTTTTGATAGCACCGATGTTGTCAGTCAATACCATTACTTTGGCATTGCTTCTAGTGCTCAATCTGTACTGCTCTTTGAGGGCTTCAAACGTTTTTCCTGAAGATTTGTAGCGCTCGTCAGGTTTCTGTTCTAAGAGTCCACGTTTCGCTGCCATACATGGCTCATTTGGCTAAACGCCATTTCTTATATTATTAATTCCGAGAAATGTTCTTGAATCGGATACCTTTCTGCAGGGCATAGAAACGTCTGGATTCTCCAACCATTCTAGCTCTAATGACAACTTCTATGTCGTTGCTCTCTGTTAGCATTCATCGTAGGTGCTTAAATGATTACTCGTAAAAAATGTGTACTTTCCCTAAAACGACAGCATCCTCTCTCTGCATCTCTGGTCTGTTTAGACAATCCCAAATACTTGGACTTATTTATACTAAAACCCAAGATGTAATTAAAACGACATTGGTATAATCCATAAGATTTGTGGGTCTGATGTATATTTTGTGGGCCTACCTCCAGGATTAGATTTTATTCCTCCTATTGCCACTTAATGTACGAGGTCAAACAGTACTTGTCATAATGTGCCTCCTTGCCTCAGCTCCCTAGTAACAGTGCGTTTGACTTTACAGAAAGCTCTTTCCAGTTCCGTTTTGAACAGATAAGCTTCCTAAGTGTTCCCAGAGACTACAATGTCTTTAGTAATTCTAACCTATCTATGCTGTCATTAGTCTGCCAGAATTCAATAACGGAGTGTAGATCTATGCACATCAAGTTCCTATGGTTAGAGAAACCGTAGGGGCATGATATTGATCTGCACTTCTGTTCAATGGCAATGATATGTATGTCGTCCTGTTCTCAAGCCTCAGATTTGGTGGTTCATAGGTTCAAATAAATTTAGTTTCTATTCAAAATTAAGTAGTTGCATCTTCATAGAATCCCTAGAAAAATCTGATAAAATCCGTTCAAACACTCAACTGTAATTCCTTGGAAGAATGTTTGAGCTGAACACCGAGGCTGGAGTTAATTTCTTAACTTTGTTACTTGTTTTTGAGAATCATAAATTCAGTTACATTAAGCTCTTCCCAGCAAGTCTCACTCATTACAACTGTAGAAGTTCATAGTATAACCTATGTTAACAAAATAAATATGAAATACATCTATGAAACCGTTTATAAATGTACATAAATTTCATTATTACCTGCACCATTCCCATGGGACAGTAATAACTTTTATTCGGTGCCCGGAAGTCGGAAATAAGAAATTTGAAGTAGTTCAAACATTTAAGCAACATATTAGGACGTCACGCAGGGGCTGCGTAAACTAAGCAGATTTCCCTCGTAAAGATTAATAATAGATAAACATACATACTGCTAATACAACACCACCGTGAATATTAAGTGAATAATACAAACGGTAATAAGAAATCTTTCCCCTACCGGTGGGAAACGTCTCAAATGTAAACAAACGGGTTTGCCAACGGCTCAGCGGAAAGAAAAACAATAACTGAAACATATCAGAATATAACATATTCATTTTGTTGAAAACTATGTAATATATCTAGTACTGTAATTTTCATCTGATTCAATCAAATTTTAGTAGTCCAAGAATTTCCGACTGGTGGGGGGGGGGTCACAAGAACACATTTTCGTCTATCTCGTATAATAGAGGTCTCTGGAAAACAATATTTGGTATTTAAGCTTCGAATAATGTGGTTTATTATATAACAGAGTATTGTTTATGTAACACGAGTAGAAGTGGAGGTTTACTGAAGGCTGAAAATTGAAAAATGCAAATATCTCGGTTGATATTCAAGATAGAGAATATATGTAATAACAATATTTATAGTAAATTTAATTTTCAATAAGATTTATTTTATACACTTTTTCGGTCCGACTTATAGTAACGGAGATATTTCAAATTTCTCCCCCTCTAAAACCTCCTCCCCCTGGTCCGACTTCAGCCGTTAAAGAACTTTGTCTTTCTTTTTGCATAAAACGACTAAATATCGAGCTTGGTAACGATCAAACAAAACATACTGCCGCTAGGGCGGTAAGACAAATATATTAGATCTGTCTGTCTCTCTGTCTCTCTCTCTCTCTCTCTCTGTGTATATATATATATATATATATATATATATATATATATATATATATATATGAGACCTCATTTTCGTCATCTACTAGGTAGGATCGATGAATATTTGAAGTAAAATTTCGAAAAGCGTCATGAGTACCACTTCAATAGCTGATTTCCCTTGAGGGGAATCTGCTAATACATTCAAAACACAATGTTCTTTATATTTTTCCGATAAAATCAATATTTTCAAATATATTGACGAACGTGAGTTTTGTCGCAAGTAAACCCCCACTCTTGTCAACCGTAGTAAATTATAATATAGCCGTAAAATGTATTCTACATACAGTTCATTATTTTAATTTTATGTTTCGAGAACCACCACTACAGGGTGATAGTTACTTAATAAATCTCTTATTGACTCATACCATTAGCACATATACAAACAATTTCTCAATTCTAGTCATGCATTTGAAATAAGGTCTGGCTCACAGACATCGGAAGGTAAAATATCGGACTTTCTGAATGTGGGTATTGTTGTAGGACCTTAATGGTTATTCTAAAAACTATATGTTCTTTGCATTTTCTCAATAAAATCAGCAATTAAGAAATTGAAGAAATTATGTTATAATTCGTAATTTATGACGACGGATTAGAGGTAATCCCCTATTCTTGTTCAAATTCGAATTCTGATGTAAACATGGGACATATCGGGAACAGGGAGACTGACCCCCTCCTTTACACCGATATAGCCTACGTTGTTCCTTGGGGTAGTTGGCTCCCAAAAAAGGTAATAATACAAATCCTCCAACCCGTCTTTGAGTGAATTGGCGGATAGAGACAAGGTTTTCAATTTTAATGTTTTAGAAGTGTCTTCCTTTATCAATACCAAAAGCATGACAAAGCCTACGCTTACCTCTTGAGTACTCTAGTATTTGATAATGGACCTCATATTCTTAAAAATACGATTTTAACTATTTTATTTTTTTGGGTGGTTTTTACTCAATAATGAATATGGATGGCATGTTTTTAAAATGTTCCGTCTTGCGTTCATTTGGTCAATGTATTGTATTCAACAAAACAAGAATTTATTTATAACCCTTCTTCCTAGAACTCATTTCGTCCGGTGTCTCCCTCCATTTGCGGGTACCTTAGCTTCCCAGATAGGGAAATTTATTCACATTCGTCAGAGCTTCATTTCCAAGTCTGATGCGAGGGATTGTAGTTTCTCCTAGATACAAGCTTTATTAGATCTCTTCTGCATTTCAGAGGAAAACATCTATTATATAACAAGCTGTAGTCCAGTAATAAATAATACCGTTTAACGCTTTTTGAATGACCCTCAGATTTTAGCAGATTTTCCTACATTCATATACATATATTCACTCCCGCTATAGTTTTTAGCGAATAACTCATTTATACTTAGGAACCTGATCATGATGCAAATTGTAGGATGATTTGATATCATATCATCTTTGCTATTGTGAAGAGAATAAGATAACTTTTGTTGAAGAAGATTTTCTGGGCAGTATTGATTTTTTCAAGGGCTATAGTCGTATGCTACATGTTATCTACTGTCTAGGGAAAGAAGGGAGTGGTTGTAATGGCACTGGGGTCCATCCCTCCCTCCTCAAAACCAAGTTTCGAGTCATGAAATATGTCCAAATATAGTAAATACACATACTTTTGAAGCAGTAGGTTGGTTCATAAATATAAAACGAATTTTGAAATAATAACGACTTTATATGAATGAACTTGTAATGTTTTACACTCCCCAGTCATAACCCTGTGATATTAAATTAAATTTGTATCAGTTGACAATTCTATTTAACTGATTATAAATATAGATGCTTAGCTTAACCATAAACATACTAATGTATGTACCTTGACTGGAAAAGTTCGTAACGTTTAGGTAAGTAATTGTAGCATAATAAGGCAGTTACGAAATTATTTCCTCTAACAAAATATCTCCAGATCAAAACTTCATAACTGATTTAGCCACACATTTTTAGCAGATTTCCCTTAAGGGAAATCAGCTATTGAGGTTGTACTCATGACGGAATTTTCGACATTTTTCTTCAAATGGCCATCGATCCTACCTAGTAGATGACGAAAATGAGGTCCGTTCAAAACTGTGTTTATATATATATATATATATATATATATATATATATATATACTATATAGTACTATATAGTATATATTTGTCTGTTACCGCTCTAGCGGTCGCAATGTTTTTTTGATCGTTACCAAACTCGATATTTAGTCGTTTCATGTAAAAAGAAAGATCAAGCTCGTTAACGGCTGAAATCGGACCAGTGGGAGGGGGGGTTTAGAGGGGAGGATTTTCGAAAATTCGAAATATCTTCGTTACTATACGTCGGATCGAAAAATTGTATAGAATCAATCTCATTGCAAATTAAATTTACTATAAATATTTTTCTATATTTATTCTGTATCTTGAATATTAATCCAGATATTTGCATTTGTATTGTGTGTGTGGTCGGAAGGAGTCGGCTGTTTGGGACATTCCCCCGAGAGCTAGGGCGGCCGTTTTCATCACTGATCGTCCCTCGTGAATAGGCTTAGAGATTCATTACTACTACTGTTGTTATTAGGCAGATTTCTCTATTGTATAACTTCACAAGGGAAATTTGCTTAGTTTACGCAGCCCCTGCGTGATGGACTTTTTACAATTGAGCTCTGCCAGGTGGATAACGTAATAAGATTGTTATGTAGGATAGATGGGGAAAGCTATCAATGAATTAAAATAATATGAGAGATGGAATGGGTCATTCATAACATAACGCAGCTAATATAAGAACTGATTGCTGCACTGCCAGACTAAGGTTGCCTGGCCAACCCACAGCATCTGAGCTATTTTAACAAATTTCGAGAAAGGTTAGATATTTGTCTTGGCTCAGTTTCAGGCCACCGTCACCACCAGCTATGTCTTACGTTCTCTTACAATACCTCTTGCTAACATTAACAAAATATAAGCAAGCAATAAATTAACAATATTCAATATACATTAATAAAAAAATAATAATTGAAAATATTATTCACTGAAAAAACCACAAGCATTAATATTTAACGAATTTGGCAATTATAAAACTTAAGATGATGTAAGATGTTTAGAAGAAGTAATCGTTTCATGTAAACATTGCATGAGAAAGAAATGGATTTCACTTATTATGTTATATTTCCCTTATTTAAACTTCCATAACTATTTAAATTTTATTATGGACCAATTGTGGACACTAACGACTCTCCTTTTATTTTACATACAAAAATTAAACATTAAGTTGAAACATAACTGCCATTTTTCTCGATGGCGTCATCTGTAAATCTAATCTTTCTCTGTCCATTATTGAGATCACTAAATTTCCAGTCTTGATTTTTAAGGAGAAGATAGATATTTCCAATAATAATAATACTAAGAGCCTTAAAGCTCAGTATAGTTTTTTTTTCTCTACACTAATTAAACACATAAACATTATATTATTACTAAGGTTATTATACTTTTCGGCAAAATTACCATTCCTTTTCAGCAGATTTCCCTCAAGGGAAATCAGCTATTAAGGTCGTACTCATGACGCGGTATTCGAAAAATTTCTTCAAATGTACATCGATCCTACCCAGGAGATGACGAAAATGAGGTCCGTTCAAAATTATATATATATATATATATATATATATATATATATATATATATATATATATATATATTCTGTTAACGCTCTAGCTGTCGCAATTTTTGTTTGATCGTTACCAAACTCGATATTTAAACGTTTTATGCAAAAAGACAGATCAAGTTCGTTAACGGCTGAAATCGGACAAATAGGAGGGGGGTTTAGAGGGGCGATTTTCGAAAATTCGAAATATCTCCGTTACCATACTTCGGATCAAAATATTATACACAACCAATCTTATTGCAAATTAAATTTACTATAAATGTTGATCTATACATGTATTCTCTAACTTGAATATTAATCGAGATATTCGCATTTGTATTGTGTGTAGAGTTGGCAAGAGTCCGCTATGTTCGGGACTTTCCGCCGAGAGCTAGTGCTGTAACAGCAACAGTCCGTAACTGTTCGTCCCTCTTGAATAGGTTTAGTGATTTCTTACTACTACTGTTATTATGAGGCAGATTTCTCTATTGGAAAACTTCACGTGGGAAATCTGGTTAGTTTACGCAGCCGCTGCGTGACAGACTTTTCTGACCCATATAGGTATACGAAATGACCTGTTAAATAACTTCAATTGGGCGGGGGGGGGGGGGGGGCACACTATCTGTGCATTGCATCGAAACGAAATGCCCTCTTAGGAGGTGGTATGTAAACCTCGAAATATGTAGGGCAAAAATGGAAAAAAGGGAGAAAAAAATGCAAAAATAAAAAGAATTTTTTATCTCCCTCTGAGATAATCCCCCTCTTAAATATCTGAGATGTTTAGATTGTTTTTCCCGATAATCACGCCACAGATGCAACCTCAATAGTACATTTAACCTATGGGAAACAGAAAAGCTTAAAAATGGATTTAACGTTCGAACGTCATCGTGTTAACGGACAGTCATGCTCTCTGTTCCTTCGGATATAATTTGAGTGAGTGCGGGCACCTGTGAGTGGAGTGTTTTTTTTTTTAGGCCGACCGATGCGACAGGCAATAACTTATTCTCAAAAGGAAATTCGAAAATAAGTGACATTCGGACAGATGGACACAAGGTCTTGCTAATGAGTGATTGTTCGAGATAATAATCTGATATATTTTTAATTGAAGTATTATATAGTAATATCAGATGTCAATGTATTTTTAGGTTGAAGTTCTGAACCATGGCCATTTCTTAGCTTTATTTTGCCCATCCCTTTTCTTCGCCAACCTTTAGTCAAGAGTGGTTTCATTCAAACGGTCTTCATGAATAAGTCATTCACAATCAGCTCTCTCTTATCAGTAGACTGCAGAGCCAGCCTCAGAAGCCGGTGAATGGTTGTGCCCTATTAAATATTTCTTCTACTTCTATAAATTGGTTTATTATACAGGATCGTACTTTCCGTCTTCAATCTGATACTAAAGCCAGTTTTCATTTCCCATAGAAGATGGGTCTGCAACAACTCAGACTCGTTTTAATTTAGATTTTCGACTTTCTATGGAGTAATTATTATTGTGAAAACAATAACAAAGATTTTCAAGGAGAAAAATATTCCAACCTTACTTATGAGTTTTACTTACGGTAACAAATGACTGGTGCATGAAGAACCAGTCTGAGTCAAAACTAATTATGATATCATTCATTGACAGAAATCGGACATGGAATAGAATAATTATTAGTGGGATCATACAATTTTATGGAACCAATCTTGTTAAACTATTATGACAATATACAATTATTGTTTTATTCTTTAAGTTTTAAGGGAATTATTCGCGGTTTTACAGACTCTAAAATCTTAATTTATGAGTTCAACAAACAACCTATTTTCATGTATTTCACAAAATAAAAGTTCAATGAAAACAATATATGGTATTTAACCTTCGAGTAAAATGATTCATGATTTAACAGCTTATTGTTAATATGGTATGGAGGGGGGGGGTGGTTACTTGAGGCTGAAAACTAAAAATTGCATATATCTCGGTTAATGTTCACGATAGTGAAAAATGTGTATATCAACATTTATAGTAAATTAAATTTGTAGTAAGATTGGTTCGGTTCAGCCGTTTATGTGTGAAAAGGTAACAAAAAACAACAGAACCAAAGCTATAAATTGCAGATATCCTGTCTATGGCATGTAAAACGAAATAGTACAGATAAAGGTAACAATTTTATATATATATATATATATATATATATATATAAAATTGTAACCTCTGTCTGTACATTGATTTTTTTCGCGAAATTTCACGATAACTTTTCGTTTCACATGTCATAGACACCATATCTGCATTTTGTTTCTTTCGTGTATGTTTGTTTGTTTGTTTGTTTGTTACCTTTTCACGCATAAACGGCTGAACCGAATTTTATGAAACTTGGTATGTGTATTACTACTAACCCAACTTAGACTTTAGGCTATATTAATATTCTCTGAGACGAACAGGAGTGGGGGTTATAATGGAGGCCTGAAATTAAAAATAGCGATATTTCGTTTCCTATTGGTTTTTTGGCAAATATGCATATAACAAAAGTTGTTTATTTTGTTATTTAGAATAACTTTTGTTATATACACTTTTTTCGTATACCGAACTATAAAGGCGTTATACGCTAAAAATTATAGCGGGAGTCAACAATTTTATTTGGCACACAGACTCAACCGAACTAAATAAAACTCGGTATGTGTATTAGCACTAACACCTTCCTTATAATAAGCCATACAAACATTTCTAGGGACGGGCAGGAGTGGGGGTTATAAGGGACGCCTGAAATTAAAAATAGTGATATTCCATTTCCTATTGGTGTTTCGGCAAATATGCTCATAAGAAAAGTTGTTCATTTTGTTATTTAGAGAAACTTTTGTTATATACACTATCGTCGAATACCGAATTATAAAGGCGTTATACGCTAAAAATTATAGCGGGTGTCAAGAATATTATTTGGCACAAAAGAGTCCACCGAACTAAATAAAACTCGGTATGTGTATTATCTCTGACGCCTTAATTATCATAAGCCATACCAATATTTCTAGGGACGGGCAGGAGTGGGTGCTATAAGGGAGGCCTGAAACTGAAAATAGCAATATTTCTTTTTCTACTGGTTTTTCTGCAAATATGCACATGACAAAAGTTGTTTATTTTGTTATTTAAAGTAACTTTGGTTATGTTCACTTTTGCTGTATAACATAAACGAGATATGCGTTAAAATCTAAAGCGGGAGTCAACTATTTTATTGGGCGCTAACGATTGAACCAAACTTAACAAAACTCAGTATGTCAACTAGCATTAATTCTCCCATGATTATAAGCTATATTAAAATTTTTAGGTTCGAACGGGAGTGGGAGTTATAAGGGAGGCCTGAAGTAAAAATTCACGATATTTCATTTTCTATTTGTTTTTCGGCAAAGGTGCACATAACAAAAGTTGTTTACTTTGTTATTTAGAGCAACTTTTGTATCATTCACTTATGTCGTAAAATGAAGTAAATACAGGATATAAGCTAAATCTATAGCGGGAGTCGACGATTTTATTAGTACTTATTTAAGCGTTTTTAATATAGGCATATTATGACAAATGATGTTATGTTTTAGCCTTATCTATTTCGATTATTTAGTACTAAGTATGATTCGGATTAGTGAGATTATAAATCCCCCTCCCCCTTCGCCTCATTTATTTATTTTCCCTAGAAAATAACTTTGTTATTTATTTCCAATAGAAATTTAAACTATAAGAGCATTTCCATTATTTAATTTGTATAATGTATTATTTAAAAAAAAAAATCGTGCTGAATTTCCTCAAGGAGTGATAGGGGAAGTACTAGGGAATCAAACTCTGATTTTGGTTATATACTATCTTATTTCCTATATCTTCATGTTATTGAAACAAATATGTACTATCATAACAATTAAACGTTAATGTCATTATGACAAAAGACAAAATGCTCTTAAACTCGATATGATTGTTTAAAGTATTACTTAGGTTGCTAGGACGGCTACGATCTCTTCCCGTCGACTAGCTTTTTGAATATAATTGAAATTATTTTTAGGGTAACACTATTATTTAATTCCATCAGGTAGATAAATTATTACAATAATATTTTGAATTAATAATTTAAGGAGAAGAGTGTGGATAGCTCTAATGCGAGAGCGGAAATAGACGGAGGCTAATAGAGTTAATTGAGTTTACTAATTTCCTGTGAAATGCTGGGCATTACGGGAAGTGATTACCACTGAGATCTACTATTATGAATATAAACTTACGTGCTAAACTATGCTTAAACTATATGTGCTCGGATTGGTTTTTGACAGGAAATAATTTTCATTATAGACGATATTTAATTGTAATAAATACTATCCATGATTATGGTTTGAAGTATTCAAAAAGGTGAGTTAAAAAGTGGCAAGGGATAGATTAGGAACACATTTTTATTTATTCTTCAAATATAAAATTTCTCATTTATAAGTCGCCTGCCTGACCCTCACAGCAAAACAATGCGCACCGACGGGAAGTGTAGTTGTAAACATTGAAGCCTTTCCCAAAAAAATACTATCATCATTCAGCCTTAAATGATTTCCCGAGCGAAGCCGGGTACCTTAGCTAGTATATATATATATATATATTTAATTTTACTATAAATAAAAATTGTAATAGCCCATTAATTTAATATACAGAAAATACTTTTAAAAGTCCGTAACTGAGAGTCTGCGTGAACTAAGGATATTTCCCAAGTGCTGGTATAACTCATTTGTGTTATCATCTCACCACATTTTTTCTACTAAGTAAAAAACCGATGAGTAGAGGGTCGATGAAGTTTGAAAACAAAAAATCGCAAATAACTCGCTTAATACTTGAGATCGAAAAAACGAATTGAAAACCAATTGTAAAGCATCAACAGCTTAACTAGATTGGTTCTATATCATTTTATGATAACGTAGATATTTTGAATTTTCTAATTATCCCCTCTCTAAACCACTATTATTCCAGGTCCGATTTTAGCCAATAACAATTATGATCTTTAGTGTTGACTGAAACGGCTATATATTGAGTATGGTATATATCAAATAAACATTTCCGAGACAAGAACATAAAATCTTCATTGCTGGCGTCTTCGCACAATGAATTTGTATGTATCTCCTATAATAAAGGTCTCTTGAAAACAATATTTGGTATTTAAGCTTCGGATAAAGTGATTTATTACATAACGAAAGCATTGTTTATGTGACATAAGTAGGGATGGGTATTTGCTAAAGACTGAAAACTAAAAAAAGTCCGTCACGCAGGGGCTGCGTAAACTAAACAGATTTCCCTAGTGAAGTTATACAATAGAGAAATCTCCATACGAAAGGGCAAAGGGCCGAACTACTTTTTGGCGGGAATCTCGAAACGTTCGTTATCAGCCCAAATTTAATAAAAATCCAAATATCTCGGTTAATATGCAAGATAGAGAATAAATGTATAGAACAATATTTATAGTAAATGTAATTTGCAATAGGATTGATTTTATATAATTTTTCGATCCGGCGTATAGTAACGGAAATATTTCAAATTTTAGAAAATCCTCCCCTATAAACCCCCCCCCTCCCACTGGTCCGATTTCAGCCATTAACGAACTTGATCTTTCTTTTTACATGAAACGACTAAATATCGAGTTTGGTAACGATCAACCAAAAATTGCGACCGCTAGAGCGGTAACAGACAAATATATAGATATATCAATCTATCTATCTATATATATATATATATATATATATATATATATATATATATATATATATATATATATACAGTTTTGAACAGACCTCATTTTCGTCATCTACTAGGTAGGATCGATGAACATTTGAAGAAAAACTTCGAAAATTCCGTCATGAGAACAACCTCAATAGCTGATTTTCCTCAAGGGAAATCTGCTAAAAATGAAATATCTCGGTTAATATTCAAGGTAGAGAATAAATGTATATAAGAATATTTATAGTACCTTTAATTTGCAAGAATATTGGCTTTATACCATTTTTCGACAAATAATAACGGAGGTATTTCGAATTTTCGAAATCCCCCTCCTCTAAAACCATCTGATTTCAGCAATTAACGAACTTGACCTTTAACATGAATCGCTTATTTTTCTATTTTGTTTACGATCAAAGAAAACGGTAGTTATTCTACTGTTATTTACAACTTTTACTATTATCTATAGGATATTTGTTTTAGTTGTTAAATAGTTGTTTTTATATTTAGTTTAATCAACAATTTAAGGGTGCAGATTAGCTATGAGCGTTACTATGTTGGTCTTAATGCAAACCTTCAGTTATGGCCTCGATTCCCACGTGGGCAATAGGAGGTTTTTTGGTGGTGAACTCTTTAAATAAAGTCCCGTGCCCCAGTCTGGCTAGGAAAGAGTGGTAATCTGTAGATACCAGATTAAATGAGGTATTTAAGTATCAAGTTTGATAGCGATCAAACTAAAGTTATCTTGAGGTACAAACACGCACAACTTTATTGAAAAATTTCCAGCATCAAGCCATGATACTAACTGAAGAGCCGTTATTGTTTAACTTATTTATTTATCTTGTTGTAAGGAATATATTCTGTGGAATTAAATTTAAAAAATAATAGGTTTGATAATAAAGATATGATTATTTTTTCCCAACAAACAGGCTTTGGTATGACCTGTTTAAAATTCATTCCGATTCTGGTTTATCTGACCAGACCCCTCCAACTTTTTTTTTTATTAACGGATGTTTTTAGGCATTGGCTGCATTTTTCAAGTGAGGCCTAAGGGATGGTGTTGATCCTCTGATAAAAGTTTGTTATTGGGAGGGAGTTTTGGGAGAGGGAGAGTGGGACCCACTGCTGGAGGGAGGCCACTGGGTTAGTGACGAGCTGTTAGTTATCGACCGGGAGGCTGGGTAGCCATGGAGACCACACCAACAAGACGACATCACAATTACAAGCCTATACCCACCGTGCACCCCCTCTCGATACGCTTTAATTGTTTCTAGCCCCCTCCCCCCTTTCATTATTCGCCTCCATCGTTTATGAATTAAAATGCACCTATAGGTCCAATGTGCTTTCAGCCATTTTTAGCTGTGTTCCTTTAAAGGAAATCAGCTCTTGAGGCTATACTCACGACGCGGTTTTCGAAAAACTATTGCCAAATGCCCATTGATCCTACTTAGCAGACAACTAAAATGAGGCCCGTTCAAAATTATATATATACTTATCTGTTATATATATATATATATATATATATATATATATATATATATATATATATATATACACTTATCTGTTAACTTATAAAGTAATTTTTGTTGATGGTAAAAACTCTATATTTAAGAGTTTCTTGCCAAAATAAAAGGTAATTTTGTTTGTAAATCGGACCCGGGGAAGGGGGCGAGTTTTAGGGGGAGGGGTGAAAATCGAATATTCCAAAATATCTCCATTGCCATGAGTCGCATCGAAAACTTTACCACTCTTATTGCAAATTTAATTTTCTATAAATGTACCTTTATATTTTTTTTTTTTTTTTGTATCGTGAATATTAAGGGAGATATTTGCATTTTTTAGTCTTCAGCGATCAGTAAAACCTCATTCATACTTGCCTCATTTTAACAATAATCTGACAAATAATGAAATGTTGTTCGTTGCATAAATATCAAATATGGTTTTTAAGGAACCTTTACAATCTAAGAAACATGCAAATATGTTAAGCAACTCAAATGTTACGGGAGTTATTCATACCTTCTTGGTTCAGCCGTCAGTATGTCTTCACTTCTACTTATCAGATTTTTCCTTAGAAATAGAGAATTGATTGTGAGTTGAAATTACCTGTACCATTCCAGCACCTGGGAAATCTGCTTACTTTTATTTTATTTTAGGAGGTTCTTTCTTTTACACACTTTTTTCCGGGATAAGATTTCTTCACTAGCTTAGACAGAATTTGAAACACACTCGAATATTCACTTAATTTTACAGAGACTTCCGCACGTCAATGAGAATATATACCTGGTAGATTGACTTCGAAAGTTGACACATGATGGGAAAAAATGATATCATTCCTTCTTCCGCACTCGAAGGGCATGGAATAAACTAAGGATAATCCTTTCTTAAGACCCCTACAAGTAAAGAGAAAACAGCGTATGTGGTCCACGATAATGCAGCTACAATTATAATAAGATACTACATGTATAATAAGATACACAAAGTATATCTTATTATACATAACCTTCCAGGTAATTTGTGAGGAAGGTGAAACGATTAATAAAAAATAATATAGAAATAATAAATGTACAATTACTAGAAGGATTGATTATTTCGAAGGAACTTAACATGCTTCTAATGGTACATTAGGACTTATAATAGGAAAATAGGAAAAATAAATGATTTAAGCAACTTTCAATGATTCAAGGAGAAAACGAACCTCTAAAAGCATCGGACTTGTAAAAAAATAAAATAACACTCAAATCTGACTGACCTGTATATTGTTACGTTGTACAAAAATAGTTGGATTATTAGGGTTATTTTGGATTACAAAATTAAATACTCAAACTTTAGCATTTTTATCCCTGCACAATTTACTTGACGACGCTCTACATACTTAGTAAATTATTTGTCACTACTAATCACCATATATGCATTGTTAACTTAACTTCTTATTCCACTGCACTGAAACTA
Organism: Riptortus pedestris; assembly: GCA_019009955.1. Classification (NCBI taxonomy): domain Eukaryota; kingdom Metazoa; phylum Arthropoda; class Insecta; order Hemiptera; family Alydidae; genus Riptortus; species Riptortus pedestris. Next base: position 139,311,086 of record CM032228.1, read on the forward strand.
GAAAACACTGTTCACTAAAAACTGCACTTTCTTGCGTTGTAGGTAAAATAGTAGAACCATTTGTCCTTCGGTAAATTCCCAATTCCTTTGGTGTGTACTGACTACATTTCTGAGATATCCCTGCAGTGTCCGATTGAATCTGTCAGCCATGCCATCAGACTGTGGATGAAGTGGTGTCGTTTTCGCCTTTTTGATCCCATATAAGTCACACATCTCTTTGAATACGGCCGATTTGGAATTTCATTCCTGGTCAGAATGCAGTTCTATTGGAATCCTGTATTTGCTGAAATAATCCATTATAACTAGTACATACCCGGTTTCCAGCCTCACTGACAGGGAATGGACCAAGAACATCTATGGCTATCCGCTACAAAGGGGCGCTTGTCTTATACTGCTGATGCTTGCCATGACTTCTTCTCATTGAACCCTTGGCCACAATGCACAGTTCGCAATTAGTTATCCAATCGGCTACAGATTGCTGACATCCCACCCAATAAAATCGCTGTTTTTTCTTTTCCAGAATTTTGTAATGCCCAGACGGCCGCCGCTAGAACCGTTATGGAACTGCTTCATTACCTCATTTATCTTGGAACTTAGTACGACAATTAGGTCCGTTGTGGTTTTTCCATCTCTACTTTCCCAAGATCAATATAAGCACCCATCTAACACTTGAGGGTATTCCACTGCACCCAGTATGATTTTGCAATTGGGGTTTCTGGCGATATTTCATTACTGGTCGGTCTTCTGTTGCCCTGCCGAGCCGAAATAACCTTCGCCAGAATAGGGCCATCTTTCTGGACCTTCAAGTCTTCACCTGAGCAAACAACAATACTGCCTTTTCACTTTATGCAGGCCTCACCCCAATCCTAAATTCACACTTTGAGTTTCTTTATAACCATACACGAAAACACTGACATTGGATGGATTTAAAAAAAAAATACTCCGCTTTAAATACTTAAGATATATTGTCTTAAAAATATAAATACGAATTATATAAGAACTAATAAAATAATATATAATAAAATGAATATATTTGTGCCAGGGACCAAATAGCAGAATCAATCCTTCTTGCATGTAATAAATTTCATAATATTTTTATAACAATGAAATTCATAAGTCTCTTTCAGGGCGAATTATTCTGGTAAAAGTGAAGATTTCGTAAATTACATTAGCATTACAAATTAAGACGACCACAAAGACAGTTAGCTACTACTCCCTCCTCCTTTGAGGTCTAAAATTTGACATTATGTAGGAACATAATTTCTGCTAACAACCCACAATCGGGAGACCGGTGTAATTTTTATGTGGTGTTTCTTGTAGTCTTTCTACACCCTCTGAGGCATAACAACCAATGATGAACTAGACTAGAAAACATACAGCCCTTAATGAAATGAAATTTGTTTATTCTCATTAAATGTTAAAAAACAAAATAGGTTAATCAAAAAATTGTTTTTTGTTTGAACATAGTTTATAATATTGTCCCCTATAATTAATTTCTTTACATTTGACTACAGAGGAAACTTAAATACTACATTGCTAGAAATATCTCATATTCACAATAATTTTTCAAATATCTGTCTGTTTAATAATTATATTGAATAAATTAATTTTGTCAAACTTAATAAAACTTAAGATATATAACATACATTTCTTATTTATTGACATGCTTTGTTATAAATAATAAATTACTGATGGGTGACATGTTTTAACAGATTTGTTTTTATTATAATTGTCATATTTGGCCGATTTTTGTGACAAATATATTGGAGTTTTATTTTGTATATTTTGATCACCCTTCATACATGAAGTTATTTAATTTATTTTTAAACAAAAAAATAAATTTAAAACCTTCACATCGTTTACATGGTATTAAGATCGTGTGGCTGCTTTTGTTCTTTTATTTCTTATATTCAAAGGCTTTTTTCAATTATAACGTTGAATTGCAGTATTATTTTATTTAAGTAAATACTAGCATACAATTGATTATTGCAAATAGAGGAATTAATACACGAATATTAATTACAAGTGAAATGGAAATATGACTTTTATTAGGGAAGAATCACTATTATTAGTTATCATTCACTTAATAACTAATAATAGTGATTTTTCCCTAATAAAAGTCATATTTCCATTTCACTTGTATTTAATATTCATGTATTAATTCCTCTATTTGCAATAATCAATTGTATGCTAGTATTTACTTAAGAATAATTTTATTTAATTAATTAAATAGAATTTCACAAAGCTAATTCAAATAAACATAATAGAGCCTCTGAATAGTTCCCTTTCTGTTGCTAATGTTCTAAGTGTGTATCCCGCACAATGCGCAAACGTCTTCACAGCAATAATGTAATCCAATATTCCAACGTCGGTAAAAAAGAAATCACGGCATGAAGGCAATCTTGTTTAGTTGGGATTTTTTGATGTTGATTTTTTAAAAAAAATGTTTTATAAAGGTTCTCTAATTTGGCCTGAAAAATCGACATGTGCAAATGTCAGCTGGCGATGACAGAGGGAAGGTATGGACCTGTGGAAGTTTAAAACGAGACGATGAAGTGCATTATTAAATATGTATAGGGACTGAACCAATCATAGTGCCACTTATAATTCAGCATGGATAATCCCTTGACCCAGATATCTTGTTATGAATGTCAGCAAGGGCCAATGCCATAATCTACTCCAATATTCTTTCGTAAATAGATTCATAACTTCGCTAACAGTCCTCCTATACATCATTCCAGTAAATAACCTTCTATAAATAATTTCCCACAAATCAATATTATCAGATCCAAGGTATTGTTTTAGACATTTTTCACTTTCAATTTTAAAGAAAATTTAAATTGAACATTTTTTTTATTTTATTTTTATATTTAACAGAAATAATGTTTCTTATGCCTATTCTTTGCTTACTTTACACCGCTCAGTGATATTGTCAGATAATGAGACATGAGCGGTTCCTTAAGAATTATAGACCAAAAGTCTCAATACCAGAAGCGTAAATACATTTTTTTTTTTTTTTTTTTTTTTATTTTTTTTTTTTTTTTAATAATCCTTTATTGAATAACAAGAATTTTTACAAGATAATTCATAGTGTTCCTTGCGACCACTGCAATTTACAAAAGGAAACATAAAATAAAAATTTCTATTTAAGTAGCGGATTGTTGAAATGCAATTGACTAATAGTAGGCAGTCATATTGCAACTTAGTGATAACAGTTATTTTAAATATTTACAAATTTAAGAGACCTTATGAGCTAATAATAAAAACAAGTACAGACTTTCTTATGATTATTTAATATGATTAGAGGTAAAATAGGGATTAAGATAAAGGTGTTACATGTCTTGAGCCTAGCCTGTTGGGTATTGATTCAGTCAGTTTCTTGTGTTAGAGTAAGATGTGCTTCGTTCGTTTGTGTATGGTACGTACCTAGCAGTGCTTTCTTTGTTATAATTACCTATTTCATTGATGAGTGGGTTGTTTTTGTGTTTGCAAGATTTGAAAAATTTAGTGGTTAGATTACGGATATATGTCTTTACCATTGGTAAGTTTGAAATTTGATGTAATTTTCTTATTCTTGTATGATAGGGAAGATTATACACAATTCTCAGGCATTTGTTTTGAAATATTTGTAGTTTTCTTAAATTGGTGTTTGATATATAGCTCCATACGGGGCAAGCATATGTTAATACTGATCTGATGCAGGCTTTGTATAACATTAGTTTATTCACAGGGCTCAGTTTCGATTTACGATTAAAGTATGGGTAAATCTGGCAAATAACTTTGTTAGCTTTATCACACGTTTTATTTATGTGTTCTGTGAGTGTTAGTCCTTTGTCTAACGTCACCCCTAAATATTTAATATATTTCGACCATGATATAGGATTATTGTCAAAGTTGGATTGCTCTGGAATTTTCGGTCTTCTTTTTGTAAAAATAATAGCTTGTGTTTTTGCTTTATTGACTTTGATTCTCCACTTAGTAAAAAATTTGGATAATTTGTTAAAGCTACTATGGAGTCGATTAATTATTGTATCTATTCTGAAGACGTGTATATGCCCGTGTCGTCTGCAAAGAGGGATAAAGTAGTATTTATAGTTTTAGGAATGTCGTTAATATAAATAATAAAGAGAACTGCACTAAGTGCAGATCCTTGAGGTAGGCCCGCCTCCATTTTTTTGGTCGATGAATAGGAGTTATTTATTTTGACACAAAATGTTCTATTGGTGATATATGAGTTAATAAGTTTTATCAAATAAGGGGGGAACTTTAATTCATTTAATTTGTATATAAGCCCTTCGTGCCAGACTGTATCAAACGCTTTCTCAATGTCTAGCACCAAGAGTCCTGCATGTTTTTTATTATTATAGCCTTCGGTAATGGCGTCTATTAGTCTTGCTAATTGTTTAGTTGTGCTGTGTTGACTTCTGAAAGCAAACTGTTCGTTTTGTATAATGTTGTTTTGGGTAAGGTGTTTGTTAATCCTGGCTAATATTATGTTTTCTATGGTTTTTCCAATTGTGCTTAGAAGACTGATGGGCCTGAAGCTCTGAGCTTCATGTCGATTCTTTCCTGGTTTGCATATTGCTTTTATCACTGCGTGTTTCCAGTTTTTAGGGAAGTGGCCAAGGGTTAGAACAGAGTTCGCTATTTTTTGGAGGGATTTAATTCCTTCGGGTGGCAAATTCTTTAGATGGGTATTTTTAATATTGTCTTCTCCTGGTGATTTGCGGGGTTTGGATTTTTTAATTATTTTGCATATTTCTGAGTAGGTTGTTAAATCTTCTTTAGGGCTATTGGTAGATAAGATATTATTTACGATTTTTTTTTTGAACTTTTCATAATTTTGTTCGTCATATATTTACTATTAAGATTTACATTTTGCTTGTGTACGGACTCAAAATAATTAGCTATAAGATTAGCTTTACCTTCTTGGGTAATTTCAGTTTTATTAAGGTAGGTGATAGGGGGGAGATATCTTTTTTCTTTATTTTTAAAAATTTTATGAAGGTCCCACAATTTAGTTCTGCAATTTATTTTAGCTAAGTGGTAATTGAAGTTTTGGTTTTTATTTTTCCACAGATAATTGCCAATTGCCTTAGAGAAAGCTTTTTCTATTGTATTATATACTTTGTTACCTGTTTTAGCAGATTTCCCTTCAGGGAAATCAGCTATTGAGGTTGTACTCATGACGGAATTTTCGACATTTTTCTTCAAATGTCCATCGATCCTACCTAGTAGATGACGAAAATGAGGTCCGTTCAAAACTGTATATATATATCTATATATATATATATATATATATATATATATATATATATATATATCTATCTATCTATCTATCTATCTATCTATCTATATATTTGTCTGTTACCGCTCTAGCGGTCGCAATTTTTGTTTAATCCTTACCAAACTTCATATTTAAGCGTTTTATGTAAAAGGAAAGATCAAGTTCGTTAATGGCTGAAATCGGACCAGTGGGAGGGGGGGGGGTTTAGAGGGGAGGATTTTCGAAAATTCGAAATATCTCCGTTACTATACGTCGGATCGAAAAATTATACAGAATCAATCTTATTACAAATTAAATTTACTATAAATATTGTTATATACATGTATTCTCTATCTTGAATATTAACCGAGATATTTGCATTTTTCAGTTTTCACCAAACCGCCACTTCTACTCATGTTACGTAAACAATACTCTGATACATAATAAATCACATTATTGGAAGTTTAAATACCAAAAATTGTATTCAAGAGACCTTTATTATACGAGATACATGCAAATATGTACTGGTGACTCCCCCCCCCCATCTTAAAGTTTTGGACTACTAAAATTTTATTGATTGAGATAACAATTATTCTGACTCATTATTAATTACAGTACTAGATATAGTAAATAGTTCTCAATAAAATTAATGTGTTATATTCTGATATATTTCAGTAATTGTTTTTCTTTCCGGTGTGAGGCGGGACCCGTTTGTTTACATTTCTAACCTAACGCTTCCTGTCGGCAGGCTATTGAAATTGGATGAGACATTTCTTATTTCCGTTTGTATTTATTCACGGTGTTGTGTTAGCAGTATGTATATTTATCTATTACTAAACTTCACGAGGGAAATCTGCTTAGTTTACGCAGCCCCTGCGTGACGGACTTTTTTTTGAAACAATCTTCTGAATTTATTCCGAAATTTAAAAATCATGTCAATGACGGGATTCGTATGAGTACTTTTGCTTTTCTTTTTTTGTGTGTCGATTGATCTTTCAGCTGATTGAGTTATTGCTTTGGTTAGGGACTCAATATACTGTTCTTAAGAATCCGGAGAATTCATTTCTGTATTGATAGTGATATTTTGGGAGAAGAATGTACGAAATTTGGGCCAGTTTATTGTTTGGTGTTCAGTTTCTTTTGGTATTTTTGCAGCGTCAAAATTTAATCTAAAGATTATTGCATTGTGGTCGGATGACAGATTTGGTGTAGATAGGACTTTGGTAGTTGTTTTTGTGTTTTTTGTGAGTAGAATGTCTAATATGTCAGGCATCTTTCTTGTATCGGATGAATAGTAGGTCGGTGTATCTGGAGATTTTAGATCTATATTTTTATTTAAAATATAATTTAAAAGGATTTTTCCATTCTTATTATTTTTTCTACAGTTCCATGCAATATTTTTTGAATTGAGATCGCCCATTATTATAACTCTTTGGGCTGAATTAAATAATTTATCAAGATCAGTAATTAATAGTTCCTTATCTGGTGGCAAATATGTAGCAATTAAAGTGTAATATTGAGAGTTTGTTTCTATTTTGATTCCTATTGCTTCAATGTTAGATAAATTTGGTAATTTTATGGGAGTGTGTTTTATATTGTTTTTAATTATTATCGCTACTCCTCCACCATCGGAGTTTCTGTCCTTCCTATAGATTTTGAAGTTTGGGATCGACAAATTTATGTTTGCATCGATTTTAGTTTCGCAAAGGCCTGCTAGGTGTACGTTATTATTTTTTAGAAAATATTTAAATTCAAGTATTTTGTTTCTAATAGAACAAGCGTTCCAGAAAATAGAATTAATAGGGCTAGATTTAATTGTTTGCTTATGGGCCATGTTTCTAATCAAAATATTCCATTACTCCTTCAATTATACACGTAATTTTATCTATTGGTCCCTGGGCTGATTTTAATTTATTTATTGTTTTTGAAAATGTTGTTATTAGCTTTTGAATGTCTAGCATGCTAATAAGACTTTTAATTTCGGTTATGAAGCTTGATGGTCCCGTACCTTGTTTGTGTTGTTGGGTTGTGTGTTGGTCTTGGGAAGTGGGGGGAAGTTGTGTTCATTGTAGTCGACATTTTGACTCCTTGGCTCTGCTTCCTGTGATCTCCAAGCGTTCAATTTTCTGATTCTTATCTGCTCTTGTTTTATCCTGGTTTCACAATTTTGGTCGTTTGCAAGATGGTGTTTTCCACAATTGGCGCACAGCGGAGGGGTAGTTTCTGGTTTAGTGCAGTCTTTAGTTAAATGGTCTTGGGCACATTTCATGCATTTCGTCTTCCGGTGGCAATTTTTAGCTACGTGGAAATAAGATAAGCAATTAAAACACTGGGTCACAGTGTTTTTTATTTTTAATCTCTCCCATCTTATTATACAATTAAGGACTGTTTTTACATTTTTGATTGATTTAATTTGATCAATATTTTTGAGTTTGACCGTGAAGATGGGTAGTTTGAGTATCTGTTGTCCATCTTTTTTTGTGAATTGAGTCACTTCGTTGACTTCGATTTTTTGGTAGAGGAGGTCATTTTTAATTTCTTCCACCGGGATCCTCGGGGGTAATCCTTTTAATACCAGGACTGGTTGTTTCTCGTCCTTTGGCGTGTATGGTACTCTCCGTTTTTAGCGATTTCACTTTTAAGGTTTTCATAGTCTTCTTTAGTTTCTGTGTACAGAATTATTCTATTGCCTTTAAACTTAAACGTAAAATTATCTTTTAAAATTTGTTTAATGCGGTCAATGGAAGATTTATATGAAGCAAATTGGCTATATAGCACGATGGGTGGCATTCTGGTTTTTTCCTCTTGTTTGGTTCCTGTTGTGGATTCATCATCGTCAGATTCGTCCGATAGAGCTTGAAAAACATTCTGAAGGGGTACCTTGAACGCGTTTTCCGGTGGTGATGTAGAAGGTCTTTTCCTTTTATTACGATGGTATGTTTCCCATTCGGTGTTTGAGGATGATGTAGACGCTGTAAAATCCATATTCCCTGCTGGACACTAGTTTTTATGCGAGAAAGCAAGTCGGGGTAAGAGCCCCTTGGGGTAGGGTTAGATTGGTGTTCTCACTAATCCCACTATCGATGCTCACGTCTGCTCTGGTCAAAAGCTAGCTCGATACTCCGTAAATACATTAATGTGGCCCTTAATGATTAATTAAAGAGACAAACCTCTTTCGAAATTAATTATTAATGTCTAATACGGAATTGTACTAATCTGTTGCAGGAATAGGTAGCGGTCGGTTCTTTGTAGAGCCGCAGCCAAGCCTGAAGCAGATATCCGTAGATGATTCCTTGGGAGACTGAAGATGCCAGATTCTGGAAGATGATGCCTGCGAGCTGGTCTCAGGAAAGGTCTAACGCTATTGTTCGCACTTCTCTTGACAGAGAAGGACGCCTTCGAGACAGTTGCCCAGCTCTCCTTGAGCTGATCACCCACTTTCAGAAGGGTTGGAGAGAAGGGGTGTCGGCTTCAGTGTCGCACAGGTGGAAGGGCTGATAACCGCTCGCTCACATCCGGGGCACTTCACCACACACGCGCATGACGCAACACTTGTTTCTTGACTCTTACTAATATAACAAAGTAAATGAGCATGTTCTGAATATTCTATAAAGCGCGCCGTTAATTATATTACTCGTGATTTTCATCATCTGATCAAATGTAATTATTGAATGATCTTAGCATGAATTTAAATAACAATTTAATTCTATTCAGCATTTTCTTGTTACATGTACTAGTGAATATGAGATGTTTCTGAAATTCTTAAGTAATTGTGCTGTATTTCTTAATAAAATAACTCTTATCCGTCGGTACAATAAAGTGTCTTGCTTTTTAAGATAATCATTTATCATGGGGAGTTGTCGTAGCTGGTCTAAAAACTATTTTTTAACTCCTATAGGATCTTTTTGGTGGCATTTAGTGATGAAATGGAGGACGGCCTGGTGGATGTTAACAAATCATGGACAACCTGTTGGTAGAAAGCAAGGTATTGACTGAAGCAGAAATGCACTTGAAGAAATTTCCACGGCTAAGAGTGTGGTCAAATTTTTTGATACTTTATGTAGTGTTTAATATTTATTAAAATAATACATTATGTATTAAGTATTAATAATTATTAATTATGTATTATTATTTTGTTTTTAAATTTTTGGTAGGTAGGCAGACTCTTTCTGAGAGTGCAAGCTCCTTTATTAAAAAGTCCGTCACGCGGTGGCTGCGTAAACTAAGCAGATTTCCCACGTGAAGTTATACAATAGAGAAATCTCCATACGAGAGCCGAACAGTTACGGCAAAGGGCCAAACTAGCTTTTGGCGGGAAATTCAAAAATCCGTTATCGGCCCAAATTTAATAAAAATGCACATATCTCGGTTAATATTCAAGATAGGGAATAAATGTATATAACAATATTTATAGTAAATTTAATTTGCAATAAGATTGTTTCTGTACAATTTTTCGATGCGACGTATAGTAACGGAGATATTTCGAAGAATCGAAAATCCTCCCCTCTAAACACCCCCTCCCACTGGTCCGATTTCAGCCGTTAACGAACTTGATCTTTCTTTTTACATAAAACGACTAAATATCGAGTTTGGTAACGATCAAACAAAAATTACGACCGCTAGAGCGGTAACAGACAAATATATAGATAGATAGATATATCTATATATATATATATATATATATATATCTATATATAAATATATATATATATATATATATATATATATATATATATATATATATATATACAGTTTTGAACGGACCTCATTTTCGTCATCTACTAGGTAGGATCGATGGACATTTGAAGAAAAATTTCGAAAATTCCGTCATGAGTACAACCTCAATAGCTGATTTCCCTTAAGGGAAATCTGCTAAAACGTCCAATATTGGGGTTAGGGAGCACCAGTTTCTCTATGGTGTTGTTTAGCTCCTCGAAAGTTATTACTTGTCTAATAGGATTTTTTATTTTATATATTATGCATTCGTATGTATTTTTGTATCAAAACACAAATAAATTGTCAATTAAAAATAAGGTTAATTCAATTCATTGTTTACATTATTCAGATGAAATCAATATTGCCGTAGATATTAAAGGACATATTTTGACTTCATAGTAATTACCCACTGTTGTAACTCAAAGGCTGTAAGAAAGAGGAAGTAATACATGTTGGCAACATTCAGAGTAACCGTAAATGAAAAATGATCCATTCTATTGAGGCATTATTGAACTACACTAATAATGTTCTATTTGGAAACAATTAGTCGGTGTAAATCAAAACATCGTTTGATGCAGAAATATATATTCTGAATGTAATTTATTCTTTTCATATTATTGGTAAAACAACAGAAAGGTTATAGACGAATATATGTTTCAACTTTAAAGGCCCCTCCAGTTTGTGGCTGTTAAATATTGTACAAACATTATCGCACACTAGTCATTCCCTTAATACATACATACATGAACAATATCTCAATTGGAGTTCTCATGTGAATGCGATAAAGTTCAGTAACGTTTTACAGATTTTTATTTTTTATTTCTTCATAGAACCAATAAAAACGATGGTGTTGACACATATGTGTTTTTACATGCTCCTATTCGGAAGTTCCAATTTTCATATAACTTTTGTTATGCTTCACAATTATAAAAGTTCCGTCACGCAGGGGCTGCGTAAACTAAGCAGATTTCCCAGAGAAGTTTTACAATAGAGAAATCTGCCTCCTACTAACACTTAACACCACCGTAATTAAATACAAACGGGAATGAGAAAATTTTCAGTTAATTTTAATAAGCTTCCAAAGGAAACGGCTTCTGAATTGCAAATAAACAGGTCTGCCAACCACTCAGAGTTGAACCGATTTGTATACATATTCTTCACCCGAAAGAAAAACAATTACTGAAATATATCTGAATATAACATATTAACTTTATTGTAAACTATTTACTATACCTAGTACTGTAATTTATAATGAATCAGAATAATTTTTATTGCAATCCTCAAATTTTAGTAGTCCAAGAACTAAAGAAGGGGTGGTAACAAAAAAACATTTGCATATATCTCTCAAAGTAGAAGATTACACGAGTCTCTAAACCAATTTACGAGAGCCGAAGTTACGGAAACGGCCGAACTAACTCGGCGGAATCTCACGAACAGAACCGAGAATATCTGATCTCATCTTGTGCGTTGTCCACACACACATAAACATGCAAATATCTCGGTTAATATTCAATGTAGAAAATAAATGTATATAACAATATTTATAGTAAATTGAATTATAAATAAGATTGGTTCTATACAAGTTTTCGATCCGACGTATAGTAACGGAGATATTTCGAAGTTTCGAAAATCCCCTTCTTAACCTTCATTTCCACTGGTCGGATTTCAGCTATTAACGAACTTGATCTTTGTGTTTACACAAAAGAATTAAAGAGCTCAGTAAATATAATCCTTAGCCCTACTCTGGCTAGAAAAGGATGGTAGAAAACCCTTCCCCATAAGCTGTAGTAGCAAAAAGTGGATGTTGATAAATAATAATAATTATTAATATCTTACGATCACATTTATTGCATGACCTATAAATTGCAAAAATATACATCCTTTCAAAATTAAAATAGAATCGTTCCTCCTTAAAATAGAATCGTTCCTCCTAAAATAATATATTAAATATAGATGTGAATCAGGTTGATAAGTAGGTACTTTTAAAAAGTCGTATGCCTTTCCTCCAACTATGGCATACATCCAATGTTGAGACCTTATAAACAATTGACTTACCTGAGCCAATTTCCTCAAAAAGGTAGCTGGAAATTAAACTGTTTTTGATTTTATCTAGTGAAGGTATGGTAGAAGTACAAAGCAGAAAGGGTTGGGTGATAAATTGGCTGTTATTCACCCTTCAACCATCTCTTCATCACACAAGTGCAATCTGTTCTTGACAAGTCACAAAAATTGTCCATCTTCATGGGGATATTTGACGAATCAAGTCTTCAACGAGAATCTAAGCTCAATAGTTCTATCTCTTGGTACTGGTGGAAAAAATGGCACTGAACAAAGATACCAAGATTCGCACAAATATTACTTCATTGAATAGTAATATAAGCATGGTTAATAATTTATTCGATCTAGTGGTAATGCAAAATTGTGCGATAACTTAGCTTCAAAAATACTATAAAATCAAATGAAAAACTTTCGCCTTTAATTAAATTATTAATCTAATTTTTCTGCAGATTGGGTGTAAAAATCATTTTATAATCGATTTCAGTGCGAAATATTTCATTCGTCCTTATATTATGTATTTTGAGAATCAAAATTCCAGCATTTCTAACATATATTTTTCAAGAGATCAACGAAATCTTTTCAATGATTTAATACAGAATATGGGGGGGGGGGGGTCCTCAACAATATTTGTGACCTCCACCTCCTATTGCGGGTCCTAATGACAGGGTAAGTCGAATTCTGTTGAATTAGGTATTAATATTGATCGAAAATGGTAATGTACCAATAATTTACGTCAACTCAATGTAACAATTCACAACTACAATTAGGCAGAAGGAACATCTGACTTTCACAGTAGAGAATATGACTATAATAGTGAACATTGCTATTGTTTTAAATTTTCACGATATAAAAAGCCATTTACGCATAAATCCCATGTGCTGGAATGACACGTGTTCGCTTCATACCGGCTCTGATGGCTTTATCCGTATTTTGTAAACTCTATTTATCGCTTCTCGAGTGCTCCATGTAAACAATGTATTAAACAGGTTGGAGAAACTGACAATTAAAATATACATCGCCATGATCTAAAGGCTATGCCTTTTAGTGCCAACCATTGCATCTTTCAGAAGCTGCTCTTTTCATATACTCACCGAAATCTATAAGATGTTTGACGTCTTCAAAATAGGACTTTCTAGGTACATTCTTCCCAAGGACCTTACCTTCAAATTTACAATATTTGTGATAGAGTCGTTGTGCCTTATGATATGACCCCACGTAACTTTTGCTTCTACTTATCTCATTTAGAACTCCCATGTTAGATTTTTTTTTTTTTTAGTCCAACTTGATCCAGTTAGTCTTCGCCAGTTCCACATCTCTTTTGTGGAGAGTCAAACTTTAGCTTTCGTAAAGCAGAACACTCCACACAAAAGACTTAGTAAACATTTTTTTACTATCCATGCTTGTATGCTTATTAGTTAAATACTTCTTTTGGTTTGGAAAGCTTGTTTAGCAAGTGCTATTCTTCAGCTCTGGTATTATTATCGTCAGTGATTATGTTCCCTAGGTGACAAAACCCCTACACTTTTTCAAGTATAATGCTTCCAATTCTATATATTTTATATTTCCTTGGCTTTCTTTCTTCTCTACAATCAAAACTTTTGTTCTATGTGCATTTATCTTGAGTTTAAACTATCGTAGACTACGAGCACTAGTTAATAAATAATTTCAATTAATATAGATAATTAGCTTCGACAGAAATATAAAACTATAGTTTGAAAACGAATGCGATAATATTTAAATATTGAGAACATATTGAGAGTACATCCGGAAATTTCTTTTTTTTCCTCGACATCACCGGTTTTCGTGGCTTGTCAACAGGAGTGGTTTTCAGACTCTTTCCCTGCTTGCTTACCCTCAGACCTGCTGTAATCAATTAACATACTTTGCCGGGACACCGAAATGCTAGATCTAGGCCACCATCAACATCATCTTCTATAAAATAAATATAAACCAAAGATATATAGGAACAGTTTACTACTCAGAATATAGTAGAATTCGCCTTTTATATATTATTCTAGAGTAGAGACTAACCTCAGAAGCCTTTTAGAAAGGACGATCGTTATCAATATCTTTACTTCATACTGCGTGTAAAAGTGGTACTTTCTCATATGGTTACTAGGCTCGAAAGAGATCCATTACTGTACTAGTCACTGTAAAGAATCTTTACAGTGTGTAGACACCGTAAAGAAGAACATATGGTAATGAAACTATGTTAATGAAAATATTTGAGGTTAGAATTTGTTTGTTAATTTGGTATTTTATGACCGAAATGAGCGATGTTTGGTGTATTCCCCAAGATATTATTGATGAAGCAAATGAAGCTATAGACCAACTTCTTCCTCCAAAATCTCGCAGGAGATATGAAGGTGAATATTTTAAATTTAAGGAATGGATGAAGACCAAAAATGTACAACTCATAACAGAGGAAGTAATGTTAGCATATATTTTCGAATTATCCAAAACATATAATCCAGCCAGTATGTGGTCCGAATTCTCGATGTTGAAAAGTTGTTTAGAAATAAAAGATAATGTTAACATACAGTCTTATCAAAAATGTATACCATTCCTATATATATTGAATAATATATATTGAAAAATAATATCTCAATGTTTTGAGATTAATAAAAATCAAGCAGACGAGGTGGACCAGGAGAAGAAAAGCATATATGAACCTTGTTGCCCCTATTTCATAAAGAAATACGAAATCCAAGACTGGACAGTTATGGGGCTACTGTTCGGCTCAAGAGGAGTCCTCCATCAGAAAACGGTGAAGATACTAATAGAACAAGGGCTAACAAACGATGAAATGAAGAACTTATCCACACTCATCAAAATCATCAATAAGGATCATACATCATCATTTATATAAAAAATAAAGATAAAAATAAGAAGCTGCACTCTCACCTGAGGTACCCCCCTAATTTGTAACATTCAATGTATTTGAATTTTTCGTATATAATTTAAACAAAATTAAAAATAAATAAATAAAAAAAAACAACATTATTACCAGAAATTGGCAGATTAGGAGGCTGACCATACCGGTACCCTCAGAAAGAGGGCAGCTTATTTTGTTTGTTTGTTTGTTATATATATATATATATATATATAAAATGAAAAAGATACATGCTACAAACGTGACCTTAAATTACCACCAAAAGCATTTAATATTAGTAATAATAGCAATTGTACGATAAATATAAATATGTAGACTTTTTATGAATTTATTTATTTTATTTTGGAGCGTTCGCAGCGAGGCGATATTGCTCATAAAAAACAAAAAAAAAAAAAAAACCGTTTTATGAATTGAACTTAGTTCTAAACCATATGTTTTCCATCGTGTATAACCTAATTTGTTTTAATAAATGATTATTCCAAATAATATTAATAGAAATATTTTATTTAAGGTTGTTTCAGTATAAAGTAAAATTATGTACTGCACACGTCCAGAAAGTGACTCTACAGTACTCGGTCTAATTATCGAGCTCGGCTTCGCCTCGCTCGTCAAACTCGACCTCGTACAGTAAAGAGCCACTTTCTAGACTAGTGAAGTAAATAACTATTTCACGCTTATACTAATAGAAAAACCTCCCCTGCAACTCATTGACTGTATAAGGTTTAATTTTAGACTTGGATGTAATATTGATAAGGAGTAGGCCTTAAGGGTGTTAATAAGTTATCAGTTATTAGAGGAGGCCACGTGTAGCCTCATCTTGTATTAGCAGATCGATCACCCACCTCCTGTTCATTTCCTTTGACAGGCTGGCCACTGTTATTCCAATCTACACCTCTGCCAGCCTTCGCCTCCAAGTGCATTCCTCTAATCGGGATTCAGCTCTAAAGTTTTCCTGAATTTACTCTTTGTATTAAAGGCCACCCGGTAAATCTTGACATTTTTAATCTTAGGTTTTTATCGATCCCATCTGAGAGATGATAAAAATTAAGTACGATAAAATTTATATTTACACACGCTAATACGTATATTGGTTCATAGATATATATTTGTCTGTTAACGCTCTGGGGGTCGCAATTTTTGGTTGACCGATACTGACCTCGAGTTTAAATGTTTTATGCCAAACAAAAGATAGAGTTCATTAATAAATGCAGAAGTGGGGGTGGAGTGGGGAGTTCAGAAGAGGGGAAAATTTTGTAACCAAAATATTTGCAATCTTGTTGAAAATTCACTTTTATAAAATTATCTTCTATACATTTTATGCATCACTAATACTATGAAATCTCAAATTTTGTAACATTGTCATTTAACATTTTACGTTTAAGTTCCTTGCCCATGTTTTCGAATACAGAATACTATCCTGTTCTAGATCATATGTGTTGCTTTTAGCAGATTTCCCTTAAGCTATTGAGGTCGTACTCACGGCGTGATTTTTGAAAAATGTCCTCAATGTCCATCGATCCTACCCAGAAGATGACGCAAATGAGGTCCGTTCAAAACTGTATATATATATATATATATATATATATATATATATATATATATATATATATATAATTAAATTATATATACTGTATAAGTATATATATATATAATTTTGAACCGACCTCATTTTCGTCATCTCCTAGGTAAGATCGATGGAGATTTGAGGACATTTTTCAAAAATCGCTTCATGAGTACGACTTCAATAGCTTATTTTCCTTTGGGGAAACCTGCTAAAATGAAACCAATGGCTAGAGAACGAGTGTGGTGGCCAGGATTAGACAAGGATATTGAAGAGGTTTCGAGGACCTGCAGTCCGTATGCTGTAAAATAACCAGTGAGAAAATATTGTAGCAGTTTTTTTTTTGTTTGTTTTTTTTTTTTGTTTTTTTTTTCTGAGTCCCAGCGAAACCAATGCAAAACTAACAAAAAAGAAATTAAAAGGAAAAGATAGACGGCAGGTGTAGGTAACACCTAGGCTATGCCGTGAGCCCCCTTGTGCTATACCAAGGGTATCATTATAAGGGGTGGAGGTTGTAGCAGTTGGCCAGAGCCTACAGAAGTGTAGTCTCGTGTACATCTAGACCTGGCGGGACCTTTCTTGCCGAGCATTTTTTTGATAGCTGTTGACGTCCATTCAGTTTGGGTGGAAATTGTAAAATTAAATCCAGCAACTTCAGCGACTATTATTAAACTTGTAAACGCATGGACTTCTCCTTTTGGCATACCCGTGACCTTTGTTACCTATAATGGTACTTATTTCACATCTAGTGATTTTAAACAGTTTTGAAGACAATTTGGAATCAAACACGTAACGACTCCCGCAATCGAATGGACAAGGAAAAATATGTAGCGTCAATGAAAAGCAGCATGAAAAAGATGTGTTTGGATATATCTTTAGATAACAATTTGAATAATTATCTTTTCGGTAGCACCATGGGTCTTTTTCCAGCTGAGTTTCAGATGTCAGATGGATTTCCTATGTCTGGAGCAAAAAGAAGCATCCAAAAACATAAAAGAAAACAGGAAGAAATCAGTGGGAAAAGGAAGACCAAATGCCGTAAAAAAGTTCATGCAAAGGAGTTAGTTTACGCGCTAGACTATGGGCAAGGGAAGGCAATCTGGAAGCCCGGGATGATCCAGAAGATACTCGAACAGAGCACTTGGATAGTTCAAGTAGAAGGAAGGCACATGAAGAAACACGCTGATCATCTAAGGAGAAGGAAAGTGCTGGCAGAAGAAGGGGGGCATCTGGGGGGGCGGGGGATGTGGTAGATCAGTTGCTATGTAGATCATATGTGTTGCGAGGTTAAGAAAATGTAGATCGGGCAAGTCTTGGGGGATAGTGGGGTGATGACGAAATTAAATGAATTTTCTTCCATGAAGCAATAATCTGTACTTGGGTGGATAAAGAAGAAAAGAAGTAAGAATACGCTATGGATGTGGCTAAAGAGGGACTAACCATTTGATGTGAAGGTGAAGCTGCCTGATGAAATAATAATTCACTGAAACGTCAAAAAAAAAAAAAAAAAGATCAACATGCAAAGTTGCATAAATTTAGCAGAATGACGCACTGATCGTCTCATTTGACGATCTATTGTGCATTTCTTCTGTAGTAAGAAGCCAATGGAAACAATAATTGACATATTCTATGGAAATGAGACTTTTAATCTCAATGACGATTATAAGTGGGGTTTACTGAAGGCTGGAAACATAATACATATAACTCGCTTAATAATCGAGATAAGACAAACAAAACATTGAGTAACAAATATAAAAAATTGAATGTTTAACAAGATTGGGTCCATATCATTTTTCGACCCGGCTTTTATTACAATCATGTAATGAGAACAACTCATGATCAACTACATTTCAATTTCTGTATATATAGGCGTCTTACTATTGGAGACATATAGACTAGATGGTGGGAAGAAATATCTAATGTATTATTTCAACTCCTGGGAAATCTGCTTAATTTTCGATGCCCCTATGGTAGACGGACATTTTTAAAGATAGGTACTGGGAAAAGTCAATAAAATAACATTTTAAATTACAGTTTACTGGACTGTTGTAACTTTCACTTGTGTCGTAAGACTCTGCTTGAAAGATTACGCAACGTTACCTTTACAGGGGCATATATGGTTTCTGCTAGAATAACTTTGGCCTACTTAAGTATGGAGCGGGTAGCCATGAACCCATATATATATATATATCTATATATATATATATATATATATATATATATATATATATATATATATATGCCCCCCCCCCTGCATATTACTAGGGTTTGTTGCATAATATCACTAAGCAATTTAATCTAAGGGATCGGAAATAGTTATACGAAAGGCTAAAAATTTATATAAATTAGCAGCTTTGCAATGCAGAAATCATGAACAAATCTGTAGAGATGAGACGAGCCAAGGCCTGTGTCATCAGGTTTTTGGTGGATTAGTAAGAGGTTTTCTTTTGGTTCTACAGTCGTATCTGCTTTTACATACAAACTTGACTAAATTTTGATCCTTCTTAATTAGCAGATTTTCCTTAAGGGAAATCAGCTATTGAGGTCATACTCATGACACGATTTTGGAAAAATGTCCATCGATACTACTCAGGAGATGACGTAAATGAGGTCCGTTCAAATATATATATATATATATACACCCACACACATACAGATCAATTTCTTTAATTGCTGAAATTGGACCAGTGGGAGGGGGGTGTAGAGGGGGGGGGATGTCGAAAATTCCAAATATCTCCGTCACTATACGTCGGATCGAAAACTTGTATAGAACCAATCTTATTGAAAATTTAATTTACTACAAATATTGTTAAGTACATTTATTCTATATCTTGAATATCAACCGAGATATAGCATTTTTATTATTTGTGTGCTGATAACGGATGAGATGAGATCGGCTGATGTCGGTTCTATTCTGGACTTTCCACCGAAAGCTAGTTCGGCTGTTTCCGTAACTGTTTGGCTCTCGCGAAATTGGTTTAGAGACTCGTTACTGCTATTGTTATTAGTAGGCAGATTTATCTATTGTAAAATTTTACGTGGGAGTAAGCCCGTCTTTATTGATTTTAATTTGTTGAAACATCGGTCGATAAACAGACGAGTGCAAATTATTGCAGATTAAAAGTACTATAAGTCATGGAATATAGTACACTTTCAGTTGGCTTTTGATTAGAGATCCAGCTTTAGCCCACTCATAACTGCTGGTAAGAACAGTCCGGCGTGTGCATACTGCGCCGATGCACTTACTATTCTCCTGGAAACCGGACTACGTCAACATACCTCGTAACTTTATCAATTACAACCTCAATGTAACCCATACGTGAGCATAACGCCCAAAAAATTACACAGAGTAATTTGACTAAGTATACCCATTTTAAATATTGGAATTTGTAGTATTTTCTATCTCGCTATATATATATATATATGTCAATTTTATTCTATTAAATTCATGTTTTTATTTATTTTATTAACACGTCGAATTCACGCCAATTTTCTTGACAAATCACGTGTTTTGTAAGTTTATTAATAAGTAGTAAGCTCTGTTTTCTGAGCCTTTTAGATGGTATTTTGTCGTGTTCTATTTGTTTCTGTTCTTAATTCTTATTTTATCGTTTATTGGTTGATAGTGGTTCTTTAATTCTTTAATGTTTTATTTATATATTCCGAATTATTTATTTTCATAACTGTAAAGGAACTCAAATAAATACAACTATTTAATTATTTAAATGATTTGTTGTAATATGGAAATGGAAGAACATAAATTCATAGACCTAAGTAAGAAGATGCACGCGAAGTTATACTTGACAGATTTATACTGCCACCTTTCATGGTAAGTATCTACATTAACAGATTAAAGAAGAATTAGTAAATATGTTGAAAATGTTACTCCAACGAAAATGAATAATATTTACAAAATCGTTAGTATAATAAAAATTTGATAACCAAGGTATTCCTAAACAAAAGAGTAGTAATAATGTGAAATAAGTGTTTGAGTAAAACTTGAAGAAAAATTAGGAAATAAAACTGCTAAATCATTGACCCAATAATAATTGGAAGGAATTTTCGCTAACAGAATTGAAAATAAAAGGACCGGATTAAAAGAGATATGAAAACAAGCCAATTTTAAATGAGAGTGAGGATGAGAACTCCCTTTGTTTCTCTATAATTTTCAACATGGAAGGGGAAACTTTTATCAGCTCGGTTTCCAAGGATAAACGCTTTTATTCCTTTCCGTTTCCAGCTTTTCGCTTCATTGGCGATTATATTGAGCTACATACAAGATGACAGGAGTGAATTATGTTAATGACGCTTATCATTAATAGCAGTGTTTCATTCTTATTTATACAAATTTGAACGAACCTCATTTCTCAGGTAAGGTCGATGGATATTTGTTAAAATATCGCGTCTTCTGTCTTCCTTCTCTCCCCCTGGTCCAATTTCAGTCGTTGACAAACTTGATCTCTAATATTGCATAAAACGTTTAAATATCGATTTTCGTAATAATCAAACAAAAAGTGCAACGCATAAGCGTTAGACATAGATCACAAGAAGAGTAGAAGTGGGGAGGGACGGTCGAAACATCGGGTCCAAACAATTAGAAATAACACGATAAATAATCCAGTTACAGAATGCATGTATAGAGCAAGCATTAGAAAATCAAAACATCTACCAGAAATTGGTTATATCAATTTATGGTGATTCGACTCATAGTAAAGGAGATACTTCGAATTTTCATTTAATCCACCACCCATCCCCCGTTCCACAAGGCCGATTTCAGCCTAAAATTACCTAATATAATTTTCAGTTATAAAAAAAAATATATATATATAAATAAATAAATATCGAGTGAGGGAACGGTAAAAAAAAGAAATAATGTAAATCTTAAATGATGACGTTGAATAAATCCTAATTCTTATTTTAGACAAATAAGAATTAAAAAAAAAATAGTGGTTTCGGAATTTTTATAAGTTTTTAAGTTTTCACTTCAATTTGTGATTAGTACTTGGGAAGGACCTGTAAACATTTTAATATATATTTTTAAACATTTCTGCGTGAGTTATCCGCAGTAGCGGACGTAGTTAGTTAATTTGTTAAAATAAAATATATTAGCCCTGAAGCAGTCCTATCACTTTAAGGATGTGAATGTATTTCAATGACGTAGGTTTATACAATAGTAATTAAGAGTACTCTTAATAGAATGTTTAGAAGTATTCTTGAAGATGAGGGCCGGAGAAGTGTTTGAATTACGTAGTAGTATGCCCTAAGGCAGCCGCTCGTTAGCGGCATCACCCGACTTATTTTACCATATTCGCTCTATGCACCTAGCACAACACTAGTCATACCCATTAGTCGGTTATGAGTTTTTTAAAACAGTTTTTAGTGGAATTCTCTTTAGGGAATGCGCTACCACCATAGTTCTTATTAGTAAAAATGATGATTCATGAATAGAGTATTCACGTGTGTGTCATTCTCTCTCTCTACACACACATGTATATATATATATATATATATATATATATATATATATATATAAATACAGTTTGCCATTAAAAAAAGGAAATGGGAAAGTTACAAGGAAAGTATAGAAGTGCATGTTAGGAGCGCATTCGTAGGTCGCGACTTTGCAGGCATTCCAGTCAGGATGGGTGATGTGGTAGCTCAAATAGTATTAGTCGTGGAGACCATACTTCAGGCAGCAGAAGAAGCCATTGGAATGAAGGAAGCAAAATGTCGCTCGAAAAGCCGGAAAGAACGCACAGAGATGCTCAAACCCAGGGCTAAGGAAAATAATAATTTCTTCTAGAACTCTGTTTAATTTCATCCAGAGTAACCCTATTTGTGTCAATAAGGATGTAAAAGGGACGTATGCGACAATAGTGGCCCGAGCAAAGAAAGAGGCGTGGAGAAGCTTTATCAGAGAGACCACGACAAAGGAACCTTGGGGTATCGCATATAATGCGTTAAATAAGGGCACAGTGGTTCTCCAGCGATGCCGCCGAGCACTCAAGGAGGGCAATTTCCAGCAAGCGCGAGAAAAGCAAATACGAACTTCATCAAGGCCATGTGTGGGGAGGATGATCCAGGACACCAGTTAGAAAGACCTCCTGGCTACCACCAGGCACCACATTGTCACAAGACTGGGACGATTTGGACGTGTAGATGGCAGTGAAGAAAATTAAGAAGCTCGGTGCTCCAGGAGGAGATAACATTCAGGCCCAGTTGGTCCAGCAAGCCTGTCATTATCGGCAAGGATACTTTCCATTGGATACTTTCCTAGAGCCTGGAAAACGGCTGCAGTAGCGGTCTTCAATAAAAAAGGGCAAAGGGACCCAAATTTGGCAGGGGGCTATCGAGCCATATGTATGCTCCCGGTTCTGGCAAAGGTCTTGGAGAACCTCATCAAAAAATAGATATTTCCCCAAATAATAAGAGGCGAGACTTGGAGGTAGATAAAATACGACGATTAAATAAATATAGCCGGAAAAGTAAAAAGCACCTATATCCCAGCCCCATAACCCACACAGCAAAATAAATGGCAATGACTCACCGAGTCGGGTGCCAAAAAAAAGAAAAAAGAGGAGAGAGAGGTAGGGAGAGTAGGAGAGGAGTCAGTGCTCGTACCACTGCGCGTACTTTTTATCATATTTTTTTCTAAATCTGGAGTAGGACTTACAAGGGTATTGCATTTTTATCCTCTCTGGAAAATTCATTAATATTTCTCGTGTTGTGAACTGCGCCTTTGTTAAGAAAAAATGAAAGGAAATCAATTTTAGATTGGGTGTGTTTTAAGTTCTTTTGATAAAAACTTTTGCAGAAACTTACAAAGTTGATTTTTCAAGGTATTATCAGAAATGTGGCATGGAATACAAAAACTTCAGAATATCCGTAAGAAGAAATGCTTTGGCATTGTAAAAACATCAATTCCGTAATATCAGTTTCAATTATTTTTTTAAAAAATGGAAACATAAGTGTGGAGAATAATCATAATAATGAATTGGTTAGGTATTTTATTTACAACCTATGAATGTGTGTTAGAAGCACTTATTTCTACGCATGAAACGAAGCCCTGCTTTTCGCTGAAAGGAAAAAGAAAAATTTCACTAAGACATGTTGCAGTTACCATTGCTATCTACATGAAACTATACGGTATTAAAGGCGTTGGGTAAAGGGACGCGATTCCATTCGAGACCAAATTACTAGACAGCATTTAGCCTAAATGATAGAACTTATGGGAAGTATTCACCAGTATGGGGACACTACAAATACTCTATACGTGCAGTTTTACTTCACTGATAAGCACGATTGCATACAAGGAGGAATGTAAAGAAGTACGAGCTTCCAAAAAAAAAAAACATTTTGTAATTCAGTTGAAGTTAGGAGTAGTTGAGTAGACTTAATTGGTTTTGGACTGTCACTAATTGACAAGTAGAATGGCGCGTTTTAAAATGCTGACAGTATTTTGGAGGGAGGTGGGCGCAACTCTGTTTTACCATGCTAGTACTGACCTGAGTTGAAATACCTGCAGGTGCACTTTGATTCTACTTAAAGAGTCGAACCTTAATCTATTCTGGGAGACAGAGCATTCTACGATATTACAGAACCACTGAAACAGAGAACTTACTACTCCTGCAAAGAACTACTATACTTCTTCAAAACAGACAGCTGTTAATGGTAATAGCACTTGCTCTTCTGATAAAAACCGTCAGTGTCGTTACGTTCGTACGTAAAAATCACATTGAATCTTTTGAGGTATGTATATCTTATGAGCAAGTCAGTTACCAATTATAGTAGTGATCTATGGCGTAATCTCATTCCGCTAACTACTTATCGACATCGGTCCTAGCTCTTTGTTAATGCTTCTGCTCTTATTAAAAATTATGTTCCATGCTCATGCTACATAAATTAAAATATATGAAGATATGTATGGTAAAATTGGACGTGAAAAATCTTCATATCTTGCGCAGCCCCAGCAGATTGATTTTAATATTCTAATCCGTGACTTATCATGACTCAGAAGTGGGGTCTAGGGGAGTAGGAATAAAGGCCTGGACAGAGATGCCCGGGCTCTCTGATCGATCAATTCTCTCACTGGCTCATTCACTCTTTCTATATTTTCTCTTCTTTCTGCCTCGCTCTCTCTCGCCCTCACACACGCATGCACACTCACACACACACACACTGGCACTTGCAGGAACAATATCTCTCTTCTCTCTTTACCACAGTTTTCAAGCAAGCAAACACTAGCTTGTCCCACTCACTTTCTTACAACTCTTCCCTTTCTGCTAAGCCCAGTCCAAAAAATACGTACGTAATGTATCTTTTTTATCAATGATTTAATTTCCTCCTCCATAAGTATTGTTTAAAAATTTTCATAAATATACTAAGTACCTATTATTCATTTTAAAATAAAAGCAATTGTTTCATGAATTCTTGATCGTCCCTATAACCTTTTTTAATATTTCCGTTATGGGTAGAACCTCAAAAGGTGGTTTCCCTTAAGTGAAATCAGGTATTGACATTATAAGCACTAAAAATCTATGTACATATATATAACATGTTTTGGTTAATCACTTTCAGCCTCGCTATCTAAGTATTTCATACAAAAATAAAGATCAACTTGTTATTTTAATTACTTTTAAATGTTGCATTATGTATACATTTTCTTTATCTTGTGTATTAACCGAGATATTTGGATTCCTTCGTTTTTTGCCTTCAGTAAACCCCTAATACTACGCATGTCTTATTAACGATAAGCCTTTATGCTATAAAAAAATTTTATTCTGACAATAAGCTTAAAGACCGGATATTGCTTTCATGAGATCTCTATTATGGGAGATGCATACAAATTGTGTAACGACCTTATCAATTATGATTTTTCGTTCTTGTCTTATTTTTGGTATGTTTTTTTTTTATCTACACCGTTCTGGATACTTATCCTTTTCAATCCACACTAAAGATAATATATGGTATTGGCTGAAATCGGAGCAATAACTGGGGAATTTAGAAGGGGGAAGATTTGATAATTCAAAATATTTCCGTTATTATGAGTGGGAATCGTAGAATGTTATAAAACTTATCTTGTTAAACTATTGATGGTTTACAATTTTGTTGTATGTAATTTTTCGTAACTCAAATATTAGGCGAGTTATTCGTACTATCTTGTTTTCAGTCCTCATGAAACCCCTTTTCTACTCATCGGTTCTTTTCTTATGTGGTGAGATGAGGATCACTATTGTGTCATAGCAGGGATGTGAGACATCTGTTTTGTGTTCTCAGTCTCTTCACAAGTAGTTTTTAGTAGGACTAAAATTATGTCAGGAGATCCTTTTGCCTTGATATTGCTATCTTAACATGTTGCGAGCATAGCAAACATTTTCTGTTTTTAATGAAGTGGAGTTAAAGAAGACAAAGGGTTTTAGTCTTCTGTCCGCATCCATCCCATGTATACCATTAGAATATTATGTGAAGCGTAAAATCCCAACATCTTTTTGACTCTATATGAATTATGGTCGAGAGGGAATAATGTTATGTCTGTGATATAGTGGGAAAGCAACCTTACTTATCTTACAGGTCCTACACTCTCATGCTCCTTCTTCTTTGTCGTAAATCTAATTCCACATAATATATTTGCGGTCTTGGAATGGAAGTATCTCTGACATGCGCGTCTGACCAATGACATCCCTCCTCACAGTAAGTGGTATCCCTGGGTGATAGAACCCTACCTAGACTAGAGAATTATTGCCCTTCGCTTTGGCCGTTTCACTAGATTATGCCCAAAGAAGGGGAATTTTCATACATTCCATTGAGTCTTTCATTCCCACTGGAATACCATACGTTCCTTCAGGCGTCTTATTGAAGAAACCAAGACCCACCCTTTTCTCAATTTGTTAGACACTACTTATTTCTAAGAAAATACTTTGTGTGGCTTTTATATTATAAAATGTTTGGCGGATAAATAATTGGTGTGATATTTCAAAACAAATAGGGCAACTTCTATGGTATTGCTCTGTTACCATACTTCGCTGGTGCTGAAATGATTTATAAGTAGGAAGTGCGCCCACTCCCAAAACGACTGAGTCTTCTATCTTTATTGTCTGTTTAGATGATTAGTGTATTTCGTATTATCTATATTTATATTAAGCACTCATCAAACAACTCTTCTATCGCATTGGCCAATAGTGCGATGGTTGATCGTAATCAATACATCGTCGGCATAAGCTGTGGTAGAATATTGTATCTGGTACCAGATATTATTACTCAAAGTGAGTATAAAAAGAAACGGTTATACTGGGTCTCCTTTCCTCGATCTTATAGGAACGAAACATTCACATTGTTCTCGACTCTACAGGAGCTTCTTTCTAGTGTCTTCCTCGTCAATCTGATAAGCTTGGAAGGTATTCCCAGGGACTGCATACCTCTCATGTCCCAGCCCTTAAATTGATTTTAATATTTTATTTTATATTCCTAAATGAGCGTTCAAATTTCACCAAATGATTCCTCTCCAGGTATTTTTTTTTTAAGTACAAGTATTCTGCTAACTCTTTAAGCATCACATTCATAATAATCCATCGCTAAGAATCATAGTTCTTACGGTCGCTTTTCTCAACCGGCACTTCCAAATAGCTACTCGTGAAGCTATTTAGGTTGTGAATTATTTTTATGGCTACCAGAAAATATTTATCCATCAAACCTGGTCGAATTATGTTAAGGTATTGTTAAACTATATCCAAGATCTTTCAAAAATATTGGACGTACACACACGTGCACGCAGATTCGCTGGTCATCTTTCTTTTTGTCAAGAGTTTTGAGAATTTCGTGGCAATTAGTTATTGCTACATAAATTTCCTACTACATTAATTTCCCTCCAACAATCACAACTACAAATATTAGTCAAGAGTACCGACTCATTAGTAGTAAAATAAAAATAATGGTGTTGGTCAGTTAAACTACTACTTTCTGGATATTAATGAAGATCTGTTTGAAAAAAGTCTGTTTATTTTTTTTTATTTTTTATTTATTTTTTTTTTTTTTAGATTCTTACGACTTGTGCTCAAATGGCTTTGTAATTTGAAAGCAGAGTTCATAAGAACCTGCCAACATAATTTCAATTCAGAAGAGCTGTCCTGGAAGGAAAACAGGAAAAGGTTAGAAATTTGATTTTACGTTCAAAAGAAAGTTTACTCTACATAAGTATGACCTGCCAAGTTCATTTCGAAATTCTCAAAATTATTGAAAAAAAGGAGGCTGAGCAGTGAGCCTAAAACACTCAGTATATTTTAAAGACTTCATGTGACTACAATATATTTGCCTTTGAGTTCGAGGGGTGTAATGTGTGCCCACGTATGCGTGTAAATTATTGTGTGTGTGAGAGAGAGGGTGAGATACAATCAATGAGAGAGGGAGGGAGAGCATCAATCTATGCAGCGCCCTTAAAATGTCTGTCCCCTATCTCTTTTGCCCTGAGCACACTAAATAACCTCCTCTTTGTTATGCAAATCTTGAGAGACAACCAACTTATATGCACCCTGCTACACCCACTATCTAAATCTTAAATCTTTATCTCACAGAGCCAGGCTTTTTATATTTACATGGGTGCTTAACATAAATGAATGAAAAATACTCGCATTGAATTTGTAAATGATGTGCAATTGGAAATCATGTTTAAAGATATATTTAAATAAAGATGAGCTTTGTTAATATGGTGAATAGTTATTCGTTATTCGCAGTGAATAACAAAAAACTATTCACCATATTAACAAAGCTCATCTTTATTTAAATATATCTTTAAACATGATTTACTATTGCACATTATTTACAAATTCAATGCAAGTATTTTTCATTCATTTATGTTAAGCACCCATATAAATATAAAAAGCCTGGCTCTGTGCCTGAATTAACTAAATATGTGTAACAAGGCAGTATTTATTTATAAAAAAGGCTTTATGTATCTGTGGTCGATTCAATCAACAGAGTGAGATTAATTTATTCTAATAAATGTGCCGAGTGATTCCGAAAGCTTATAAGCCTTTGATTGCTTGGACTAACCTGAGGTATAAGGTGCTGGATACCATATCTTTTCCTGCAACCCCAGGGCACAGATCCTTGGACCTTATACCCAGATCATCACAATGAATATGTTACTGAGCTCTTGAAAATTCAAGATGTACCTCAAGAAGTTTCTATGATTAAAAGCCTTTAAAAAAACCCTCGACTTTATAGTTTTCTTATTTGTTGCTGAAAGGGGAAGTTGGAAGAAGAAAACACGGTACTTATCAGTTATCGGGAGGCCAACCATTTAAATTCGATTATTGAATCAAATTTCCCACGCGCGTCACGTATTTGCGTTTATCTCAAAACGTAAAATTTCAATGAGAACATTACTTGGTATTTGGGCTTCAAATAAAGTGTTTCAAAATATAACAGCTTATTGTTAATATCACATGATTACCCCCGATCGATTGCACTTTTAGTTGTAATTTATTAAAAGTCCGTCACGCAGGGACTGCGTAAACTAAGCAGATTTCCAACGTGCGTCACGTATTTATTTCAAAACGTTTAAGTTTAATGATAACTATATCTATTTAGGCTTCAAATAATGTCCTTTATAATATAACAGCTTATTGTTATTATAACATAAGTAGGAGTGGGGGTTTACAGAAGGCCGGAAACTAAAAAATGCAAATATCTCCGTTAATACAAAAGATAGAGAATAAATGTTTATAGCAATATGAATAGTAAATTTTATTTGCAATAATAGTGGTTCTATACAATTTTTCGATCCGACGTATAATAACGGAGATATTTCGAATTTTTCCCATCAACCCCCCCCCCCTCCCACTTGTTCAATTTCAGCTATTAAGGAACTCGACCTTTAGATTTAATTGATGTACTTATATATCGAGTTTGATTACGATCAAATAAGAATTGCGGCCGCTAGAGTGTTAACAGATAAGTATATATATAATTTGAACGGACCTCATTTTCGTCATCTCCTGGATCGATGTACATTTGAAGAAATTTTTCGAAAATCGCGTTATGTGTACGACCTCAATAGCTGATTTCCCTCGAGGGAAATCTGTTAATTCCAAAAAAAGCTTAACCGTATTGCTATCTCACTTAATTATACAACAGAGGTTGATGCTTTTCATTGAAAACATCAAGGGATTATTATGTAGAAAGTAAGGTTCCGTATTATCGATACAACCTTTAAAGGTTATTAGCTATAAATAATATTGAGGTGCATGGGGTTAAATTTATAGTAACTGGGTATACCTTCCGTCACAACTACCCCCTCTAATAATTGAAAATCTTTTTTCTGATTCACTCTTTTCCCCTATCGATTGCACTTTAAATTGTAATATATTATAAGTCCGTCACGCAGGGGCTGTGTGAACTAAGCAGATTTCCAACGTGCGCCACGTATATATCTCAAAACTTAAATATTTAATGAGAACAATATTTGGTGTTTAGGCTTCAAATAATGTGATTTATATTATAACAGCTTATTGTTACTATGACATGAGTAGGAGTGGGCGTTTACTGAAGGCTGAAAACCAAAAAAAAAATCCAAATATCTCGGTTAATTATCAAGATATTGAAGAAACATGTATAGAAGAATACATTTACAATGAGATTAATTCTATAGAAATTTTCAATCCAACGCATAATAGCGGAGAATATTTCCAAATTTTCCATCTGAACCCCCCTCCCACTGGTCCGATTTTGGCCGTTAGCGAACTCGATCTTCATTTTTGCATAATACGTTTAAATATTGAGTTTGGTAATGATAAAAATAAAAAAAAGTCCGTCACGCAGGGGCTGCGTAAACTAAGCAGATTTCCCACGTGAAGTTTTGCAATAGAGAAATCTGCCTAATAACAACTGTAGTAGTAAGAACCCTCTAAACCTAAAACATTATTTAGGGTGTAATAACCCAGTAGCTTCTAGCCCCAAAAAACAGTTAACCTAACCTAAAAACCTATTCACGAGGGACGAATAGTTATAGAAACGGCCGCCAGAGCTCTCGGCGGAAAGTCCGAACATAGCCTACTGGTGACCACACGCAGAATACAAATGCAAATATCTCGGTTAATATTCAAGATAGAGAAGATACGTATATAACAATATTTATAGTAAATTTAATTTGCAATAAGATTGATTCTGTACAATTTTTCGGTCCGACGTATAGTAACGGAGATATTTCGAATTTTCGAAAATCCTCCCCTCTAAACCCCCCCTCCCACTGGTCCGATTTCAGCCGTTAACGAACTTGATCTTTCTTTTTACATAAAACGACTAAATATCGAGTTTGGTAACGATCAAACAAAAATTGCGACCGCTAGAGCGGTAACAGACAAATATATATATATATACAGTTTTGAACGGACATCATTTTCGTCATCTCCTGGGTAGGATCGATGGACATTTGAAGAAAAATTTCGAAAATTCCGTCATGAGTACAACCTCAATAGCTGATTTCCCTTAAGGGAAATCTGCTAAAAAATGTCGACTGTTAGACCATTAACAGACAAATATATATATATATATATATATATATATATATATATATATATAAATATATACACACAAACACAAATTGTAACCTCTGTCTGTACATTGATTTTTTTCTCGAAATTTCACGATATTTTTTCGTTTCACATGTCATAGACACGATATCAGTAATTTGTAGCTTTGTTTGTTACCTTTTCAAGCATAAACGGCTTCATACCTTCACGCATAATTTTATGAAACTTGGTATGTATATTACTACTAACCCAACTTAGACTTTAGGGTATATTAATATTCTCTGAGACAAACAGGAGTGGGGAAGCCTGAAATTAAAAATAGCGATATTTCGTTTCTTATTGCTTTCTCGGCAAATACGCACAAACAAAAGTTGTTTATTCTGTTATTTAGAGTAACTTTTGTTATATACACTTTTGTCGTATACTGAAGTACAAATGAGTTACACGCTAAAAACTATAGCAGGAGTCAACTATTTTATTTGGTACAACAGATTCAACCGAACTCAAGAAAACTCCTTCATGATAATAAGCTGTACCTACTGAAATAATTTAACTATAGATAACCTGTGAACTAGGTTTTATTAGACAAAAATGTGTCACACGTTAACTCTCCAAAATCACACTGAACACTAAATGAGGTTTGTTTAAATAACATGTGTTAATTAAAACATTTGAATAATAAACAATATATCACCTACATTACAAGGGACGAGCAGGAGTGGGAGTTGTAAGGGAGGTCTGAAATTAAAAATAGTGATATTTCGTTTCCTATTGGTTTTTCGCCAAATATGCTCATGACAAAAGTCGTTTATTTTGTTATTTAGAGTAACTTTTGTTATATACATTTTTGTCGTATACCGACAAGTATAAATGAGTTATATGTTATAAAAAAAAAAAAACTACATGCACAGAAGACGGGAAATATAAAAATATTGAGGAAAGTGAAACCTTACATAACAAATAATTTTATTATTATCAAATCTACTACAACGACGGGTATCAACCCTAAACACTGGGACGGGGAAATGTCAAAATATTGTGCCAAGTAAAGGCTTTCCATAAAAATACCATCATCATTCAGCCTCAAATGAATTCCCGGGCAAAGCCGGGTAACTTAGCTATATATATATATATATATATGTGTGTGTGTGTGTGTGTGTGTGTGTGTGTGTGTGTGTGCGTGCGTGTGTGTGCGCGCGCGCGCGTGTGTGTCTAATATATTGTTTGAATATATATGTTGATTAACCAGCTGATTCCTATAGAGTCTTTTATTTACAATTAATCGAGAAGTGGCGGTCTGGACGGAAGATAAAAGAGTTTATTTTATATTAGAATAAGAACATAATTTTCCTGGCAAGGCTTCATGAGAACAGAAGAATATCGAGCTTATGGATGAAAGAGTTAAAGAGAACTGATGATGATCTGGTAAGTGTTCATAATTGAATGAGATGGGTTTAATTTTAAGAGTGTGAGATGATTTTAGAAAATACAGTTTCCTTTAATGATGATGAGGGAATTCAATTTCTTTCTTTCAAAAATTACTTTATTTTCCATCAGCTCTCATAAGTACATAGGCATTCCCTAACTTCTTTTCAATATTACTCCCTTGATTTTATCAGGCCCTGTGGTATAAAATTGCTTCAACTTCGGACAGTAAAAAGGGAATATTACAGTATCCATATTTTTCTGACTAAATACCCTTTAATACATTGCTTTATACTTTTCAGAGGCTGTCGCCATTATACTTTTCCTCTTAGTTAGTGTTATTTAAAAGGAAATCTTTTTGATTGATCGAGACTATAACTCTAGTGTGGAACTATTTAGGCTTTACTCTCAGCTAAGAGAGCTACAGATTAACGATTATCTCCAACCTCTACCTCCCAAAACCTAATCGCTCCATGCCAGTAATTTGAAGAGGAGATAATTAATTGCCCGAACCTTTCTAGCCTAATGTAGGCTCCTATTAAATGTATTTCTAATTCATCAAGTCTCGTTAATTTCAAATAATTATTTCTAATCTAATTAATTCCTAATGAACAAGGTTCTAATCCAAGGTTCTGGTTATACTGCATGCAATATTTTCATTGACTGGGCGAAATGAGGACAAATTTTAGGCCGACCGTTCGGCAAATTGTTTGTCTCATGATTGCAGTTGAATGCGAATACCGTCCTTCATGATATATGCTATGAAGATCCTCTAGCGGTCGCAAATTTTGTTTGACCGTTACCAAACTCGGTATTTAAACGTCTTATGTCAAAGAGATCAAGTTCGTTAATGAAATCCTACCGGGGGGGGGGGTAGAGGGGTAATTTCTAAAATTCTTAATATCTTCGTTATTATACGTCTGATCGAAAATTTATATAGAACCAATCTTATTGCAAATGTAATGTTCTATAAACGTTGTTATGTAGGTTTTTTCACTACCTTGAATATTAACTGAGATAGTTGTATTTTTTAGTTTTCGGCCCTGAGTAAACCACCACTACTACTCTTGTCATATTAACAATAAGCTGTTATATTATGAACCACATTGATTGAAGCCTAAATTCCCAGCCCCTGCGTTACGGACTTCTTTTTTTTAGCAAGATGATAGAAGACATAAAAAGTAGAGCAAAGAGCAAACCTCTCAAGAGATGTTTGGGACAAGTTTCCTCAAAAAGGTGTAAAATGAAATAGTCATCTTGAAATTTTAATTGGCCCGATGAAGTGAAGAGAATTGCTACTGTTCACAGAACTACTAGTAATGTTATTTAGAAGTAATGCCAACTGTACATTTTTTTTTAATTGATGAATTTACCCTTTTCCACTCGCATTCTGGGTCCACAGTCTCGATGATACAAATAATCTAATGCGTTGTTGAAAAACTATCATTAAGTTTTCTTTAGTCTTAATATTTAAATGATTACACTATAAAATGACATAAGTATGAACTACAAAGTTGACAATTCCCTTCTATTTCCATCCCTATTGGGAATACAGTCGTGAAAATTATTTATTTATGATGCCCTAAGTATAATGTGTCAAATATGTTTTAGTATCTTTAAAAATGATCTTTAGATATGAGAAATTTTGATAAAATAAGAAAAAAAACATTTTTATATTGTTAGCTGGCTACGTTGATATAGAGATTAAGTGAAAATTTATACACACTCTCTCCACATTTGTTTTATTCAACGCATCTTCATCAGTGGTAAATAAACAAATTGTTCGTTCTAATAAATTTCAGGCTGTTTATACAGACTGTTAATGGTTCTATATATAAAATTCTTTAATGAATTGGTTCTGCTGTAAATATTTTAAAGTGGTAGGTTTTAATAGAAGAGTACGAAAAAATTTAAGTTTCATCGTAAACATTCATCACGAAAAAGTTATCTTTTATGTTTGGGAATTAATTTGTATTTAAATTTGATTTGAATGCAGTTTATACATGTAAAGATTACTTCTATTACTGCAAATTGATATGACAATGGTGTGGGTGTGAAAATCGTCGCCCAACTCGATATTTACTAGCTTCACTTCAACTAACTTCACCGGTTAAAAGGTGGAATCGAAACAGAACAAGTAGGCTTTAAAGAATGGGTAAGTATACAATCTTATACATGAATAATTTCTCTTCAATTATTTATAATATTATTATCATTACCTTAAATTATTTAAAGTAAATTTTGAAGGAACTGAAATTGTTATTTGTAACTCCACAGCAAAAGTTTCATATAAATGTACCAGGTATGTTTTCGTTAGGGGAAACTTGGAACAGAAAGGGAAGAGTTGGAGGTTTAGAGAGTGCCAACATTGAACATAGTTAATATTTTTGTTGCAAAAAATGTCATTTGACCACTGGTATAGAATAACCTATTTTTGTTAATTTTGGTGCTGGTATTTGTTTTCACGTCAACACATTAACGACGTTTGTTAATTAATTAACAAAATTATATCATCTGTAATATTTTAGGCCTCCCCATAGCAACATTTTAAACTTAAAAGAGCCATCACTAATTTGCTACTTCCCTAAACACGAAGAGAGTAAGTGGCCTATATCAATGAGAGTCATAATGAGGTGTTTCTCGTACAAAATTAGAAAGTGGTAAAACAGTCCTGTTAATGGCAGGATTTAGTAATGCTGCTACATGCATTATTATCCAAGAAATAGTTACTTCCCTGTTGCAGGCGTCAGGCATTTATGTTCCATTGGCAGGCCATTTAGAAACATCTTATTTTATTTATTTCTTAACTATACCATCTTTTCCTTCACCCGAAATCTTTTCCTTAGCCTATAGAAGCAAAATTCAAGACATCATCGACCCCTTGTACCAAGATTGTGAGTGTTTCACTTACTGGTTCATTTATGATTTCCAAAGGATCACTTCTGCCATACGTCCCTACACAAACGATCCTGAAGGCATTTAGTTACATTCTCGACTCAAGTTCTTTAGGAAAATCACATTATACAAGGATAGCTTAGAAGCCCGGAGACATTTTCAAGGATAAGCAGAGCCAATTTAAGCAGGGTAAAAATATAAATAGAATAAAACCAAAATCTATTTTTATTTAATTTGTTAATGGATCCCTACTATGTAAAGTTATAATTACAACAAGGTTATATCTCGCAGGGTCTAGATTGAATTACTTATGGCCCTGTCAAATTCAGGTGCGTGAGACTATTGTGTGCAATGGATAACTTGTGTGATGTCCTGTAAAAATTGAAATATTGTAAATTCAAAAGTTTTATGAAACACAAAAGATCAAGTTCATTAAGAAATGTTATATAACCCATCTTATTGCATATATAGGTAAACTAGTCGTGTTATTAAGGTTGTAGATAAACAAAATCAACCATATTCCATATAATTAATCAACATTGTGTCCTGTTAACATGAACAGTAAATGTAAGTCGTATGTTATTCCTGAGATATAAGCAGTTAGACGAGTTTATGTTTAAAATTGCTATTATAAGTAAATGAATTAGTATAACAATGGTTGCCTGTCCTAATATAAATTTTAGATTAGCGGAAGCACTAAATAATCCATTTACTATTATCAATTTAGATTTATTTTACAGTTTTAAACATGGAACGACTGTTGGACGAATTTATTATCGTTAATGGGATGAAAAAAAATCTAATTTCCCGTCAGAATGTATCATCTTCTCAGTCAGAGAAAAAAAATACATTTTTTTCAGGAATTTTGCTTTAATAGAAGTGTCATCGAAGTCGGAAGTAATTAGCAAACTTTTTACCCGTCAATGTAGGTTGGAATAAAAATGGTTTCCCGTTGAAATCTAATTAAGGCCATTTCTACCCCATTCCTACCAATGGTAGAGAAACATTATATAGTACACGTTGACAAAATTCATTCCCTAAAAAAATATGAAATACATATTCATATTGTTTTATGAATATGTATAAAATTTCGTAATTTGGTTGAAGCATTCTTATGAAACTCTATTTAGTGACCAAAAGTTGTAAGTCAGAATTTAGAAAAGTAATAAATGCAAGCAAAGTATTTGGGCTGAAAGATACATTTGAAACACAATTTCTTCTTTACATATTTTCCATAAACGAAGATATTGACGAACATAAGTTTTGAGATCGAAGTAATCGGGTGGTAGTAAAGTATAAAATAGTTGATGTTATTAATATTCATCCCCTTAACTAATATGCAAAACATCTTTCCCATCTAATCAGGCATTTTCATAGAGCAAGAGTAAAGTCTGGCACCCTTAAATCGGTGGCCAAAACTATTAATATTATAAAAGTGAATATTCTTTTTGGACTGTATTCGTAAGTTCTTTTTTTAGTAGCTGATTTGTCGCGTTCGCCTACTAGTGTGCTTTTCTAATATTTATATGTCCGGGTAACCTGTTCATGGTTATTCTTTTGTTTAATGTCTGGATTTGGTGAAATACGTAGGAGATAAGTGGATGTGAACTATAAATGTTTTTTAATGAATGAAAAGAGCTAAGAGAGTTAGTGCAAATTATGATGTCCGTGTTAGTAGTTTCAGCTATGCTGTCTATCGCAAGATTTAAGGCTTCAAGCTCAGCTGTATAAATGCTAGTCGCATCTGGCAGTTTTATTTGAAAGTTAGCTGAGCCAACAATTGTAGCTGCCACTACTCCTAGGTCTGTTTTGGATCCGTCCGAGTAAATAAATAGCTCTTTTTTCTTGTCTGTTAGGTTGCAGTCAGTTAGTAAATGTTTTATACTCCTCCAATATAAAGGAAATCTATTTAGCCGTTTTTAAGTGATTGAGAAACAAACGATCTGACAGACAGACAAGATTTTTTCAATACTGATCCCATATTTCATAGAAAGTTCTGAAACGAGGGAAAACAATTATCCAGGCTAAATTCAAATAGAAAATCACACCGTAGACTTCAATTTAGGTATGTGAGTATATCTATATAAATAAAACTCTTAAGGTTTATTGGATTGTATATTTAAATTTGACGGGGATGAATTTTTCACGTTTCAGACAATTCTAAATACAATGGCCTCAAAATTGAAAATATCGTCTGCCCGTCTGTTTGTTACTCAATCACTCAAAGTCAGGTGAGAAATTGCTATAGTCTTTTACTTTTGTAATTGAAATATATCAAGGTACGACATAGGCAACATGAGAATCTGAATTTTCAACTAGGGGAGAATTTATTACGACATGAAAAAGCGTATTCATCAATATTGGTTTTATCGAAAATACAGTCATGAAGATCAAATTTTAAATCGTTGTTTACATTTAAGAATATTGACTTTCGCCTTTGGTGCGCAGAAGACTTTCTTCGTGTTCCATGAAAACGCCTGTATATGTATTAACGGAGTGAGTATCTGTTTTATGCATTATCAAATTTTGACTACTGACTTAGATATAATTTTGATCAGATCACTCAGTAGAATTCATTATTATTCCACGAGACTTTCCTAGATTGATTTGCAATTTTATTTCAATAATATACGTGTACAAGACGAACAAAACGGTACCCGCCGCATTGCGAAAATCCGTCCAGCGATAAGCTCTGGGAAACTATCGGGCCCAACTCAGAAAAGGGGTGGTATTGCCGCTTTTATTATATATATATTTATATAATATATATATATATATACAGTGCTGTGAAAAAGTCTTTGAACAAAACTGTTCTTGTGAGAATAATTTAAATAATTTCATTTTAGCACTTAATTTTTTACTTATTATTTTGCTAAGAGTCCTAAATGTATTGTGCATTTAACTTTCTAATGTAAAAATGTGTACAGTGGTGGATAAAAGGATTTATAACTGCTTGTCAATATTGTCACTATTAGGTTCTAAACTCTTTTTATAATCCTTTCTATTGACATCATATTAATGTTTACATTATTATCATCTCTTTCTCTTGAAATCAGTATAAACGTTCAGTTGGAAGGTACAACACATTTGTGAAAACAAAAAAAAAACGTTTTTATTCATAGAATACTGCGTTTTTTCAAACAGTAAGTAAAATTTATAGTGTAAAATAATTTTCCTTAATAAACTTATTTTTTTCTGTACTTTAAACTAACTGATTTTCAGGAAATGGCGAAAATTAATCTTCTTGATAGACAGAAAGTGATTATTTTGTATCAGCAGGGCCTTACTATTCGTGAAATTCAAAGGCAAGTGAAAGGTTCTATTTCAGGAATACACTATATTATTAAAAAATTTAAAAACAGCAAATGTATTGTGGACTTAAAACGTTCTGGTAGGCCCCAAAAGTTAAACCGTGTTGCAGAAAAACATTTGAAGTTGTTCTTTTTGCGCAACCGCAAAACGAATAGCACACAACTTGCTCAAGAAATAGCTGAAGCCACAGGTACACAAGTATCTTCTTCTTTGGTTAGAAGGAAACTAATAAGTTTTGGACTTAGGGGATGTGTGGCTAAGAAAAAACCATTTTTCCCTCATGGAAATAAAGGAAAGCGTTTGAAATTTGTGAAAGAACATGAAAATTGGACCGAAGAGGACTGTAAAATAGTTTTATGGACCGACGAATCAAAATTCGAAATTATTGGCTCTAGGAGAAGACAGTATGTGAGGCGGCGACCAGGAGAGGAATATTTGGAAGAATGCTTAAATCCAACTATGAAGCATGGAGGAGGTTCTATAATGGTTTGGGGTTGCTTCTCCGGCTATGGAGTAGGAGATCTTGTGAGAATAGAAGGGAAAATGGATGCTAAAAAATATCACAGTATTCTTACATCTAATGCAATACCATCTGGGTTGAGGCTTATAGGGCCGGGATTTGTTTTGCAGCATGACAATGATCCAAAGCATACAGCCAGAACTATCAAAGATTATTTGGCAAGAAAAGAAGAGCAGGGACAGTTAAAATGTATGGAATGGCCACCTCAGAGTCCTGATTTTAATCTTATAGAGCATTTGTGGGAATTACTTGATAGAAAAAGAATTGAAAGGCAACCAAATTCTTTAGAAGAACTGTGGATAATCCTAAAAGAAGATTGGGAAAAAATTTCCCCTGATTACATAGTCTCTTTAATTTCTAGTGTTAAAGATAGATTGCTGAGCGCCAAAAGAAATAAAGGAGGACATACTAGATACTAATTTTTGTTTCTGCTATATGGTTATTAAATATTTTTTCGCTGCAATATTATATGGGTGGTATTTTTAATTAAATAAAATATTTGTTCCACAATAATTTTTTTTTTTTCCTTTTCTTCCAACTTAGATTATTTAAAAAATTACTTTGTTCAAAGACTTTTTCACAGCACTGTATATATATATATATATATATATATATATATATATATATATATATATATATATATAGAATGTGCCAGGTATATGAATATTGTCAACGTGGGCTAAATTATGATTCTCTGCACCATTGATTTGAGTGGGGATTGGAATAACCAAAAATAGGTGTCTTCGGGAAACCATTTCTATTTTAACCAACAAAGATTCTAATTTCTTTCAACTTCAGGCAACACTTCATTCTTTCTTCTACAGATTGTCTGAACAAAATTCTATCATATTTTTTCTTCGGATGCTTAGATGATACAGTCGTTCTATTTTGACGGGAAACTAGATTTAGTTGGTCTCGAGGACAAAAAAAAAGTTCATCATTATACAATGACCACTCGTCATGCTTAAAACAATAAATATGACTAATTTGAAAGCAATAAATGTGTTAATTAGTGCTTCAGATTATTCCTATTATAATATTTATATTTCTATGAGAAACCATTATTATATCAATTAATTTCCGGATAAAGCAACTCTAATCATAAATTCGACAAACTTCTTATATCTCAGCTAAAACAAATGAATAGCAGTATATATATATCATTTATGTATCGGGTTATTTGTGTTATTGTTGAATATGACAGGATGATTTTGTGTACCCAATCTTTATATTTTCACGGGAAACCATTTATATTTCAACAGGAATAATGAAAATCATTTAGAATAAAGAAATCTGCTAATAAAACTGACCGAAGTACACTGAAACTATCAAATATTAAGGGAGAGACCAGTCGGTGCCTCGCAACTAGAAAACATCGAAATAAATTACTACCCCGTCAACAATGAAATATAATAGGACCCTACCTCCTTTAAAACGAGAGTTGTGGACATAGTGGTCTATTGTGGCTTTTGGAAATCGATAGTGGTTTACGACTGTCACTACCGTGTGGCTTTTTGGGTGAGTGCAGGAGTCTTGCCTTAACTCTCAGCAACCATGACAGCAGGATGATATACGAGTGGGGAGAGGTGGCAGGATCAGGCTAACGTGCTAGCAAGCTTTCTTGGGCTCCAGTATATACAGTTATTGTTCTTATTTTTAGTTATATTATTAGTTAGATCCAAAGTATGAAGGCCTTCAGCCCTCATGAAGCTACTATAATTATTTGAAAATATTACTAATCAAATTTAAATTTCTCTTGTTCACTCCATTTCATTTTATATATTTTTTAGTAACCATTTAGACGTTTATTTACACGAGCATCTAAAAATATTTCAATTTTAAAGCACAACACACAAGTTTTCCATTGCTCAAAGTTGCTTTAAGATCATCAATTGACGAGCAGTTCAATATACGTAGACTACGCCAAGTCATTAACAGGACTGTTTTACCACATTCTAATTTTGAACGTGAAATGAACTCCTGTTTATGCCTCTCACTGGTATATGTAACCCACTCACTCCCTTCATGTGCAGGAAACAAAGCAGCAAATTAATTTTGGCATTTGTAATTAATTCATTTTCCAATTTTACAAAGGGGAGGATTAATCAGAAGACAAGTTAACGAAAAAATCCTTCGAATGTTCTTGAAACGTATTATTTGAGTGTCAAGAAACAAGATCAGTTTGAATTAAATTAAAACCTAGAGTGGCGAGTTTAATTCCTGCCCGGGCAATAGGAATTTATTTTGTGACGGAATTCATTAAATAAAATCCTTAGTCCCACCCTGGCTAGAAAAGGGTGGTAACGTGTGGATAACCCGTCCCAATTAGCCTTAGTTGCAAAAAGTCCGTCACGCAGGGGCTGTGTAAAGTAAGCATATTTCCCATTTGAAGTTTTACAATAGAGAAATCTGCATATTGGTAATACAAGCCCACCATGAGTAAATACAAACGGTAATAAGAAATTTTTCAGTTAATTTTAATTAATAATTCCCTACTGAAACGGCTTCTGAATTGTAAAAATAATTTATATTTTAATAACTCAAATTTTAGTAGTACAAGAACTAAAGAAGGGGGGGGGCGGCGGATGAACAGACCGTATTTGCATAAATCACACAAAGTAACGAAGGTAAGGTAAGGTTAGAAACGACAGGTAAGGTTAGAAGAAGCTTCCACCTGACCCAAGAAGTTACGAAAATGGCCGAACTAATCCGAACAATACCCGACCACAGCCTTCATAAAAGTGCAAATATCTCGGTTAATATTCAAGATAGAGAATAAAGGTATATAACAATATTTATAGTAAATTAAATTTTCAATAAGATTGGTTCTATACAATTTTTCGATCCGATGCATAATAACGGAGATATTTTGAATTTTTGAAAATCCCCCCTCCTACTGGTCCGATTTCAGCCGTTAACAAACTTGATCTTCCTTTTTACATAAAACGCTTAAGTACCGAGGTTGGTGACGATTAAACAAAAATTGCGACCGCTAGAGTGTTATATATATATATATATATATATATATATATATATATATATATATATATATATACTAGCTAAGGTACCCGGCTTCGCTCGGGCATCAATCAAATCATTTGAGGCTGAATGATGATAGTATTTTTTTTTTTGAGCAAGGCTTCAATGTTTACTACACTTCCCGTCTGGGCGCATTGATTTCCCGTGAGGGTCAGGCAGGCGACGTATAGATGAGAAATTTTAATTTTGAAGAATAAATAAAAATGTGTTCTTCGTGATCTATCTCTCTCCACTTTTTAACTCACCTTTTTGAATACTTCAAACCATAATCGTGGATAGCATTTATTACAATTAAATATCCTCTATAATGAAACTTATTTCCTGTCAAAAACCAATCCGAGCTCATATAGTTTCAGCATAGTTTTGTAATTAGATTATATTCGTAATAGTAGAGCTCAGTGGAAATCATTTCACAGGAAATAAGTTAACTAAATTAACTGTTTAGGCTCCGACCTCCTTCCGCGCCAGCATCTCCATCGTTTTCCTTAAATTATTGATTCAAAGTATTATTTTAATAATTTATCTACCTGATGGAATTAAATAATAGTAATACCCGAAAAATAATTTGATTTATATTCAAAAATATAGGTGAGGGGAAGAGAACGTAGCCCTCCCTGCAAAATAAGAAATACTTTAAATCATATCAAATTTAAATGGAAATTTTCTTTTTTCACAATAACATTACTAATAACGTCTAGTTGTTATGATGGTACATATTTGTTTCAATAACATCAAGATATCGGAAATAAGATAATATATTAGCAGAACCAAAGAGTTTGATCCCATAAATTCCGCTATCACTCTTTGTGCCAATTCAGCATAACATAGTTTAAATAATACATTATGCAAATAAATAACGGAAATGCTTTTATAGTTTACATTTCTATTGGAAATAAATAGCAATGTTATTTTCTAGGAGAAATAAATAAATGAGAAGGGGACAACGGAGATATATAACCTCACTAATCCGAATCATATATAGAGTTATCATATGTGACTAAAACATAAAATCATTTGTCATAATATTAAAAACACTTAAATAAGCACTAATAAAATTAGTGACTCACACTATAGTTTTAGCGTATATCCCGTGTTTCTTTTATTTTACGAACATAGTGAATGCAACAAAAGTTACTCTAAATAATAAAATAAACAACTTTTATGTGCATGTTTGCCGAGAATCTAATAGGAAACGAAATATCACAATTTTTCATTTCAGGCCTCCCTCATAGCCCCCACTCCCGTTCGGATGTAAAAATTTAAATATAGCTTATAATCATGGAAGAATTAATGCTAATCAATTGTTAGTGCCCAACAAAATTGTTGGCTCCCGCTTTAGTATTTAGTGTATATCTCGTTTAAACTTTGTTATAAGACAAAAGTGAATATAACAAAAGTTTCTCTAAATAACAAAATAAACAACTTTTGTTATGTGCATATTTGCCGAAACCCCAATAGGAAACGAAATATCACTATTTTTAAATTCAGGCCTCTCTTACAACCCCCACTCCTGCCCGTCCCTAGAAATGTTGGTATGGCTTATTATAATGAAAGCGTTAGTGCTAATACACATACCGAGTTTTATTTATTTCGGTTGGGTCTTTTGTCCCAAATAAAATTGTTCACTTCCGCTATTGGTTTTAGCGTATATCTCGTTTATAACTCATTATACGAAAAAAGTGTATATAACAAATGTTACTCTAAATAACATTATAAACAACTTTTGTTATGTTCATATTTGCCGAAAAACCAATAGGAAACGAAATATCGCTATTTTTAATTTCAGGCCTCCCCTATAACCCCCACTCATGTAAGTCTCAGAGAATACTAACATAGCCTAAAATCTAAGTTGGTTTAGTAGTAATATACATACCAAGTTTCATAAAATTCGGTTCAGCCGTTTATGCGTGAAAAGGTAACAAACAAACAAACAAATAAACAAACAAACAGACACGAAAGAAACAAAATGCAGTTATGGTGTCTATGACTTGTGAATCGAAAAGTTATCGTGAAATTTCGCGAAAAAAATCAATGTACAGACAGAGGTTACAATTTTATATATATACTAGCTCAGATACCCGGCTTCGCTC
Organism: Riptortus pedestris; assembly: GCA_019009955.1. Taxonomy (NCBI): domain Eukaryota; kingdom Metazoa; phylum Arthropoda; class Insecta; order Hemiptera; family Alydidae; genus Riptortus; species Riptortus pedestris. The sequence goes on from CM032228.1 coordinate 139,355,386, forward strand.
GGGAATTCATTTGAGGCTGGATGGTGATGGTATATTTATGGCAAGGCTTTACTTTGCACAATATTTTGACATTTATCCGTTCCAGTGTTTAGGGTTAATACCCGTTGTTAGCATTTGTTAATAATAAAATTATTTTTTTATGTAAGACTTCACTGTCCTGCATATTGTCATATTTCACGTCTCCTGTGCATTATGCATAGATTTGAATTATTAAGGAGAAAATATTGACATACATTTGAATTAATTTTTTCAGGTGTGGTACCTGGTAGTTCATATTGAAAAGAAGTGTTGTGCAAATTTCTCTAAATAACAAAATAAACAACTTTTTTTACTTGTATATTTGCCAAAACCCCAATAGGAAATCATTATTATTAATTTCAGGCCTCCCTTATAACCCCCACTCCTGCCCGTCCCTAGAAATGTTAGTATGGCTTATTATAAGGAAGGCGTTAGTGCTAATAAACATACTGAGTGTTTTATTTATTTCGGTTGAGTCTTTTGTGCCAAATAAAATTGTCTCCCGCTATAATTTTTTGCGTATAACGCCTTTATACTTCGGTATACGATGATAGTGTATATAAAAAAAAGTTTCCCTAAATAACAAAATAAACAACTTTTGTTATGTGCATATTTGCCGAAAAGCTATAGGAAAGGCCTGAAATTAATAATAGTGATATTTCGTTTCCTATTGCATTTTCGGCAAATATGCACTTAACCAAAGTTGTTTATTTTGCTATTTAGAGTAACTTTTGATATATGCACTTTTGCCGTTTACGGAAGTATAAATGCGTTATACGCTAAAAACTATAGCGGGAGTCCACAATTTTATTCGGCACAAAAGACTCAACCGAATTAAACCAAACTGGGTATCTGAATTAGTACTAACGCCTTCATTATAATAAGCTATACTAACATTTCTTGGGACGGGCAGGAGTGGGGGTTATAAGGAAGGCCTGAAATTAATAATAGTGATATTTCGTTTCCTATTACATTTTCGGCAAATATGCACATAACAAAAGTTGTTTATTTTGTTATTTAGAGAAACTTTTTTATATACACTATCATCGTATACCGAAGTATAAAGGCGTTATATGCTGAAAATTATAGCGGGAGACAACAATTTTATTTGGCAAAAAAAAAATTAATTCAAATGTATGACAATATTTTCTCCTTATTAATTCAAATCTATGCATAATGCACAGGAGACGGGAAATATGACAATATGCAAGACAGTGAAGTCTTACATAAAAAAATTATTTTATTATTAACAAATGCCAACAACGGGTATTAACCCTAAACACTGGAACGGGTAAATGTCAAAATATTGTGCAAAGTAAAGCCTTGCCAAAAATATACCATCACCATTCAGCCTCAAATGAATAATAAAATAATACTTTGAATCAATATTTTAAGGAAAACTATGGAGATGCTGGAGCGGAAGGAGGCCGGAGCCTAAAAAGTTAATTGAGGTTATTTATTTTCTGTGAAATGATTTCCACTGAGCTCTACTATTACGAATATAATCTAATGTACAAAACTATGTTTAAACTATATGTGCTCGGATTGGTTTTTGACAGGGAATAAGTTTCATTATAGAGGATATTTAATTGTAATAAATGCTATCCACGATTATGGTTTGAAGTATTCAAAAAGGTGAGTTGGAAAAGTGGAGAGGGATAGATTAGGAACACATTTTTATTTATTCTTCAAAATTAATATTTCTCATCTATACGTCGCCTGCCTGACCCTCACGGGAAAATAATGCGCCCAGACGGGAAGTGAAGTAAACATTGAAGCCTTGCTCAAAAAAAAAAAAAAAAAATACTATTATCATTCTGCCTCAAATGAGTTCCCGAGCGAAGCCGGGTACCTTAGCTAGTATATATATATATATATATATATATATATATATATATATATATATATATATATATATATAGATATATAGTTTTGAACGGACCTCATTGTCGTCATCTCCTGGGTAGGATCGATGGACATTTGAAGAAATTTTTCGAAAATCGCGTCATGAGTACGACCTCAATAGCTGATTTCCCTTAAGGGAAATCTGCTACAAGTGGACTATAATAAAAAAAAAATTAAAAATTAAATTCAAACTGATCTTGTTCTCACTGTAGAGACATTGGACCAAAATATATCGAAGCTTTTAATTGAAAAAGAAAGGTCGAGTTCGTTAACGGTCAAATTCGGCCCAATGGATTGGAGGGGATGGTTTACGGGGGTGGGGTAAAATTAAAAGAGAGAAATGTTTCTGTTATTATAAGTCGGATCGAGAAATGTTATATAGCCAATTTTGTTATATATATATTGTTGTATTATACATTTTAGCAGATTTTCCTTACGGGAAATCAGCTATTGAGGTCGTACTCATGACGCGAGTTTTGAAAAATTTCCTCAAATATTCATCGATCCTACCCAGGAGATGACGAAACTGAGGTTCGATCAAAATTATATACAGATACAATATATGTGTATATATATATATATATATATATATATATATATTTGTCTGTTAACGCTCTAGCGGTCGCAATTTTCGTTTGATCGTTACCAAACTCGAAATTTAAACGTTTTATGTAAAAATAAATATCAAGTTTTTAATTAATATATACCATTTTAGATTACCCTTGATATTACAGACGTCACCGACGTACGCTGGATTTCGCTGATGTTTGTTATCGTCCGTACACCTATAGCAACCAATTCCACTTAAAATTTAAATAAATCAAACACATTGTACTATATGTGGATTTTAAATTTGGAACATCGTCATTTGTTTTTAAGAGACACATAGAATCGTTTATTCGCCATCGAATTACATCACTCACCCATCTTTTATACATTTAAAATATACTTATTACAGTGCATACATTTTGCACAAGTACTTCAACTTGTACGACACCGTGGAAAGCAAAGTGGAATTTCTAACTACAATACATAGTAAGTTAGAAATGTTCTTAGAAGGCCCTCGTCCATGAAAGGGGTTATTCATGACGCAGGGAAGAATAGGAGACTTAATAATTTCTCTCTGGCCTTAATGAATAGGATCTTTTATTCCACAACAAATTTACTAACCACCGGAAAAAGTTTTATAATGAAACTGAATTTTTCCATCTCTCAGTGAATGGAGCAGAGGTAGTTTGTAATAAATTAATTGATCAAAAAATCTAACAACTGTTCTCCCTTACTTCAACCAAATGAATCTTTTAAAATAGTCTTTGTGTCGTTGTTTAACACTTTGTATGTTACTATATATCATAACAAATAGACTATAACAGAAACTGAATGTTGTCATCCTGTATCCATCTGGATATTTTTCGTATTCCTAGAAGATTTCCAGCTTTAATTTCTATTTCAATCAATAATTTTCAAAATGGTCTCAAGAAAACAGAATTATGCGAGTGTCGCCAGAGGTGAAATTAGAAAATTTTAATAAGGAATACAAAATTCCCAACACGATATTTTTTTTCATATTTCTGTGTTGCTAAAAATCTTAGCTAGCGGTGTTAGCACATTTCCCTTAAGGAAAATCAGCTATTTAGGTTGTACTCATTACGGTATTTTTGAAAAACATTCTTCAAATGTCCATCGATCCTACCTAGTTGACGACGAAAATGAGATCAGTTCAAAATTATATATTGTTGCAAAAATTAAATACATGAAGGATTAGCAGAGAGAGTATTAGCATATTTGGGAAATGCGATGTAGATCAAAGAAGCCGACAGAAGGTCTAGCTCCTACTAGTCCCTTCCAGTCAAGATGACGAAGGGTCCAGCCAATTCCCTTTGATGTATGCCGACGACCTATATAAAGAACCGGCCATCCGCGAGCTAGTCAGTTTTTCTTCTCAAGTGCTCATATGTGCGTTCGGTGCTACAGTGCGACTTAGTGCAGTGTGGTAAAGTGTTTTTTATAAGAAGAACAGTGTTGTGCCGTGACTGTAAGTAACAGTTAAGTGACGTGTTTAAGACAGTGCAGTGCCGCGAAGTAAAGGACAGTGCAGTGGCGTCTTTTGGTGTACTTCAGTGACCGTGAGTGAATTATTGGACTTTGTAATCTGAAGAACAGTGACACTATCAGTGTATACTGTGAGTATAAATTAAGAATAATTACCAAGTGTATTGTGCATTGTTAAATAAACTGTGCAGTGATAGAAACTGTGAAACTTGTGTGTGTTTAATTTTGCAATCCAAAAGAACTCTTATTAACAACGTTTATTACTGGTTTTGGTAATAAAACGTAACAATATATTTGTTATCTCTCTAGCGGTCGCAACTTTGGTTTAAACGTTACCAAACTCGATATTTAATCGTTTTGTGTAAAAAGAAAGATCAAGTTCTTTAATGGCTGAAATCCTACCAGTGGGAGGGGGTTTAGAGTGGAGGAATTTCGACAATTCTTAATACATCCGTTATTATGCGTCGGATGGAAAAATTTATTAGAACCAATCTTTTTGCAAATGTAAAGTTCTATAAATGTTGTAGTGCACTTATTTTCAGTATCTTGATTATTAACCGAGATATTTGCATTTTATTGTTTTCGGCCTTCAGTAAACCAAATATATATATATATATATATATATATATATATATATATATATATATATATATATATGTGTTTGTGTGTGTGTGTGTGTGTGTGTGTGTGTGTGTGTGTGTGTGTGTGTGTGTGTGTGTGTGTGTGTGTGTGTGTGTGTGTGTGTGTGTGTGTGTGTGTGCGTTCGAGAAATATTACGATTATTTCTAAGCGTATTAATTCATTTTATTTATTAATTTGCTGGCCGGAAATCGGCCACATCCTTAAACACTAGCCTGATAACTCCTTCTTAAACAGTGAGAAATTACAAGTATTTCGCTTCGTGTGGACATTTTTGATAAGAGATTATTAAGATATTATTTGCTTTGATTTCTCTTATGGAGAATTATTTATAAGGAATCAGTAATTAGACTCAATGGTCTCCAAGGGTGTTGAACTATTTATTTACTAACCATAAATCCCATGGTTCATGAATATTGAATTAGCTCAATAAATTTCCAAGTAGGCTGTACCAGCGATTTACCTGGCATTCATCAAAATTATTGTATTATCTCAGTAATACTATAAGTAGATTGAAATACCGAATTGCCTATCATAAACCCTAAAGTTAAAAAGGATATCATATTTCAATAATAAATATTTTAAATAGATTGCAATGGTTATGTATATAATAAAAATCCCAAAGATCAGAAAAGATCGTCTTAGCTTAATAATACTTTCTAACTTTCAAATTTGTCGACTATCAGTAGGCCTCAAACTCTTGTTGTATTCTAGAAGTCAGTGAGTTGCATATGGTTTGTCTGTGAGTTAAGGCCATCATGATATCAACGATAAGTGACCTTATTTAAAGAGATATGACATTCAAGAGCCTACCCTTGCTGAAAGGGCATCGACCTATTGATTTTCTTGGGATTTCCTACCCGGAAGGAAGGCGTTTAGAACAGCTGAAATGTTGCACTGGAAGCATCAATAATGTTTGAAACAATTACAAAGCCTCAGTAAAACTATTCTTAGAATGAAGACGAGTGGTTTAATCCTATTAGATTTTGAAGGTCTGTTGCGAGCATTTTGTAGAAAGTTCTGCGTCTTCCTCTCACAGTTGAGATTATTTTATACTGTTCGGTACGGTTTAAAGTAATATTGACTTCAAGAGTAATGGCATGACAAAATTAGCCAACACTACTTGGTCATTGGCCAACAAATATTTAAAATCTCCGTTTCCTAGTAGAGTAAATGTAAATATTTCGTTCTATTGTAAATATAAAAAAAGGCATCAAGTTGGTGCTACGTAAACTAAAGAAACGATCCCCCCCCCCCTGCAACAACTCGTAGATGGCCTCATCCATCATTTTATTCTATATTTCTCTGATATTAAGACACCTTTGTACAAAACCCATGTGCCTCACATAGTAATTATCCGATGGAAACGACAAATTCGTTATATTAATGCTTCATATAAGGAGATTCCACGATTATTGGGTTTGAGCTGATCTAAGATGTGTAGAACTGCTGGTTTACTAAAGAGTGAGACTAAAGAATACAAATATCTAGGTTAATAATATACATGGCGGAGGAAAATGTATTGTACAGCAATATGCAGGAAATTAAATTTGCTATAAAATTCGATCCGACTCATGAGAACAGGCAACTTTTGATTATTGTATTGTAAACCATCTCTAAAACACCCCTCCTTCTGCCGTTACTTAATACTGTCCTTAGCTTTACAAAGAAAGTTAAATAATGAAATCGGTGTAGGTAAAAGAAAAGTTGCGACCGCTTCAGCAGCAACCGACACACACATACGTAATGTATATATGTGCATGAGTATTACCTCAATAACTGATTTAACTTAAGAGAAATCTGTTGAAATTTAAAAAAATTATGAAGCATTTAAAATTCACTAAGTGTTCAAAAGAATATTAGGGGTGAACAAAAAATGGTAGCTTTTTTGAAAAATCTATAACATGCCTATTAGAAGAAGCTTTCATAATAAAGTGCAATAGATAACAATAAAAACCATTCTTTGCAGTAATGGAAACCGCAATGCAGGTGCTCTCTAAACAAAGAAAATTTCATATTTGTTGACATGCTGATGATCGTCTCAAATTCGATTTTGTATTTAAGTATAAACCCCGTGACTAAGAGTGGGGTAGAAAAAAGGACCAACAAATAACTCGCTTAACGTTTGAATTAAAGTAAAGCTACAATATATAGAACAACAATTATATAGCATTGGATGATTAATAAGATTTGATGAATAAAATTTTTGAGTCTAAGTCAAACTGGCGTTGATATTTCAATCCCCCTCCCCTTTAAATCTCCCTTCCACAAGTTTCACTACTACTATTAAAAAAAAATTCTGTCTTTATTTTTATAAGAAACGGTTAAATATTAAGTAAAAATTGAACCCTGTATAAAATAATATAATTATTGATATTGTCGCACCTAACATATTTGCATGCACCCCACATAGTTGAGTTGTGTTCAAATCAATATTTGGTATTAACGCTTGGAATAAGAAGAACGGAATTAATTGGCTTATTAGCCGATTTCCCCTGAGGGAAATCAGCTATTGAGGTTGTACCCGCGATGCGATTTTCAAAAATTTTCTTCAAATGTCCATCCTACCTAGTAGATGACGAAAATGTGGTCCTTCAATATATATATATATATATATATATATATATGTTACCGCTCTAGCGGCCGAAATATTTGTCTTATCGTTACCAAACCATCAAATCATTTTTGTTAAAACAAAGATCAAGTTAGTTAACGGCTTGAGTCAAGGGGGTGGGGTTCAATGAACACTAAAGATCATATTTGTTATTAGCTTAAATGGGGACTTGGAATAGTGGGGGTTGATTCGAAAATTAAAAATATCTCCGTTATTATCGTTATCTTTTCAAACTATTGATCTGCTATTGCTGTTCCATACATTTTGTCGTAACACAAGTATTAAGCGCATTCTTGTTGTCAGCCTTCAGTAACCTCTCTCCCCCCCCCCTCTTCTAACTCTTTGGTTTGTTTTACATAGAACTAGAGAATAAGTGGTAAGAGGAGATCACAAATGTGATACACCTTTACGTGGGAAATCTGCTTGGTTTACGCAGCCAGCATTACGGACTTTAATTTTATATGATTCGAGTTAGAAGAGCGTTTCATACGAGTAACAAAACAAACAAAAATAAGTATTTCCATTGGGGTCAATATTTAAATTATCGGCATTAAAAAAATTAATTGATTTATGGAAGCGTCGGAAACCCTAGTGATTGTTATTGTTAACACTGTGACCAACTAGGGCACAAAAACAGTAAACCTCGGTCATTAAATTGAAAGCATTATAGCTTCCTCGCGACACGGCAATCACAAGCTGGTGAGGAGCTGTTTTTAGTTTAGTTTTAGTTAGCTGATTTGTGTATAATGAGGTGACAGGTTTAAACGTGTGGAGATGATTTGAGGCGCTAAGAAGAGAGTATCGATCGAGCGGCTTTGAGGGGAGGGCGCTGCCTCCATTCACAAACACCATATAATAAACTGCTACCCAACCATTCATGGGCCTTCTCCTATAACTAACTAATGGTCTCTCCTGCCCTCAGGCTGCCCCTTTTTATCCACCGATAAAACAATCTTTGTTCCAAGTCTACTCCAGCCTCCGCAGCTATTACTCCACCTCCTACTTGACCATCACTTCACACTGAAAGAAAAGTCCCATGTGAAAAAAGAAAGAAAAAAATCCTTAAGTATGCTCATCAACTTGCAAGTTTCGTTTCTCTTCAAATGCATTGCATCACCAGCCCAGTAATATAGATTTTCACCGCGGAATGAAAGATAATAACCTAATAAATAGATCAATTTTGACACTCTAATAGTTATCTCAAAAGTCTCATAAAATCTCGTGTTCGCTTCGTAATGTATTCTACGTCAAAAGTCAACAAATTCGTTTTTTTTTGTTGCAAATATCTCGCTTCATATGGCTTTAATGTTATTTATATTTGTTATAAATATTGTAGACAATAAATGTTTCCATAAATGTTGTGAAAAACATATTTTTTATACATCAAACCGTTTGAGGTCGTACTCTTGACGCGATTTTCGAAATGTTTCTTCAAATATCCATCGATCCTACCTAGGAGATGACGAGTATGAGGTTCGTTCAAAATTTTATATATATACTAGTTAAGGTTCTCGGCTTCATCCAGGAATTCATTAGAGGTTGAATGATGGTGGTATTTGTTTTTGGCAAGGCTACTTTGTACAATATTTTGACATTTCACCGTCCCAGTGTTTAGTGTTTATACCCGTCGTTGCTGTGGATTTGTTAATAATAAAATTATTTATTATGTAAGGCTTCACTGTATTCAATATTTTTATATTTCTCGGCTCGTGTGCATGTAGCATTTTTATAACGTTATGGGCCATATAATTCATAATAATAGAAAGGATTCTGTCTTCCAAACCATGTATGAATAAAAGTACAAAGACCAATGTTGAAAGCTGTTTTAGGTACGTAATAACGCCGTTAAAATGTGTCGATTGTAAACTGAATATTCATATTGGTACATAGTGTTTTCAGTAAAGTATATCTTATATTAACGGAGCAGAATTAATAAATACTAGAAATAACTGAGTGCACCTCCTCAGCGTTCATCCTTTTATTTTTTTTATTTATAATAATTAAACAAATTCACATTCCTGAGAATAATATTACATTGCTAAAAGTATAAGCCTCAAGTAACATGTAAACATAAACGAATATGAGGTCGGGAAACTGATAGGGCAGAGGAAGTAACCTCACTCTTCCCAAGGCTCAGGGGTGCCAACCTACTATTAGGAGGGGGGGGTATACTTTACCTGATGCAGCCTGTTACTGGCGTTAAAAAATTACATACATTTGAATTATATAGGATAAAATATTAGCATAGATTTGAATTAATTTATCCAGGTGACAGGTACCTGGTAGTTCATATTGGAAAGAATTGTTGAGCATATTAATATTTCTATGCAAATTACTTGCATCATACATAGTTAAACGAAATATTTATAAAACAAAAGTTACTCTAAATAACAAAGTAAAAAACTTTTGTTACGTGCACATTTGCATAAAAACAAATAGAAAATGAAATATCGCAAATTTATTTCAGGCATCCCTTACAACCCCCACTCCCGTTGGAACCTAAAAATTTAACCCTTAACCACTGACGTGGAATAATTACTCACTTTTACTGAGGTGGGGTCCATGTGGATCTTCTATTTAACAATAATTTTTTGTAAACAAAAAAAAAACTAAATGACAAATAATTTATGGCAATATATTCTTATAAGTGTTTATTTAACATCTAAGCAAAAAGTTTAAAATATTTTAGAAAAATATGTTCTTTCGGGTGAAAAACACAAATTGGTAGTGGTCAGCAATAAAACAGCAATTTTATAGTTTAATTGCAGTATTTAATAACATTTTAAACAATTTTTACAAAAGGTTATTGCAAGGGGTTTATATATTTAAAAAATTTAAATTTCACAAAAAATAAAGAAAATGGCACCTCAATTGTATAAACATTTTTTACAGACGATTTCGACGCGTTTTCGCAACCTTCAGCCTGACTATCACTTTTTTCATCCCCACGAAGGAGCTCTTGCTGAATTATATCATCAAAAGATGGATGGTCCACGCTCAAAACACCCGAACTCGGAAAAGTCATTTGGAAAGAGGGGTGGATGGGTGAAAAAAATCACACTCCTTATGAGGTGGGGTCCGCGTGGGTCAGGTATTACTTATTGTCACTTCCAGGGGATGCGCACAGAACCGGTAACGTGTGAGAACTATTGGAAGTGAGGAATTAGGAAGGTACTGGGGTGGGGAGTGACATGTTTCAACTTGAACGGGAAGAGGGAAGTCAATTCTCTCCATAGGAGTCCACACGGACCCCAACTCAGTGGTTAAGGGTTAATATAGCTTATGATCATGCCAGAATTATAATTCACATAATGAGTTTTGTTAAGTTCGATTCAATCATTAGTGCACAATAGAATAGTTGACTCCAGCTTTAGTTTGTAGTGTATACCTCGTTTATACTTTGTTATACGAAAAACGTGAATATAACAAAAGCTACTCTAAATAACAAAATAAACAACTTTTGTTATAAGCATATCTGCCGAAAAACCAATAAGAAATGTAATATCACTATTTTCAATTTCAGGCATCGCTTACAACCCCCTCTCCTGCTCGTTTCTAGAAATGTTGGTAAAGCTTATTATCATGGAGGAGTTTGTGCTTACTCGCATACTGAGTTTGGTTTAGCTCGGTTTAATCGTTTGTGCCAAATAAAATTTTTGACCCACGCAATAATTATTAGCGTATAACATATTTATACTTCAGTATACGACAAAAGTGTAACAAACTTGCGTAATTTCTGATATCTGAGTTGATCCATGTCCGAGAATTTTGTCAGATAAAAATGTTGTAGGTTGCTTTGAACAAACAGAGATCGAAGTTGTATACGAATAGCATAGGACTATTACTTTTATAAGTCATACATCGGGGAAGTTGGAAGCCGAACATTAAATTGCAAATTGAGGAATTGATTGAGTAACTCCTACAAAGTGAATTAAAACATTAGCGTATTTCCCTTCGTACATCTATAGTTCATCTCACGAAGTGGTATTAAAACAGTTTCGCATATTTCAAGACTATATTAGTTTAACAATTTGGGGGCCTAGCATAAGAACAGAATACTAATATTGATCAGAATTCTGTTTAGTAATTGGTATAAGATAGCTGAGTGAGAGAGAATGATATTGCATTAAAATGTTGGAATTGTTATTTGTGGGTTGTGTCGAATTGCTAATTCTATTTGCTGGTGTGGACCTAACTAATCCAATATGAACGTAGGGTTTCGGCTGGCTTTCACATACTCTTCGTCGGATTGGTCGACAGCTTACTTCTCAACTAAATAATAATAAATTATTACACTCCAAGGTCATGAAAGAATCATATAGTAATATAATACGAGACTACAAAACAGTTGGAGAACATATATATAAACCCCACTCATATCGAACACACACACACACACACACACACCACATATATATTGTAACTCAAACATTAAGCCAGTTATTGTTATTTTCTTTTTTCAACTTTTAGCACACCCTCACTTCTAGTCATCGGGTTTTCACTTAATATATAAAATGAATAGTGATATGAAATATAATGTGTGTTATTCTCGCACTTGGAAAATCTGTTTAGTTTACGCAGTCCCTGCATGACATAATTTTTAATCAATGTTATTTTTATTTTAAATAATGAACGTTAACAATTTTATGAAACAAGTATCTGAGTTATATACTGCTGTCTGCCAATTAACTTTCATATTAGTGAATAGCTTTGTTACCCGACGTCGACATTTTTTCCAGTTAATATAATGATTTCATTATGTTAAGCATAAATAATTTTTCTTTCTCCTCATGGGAGGGGTGGGGGGGGGGGTTAGTGGGTCAATTTGAAAAGTCTCTGTTACTATTCGTCGGATCAAAAAAGTGTACATAACCAATCTTATTGTAAATTAAATAACGTATAAATGTTGTTATAAACATATTTTCTTTACCATGAGTATAAAAGGAGACATTTGTTTTCAGTTTTCATTTTTAACTAAACCACAACTCCTAATCAACAATAACCTTTTATATCAGTAACCACTTTATTCTAATCTTATATACAGAATATTGTTTTCAACAAAGCTTTATTATGCGAGATACATGTAAATGCGTTGTGTGATGACGTCCTCAATTAAGACTTTGTGTATGCTATACCACAACGGCTGAAATCTGCTTAGTTTATGCAGTTCTCGGGGTGATTTGGTTGTGTATCATTGCTTACCACCTGGGTGTATGGCATAAAAGTATTTTAAAAAAGGCTACGACATATCTTGAGTAACTTGGGCTGGCATAAAAATATATGGTCAGCACCATAGAATGGTCAAGTTTCTTAGGGAAGAAGTACCTCCTCATAGGTTTAATAAATAAGATATATTTAAATATGTGCATGAATATTTTTACTTTAACACAGTTTAAGTTGTACATAAGTAAACAATAATCAATTTTATTTAGTATGGCGCGAGGTATTTAAGTCCAAAAGGAAAAAGACTCGAATCTAATATGAATAACCTAATAATTAATCACTGAAAAAGTCCTCTTATTATGCAGATCTTGTACGATGAAATTGTATGTTGTTTATCTGCTCGTCTCAAGTTGATTTCACGAAAACCTCATTCCGTCTTGGGTCAAATGTCCATTTTTCTTTAGGATCTTACAGTTTCTCCATTAGGAATGAATCCCTTCGAAAATTAAGGCTTGATAAGGTCTGGAACAGAGGGAAAATGTGAGGATATCAACCATTTAGGGCCGGCCATTGAAGAAGTGGATGGATGGGGACCTTATCAGCCCAGACCAACCGTTCCCTTGCAATTCGGCGAATAATTTGTCTCTGGCCAAGCTTTCCCTTCCAACAGATCCCCTTTTTCATTCTATGTCAGTCTGACAAATACCTAGCAAAGTGGTTAACAATGGTGCGTAGCACATGTTCATTTCAGCAATATCATAATTTTGTTATTACCTGTTGTTACTATATTGGTACCAATATATATATTTAATACAGTATGAAATCTAAATAAGCCGAATTCTGTATACGTTAGGTAAGAAAATAATAGGGTAGACATACAAAATAATAAAATGGGATGAAAATAAATAAAGTACTGAATGAGGAAAATGTTTTGTTTTTCACCCAGCGTGGCTAAACTTTCAATTAATTTAAGAAGAGGTTCGTCTGTAGCTAAGAAGATATGAATATGAATATAAAATAGGACGGCTTCATTTTCGTAATTTCCTGAGTAGGATAGATGATTATTTAAAGAAATGTTTCGAAAATCTCGTCATGCATACACCCTCAACAGTGGATTCCATTTTAAATACTTTCGGAAGTTTAGAGGGATTTCTACTGAATTAGTAATTGTGCCATAGTTTCCTTTATATAAGTTCCATTTTAGAAAATATGTTATTATTTATTTATTGTTATTTAGACTACAATTGTGAAATGGTAAAGTATGAAAAGTAGTTGTAGTTTTAGCATATTTCCTTTAAGAGAAATCAGCTACAGAAGTTTTACTCATTAAATTTCGAGAACTTTCCTCAAATGTCTAACGATCGTACATAATCGATAACGAAAATGAGATCTGTTCAAAATGATACAAGTGAGGTTTTACTTGGAATGACCTTAATTATATAAGGGGGTAAGTGTTTTTATTCCAACTCTCAAGAAACAGTTACTCAGTTAATTAATTTATTCCGGCTTAGACTACCGCCTCATATCTACATCAAAACATAAATTCGTTGGTATTTGTCCAAGCACTTTTTCAAAAACCATACGCATAACAAGAGAGTCTGTTAAAATAAAAGAATATTTAATATTTGATGTAAATGTATGGATTATTTAGTTGTAATCTTGAACTAAACTTTTTTTTTTAGGGGAAACTATTTATACTTCAACCGGAGAACCATGGGTAACACACCCTGATTGGTTCAGGCTTCCATTTGCGACCTATCATGTTTTCCTGATATTACAGTTAACTGTAAGGCTAAGTAGAAATTTATCTCATTTTCTTTTTTTTTTACTAATACTAAGATGGCGCAAACATCTTTATGCTTTGATGATGGAATACCCATAATTTGACCCCATGAACGAGCATAAATTCGTTTATAGTCCTCCTATAGTTATTCCAGATTTTCTTAATATATATATATATATATATATATATCTATATATATATATATATATATATATATAAATATATATATATATATATATATATATAAGTGAACTTTGTGTTTTTAAGTTAATTCGACCAATTTTATATTTTTTTGGGAAACCATTTTTATTTCAACGCACTGCCTAACTGTAACAAGTGTTATTAACGAGAATTAAACATTTATTGAACGGCCACATTTTTGTTCATGGGTATAATAAGTGAATGACTGTAAGTTATCGTTGCATTTTACAGGAAACGCGTGTTATGCGATGAAGATGATGGCAAAAATAAATCCAATCTTTATATTCCCATGGGATACCATTTTCCCGACGGACTATGAGGATAGGCTGTTACATCATCGGCGGATAAGTCAGCTTGTATAACTATTGTATATAACTCTTTTTCTCCTAAAATTTGAACTCTTGTGCAAATGGCGTGCATTTAAGGAAGAAATAAGGAAGAGAAGTGATGTATCGTTCCTAATAGTTAAATCTATTAATTTACGTAGCCCCTGCAGGACTGGTTGTTTTAGATGTACGGTTGAATTATAGGTACCTATATGGAGAGTTATAGATTCTGTGTTAGGAATATTCAATGGTCAGTGGGTCTTATTCCTTTTTGAATGCCATGACTTAGCTTAAGCAATAGGAAGTAGGTTATCTGAAAGTCAATTAGATGATGATATCATCTCATGTTGGATATAGTATTTTATACGAATATGAATATTTATATGTAAGTCGATTAAACATTTTATCAAATCAAAAACAACAATTCTTTTAAAGCAATTGAAACGGTAAATAGTACTGGATGAAAAATGAGCGAGCCTGTATTGATAATGGCTCTCAAGGACCATAATAACCCTTGAATGACTTGTTTATTCTTGTCAATTGGATTTACGTTGAAACCTTAATCAAACACTGAATGACTAATTCAAGTATACGTTTTATTTACTTAACGATATAATTGCTGTGCTGTGATTCCAATATTTCATGGTACTATTTGTTGTTGATTACTTAAGATGTTCAATGTTGCAATTGCCTTTCAATGCGAGAAATGAAATTAACGAAAGGGGTTGACTTATTACTGTAAATGAAAAACATTTTAGTCACCAAAACGTTATGGATTAACATACACGTACGTACTAATTGAAATTTTAACGAAGCATCCAGTAAAATAATTAGAAACATAGAATGTAGACTTAATTAAATGTTTAATATAAATTTATGTCTATCTTTCTACATATATATTTCGGTTGGTATTATACACCATTCAGAGTTTTACATAATGATTGATCAACTCAACGTAAAACCTCCGTTAACCTGGAATGAGTTGTATCCAGTAGCCTGACGGGTCTCAATATACACTGGGGGGGGGGGGGCAGTGGCCATGTCACCGATGGACTGTTTGTTGATCAACGGGTTCTAGGCGAGTCAATATCCTTCGTCATATCGACGGCAGTCAGATTTACTCACTAAGCCTCTGATTGTGAGTTACAGTAACATCTATCAACGACCAGTTTACTGAAATCGAGCTAAGCATAACTAGTGCCAGCCGCAATTTTTTCTCGGTTTCTCGAGTCTTAAGATCAATGAAAATCTCACGAGCCTTGAAACTAAGGGTCAAACTTATACTCATGTATGGGTGTAAGATAAGGGAGTTGATGGGTACTCTGAAAACAAAGGTTAAAAGTGCGCGCGCGTGTGTGAGTTTGATTGTAACCTCAGTCTGTAAATTGATCTTTTCTCGAACTTTCACGATACTTTTTCGTTTCACATACCATATACACGATATCTGCAATTATACACTTTTGTCATATACCGAAGTATAAATGAAATATACCTTAAAAACTATAACGGGAGTCAACAATTTTATTGTGTACAAAAGGCGGAGCCGAACCTGACTATACTCGTTATGTGAATCAGCAACAAATCCTCTATGATTATAAGTTTTATTAACATTTCTAGGGATGAACAGGAGTTGGGGTTATATGGGAGGCCTGAAATGAAAAATCGCCACTTCGTTGCGTCTGGGTTTTCTGCAAAAAATCTACCTACAAAAATCTTTATTTTCTTATTTAGAGAAATGTTTGTTATATAAGTTTTTATCAAAACTCATAAACATGGTTTATTCTTGCATTTTATGACAATTGACGTAACGTTCGAAACTTATATTATAGCTCTAAGTACGATTCAGGTCCATGAGATAATAAATCTCCTCAACCCCCGCCCCCAATTTCTTGATGTAATTAAGTCATGGTTACGTAACATTTATCAGAGATATATATTTTCCACTGATAAGTGAATTATTATTAACATAAAAATATTAACAAAACCAATATTAACAATGATATTGACTACCATACTATCAAATACCAGATACCAAATATTGTTTTCAAAGGACCTTTTTCTGAGACACTTGTAACGTGATGACGTCATCATTCAAGATTTTAGGTTCTTAACTCGTAAATGTTTATTTGATGTATATTATACTCAATATTAACCGATTCAGGCAACACAAAAGATCATCACATGCTTGTTTTTGGCTGAAATCGGACCTGAGATAGTGGGGGTTTACAGAGAGGGATTCGAAAATTCAAAATTCTCCGTTATCATAATTCGGATTATAAAATTTTACAACTCCGTAACATGGTTCTTATGGAACCAATCTTGCTAAACTATTGATGCTCTACAATTGTTGCTCTATGCATTTGTTCGTAACTCAAGTAAATCTGTTTAGTTCCCCCAGCCCCCGCATGACGAATTTTTTTATTTTTTGAATATGAATAAAATCTTATTATTTTAATAATTATTGTTGAAAATATTATTATTAAATAGACCATATGCAGTTAGAACTATTTTATGAGGAAACTACTGCAGAAGAACCAACAACTTATTAGATGCACAAGCTATTATAAATTATAATTATTTATTTAATATTCAGCTGAGCAACTGTTGTAGTAGACAAGGTTAGTAGCGTGATGCAACAGAAAACAGAGTTTCTTTTTAAGAGTTTCAAAGTAAAGCTTAAATAATGCTCCATTTAATTTTGGAAAGAAAACAATATATTGATTCTAATGTTGTATGGATTCATAATGTTGGTACATATCTTGGATATAAATTTCTATATGTTCTGCTTTAAAGTCAGGGAGGAAACCTTAGTATTACCTTTTCAGTATCCTTTATTCAATACTATCCAATTAAATGGAGGAAGTTCATCAAAGATATATAACTCGAATATTTTTCAAAATTAGTTTTTGGTTTACTAATTTCTCATCCAACAGGTCATAGAGGCGAGCCTTCTATTCATATTGGGCCTTTTACTTTCGAGAGAGTGGAGGAATTTGTTTACTTGGGTTCGCAAGTGAATTCCCAGAATGACATTGCCCAAGAGATCCAGCGTAGAATAATTTCCGCCAATAGATGTTACCACGGACTGCTGGAGCATTTTAAAAGCCGAGTGGTATCTCGAGCTACAAAGATCCGCCTCTATAAGACACTTCTGACATAACATATGCCTCGGAATGCTGGACAATTAATAAGAAGCAGGAACAAGCTCTGGCTAGGTTTGAGAGGCGGATTCTGAGGAAAATCTTGGGAGGCGTCTGTGAAAATGGGATCTGGAGGCGACGGACTAATGCCGAGGTTATGACATTATATGGAGATGCGGATATAATGACATTCATCCGGGTAAGCCGTCTCAGATGGGCTGGACATGTGGCGAGAATGTCAGAAGACGAGATCCCCAAGAAGGTGCTGCAAGAGGTGCTATATGGCACAAGAAGGAGAGGGAGACCAAGGTTGCGGTGGATAGATGGCGTGGCCGAGGATGCCCGATCCATGCTGGGGATTCGGGATTGGAAGATGGCGGCGCAGGACAGAGATGACTGGTGGTCAAAGCTGCAAGAGGCCCTGTCCCCTCGCGGGATGTAGCGCCAGTTATAGATAGATAGATAGAATTTCTCATCCAATCGGCGCTTCTTCTGCCTAACAACGCCTAGCTTCAGTACTGATATCTGACCATGTATTCTTTAATGGAACAAAAAAAAAAAAGCCCGTCATTATTTTACGATCCGACTTATAATAACGGAAATATTTTGACTTTTCGAATTACCCGCCCCCCTCTTTAAACCTCCACAACACCACCGATTTCAGCCAATAGCAAATATGATCTCTAGTGTTGAATGAAACAGTTAAATATGATGTATGAGATAGATAAAATAAACACTTTCGAGTAAAGGGCGAAAACTCTTAATGATGATGTCATCACAACATATTTGCATGCATCTCACAAAGTTCATTAAAACTCATGTTTGGCATTAAACCTTTGAATGAAGTGGTTCATTTTAAAACAGCTTATTGTTAATATGACATGAGTAGGAGTAAGGGTTTACTCATAGCCGAAAATCTATATATCTCGGTTAATATATATATATATATATATATATATATATATATATATATATATATATATATATATATATATATATAGTTTTGAACGGACCTCATTTTCGTAATCTACTATGTAGGATCGATGGACATTTAAAGACATTTTTCGAAAATAGCATCATGAGTACAATCTCAATAGCGGATTTCCGTCCAGGGAAATCTGCAAAAATCCGATTAGTAGAAATAAGCGGGCAATAACATCTTAATTGAGACGTCATTAGACAAGGTATTGGCATATATTTCATTCGTAAAGATCTGTTGAAAACCAGTTGGGAATATAAGCTTGGCTTAAGACGTTCCATAATAGATTTGCATATTGATAAAGTTCAATGACTAAAAGTGGGAGTTTATATATTAAAAAATGCAGTTATCTCCGTTAATAGTAAACATAGAGAAAATGTGTTCGGATAACTGTGTCCACAAACTCCACATGAGGTGCATGAATAGAGCGTGCATTTTCACTAATTGGAGAGCTTTTCATCAGTCCTGGAGAGCTCGCCTGATGATGCTCAGTTCTTGTGAGTGAATTTTTTAGTATTTTACTTGATTTGAAATTTTGGTGACAACTCTTATCCACAATAAAATACATTTTTTCTTTATAAGATAACAATCATCTTTCAAATTATTTCCCTTTTTTTGAGCCACCTGTCCATAATCATCTTAGTGAGCAGCAGTTTGTTTTTACTCTTGGTAAAAGAAAAGAAAGCAATAGAAGAGGTCAGAGGAGTAAACAAATAACTAGCTTAAAGGCTATTTTCATGAGATAGAAGTGATTGACATGAAGGGGCATCAGATAAAAACATGGCGGCAAAACAAAGGCTCTTTTAAGGTGAGAAAGAAGATCGTCAACATACTTCCTCTCGGATAGAAATACAGCCGTTGCCAACTTTGGTCTATGCCAGCAATTCTGCTATTCCTGCTGTCAGGCACTCCTAGTTTTAACCAGACTATGTGCTGCATTAACAACGTTTTGCAAAGTTTCCTCCGCTACTGGGAATTATTATACGTTACCTTCTCATGATTCCGATCACGGATATTATATAACTTAAATATTGTGGAAAAGTTCAGTAAATAATAATTTCTACTATTTTTGAAACAAATCCACATTTCGTTTTTTTAAGGGTGTAAACATTCCCAAATCTAAACGTCGTTTTAACATCACAATTGCTCCAATCGCAATAATATAAACTCCTTTCGGCCAAATAACGCACCAAAAAAACTCCTCTTCACGACGAACTTCACACTTTTTGTTCAGGTGCCTTTTTAAACACCTAATTGTAACACAATGTATTGGAAATAACAAAAAACTCCTAAAGTTCAACTTTACCAACACAAACGTAATAATAATAATTTAGACATTTTATTGACTAACCACGGCATGAAAATCTGATTAACGTTTACCGAGAATAGGGTAAGACGGTATACGGGAACTAATAATTGTATTTGAAAATAAAGGAAATTCATTAAATTTTTATATATTTCATGTTGGGCATTTGAGTAGTAAACGAAATCCAAATGCTCTCATTATTTAATGCAGACATCCATCGTGCGTGAAATTATACACTGAAAGAGAAAATTGAACCACAACGGTTGATTAGCTAATTTGTTTATAAGACGAAAACTCGTAGGGCTCAAATCGAGCATAAATGATGTGGATGTGGTTGAAGTATTGGAAGAATGAAGAATTATTAGTTGTCTTTTCACATTTCCTGCAACCAGGGCAGAAGCCCACAACTTATTCTTGACACTCCCTGGTTAATGTCAATCTTGCCTTCCAATTACTTTTTATGTTTGTGTAATATGCACCGTCTTTGTCTTCATGCATTTCCCTATTAAAATATTTTTATTCCTGGTTGTTTTTCTATTATTATGAGTATAAATTTTATCTATTGTTCATCATACGTTTATGATATGCGATTCATTGATAAATGCGCAACGTGGCGTTATCAATGAACATTCCTTGCTCTAGAGGCTTTGATTTTAAATTGATCCATACCCTAGAGGATATTTAGATGACTCATGTATGTGATAATGGTTAAGTTCGTCAATATCCAAAATGGGATCAGAAGGTGTGAGTGTTTAGAGAAGAAGAAAAATAGCAAATCATACAATCAATCACCTCCGTTATAATGCGCCAAAAAATGTAATACAACTAAAACCTTTAAAACAAGTAATGTACTAAGATTTTGTGCCACAAATTTTTCTCTATCTGCAATATTAACCGAGTCATTTGTATACTTGTTATAATCTCCTACTACTCTTGAAATTACACTTAAAGCCACTAGACATTTCATATCCAGTTTAAATGTCTGGTTTACCGAAGATTTTTATTACGGGAGAAACAGAGAACAGAGTGTGAAACTATATTACCTTGTCATTCCATGAAATAAGAAATTTAGCGT
This sequence comes from Riptortus pedestris, assembly GCA_019009955.1. Classification (NCBI taxonomy): domain Eukaryota; kingdom Metazoa; phylum Arthropoda; class Insecta; order Hemiptera; family Alydidae; genus Riptortus; species Riptortus pedestris. The sequence goes on from CM032228.1 coordinate 139,376,587, forward strand.
ACGGAGAACTCGCCTGAAGGACCTTTTTATTTAGCTGAAGTTATATACAGTTAGTATGAAAAAGAAAGAAAAGAAAACGAACATATCCAAAAGTATACATAATAATATTTAATGAGAAATGAAGAACATTAATAAACGGGGGAAAGGTTGTCAAAAATGTAACTGTTAAACTGAAATGTCTATTGTATAAAATGATGCTACGATCATTATAAAGATAAGTGCCACTTGGGTTAAGAGAAAAGGTGAGAGTGCAGAATCCAAGGACCCTTGAGGCAAGTTGAGCTAAGATGAGAGAAAATGAAGGCAGATAAGCAGGGACAGTATGCGCACATGCAGAAACAAGGCTGGAGGGGGGGGGGTATGGTCATTATTTTTACTATTAATTATAACGACTTTTTGACATTAAATGTCGTTAGGAAAAGAAAGAAACAGACTTATAATAAATTTAAATTCGAGTTTAAGTTATTATTTGTGATATATTCATACATTGTGGATTCTATTGGCGTTTTTAACTTGTAGCATTTATTGCAGAAGGTAACGAGACACCACTTTAGATGCAGCTTCTATACCATTTATAGTACATTTGCCTCTTTTGAGAATTATTTTATTTTCAAGGGTAATTACAGGCTTTGAATGTATTTATCCATTTTCAATTATTTAGAAAGGTCTTTTACGCGTTAAGTTTTGAAAAGTAAAGAATGCCCTGTCGTCGTTGTTCTTTCAAATTATCTAGGGTTAACTCTCCTTCATTCCAGCAATTTATGAAACTGATTTTTTTTTCATTCTAGTTTTTATTTCGTACATGTTATTTCCAATTTAAAACCGTTATTTATATTGTTTTCAAGAAATATTTATTATAGGAGATACATGCAAATATGTTCTGTTGGACCTCCCAATATAATATCTAAATATGAAATGCCTCTCATTACTGTTTGTATTTATTCACTTAATATTCACGGTGATTTGTTACCAGCATGAAGATTTATCTATTACAAAACTTCTCGATGGAAATCTGCTTAGTTTACGCAACCCTTGCGTGACGGACTTTTTTTTCTGGCAAGGGAGGAACTAAGGATTGAGGGATAGCAACGAATGAAGCTGAATGGATCATACTCATCTTGCGATTTTTTAAAAAAATAAAATTTTCAGAAAGTGTTCACTTAATCTTGTTTCTGTATATACATTTATATGTCTAGTTGTTGCTCACACTGGTAGATCGGTTATTTGGTCTCTATCAAACTAGATCCTTTAAAATAGTTTTTTCCTACACTTAAAGTCAAGTTCGTTACTGGTCAGTGTCAAACCACGAGTTGAGATCTGGTTTTTAGAAAACCGGTAATTTAATTTAATTAATTTCGTTGGTGGTGTAATGTCCTAGGATTGTATGGGCAAAATACAATTATCGAAATATCTCCGTTATTTCGGGTTGTTTGTTGTACACTGTGGCACAGAAGTACTGAAATTCACAACCAAAACAAAACGTTTATATATTTCTTTTAATCCCTGTAATGGTCAAATAAATATTAATTTTTAATATATAAGCTTATTTAATACTAATGTATCTCTGTGAACTGAATGAAAAGTAAGTTGTATTTCTCCGTCGGGAATATCAAAGGAAATATTAATGAGAAACAAAAAAAAATCTGCCAGAGGGATTTAAGTAATAATTTATGATATGACCTGGCAATATTCCTATTATAAAAGGAAGCATTAAAGGAGGGATGCTATTTATAGTTGAGAGTATTGTCGTCTAGCTATTCACAACTGTTAAACGGACAGAATTAAACAGGCAAACAAACAGCTGGTTATATTTATTCAAGCGAGCATACCATTGAGAACAATGTCAGAACTAAGATTTCAAAAATAACCTGCGTGGTTAGGTTCTTTAGAGGTTAAGTGATATAGGAATTAGACAGTAATCTAGAGAAGCCAGATTTGTTCTTGATAATACATTAAATAAGCCAAGTGATATTTCTTTAAAACAATTTTTTTTTATTTATTTATACAAGAGCGCCCGCAACTAGGCGGTTTGGCTCAAAATTTAACAATGTAAAATAATACTAAGTTATAAAAAAATAACAAAACACTGTACCAACAAAAAAATAAACATTAAATACAAGTAATAAAAACAACTAATTAACATTATACTAGTATTAATGACAACAAATTAAAATGATTTTCTTAAAAAAATAAAAATAATATTTTGTTCCTATATATTAGTACATTTATATTATTTAAAATTATATTAAATTTCTCCCTAAGTTAAAATCAAAAAGAAGAGAAATTAAGTTTTGTAAAACAAATTTAATTTTTGAAGGTGATTCAGTATATTGTCGATATGTGGGCACCTGTCTGTGAGAAGTTCGTACATGTTATTTGTGGGCTCTAAGTATTCAATGTTCGTGCAGTTAGTCAGTATGTGTTTAATGGTCAATGGTTCATGGCATGTGCTGCAAAGAGGTCTTTCTGTTCTTGTCATGAGGAATGAGTGCTTTAAATGTGAGTGTCCTATCCTAAGACTCGTTAGTACATCTTCGTCTCGTCTATTGTCACGTCAGCTGAATGGCCACTCGCTTTTTCTAGGCTTTATTTCACGCAAATGATTTTCTGAGTTTTTTGCCATCCATTTAATGTTGTCTGTAGTATTTGTAAATCTAAGTCTGGTATGGCTATTAAGTTAATGTCAGAAGATTGTCTCAGGGTAGCATGTTTGGCGAGTTTGTCCACGTCGTTTGTACGTCCGATGTTTTCATGTTCTGGAACCCACATCATTGTCACTTTTGTTTTTAATTTTGAAATTTGTTCAGGAATCTGAATAATTAAGGGATGAGTATTGTACATGTTTTTGAGGGAAAGTAAATAACTTAATGAATCAGAGTATATAGTAATGTCATGTGTTGTAGTCTGTAAGTGTGACAGTCCCAGGCATGCAATTCAGCGGTGTATACTGCTATTTTTAGGTAGGCTTATTTCATATGCATCATCTCCTACAATAGCCACTGCACCAAGATTTAAAACGAGAAAACTAAATGAATTCTATCAAAGACGAGATTTCATTGAGTTCAATTTAATAAGGGTTTAAAAGGTCCACTCTCACTTGACTTGGCTCTCATTCACTCTCTATTCATAATGTTCTTACCGAACAGCTTCGTCAATTTTGGATCCCTAGCCTCCACACGTCTCTGCTAGTCAACAACTTACTTTCATCAAGACTTGCCCCTTCTCTTGTTCAACTTCTGAAATATGTTGTATAGTCTTCATTGCCTTCCATCATTGTGCTATCCTTCCAATATTGTCTAATCACACTGGTCGGCAAGGTTTATAGTCACAATCTGAATATAGAATCTAGTGCATTTTTCATCCTGAATTCAGTAATGTAGTCAGATTTTCCCATCAGGTATTGCTTTTCTTTTAAAGTTACTTTTCAAAATCTGATTTAAGTACCTTCTTTGCCATAGAAACCTTTACCTTATATATAGCGATTTTACATAACCTGCATTCAAGGAAATTATTTGTAATATCATGCTGAAGCACCATAAAAGAGGATTGTGCAGGTTCATTCATGTTCGGACACGCTGAGACCTACTGTGATGTTTTAGTATTGAGCTGACTGTGTGTTTGTTCGCTAGTGAAATATTTCCTTCCTTTCTGTTTGGAAGCTCTTGAGTTTCCTGTCACGAACTCTCGAGCGTTTTTGCTGCCGTTGTTATGTCTGGAAACGAAGCTCGAAGAGTCGAAAAAATGTTTGTTTTTCGATGTAAGATGTACGTATTTTTTTGGTACATACTTCAAATTGAATCGAAGTGGAAGCATGGAATATTAAACAGTATTGTGTATGTTGTGTTTCAGTGCCTTGTTTTCCCAATATTCCAAGAAAGTGTGCAAATTATCTAGATAGTTTCTGCTATACTTGTGGTGAGCTAACATTCAAGTATCAGAGATGAAATTTGACCACACTTGTAAGTAAGTGTTATCAACTTTGGCTGTGAACTTGGTAATTAGCATTTTTCTCTTTATTTTTATTACAAATATAATTGTCTCTAAATGTTTTCATATACATATTTTCCCTCTCGTGGATATTGACCGAGATATTTACACTTATCAGTTTTGAGCCTTCAGTAATCCCCACCCCCCTTCCTACTCATTTCATATTAACAATAAGCTGTTATACCGTGAATCAAGCTATTGTAATTGTAAATAAGAAATATTGTTTTCATTGAATTTATACTGCATGAGCTACATGGAAATACGTTGTGTGGTGACACCATAATTTAAGATTTTACGTCTTTAACTTGTAAATGTTTATTTGATGTATATTATATTCTATATTTAACCGATTCAGACAACACTGAAGATCATCACACATTTGTTATTGGCTGAAATCGGACCTGGAATAGTGAGTGTTTAGAGGGGGATTTCGAAAATTCAAAATATCTGTTATAATGAGCCTCTTTGTGAAATGTTATAGAACCGATCTTGTTAAACTATTATAAATTATGTTATACAATTGTTGTTCTATATATTTTTTCGTAACTCAAGTATTAACCGTGGAAGTCATACTTTCTTGTTTTCTGTCAGTACGGGGGGGGGGGTTCTACTTATCAGTTCAGTGTGTTATACTAATATGTGGGAAATCTCTTTAATCTTTAATTTACATAGCTCTCGCGTGACGGATTTTCTTATATGTATTGAAAATGAATAAAATCATTATTATTTTAATGGTTATTTTTGAAAATATTATTATAAAATAGACCAAATAGAGTTATTAGACCAATTTTATAAGGAAACTAGTTGAGAAGAACAACTTATTAGATGCACAAGCTATTATAAATTATAATTATTTATTTAATATTCAGTTGAGCAACTGTTAAATAAATGGTAAATGCCTATTCTTACTAAATTTGTTTAGTAATGAGCAGAAAGCTGTCACATTACTTATCTTCAGGCATAGTAGGTAGGAACTACTTATCAAACATTCTAGACATGGCTGATTCCAAATGTATGCTATCAAATGACAGACGGACAATTGCAGTTACCGATGTAATGGTTGATAATCCACCCTGCAGTGGAGTTGAATGAATAAGATGTTTTCCGGCATGAATGTCGTATTGGCGACTAGTTTCGAAGTGCCATCTTCAGGATCAATAACGTTTCATTGAGAGAGCATTATTCGCCAATATCCATTAAATCTGGCACGATAACTATTGCCCGCTGAGCTAAAACTACAAAAAGCCTTTGAGCTTGAAGTTATTTCGTCAGATTGAGATGATAAGCAGCGGACCTTATAGCTTCCAGTACAGCTATTGTAAAGTTTCTGAATAATATCACGAATTGTATAACCGTTTTTTTGTGCTCTATATGCCTGAAGGTCATTTAGTTAGTGAAAAAGCATGGCTACATTTAGTAAAAAAATGAAAATGTATTTCTTACCCTGAAATTCGGCCCCCTATCATGCATTTCATACTCATATAATGTCCTTACCTGAAACAAAAACAACAATACTTTGTACATCAATGTTTTCTATAAATAAAAACGAACATATACATTATATTGATTTTTAAGATGAAATAAACCACCCCTATATACTTAATAATATGAAATTTTTCATTAAAGAAACATTTCCTTGACGATTGCCGTAACTCGAACACCGTAGTCCTGGACATGTGTCCCGTATGAGGACTCATAGAAATATAAATGGTCAGAACACATTCGTAAATATTCATTTCATCGAAAATGTATAGGGCAAATTATGTTTAGAATATATTTTTAATTGTGTAAATGCAAAATTATGAATTTTAATATTTTGATTATTTGGCCAAATTTACATCTATTAAGAGGCCCACAAGAATCCCACATTTGAGTTGAGCATATTTTTATGTGTACTAAAATGTTATTCCTTGGCGTTGACATAATGCAATTACGAATAATGCAATTACGAATAATTGAGAGGGTTTAGCAGATTTCCCCTAAGGGAAATTATCTGTAGTACTCATGATGCGATTTTAAAACAATTTCAGTTTTCAACCGTGAGTAATCCCTCACTTCTAATCATTTCACTTAAGCAATAAATCAATATATTAGGAAGCGTCCTATTTTATGTTTTAAATATGACTTATTACTTTCACTGGACTAGGGGGGGGGCTTAGAGAAGACAAAATAAATTGATAAAAAGTAAATAAAATATTCGAAATATCTCCGCAGTTCTAAAATTATTCTTAGATAGTCTTCTTGATAATATAACTTTCTAAAGTTGTTTTTTTATGTATTTTTCTCTAAATCCGAGATATTGAATATTCACCGAGATATTTATATTTTTAGTTTTCCTTATTTTATCCTTAGTCCCACCCTGGCTTGAAAAGGATGGTAACCTGTAGATAACCCGTTCCAATTAGCCTTAGTTGCAAAAAGTGAGCGTTAATATAAATAAATATTTTATAAACTCAGCTGATTCGTTTTCTCCCTGAGTACCTGAGCCACTAACAAATTGAGGAATGTCAAAAAAAAAAAAAAAATTGCTGTGGACACCAGGAGGAGATCTTCTTGTTAAATTAACATAAAATAAAAAAGAGATAATTCCGCAGAAATTTGAAAACCAAAACATGCGAAACCGCGATTACTTACGAAACTTTTTTTCCTTTACTCCGTAAAAGGAAGTAAAAAATCATGTTGACAAAGAACAGAATATTCCAATAAGGGTCTATGAGTTTCATAAAGAAGCTCCTTAGTGAATTGAGGACCATAATGACCACAAAAGCGTATACACAAGTATGGTTTGGTCATCATGAACCCACAGAAGTCACCCTCTGAAAAGTAACTCGTACAACTTGCGCTCTAACTTTCTGACCCAGTTTTACCAACTACTAGGAGCTTTAGTTCCAGTTTCTGATGGGCTGGTTTCCAAAAGTTAAGCACTCAAAAGTACTTCATATTGCTTCGAAATGAGCACTAGGATACAACTGTCCAAGAAGCTCAATATCGTCTTCCACATGTGTTTGGGGCGACAGATTCCTTATCATTGAGCCACAGTTCAAACAAGTTGTCCGTGAAAGGGTACTGGTGAATGGGTGAGTGATTTGAAAGCGCTCTGCCGCTTGAATAGATATTTCTGAAATAACCAGGGTCTTTTTCGTTGATTTTTACCTTACATCTGCTTCCTTTACCATACAGGACCTAAAAATTCTATGTCAATTTATTAGTACTTTACGTTTCATTAAGCTTAATGATACAACATTTTTTGTTGTTTGTCTCTAGAATACATTTTATGAAACTATTATTACACTTAACATGATAAGAAAGTTAACCTAATGAGCTGTAGCCATGGTTGCATAATTTCTAAAAATAAACATAACACTTTTAAAACACGTATTTAAAATGTCACCCACGGGTAAATGCCATCCAAGCCACAATATTTTCTCAACAAATAGCACGAAAAGAGGAGTTCTAAATTTTTAATGGAAAACATTAAGACTTAAGGTACATTGAAAATCTAATTTTAATTGAATAGCTTAAGAGTGTCCTATTATTGAGAGGGAAAGGAATTTGCCTATCTGAGTATAATTTGATATAAAAGTATTACATTGCCAATACCGGTCGGACCGAGTTCTAGAAACTCAGTATCTAAATGTACAACTCGAATTTTTAATTGAATCTTCATTATTCGTGATTATTATCCTAAGTTACACATGTACGAGACATGTTTATAAATGAAACACTTTCTTCAATCTAGTGACAAAATTGGACATCTTAAAGCTCGGATTTTAGGACTGTGTTTAGCTCCAGTGTTTTCGGGTAGTATCCACAATATTTCACCGGCGTTCCAACTGACTTCATCATTTGGTGGTCTTGTATAATAGACTGCCAAGAGCCGCGGAGTCATCACAACTACCTGATGAAACCGTTTGGAACACTGGAGAATATTGTGGATAATTAACTGGACACTGCTGGAGCAAAGCCAAATTCTAAAACCCGCAATAAATTCCCAGTAAAGGAGTCTACAAAACCAAATCTGAATGTATTTCTAGACTACATTATCGTCACTAATTTATTTCAAGATTATTTCAAATATATTCCATAATTAAATGAAGTCTACTTTATGCAACAAACTGTTTTCGGGTTCTCTGCCGGATTATTCCTGTTCCATTCATTATTATTTCAATTCATTTAAGATCAATGGCAATTCCATATATAAATTTGTCTAATGGCCACTTTCTACTTCAATAACAACTTAATGACTGCATGGTTATTGTAGATATTACAGGATATTTATTTTATGTGATGACAATCATGATTTTTACCATAAATTAATCCAATCTTTATATTTTATTGGGAGACCATTTCTATTTCAGTCCATCGATAAAGCAAGTAATTAAATAAAAGCAAATAGACCGGACTTAAATAAGGAAATTTAAATCTAAATATTCTATAACAAAATAAAAAAAAGTAAAACTTCACATTTGTTTATAATTAAATTAACTATAATTATTATGAACGACTAAGTAATTTATAACAAATTATTATACATAAATATAATTATTATATACAACTACGTTACTCATGTAGGTACATAAAAATGATTATAAGTAACTATGGTCTTTATTTTCCATGACAGCCACAGTTATTACTAATGAAATTGGCCTATTACCATTAATGTTGGAACAATATGGGGCACAGGGTACATGGCGTATGCCGGCTAGTGAGTGATCTGTATGAGTTTGCACGAGCAGCGGGAGATCTAGGGCTCAAATTAAGAAATACAAAGAATCCCCCCAAGGGAAATCTGCTAAATGAACGAATGAGGCCCTGGTTATTTCATAAATATTTATTAAAGGGCAGAGCGCTTTCAAACCACTCGCCCAATCATCAGTCCTTTTTCAAGAATATTGTTGAAAGGAAGATCACTAATCCAGTGCTTTAACCGCTGGGCCAATTCTTCTCTCTCTCTCTCTCTCTCTCTCTCTCTCTCTCTCTCTCTCTATATATATATATATATATATATATATATATATATATATATATATACTAGCTCAGATACCCGGCTACGCCCGGGAATTGATTTGAGGCTGAATGGTGATGGTATTTTTTGGCAAGGCTTTCCTTTACACAATATTTTAACATTTACCCGTCCCAGTGTTCAGGGCTAATACCCGTCGTTTCTGTGGATTTGTTAATAAAAAAAATTGTAAATTCAGGCCTCCCTTATAACCCCCACTCTTGCCCGTCCCTAGAAATGTTAGTATGGCTTATTATAAGGAAGGCGTTAGTACTAATTCACATACCAAGTTTGGTTTAGTTCGGTTGAGTCTTTTGTGCCAAATAAAATTGTTGTCTCCCGCTATAATTTTTAGCGTATAACGCCTTTATACTTCTGTAGACGACGATAGTGTATATAAAAAAAGTTTCTCTAAATAACAAAATAAACAACTTTTGTCATGTACATATTTGCTGAAAAAGCAATAAGAAACGAAATATCGCTATTTTTAATTTCAGGCCTCCCTTATAACCCCCACTCCTGCCCGTCCCTAGAAATGTTAGTATGGCTTATTATAATGAAGGTGTTAGTACTAATTCACATACCGAGTTTGGTTTAATTCGGTTGAGTCTTTAGTGCCAAATAAAATTGTGGACTTCCGCTATAGTTTTTTAGCGTATAACTCATTTATACTTCCGTATACGGCAAAAGTGCATATAACAAAAGTTACTCTAAATTACAAAATAAACAACTTTTGTTATGAGCATATTTGCTGAAAAAGCAATAGGAAACGAAATATCGCTATTTTTAATTTCAGGCCTCCCTTATAACCCCCACTCCTGTTTGTCTCAGAGGATATTAATATAGCCTAAAGTCTAAGTTGGGTTAGTTGTAATATACATACAAAGTTTCATAAAATTCGGGTCCGCCGTTTATGCGTGAAAAGGTAACAAACAAACAAACAAATAAACAAACAAACAAACAAACAGACACGAAAGAAACAAAATGCAGTTATGGTGTCTATGACATGTGAAACGAAAAGTTATCGTGAAATTTCGCGAAAAAAATCAATGTACAGACAGAGGTTACAATTTTATGTATATATATCTATATATATATAAAATTGATATAATATATATATATATATATATATATCTATATATATATATAAAATATATATATATATATATATATATATATATATATATATATATATATATATATAAGGTAATTATGCAAGAAGTAAATATAAAAAATGATTTATAGCGATAGTGTAATTTAAATGGCTGAGTAGGAAATCTTATTGTGTTCCATCTTTGTTTAATGTGTGTATTTATGAATATTCGTTGTACACTGAAACGTACACGTGTGTAATCAATATTTCTCCTTATTAATATAACCCTGAATTGACTGAGTTAGTTGTGGGGATAAAATATCGCTCTCAATGGAAGTGTGAATTTTTCAGGTAGTTGCTCTCCAACCTTTGTTTATAAAGCTTAATGAAAAGGCAGAGGCTTCCTTTCATGTGATAAATAAATCTGACGTTTAAAGGACCGTTTTTTTAATATATAAATAATCTCTTAATAATCTCTTAAAAAGTGTTAAATAGAGCAGACCAGTTGGTATAGCCTAATTTCAATCTTGGGTTTAAAAATTGTATATACTTATAATTTAGAAAATGCTGTGTGTGCGTGTGTGAGTGTTCTACTCAATTTCGCTCCTGTTGATTATATTCAGTTCTAAGGTTTATATTTCATTTAAATTCATTATTTATACGAAAGTAATGATTGCTTCAATGCTGTTGAAGAGGGCCTTATAGTTTGAGCATTTGCTGATTTGTCATAGAAGACACCAAAGTTCTGTTGGGAAGCTTTAGAGAAACCAATTGTGGTTCCGAACATTAATAGGTTAGAATTAATTATATTAAAGAAGGCAGAAATGCGAATGAGCAAAATAAAATACTGAGTCCAAGTGTGAAACCCATCACTGTAGAAATTATAATTGGATCTCAGATTTGAGTTACTTAGGATTGAGATTGTTCGCTCGAAAATGTAATGAATGGCCAGACTTTCAGGTGATACGGATTCACAGACAAATATAAACTACCCTCAGCCAGAATAAGAACGTGTATGTTCGAAGGGCGGCTTGGTAAATGCACGAGAGAATTCCTGTACCAGTGACTACAAAGAATTGAGACGTAGCATGACTAGATCACAAAAGGAAAGAGAAGACAGGCTTTATAGGAAGGAGTGCTCAAATAAATAGAAAACACGATAAACTGACAACAATTAGGAACTGCTTAGGACATGGAAAGACCAATTTGTTAGCCGCTGAATACTAGATACTCATTGAGGGCTTAGGTGAATGTATTCTTGAAGAACCAGATCTCCGCTAGATGCAGAGATGGCTTTTGGCAAAATCATGAGAGTTAAGCCCAAGAACCATCCCTATCCACCCCCCTCCCCCAAGGGAAGCTCATCAATTCATACGTTTCCCGTTGTAGAGTTATTAACTTGTAACTGAATGATTTCTCATTACCGTTTGTTTTTACTCACTTAATATTTGCGGTGGTGTTACCAGTATGTATATTTATCTATTGTAAAACTTCGCTTGGGAATCTGCTTAGTTTACGCAGCCCATGCGTGACGGACTTTTTTAGCCTTCGGCCATCAGTGAACCCCCACTCTTACTAATGGCATATTAACAAAAATCTGTTATAGTATGAAGCTATTCATTTTAAGCCAAAATACCAAATATTTTTCTCATTGAACTTTTACGTTTTGAGATACGTGACGCAAGTGGGAAATCTGCTTAGTTAATGCAGCCCCTGCATGATGGACTTTTTCCTTATGTATGTGACCGATTACCACAAAAAACTATCTCTAGGTTTGTTGTGAATGTGCACGTGTGTCGTCGTGTGTTATAGTAATAAATAGGGCTAGGATTTTCATGTAATTAAAAATGCCAAATATGTAAATATATATGTATTGATTTTGATACAAATATGTAAATAATTATGTAAAATTAGTGAAATATGTAAACAGTGAATAACCTTCTAAAACAGTTTGTACTCTCATTTTTTTTATTACAATACAAAAACGGTTTTATTTTAAACATAAAAATACAAAAACAAAAACTTTTTAATCACTGTAAGGAAAACAGTTTGAGACTAAATGCATTTTCAAATTTTCAAACGTAAAACTACGTAGATTGGGCCTTAGTATCGACTTGAATCTGCTGAATGAGCGTTCGACGTCAACTGATGTAACTGGAGCGTTTCGGAAAGCGGCTATTTCAGAAGGGCTCCATTCAACTGAAAGCTTTGCTGTCACCTCCTTTCCACTTATGATGTCTGCAATCAGCAGCATATCTTTCCAGCCAGGATTTTTTTTAAGACATCTTGTAGTTTCGCGTGGATCCTATTTCCTATTTCTCCTGAGAGTCTTCCATTTTGCGAATCGCTTCATTGACAATTTCTATATTTTTCAATAGAGGCACATTCTGGGATTCAAGCTGCGTTATAGTGGAAGGGATGTGAGCACAATTGCAGGAAATAAATGCCAAATTATTTTTTAAATTGAATTAAACCGAACTGATTCAGCTACACGATGAAATGCGTGAGCGAGGCATGTGACATGAAGCATTTTCGGGAAAAATACTTTAAGATGCTTTCCTGCTTTGACCAGGTAAGGAGCTCCATCTGATAAAAACAAGAAGACTTTTTCGTGTAGTACACCGTTTGGCCAAAGAAGACTCATAGAGTCGTTGAAAAACCATGCGATTGTTGCATGATTGCATTTTTCTAACTCCTGGCAATTTAAAAGAAATGGTTTTGAAAAAGAATCTGGGCAGAGACTTCCAACAATAATATTCGCAATGTACCGGCCTTCAACATCGGTTGTCTCGTCAACTGAGACCCAAATTGGCCCCTCCTTGATATTTTCCCGTATTTTGGCAAGAGTTTCTTGATATATATCTTGTAGATAGTTTTTTCTCAAGGTGGATTCATCAGGCATTTTTTTTTTCAATGTACTTTTCCAAAAAAAATTTAAGAGACGGATTATTAATTTTGCTTAACGGAATGTCAGCCTGCACAAACGCTCGACATAAATCTGTATAAAAGGTGGACTTACTGTCTCCGCATGAGGTAGATGGTGTGATGAAACTTTGCTTCAGGTTTGACTTTTTCTCTTTGTTCGATTTGTGAGATCCTGTGCCAACGTCTTGGGTTACTTGGAATCGTTGCGTAGTGGATACAGCCTTGTCACAGCAAGAACAATATAACATTTCTCCATCACCCCTGAATGTTTCGTTTGGAAACTCACGAAGATATTTTAAAACTCGTTCTTTTTTTTCCTTGCGACTTTCCCCATTTCGACAAAAATGAAAATTGAATTAATCACAAAATATAATTTTCAAATCGTGTTTGACAAGAGTGACACGCACTTTACCACTCACAAATAAACACTAATTATGAAATAGGTTTGGTTTTGGTTAATCACAAAAGTTTTTTATGGTTCCTCACAATTTTATTTCTTATAAACGCTGAGCGCTTTCGGGGACTAAATCCCCATCCTCAGAGCTACAAAACAATGTAACACCATAATTAAGGAGTCGCAAAAAAATCAGTTCTTAAAAATGTTTTACATAGTTGGTCATATAACAAACAGTCTATAACATTATAAAAAGTTTACAATAATAACACCTATATTCAAAAACACAATTACAATTAAAATATAACAAATTAATAATTACTATTTAAACATTAAAATGCTTATAATATCATTTTAATGTTTAAATAGTAATTATTAATTTGTTATATTTTAATTGTAATTGTGTTTTTGAATATAGGTGTTATTATTGTAAAATTTTTATAATGTTATAGACTGTTTGTTATATGACCAACTATGTAAAACATTTTTAAGAACTGATTTTTTGCGACTCCTTAATTATGGTGTTACATTGTTTTGTAGCTCTGAGGATGGGGATTTAGTCCCCGAAAGCGCTCACCGTTTATAAGAAATAAAATTGTGAGAAGCCATAAAAAAGTTTTGTGATTAACCATTCATCACCCTCACCACCAGCTAAAAATAAATATGAGGTTTGGTTTTGTTTATTCAGAGCCAAAACCAAGGGAGATGGAATCTCAGAATTGTTTTGTAGGGTTTGGTTCTAAGAAGCAATCAACAGTGGCAATAGAAGGGCCAATTCTTGTGAAAAAATTTTCTTCATGCACTCGTTATTCAGTTTTGTTGAAAAGAAATAGAAAAATTTAAAAATTAACAAATATGGAGTAAAATATGTAAAAATTCCCAAAGTATGTAAGAAATATGTAAATTTAGTCAAATATGTAATAATATGTAAAATTAAATTGGCTTAATTTGATCCCAATTGCGTTAAAACATATACTATGAGTTGATATAAGGTGATATCGAAATCAGTAGCAAATATGTATTTACATAGGAATCCTAGCCCTAGTAATAAATAATGTAAAATATTTGTATGCTATATATTGTTTTTTTTTTAATAGCGTCCACTTTAAGCAATTATGGCTAGTTAGGAAGATTAATGTACAGGTTACCGCCCTTTTCTAGCCAGGGTGGGATTAAAGATTTTATTTAATGAGTTCAACACTAAATGCCCACGTGGGAAGGGAACCCACTGTTCTTAGTTTACCAATAACATAACTCATAGCTAACCTCAGCATGCAGTATTTTTATACTATTACAGCTATAATTTAGTTTCGTTAATGCCTGATTGGAATAGAACTTAAGAAACATTACTGGAACAACATTTCATTTATAATATAAGCTACTGAACAATCACAAAATAGGAAAGTAACAGTACTTTATATCTAATTGAAATTGATTAATTACCTACATAATAGCCAAGCAGGTTATTTATCAGCACATTGTTCTCAATGGTCAATGTTCATTTGAATAAATATAACCAGCTGTTTGTTTGCCTGTTTAATTCTGTCCGTTTACCAGCTGTGAATAGCCAGATGACAATACTCTTTTTATATAAATAGTAACTCTTCTTTTATAATAATTAGCTTCCATTTATAATAAGAAAATCATCTCATAAATTATACTTAAAGCACTCGTGTGGTTTTTTGCGCCTCATTAATAAATTCTGCTGATATTCTCAGAAAAGCAGTGTTTTCCTATGGGACCCCGAACAGTATAGTACTTAAATAATAGATAATCAAATCGGTAGTTAAATACATAGGACTACCAATGAAATAACTGAAACTTCAATATATTGATTGGGAAGCATTTCTCAATTTTGTTTTTTACAATCTTTTTTATACATATAAAAGCTTGGGTCAAGGTTTGCTTTTCACCCTTCCGGTCGTTCGTATTCGATTCCCATGGTTGGTAAGTACAGCATTCTAAAAATGAAGCAGCTATGGATACCACAAAAACTGGTTTGGGCCATTCTACAACACACAGAAAGTTGAGTGATAGCTCTTTTTATTACTTGATTAATTTGTTTGTGTGAGCGTGCTTGTAAAAGAGGCTATATGTACATAACAATCCAGAAAAATACATTAGTGTATACCTTTGAACACTTGATTTCAAATTCAGCAATTTATTCCTGCCCATTGAGACTTCTATGGATAAAATGGATCATTTCGATTAAAACGCTTTTACCTTCAAATAATAAAATGTCATTTGACTTCTGTTTGTTTACTCGGTTATTATTCTATCATTTGAATTGCAGACGTAGAACAATAGACTATTTTATTTATTACTGTCCTATCACATACAGGTGTGACATAACTTCATCATTATATTAGGCATGATTAGATTTCTATAAATTGTGTGGGTGTAAGAAACTTGCTTAGAATGTTTTTAAGCCGTTCTGCAGAACAAAATTCTAATTTTTTACTTATTAGAGAATAATTTGAATTATATTATTAATTTTGAATTATGCGAAATTAATTGAGTATGTTATATTTCTGCGGAAAAGCATTATTAGTGAACACACATCTAGTCGTAATGAAAAGGAAGTAATGCCAATTTGTAGCTAGAACAATTTAATAATAATTCCATTTACTAAAGGAGAGTAGAAATATTTCCTGCCGATAGCTGTAATATTCGTTTTCAATAGTTATCAAATTCATGAAAACATAGGTAATGAAGGGGACTAAAAAATTTAGTCTGAAAATTGTTTAGTACGTCAAATTGACAATAGAAAGCTTAGCTCATTAGTAAGTTAGGGCAATAGGAAGGTCAAAATTATTGATGATGTCTATGTTTTAGCAGATTTACCTTATGGGAAATCAGCTATTGAGGTCGTACTCATGACGCGATTATCGAAATGTTTCTTCAAATTTCCATCGATCCTACCCAGGAGATGACGAAAATGAGGTCCGTTCAAAACTGGTGTGTGTGTGTGTGTGTGTGTGTGTGTGTGTGTGTGTGTGCAGAAGGGGGGGGGGGTTAGAGGGTGGAATTTCTAAAGTTCTTAATATCTCCGTTAATATATGTATAGAACCAATCTTATTGCAAATGTAATGTTCTATAAATGTTGTTATGTACATTTCTTCATATCTTGATTATTAACT
This sequence comes from Riptortus pedestris, assembly GCA_019009955.1. Classification (NCBI taxonomy): domain Eukaryota; kingdom Metazoa; phylum Arthropoda; class Insecta; order Hemiptera; family Alydidae; genus Riptortus; species Riptortus pedestris. The sequence goes on from CM032228.1 coordinate 139,393,128, forward strand.
GAGATATTTGCATTTTTTAGTTTTCGGTCTCCAGTAAACCCCCACTCCTACTCATCTCATATTAACAATATTCTATTATGTTATGAAGCATTTTATTTGAAGCTTAAATACCAAATATTGTTCTCATTGAACTTTTAAGTTCTGAAATAAATGTAAATACGTGTCGCGCGTGGGAAATCTGCTTAGTTAACGCAGCCCCTGCGTGACAGACTTTCTTTTTATTATTAGGATTCATGCACTATTTAGGAAAATGTTCCCATTAGTCTACGGGAACAGTTAATTTTACGGTGTGACGAGTAAGGAGATCTATCGGGGAGCCCAAATATGAATATGGAGAAGGATATGGTCACGCATCAGTTCCGTCACAACAGACTTAAAAATACTGTTAAGCAGCAACTGCATAAACTAATAGGAGGTATACACTGTTAATCTCATCTCAGATTCATTATCTATTATTCCCTTGCCAAGTAGCCTAAGTGAACAGGACGAGAAACAATTGCTTCTCCCATGCTTCCCAAGGTGGAATCCGATGAGTAGAAGTGGGAGCTTTTACTGAAGGCTGAAATGAAAAAGTCCGTCACGCAGGGGTTGCGTAAACTAAGCAGATTTCCCACGTGAAGGTTTACAATAGATAAATATACATACATACAGGTAACACTACCGTGAATGCTCAGTAAATGTACAATACAAGGCTGAATTGTAAACAAATAGGCAAGCCAACCTCGTAGTGCTGCATAGATAGACCGGAAAGACAAACAATTAATGGAATATATTTGAATATAACATATTAATTTTATTGAAAACAATTTACTAAAGCTAGTGGTGTAATTTATAATGAATCAGAATCAGTTGTATCTCAATTACTCAAATTTTAGTAATTCAAAAACAAAAGAGGGGGGGGGGGTCAACAGAACGTATTTGCATATATCTCACAAAGTAAAAGTTCAATGAAAACAATATTTGGTATTTAGGCTTCAATTAATATATTTTATTATATAACAGAGCATTATTTATGTAACACTAGTAGAAGTGGGGGTTTACTGAAGGCTGAAAACTGAAAAATGTAAATATCTCGGTTAATATTCAAGATAGAGAATAAATGTATATAACATCATTTATATTGTATTTAATTTTCAATAAGATTGATTCTATACACTTTTTCGATCCGACTTATAGTAACGGAGATATTTCGAATTTTCAAAATTCTCCTCCTCTAAAGCCCCCCTCCCTCTGGTCCGATTTCAGCCGTTAACGAACTTGATCTTTCCTTTTACATAAAACGACTAAATGTCGAGTTTGGTAACGATTACACAAAAATTGCGACAAATATATATATATATATATATAGAGAGAGAGAGAGAGTTTTGAACGGACCTCATTTTCGTAATCTCCTAGGTAGGATCGATGGATATTTGAAGAAAAGAATCGAAAATTCCGTCATGAGTACAACCTCAATAGCTGATTTCCCTTGAGGGAAATATGCTAAAAAATACAGTAGCTGGGAAAAAATTCAAATTGGAGAAACATTGTATTGAAAAAGAATTTTAGAATATTAAATGATTAAAAAGAGTGATTATATAACATTTTTCTTTCCGATTTAAAATAACATAGGTATTTCGAATTAAGAAAATATACATTTTATTTTTTATGTTAACCGGTTAAATGGAGTATGGTATCGAACAAAAATTGGCGGTTCTAACCCTTTATTTAAATTACCAAAAATTGAGAGCACTAGAAAACATAAATTGAAAGAAATATTTTTCCTGTAACAAGAAGCCTACGTAAGCTCGACTTGAAATTTAAGCTGGAAATGAGAATTTTGTTGATGGAGTGGCTTTAAGTTAACATAGATTAGCAGCAGTGAGGGTTAAAAGAAGACTGAAAACTAAAAATACACAAATATCTCACTTATTATTCAAGTTAGAGGAAATATTTGTCTCAAAGAAATTGTAGAATATTCCATTACTGACAGTATTATTGCAGTTGTATACAAACTTTCTTCCAGCAATCTCATAAAAAGGATATATTTTGAATTATTTATTTTACCCCTTCTCTTAGCCCTTAGTATGTTCTGGAATAGCAAACAGTTGAAATCGGTTCACATTCTTTTCTCTGTTTCTCCCTTATGAATAATTATATCCTAACTAGACTTGAATTATAAACCTTGTACATTCTGACTACGCTTCTTTATCAGCATCATCCACAAATCCTTATTTAAGAGAGATTCGATGTTAAATAATAGCTTTATACGTAGGTTAAATAGTTTGAAGTATAATAATTGTGAGTGAGCATGTTAACACTGGCTGAGGGTTAATTACGAGCTATTTAAATGAACTCACTTCACGGTCATTCTATTGAAGAATTTCGTACTCAATCCAAAGGAAAAAGTCTCTGACTTAGGTGCTGAGAAAAATAAGAGGATTTCTGATATTCTATTTAAATTTGGAATCATTTTTTTGTAGGCTTCAGACCATGTCAGAACAATATCAATTGTGTTTATGAATTGATTACGTTTTAGCAGATTTCCCTTAGGGGAAATCAGCTATTGAGTTCGTACTCATGACTCGATTTTCGAAAAATGTCTTCAAATGTTCATCGATCCTACCCAGGAGATGACGAAAATGTGGTCCGTTCCAAATTATACATACATATTGTGTGTATATATATATATATATATATATATATATATATATATATATATATATGTCTGTTAACGCCCTAGCGGTCGCAATCTTTGTTTCATCGTTACCAAAGTCGGTATTTAAACGTTTTATGCAAAAAGACAGATCAAGTTCGTTAATGGCTGAAATCCCAGTGGGAGGGGGTGTTTAGAGGGAGGGATTTTTGAAAATTCGAAATATCTCCGTTACCATACGTCGGATCAATAAATTGTATAGATTCAATCTTATTGCAAATTAAATGTACTATAAATATTGTTTTATACATTTATTCTGTATCTTGTATATTAACCGAGATATTTGCATTTTTATTAAATTTGGACGGACGAGTGAGTTTCCGCCAAAATTTATTTCAGCCGTTTCCATAACTGTTCGGCTCTCGTATGGAGATTTCTCTATTGTATTACTTCACGTGGGAAATCTGCTTAGTTTACGCAGCCCCTGCGTGATGGACTTTATATCCAGTCTATGCTACTATAGTCAGGTCTAAGGATTTTATTAATATAGCTTGTATATGCTTGTGTGTGCCGTAGATGTGTTTCTGGACAATTGATAACAAAGGGTCCTTGGTCTACGGTTGGCTAACATTCTATTTAAATTCATTGAGAATAAATGTTATCTAGATGCTGGCCAATAGCACCTTAAGAAGAATAAACTTCAAAATTGGATTTCTTGTCTGTTTGTCCGCTCCTTTAATACTCAATCATTTTCACGGGTAAAAGTTTAAAATGAACATTTATAATTGTGACTCACTCATTCCAAGGTAGAATATAGGTAATATTGGAATTTAAATTTTCAATTTGAAGTTGGGGGATTTCTTTATTAATTACAACATATCGTTATTTATGAATCAAACATAATTTATGAATTTCACAGTTTTGACATCCGAATTATGGGTGCCGAACAAAGTATTCGTCTTCTATGAAAATGCATGAACAGATTTGAGATTTGTTTTTGCATATGTATTAAAGCGTATAAATATTTGTATCAAGCTCTATTTTACTATCCCCCTCAGGAGTGGTGGTTGACTTAGTCGTCAAAACATATGTGCATCAATGCCTACCGCAATATTGATTTTATAGGGAAAATGTAAAGAACGAATTTTGATTAAAATACATTTTGTGGTCCTGAAACATTAAGTAATGTATGAGTTTCAAAATTTTGGCTACCGCGTTACTGCCCCTAAGTTTAAATTCTACTTAATTAATTCTACTAGTGTTCCTCAATGGAAGAGTGAAGATTTTGTATATGCACCTAGGACAAACATATTATCAACTTAGACCATGTTATAATCTTTACCACTTTCAAGAGAGTGGGGTTTAAAATAAAAACATTGCTTTCGGAGGGTGGGGGAGGAGGGGGGAATAAAAATATAAATGCTTCCATATCTTCTATAACAATGTATTTTTCAGAAAAATGTTAAGATCTGTTGCATTGTTGAGATTTATGAATTTCGAAATTTTTATTTTCAACTACCAGTTCCAGTAGTGCATAAACCCTCAACGACGGATATAACTTCTGTCTTCTGGTCACCACCTCACACTTCTATCGTATTAAAGCTGAATATAATTATGTCTACTAGTTCTATAGTTATGAGACAGTTTTGACGATGCTAGATTTTTACGGGAAACATGCATTCATCTGACCCAGTGTACGACAATAATAAGTTCGTCAAGGTTGATGCAATAAACAATTAATATGACTATATGAACTAGTCAATTATATTCCAATTCATTTACAGATAGTAGCTATTCTAAAAACCAAATATTTTTTTACTAACGTGTAACAAATGGAATCATTATATAGCAAACGATAGTTATTTTCACGCATCAACGATGGAGAAAAAGCTAGTGAAATCATAATTTTGTGGAAATTTGTCCTATTGTCATTTTCATTTTTGTAAATCATCCATCACAATGACAATTCATCCATATTTTATAAATGAAGAATAGTATTTATCTTACCCATGAGCTAGCGTCAATTCGTCAGTTTTCATCGAAAAGCCTTTCAATTTTCCCGTATAAATAACAACAATGAGTGCAATGTGATGAAAATTAAGGCATTATTTAGAGGTTATTCGAATCTTTATAATTTAACGGTAAACAATTATCAACGCAACCCGCTATTGTAGGTAACAGCAATTCTTTGCATAAATTCGCCTAATCATCATTTTTTTTTTAACAAATAAACGGCCGTACAGTTTCTAAAACATCTTTCAGGACGTTAGGGACTACGTAGTGCAGAAATTAATCTTCATATTTACACAGAAAAACATTTTTATTTACCACACACGCACGCACACTCGCACACACACACACACACACATATATATATATATATATATATATATATATATATATTAGGTAAAACAGGTTTTAGGTCGTTTCTCCTGAAATGGAGAATAGTAGACCACCCTGCTAGTTGAATGAGAGAGGCTTCGTGTCAATAATGATTCCACTTGTTGCCATTTAACTTAAGTATTTACTAATCATTATTTTTTAAAACTACGAAATTAAGAGAGAATGATTCAGAGTAACAAACGAGGAATAAAATAATTAGTTATTATTCCAATTGCCAATGGCCGAAGACGTGCCTGCTTGTCTGTCTCAAAAAGACCTTTAGATTCACATAGAAAAAGACAATTTGAACTTTTTACTGTACATTATATGTGCATAACTAATGTTAAACTATGCATTATTCATACAATCTGAATATTAAAATTTATAAGTTTTACTGATATTTCGTAAATGTAAATATCTTTTTTCTATTTTCGAAATTGGCACAGAAAAGTTGACAAAAGGGAAAAAAATCTCGGCCTGGAACAATGTTGAGGGAAATATACTCCGCCACTGTGCGAAGGAAAATATTAACATTAGAGTTATCCTCTTCGGAAGCTACAGAATAAAATAGGGCTACAAATAATAAATAGAGTCCTACAAAAATCGCTCAAATCTTCCTTTTTAATTATTGTTTAAAAGAGCACATATGTTTAGTAATGATGATAGTAATACCTTCCTTGGACATGAAATTTCCATGTAGATGTAAAAATCTTTTGTAAATGTATTTAGAGAATAAATAATATCAATAAGTAATGTTTTATACTTTACTACCACTGACAAGTGTTGGTATTGAAGTCAAAACATGTAGTCGTCATTATCTTAATTTTTCAAATACAATTATAAATTGTTTATAGAATATTTTTCTTTTTTCAGTGATAAAAGTTATTTTGTAGTACGAAACCCGAAATTACTATTTCTGGGCTTACATAACCTCCTCATTATTTTCAGGTATTGCAAGATGTGCCCAAAGAAAATGTGATTGTTTATTTGTACCAACACTTATCTAATTTAATAATTACTGGGAAACCTATATTTATTTCTATAAGAACAGGGTTAATCTAAAGTTAATCCAATCTTTATATTTCTACAGGGGCATTTTTTATAACAACGCACCATACTGGTAGCAGTTCGTCAATCAATTCTATTCAAATAGGTCAACACTTTTCTAATCGGCATAATTTATTTATAAAATGTAAATAATTCTACTCTTACTTGTTATGGGGCATTGGTGCTATGCGTTGAAAATGAAAATATTATTTACTGTTTAAATTGATCCAACCTCAAAGGGAAATCAGCTATTGAGGTTGACTCATGACGTGTTTTTTTTTTTTTACTTTCCTGAAATGACAATGAGGTCCGTTCCAAATTGTATATGTAATTGTACAAAAGTTTATATGACAAAAGTTACTGGAAATAACAAAATAAACAACTTCTGTTATGTGCATACTTGCCGAAAAAGCAAAAGGAAACGAAATATCGTTTTTTTTTTTTTTTTTTTTTTTTTTTTTTTTTTTTTTTTTTTTTTAATTTCAGGCCTTTCTTATAACCCCCACTCCTGTTCGTCTCAGAGAATATTACCATAGCTTATAGTCTAAGTTGGGTTAGTAGTAATATCAAGTTTCATATAATTCGGTTAAGTAGTTTGGCCGTGAAAAGGTAACAAACAAACAGACACCAAAGCTACAAATTGCAGATATCCTGTCTATCGCATATGAAACGTAAAAGTATCCTGGAAATTCGAGAAGAAAATCACTGTACAGACAGAGGTTACAATTTTGTGTGTGTGTGTGTGTGTGTGTGTGTGTGTGTGTGTGTGTGTGTGTGTGTGTGTGTGTGTGTGTGTGTGTGTGTATAATTCTACTGTACCTGTGTATGGCACTGAACTCCTAAACGGCTTGACCGATTTGAATGAATTTTTTTCTTTGCGTTTAGGTAACGCCCTGGATGGTTTAGATTCACCAATCAGTCCGGCTGATAGAGCAGGAGTGAGGGTCGTAAGGGAGGCCTAAAATTAAAAATAGCGATATTTCGTTTCCTATTGGTTTTTCGGCAAATTTGCACGGGGTCAAAGTTGTTTATTTTGTTATTAAGAGTAACTTTTGTTATACACACTTTTGTCGTGTAACAAAGTATAAACGAGATATACACTAAACAATTAAAGTGGGAGCCAACAATTTTATTAGTCACTAACGATTGAACCGAACAAAATTAAATTAGCATTAATTCTTAATTATTATTATTATTATTATTAGCATTAATTATTATTAGCATTAATTATTATTAGCATTAATTATTATTATTATTAATAATAATAATAATAATAATTCTTCTATGATTATAAGCAATATTACATTTTTTAGGTTCGAATGGGAGTGGGGGTTATAAGGGAAGCCTGAACAAAATATTCGCGATATTTCATTTTCTACTTGTTTTTAAGCAAACGTACACACAATAAAAGTTGTTTTTTGTGTTATTAAAAGTATCTTTTGTTTTAAACATAATATTATAAAATTTAAGATCCTAATCGCTTGAAATATCATGCAGGACAACGTCTGTCGGGTCCGCTAGTATATATATACTAGCTCAGATACCCGGCTTCGCCCGGGAATTCATTTGAGGCTGAATGGTGATGGTATTTTTTAGCAGGCTTTACATTGCACAATATTTTGACATTTACCCGTCCCAGTGTTTAGGATTGATACCCGTCTTTCCCGTGGATTTGCTAATAATAGAATTATTTGTTCGATAAGGCTTCACAGTCTTCGATATTTTTATATTTCCCGTCTCTTATACATGTAAATATAGTGAATTTTTATTTCAGGCCTCCCTTATAAAACCCCTCCCGTTCGAACCCAAAAATTTTAATATAACTTATAATCATGGAAGAATTAATGCTAATTGACATACCGAGTTTTGTTAAGTTCGGTTCAGCCGTTATTGCCCGCTAAAGTTTTAACGTATAACTCATTTATACTTAGGTATACGACAAAAGTGTATATAACAAAAATTACTCCAAATAACAAAATAAACAACTTTTGTTATGTTTATATTTGCGGAAAAACCAATAGGAAACGAAATATCGCTATTTTTAATTTCAGGCTTCCCTTATAACCCCCACTCCTGTTCGTCTCAGAGAATTTTAATATAGCCTAAAGTCTAAGTTGGGTTAGTAGTAATATACATACCAAGTTTCATAAAATTCGGTGCAGCCGTTTATGCGTGAAAAGGTAACAAACAAACAAACAAACAAACATACACGAAAGAAACAAGATGCAGATATGGTGTCTATGACATGTGAAACGAAAAGTTATCGTGAAATTTCGCGAAAAAAATCAATGTACAGACAGAGGTTACAATTTTATATATATACTAGCTCAGATACCCGGCTACGCCCGGGAATTCATTTGAGGCTGAATGGTGATGGTATTTTTTAGCAGGCTTTACATTGCACAATATTTTGACATTTAGCCGTCCCAGTGTTTAGGATTGATACCCGTCTTTCCCGTGGATTTGCTAATAATAGAATTATTTGTTCGATAAGGCTTCACAGTCTTCGATATTTTTATATTTCCCTTCTCTTATACATGTAAATATGGTGAATTTTTATTTCAGGCCTCCCTTTTAACCCCCCTCCCGTTCGAACCTAAAAATTTTAGTATAATTTATAATCATGGAAGAATTAATGCTAATTGGCATACCGAGTTTTGTTAAGTTCGGTTCAGCCGTTAGTGCCCGCTAAAGTTTTAACGTATAACTCATTTATACTTAGGTATACGACAAAAGTGTATATGACAAAAGTTACTCCAAATAACAAAATAAACAACTTTTGGTATGTTTATATTTGCGGAAAAACCAATAGGAAACGAAATATCGCTATTTTTAATTTCAGGCTTCCCTTATAACCCCTACTCCTGCCCGTCCATAGAAATGTTGGTATGGCTTATTATAATGAAGGCCTCACTGCTAATACACATACCGAGTTTTATTTAGTTCGGTTGAGTCTTTTTTGGCAAATAATATTGTTGACTCCCGCTATAATTTTTAGCGTATAACGCATTTAAACTTCGGTATACGACAAAAGTATATATAACAAAAGTTACTCTAAATAACAAAATAAACAACTTTTGTTATGTGCATATTTACCGAAAAATCAGTACAAAACGAAATATCGCTATTTTCAATTTCAGGCTTCCCTTATAACCCCCACTCCTGTTCGTCTCAGTGAAATTTAATATAGCCTAAAGTCTAAGTTGGGTTAGTAGTAATATACATACCAAGTTTCATAAAATTCGGTTCAGCCGTTTATGCGTGAAAAGGTAACAAACAAACAAACAAACATACACGAAAGAAACAAAATGCAGATATGGTGTCTATGACATGTGAAACGAAAAGTTATCGTGAAATTTCGCGAAAAAAAATCAATGTACAGACAGAGGTTACAATTTTATATATATATATATATATATATATATATATATATATATATTTATTATTATTTACAGCTTCTCTAAAACAATCATATGGAGTTTGTAGGATTGATTATCCACGTGACGAAATAAAACACTAATAACATTTCATATTCTTTTCTTTATTTCTCCCATAATACCAAACAGTAAACATGATAAGACATTTCAGCCTAGGCTTGGGATTCTTAGTTGAATTACTGAAAAGTTTAGTGAAATAGATTTGAAGTGAATAGCCATAATATATACGCAGAAACACACATGTTTGAACAGGCATCCTTTTCGTTACCAGCTAGCTAGAATCGATGGACTTTTGAAAGTATTTGTCAAAACTTCCATGAATACAGTCTTCGATTTTTTTTATGGGGAAATGTAGTATAATTGATGTTTCTACATTTGACATTTCAATCATAAGAACACGGACTAAAAAATGAAGCATAACTGTCATACGTTGGAGGCAAGCTGGTCCTGCCTGTAGACGGAAATAGCATTCCACTTGAGTAGGCTCATGAGTGCCCTCCACGCTAACCCTCATCCAATCCACAAGGTTTCAATACTAAAACAAATACTACATTCTTAAATAATATTTCCAAAAGATTGCTAATGGGTTTTATCGGTTTGGTACCTTCAACTTAAATCTTGGAATACAACATTGACTCCGTACTTAGAAAAAGACATATATCTGTTTTTGTTAACCTCCCTCACAATCCATACTTAACCCTAGAATACTAATATACGTCTCCGCTACGTAGGCTTCAAAGGAAAATCGGTTGCCGCCATTTTGTTTTTCGTAGTTTGAAGTTCCCCCTCCAATGTAAGCATCTAGTGTTTAGTTATCCACAGGTTGCCGTCAAGAAAACACAGTTATTACGCCATATTTAGTGTTTTCTGCAATAAATAAGGTAAGTCACTACGTCTTTAATACGTACAATAGTTTGTGTAGATTTTTTTATACACGTCACAGCAGCGCATGATAGTAATAGTGTATTATCATAATATACGTCGCCGCTACGTATGTTAGTAATTCAGTAATAATGATGTCTTATGATTTCAACTAGATAATAAATAGTTTTAGGGTCCAGTGAAAATTTACTCGACTATAGAGGAAATTCTTGGAGTCATGTGTGAGCTATGTGACGAAGAGCAAGAAACTGAAGGTAACTTGGATTACATCGAAAATTCTGATGACTCCGATGAAGACCCCGAAGAGAAGATCGAAGAGAAGATTATTGAAGAAGTTATCCATACCAACTATTTCAAACGAGCTGAAATTAGTTATCAGACAAACTTTGAAATTAGACAATCGCTCTGTACCACAACAAGTTGAAGTGACGAATAAATTTGGAAAAGATGTAGATGTAGATGAGATTGTTGTCGGGGCGATCAACTGCATGGTTATTACGCCCTTCCATTAAATTTGGAAAAAGATCATACTGTTACTTCTGCCACTACAGTAAAAGAAAGATGACAAAGTCCTATTGTGGCACCTGCAATAACGCAATTTGCGGTCAGCATACTAATAAAATGTGTCCTCAGTGTGCGAACGACGGAAAGTGATTGATCATTTTTTTTTTCTTTTTTTTTTTTTTTTTTTTTTTTTGTAGATGTTTCATTTTATTGACTTATTTTCTAATATTTTTGTTTCATTTTATAATAATTGCACATAATATGTTATGTGAAATAAAAATTTGTTAGTGTTTAAAAAACTGTTTTTTTTATTCCACCTTAAATAAAAAAAAAAAAAAAAATCTTACCTACGTCACCAATACGTACATTAGTTTTAAACGCCTTCTCTGAGACGTAAGTATACGTATGGAATACTTTAGTATTCCAGGGTTAATATTATTGCCCTAAATATTTACAAAAGTCTTAATTTTGCAATTCTTTTAAAACGTTTAAATACCCAGTTTCTTTCAAATATGGATAAAATGATCCAATACTTATGTTAGGGTATTTTATTCTAAATGTAGATCTATATAAAGTGGTACATACAGAAGAAGATTCGCTGAGGTCGTAGGTTTCTATCGAGGGCGATTTTTCTTTTCAAGCGCTTAAAAAAATGCCTGTTAATATCACATATCAATTTAATTTAAATTGATAGTATTCCAATATAACAGTATTTTACAAAGTGATGAATAGGTAGGGAGGTGAGGTTTATATATCTTGGTATCTTTTGAATAAAAAGGTAATCCCTCACTATATATTTATTAGCATAAAAAGCACAGTTAAAGGCCAGAACTCAGGGGGTCGATAATTCATATTTCCGTTATGAGTTCGACAATTTTGCTCTAAGTTTTTATTTAGAAAAACGTGGGTTTTGTGTATTGTTTTCGAACGAGTAAAGGTTAAAGATTTACGGGCAATTCGAATATTTTTTCTTTAGGAAATGGAGCTATTGAGTTCCCTCACATGACAAAATTACACGAAAGTTCTTTCAAATCACTTCAAAGCCAAAGTAAATAAAATGTTTACTATATAATATTAATTTTATAATAAATATAATGTTAATGCTATTGTACCAGTTTTCCTGCATACCTATCAATATAATTACAGGGTAATCTAGTTTTATATAACGTTCAGCTAGTTACGTTTAATGAGCCCAACATTCCGAGATAGTTATGTTTTATTTCGGTATGGTATGGACCCTAGACATTAATTTGGTTTGAAAGATGAAACTGAAGTATATACGCTAAATTCTAGCCACCTAGACAAAACTCTAATCAGTTTCTGTGTGAGGAGCGTTTATTTACTATTGGAGATGATTATATGTGCAGGAAAATTCTCACATTGAGTCTGGTGCTGGTGTGTTAGTTATTACTAGGTGCAGTAAACCCCCATGCAATATCATTATCAACTGATTTTACAATTTTCGAAAAGAGTCTACACTATACCTCTAGTTTTAGAATCCCCTTGGTTATTATTCCCCTTGGTTATTATTGAACAGTTGAGTGACCGCAATCGAAGCCAAATTTATGATGATATTTGATTCTATATTTGTTATTCCCATAAGCAGATAATTTTTTTCAAATATTCATGACATCGTATTTACTAACCGAAATGGGCGGTATAACTAGAGCTATCAGATCCCTTTCTTGGCATATTGAAAAATATTAATTTTTTGGAAAGTGTCTCCGCCGAATTCATGATTTGGCCATGACTGTATAATAGTTATCCAAGTCAAAACAATGTTGGGAACAAGATCTATATCGTATCTTGTTTTTAAAGTTTTGGAAGCTGTTGATTTGAGGATGAACAAAAGATACTTAGATATAGTATCGAAGGACATTTGAAGAAATATTTTGAAAATCACGCCACCCTCAGAGACTCGATAAAAAAAAAAAAAAAAAAAAAAAAAATCTGGTAAGACACGAAGCGAACACCGCAATTAGTTCAAAAGTTTAATAAACCACAGCCTTTCCCCAGTTTGTGGCTAATTGAGACGAACTCGCCACTCAAGGTTTACCATATGAGATGAAGACCAATGCTTTAACTCACATGACCAACATGATCACTTGATTTTATCGAGTGTTAATAGAAAACAAAACAGATTTCCGCAATGTACCAAATGTTTTTACATCCTTGTAAGATGTACTGTGTGTATTGCAATCGGGGAAAAAAGTAGGTTGCAACCTACTTCTGTCAGATTGCCACCCTGTACAACACCCCCCCTGTTTGTCTATTTAATTGAATAGAAGTGGAATCACTGATGTGGTGTCCAAACCTGTTTTATTTTAAAAAAATATAAAGTTAAAGGTGTTAAAGCGTTGACCTTAATTTCACGTGGTAAACCTTGAGTGGGGAGTTCGATTCCCGCCTGGGCAAACAAATTTATTTAGTGACGGAATTCGTTGAATAAACTCCTTGGTACCACCCTTGCTAGAAATGGGAAGTAAGTAACCTGTAGATAACCTGTTCCAATTAGCCTTAGGAGCAAAACGTGGACGTTAATAAATAATTTAAATTTAAAAGGTATATATTAAGTAGTAATTATTTACTTCAAAAAAGAGGGTTTGTTTCTGATCCGCTAATTTTCACTTTTTCGACTTTATATTAGTCATAGGTCGTAAGAATCTATGAGACATTTATGAACCAGAATACTTTGAAACAGAAGGCTTTTATTTTTGCATTAATCAAACATTCGAACATCTTTAGGTGCAAAACCCGCTTTTATATACCACAATAGTTATTACAGCACAGGCAATGCTTGGCAGTCCTTTGCGGTGGATAGGTAAAGCTGGTTATTTGAGAAAAATATACTGGACTTAGAGCAAGAAAAAATAGGTGTCCAGTACAGTTTATTTGGCTTTATGGTCGTCACTTTTAGTTAGAACTAAACGATTTATATTGAAAATGGTAGAGCACTTTTCTAGAAATTTATTAAAATCATCAGAAGAACTATCTTTCTTAGTAGATGGCTATAAATAATAAAATATATTAATTAAACATCTCAGCAAAATCTGAAAGTTATTCCGTTCGTATCGAGGATAAATTGATAAATATTGGCTATAAGAGAAGGAAAGAGATTCAGGAAGGGCAGGAGATCAAATTGGGTTAATGGACTCACGAGTTGGCCTATTAACGATCGACTTGCCAAATTAAATAGCTTGGGATAGCGATGGGATGACCGATAAACTGGCGAGCCATCAACCCTCACCTAACGACATTGGACGCTCACCCTCTTAACAAATCTTTGAAGATCACGGAATAAGGGCCAGTAATAGATAATGCAATGTTAAAGAGAATCAAAGAAGTAATGTACACAACCATACTGGAGTGGGTGCTCATTGTGAGACACTTGTCAAGAACTAGTTAATCCCTAAGATCAGATGAACCTTAAATTATTTTACAGTATAAGAAACTAATGGGCCACCCTTGAAATATAGCAATACATAATTGGCATAGTAAATTAGAAACCAGTTTGAATGAAGGGCTCAGCATTTCGCCTGGCTCCCCATTTCGACGGACTGCATGGATCAATTTTGGAATAAAGGAACCTTTTTAGAAGTCCAAACTATAATTAATAAATTTTAAAATTTATTTATGTTTCGATGTACAGTAAGTATATTTCTATATTTCGGGCTTTCTGTTATAGAAGTCCTGTCAAAGGTGATAATTCGAGGTCATACGTACACTTTTGATCTCAAGACGCTAACAACGGTGGTCTGTCAAAATAGCTGAAATCTGTTGTGTTCGGAACTAATTTTCAATCAGTTAATTCCAGTATTCTCCTTGTATAGTGTTAATAAATATGTATCATGCAAGCATGTGGAATGTAATATTTTATTTATTTTTTCTCCTCATAGTAAACCTATGAGGAGTTATTTTTTTGAATACATGTTCCATTGCCACATGGCATATATGCAATATGTGTAAGCTTCGTAATTCAAAAATATTTGCACTGAGAGAATAAGAGGGGCGTGAGAGAAGGGAGCTCTAATATATCAAAAATTAACAAATAAGATTTTTTTTTTCTTTTTATATATAAATTCCTTCATTCATGATTTCAATTGTTTAGTTTATTGTGGATGATGAAAACACCCTCAAATAACATTGAAGTAACGAAGTTACCTCCCAAAAGACTAGGAGTTATCCTCAACGTAATAACGAATTCAGACTTGAATACACTCTTCCAATAATATTAATAAACAATAACAAAAATAATACTTTTTCTTTTCACATTCCATATTGGGTCCTCATTAAACACAGATTTGTAAATCTGCTTATCCTGCATAAAATATAATTTGATTTAAAGGAATGATTATGAGCCCACCGAAGATCATTGTGGCGAGGTGGGTATTGATTTTCTATGCAAATGGAATAAATATAAAGGGCACTGGACCAACACGTCTAGAATCAGAAATTTCCCAGAGATCTTATTAAACACCTCCACATATAACCCGAATTCAGGAAAGGTAGTTTAGTATTGTCTTAATTAAAGAAACTATCCTAAAGAGAATGAATTGTATGACATAGGCCAGTCATTTTTAATATCAAAAATGATTTAAAGGTCAAACAAGTGGCTTATTAGCAGGCTTTAGGGTATAAATTTTTAATCAGTTTTGATTTTACAGGGACAAAAATAATCTTGAAATCCAACGGTTGTTGTCTCCAAGAATTTTCTGGAGGCAGACTATTAGGCTCATCCAAGTATCAGGTTACACAGCAAGCTTTTCATTTTGAAGCCGTCATTCTTAGAATGGTCTGTAACGTAAAATAAATTGGTTCCTGCCAAATTTAAATTGTAAGTCAGAGCTTTAAACATTAGAGTTTTATTTACATAGATGTTGTTTTGGGAGAGCCTTCACATTATATTTCCCCATTATTCAATTTTTTTTTTAATTTCTTTTTTGTAGTCCAGGTTAGTTCCCCCCCCCTCTCTCTCTCTCTCTCTCTCTCTCTCTCTCTCTCTCTCTCTCATCTATTTCTTTTAATGGCTTATTTGGCTTTTGTGATATATTCAAATACACCAATTTATTTCATAGTCATCCAATACAATGATTCATTCTTTTGTTTTATACATATATCTTTTTATCATATGGTAAATACAATGTCACAGCTCTCCCCATTTAAAGACACTGGGAAAATGTAAAAAAAAACAAAAAACATAGTCACGCTCAGCAATAGTTCCGTACTTCGAAAACCGGTTTCGAACTAGCTTTCACCTTATCAGCTAAATTTCCAACAAATGTCTTTGTTGTGGGAGTATTAGGACCTTTACGGCTTGTTGCAGCTTCCACTTTAATAGGCTGTCCATTAACAATGTACCCATTTAAATTCTGTATTGCATCTCATCCGGACTCTTCATTTTCCATATGCACAAATCCAAACTCCGTCAGATTATGACCAATACAATTTTGATTGCTCCCATTTTTCCTTTCTTCTGGTACCAACTGTACCATTTGGGGGATTCTTTTTCTTCCGTCCTCTCGCTATTTTTTAATCCTCGTCGCCAATGTAATATATTCAAATACACCATTTCATTTCATAGTCACAATATACAGTGATTCATTCTTTTGTTTTACACGTGAGTCTTTTAATCATTTGTTACATACAATGTATCAATATGCCCCTGCTATGATATTGGCTTTCTCATTTCCCGGTATCCCACAGTGAGAAGCAAGTCAAATAAAAATATTCTTTTTATTTATTGTAGGTAACCCAAAGATTATTTTGAATATCTTAAAAAGGTAGCAAACCTTTCTGCTTTGATTAGATTTTAATGCACCACTTATTGAGTCACTAATTATGCCAGATTTCGCCTTGGTTGGGGCATTTGTATTGCTTTCCTAGTGAAATACAATTCTCCTGTAAAACCCAACCGCAATCTTTATTTGGTAAAGAGTGTACATGAATATTGTATCTCCTGTGTACATTACTGCTCATCCAATGTACTCGTTTTTGCTCTTTGGTGCTTTAGTAAATACTTGTGTTTTCTTGATAGCTAATTAATATTTCCAAAAACCTTTGCTGCATTATTAGTTTGGCAATTTCCATTCTTTTTTCGTTTCTCGAAGATATCGTTTATTTCCAGATACAGATCAAAATTATTCACTGATAATGGCCATTAATTTAAAAATGGAAAATAAAACCAAAGGTAGACTTTTAACAAAACGGCATTCACTTTCTTAATACACAATATGAAATATTAATATTTTAATTTTCAACATTTTCATGAAGAACAGAAATTATGAACTTACTGTTGAATTTATGGGTTGGCTACACTGTTAGAAATGCAATGCAAACATAAATAGCGAAGGGACGAACAATGAGATAAAGGAACAAAGGAAACTTAGACATGTAGGTTGAATAAAATTGGTCTTCTGTCAAGTGAAACTGGAAACTTCGTGTGACGACGTTGGATGTCAAAGGCTTGATATTCAACTAAAAAACTACTTTTGCTACTGAATAGAAGGATCTTAACACACTTTATTCACCACTGATTCATTATTTGATTTAGTTGTTCGAAACCTTTTCTTATTATTTAGCTAGTTAAGGAAACAATTATAGATAGATTTCTATAATTTGAAAAATAAAGTGTCATTGATTTCATTTATCATATTAATTAAATTCAAACCAGTAATTGAAGTTCAAACACACAGTAAATCTTCACAAAATCATGTCTTGTAACTCATTACTCAAGCAAAATAAAATTAATGAAATATTTATTAAAAATACCATCTACCAAGAAGACAAAAATTGGCAAGAAGAGGTATTAACAAAACATAATATTTGCAAACGCTATTTTGAATAATACAATGGAAGGCATACAGTAAATACCGTCAGTCAATATATACTGCGTTTAGTATTTCACATCTGTCTAAATTGGTAATGTAGGCACTGGCCTACGTTGAATCTCAGTGGGTTCAACTATACTCCGCGAATATACTTTTTTGCTCTTGCAATAAGTGTTTTTCAGTACTCTATTTAAATTATTTCATTCAATGTGACTATACGATATTTCGTTTTAATAGATCAAATATGACATAGTAAATAATTTATGAAGCATATTATGATAAGCAAAAAATCTGATGTAGGCACCACATGAATTCCTTAGTCAATTTCGATCAAAAGGGTAGATGCACGACTAGACGCAAAAATTTCAGATACGAAATTTCAATTTTCTAAGGCTAGCCATTTTGCGAAGTAGGTAAGTACATACCTATAAATATCAAGACAAAACTAGTTAAAATTAATTGGTAACGTATAATTCCATTAATTTTTTTTTTAAATGTTTCGATTGCAATACTTCCTTTACTTCGTACAAGGAAGTAATAAAACTAATAAAACTAGCGTGCATTTACTTCTGTTTCAGCTTTCTATATTTCAAAAGAGGTTTTTTTTTTATACTAGGTAATAGGTAAAGCGTTGGACTTTTGCAATATGGGTGCCTGGTCGAATATAGGGATTACATATTTATTTTATTCACTTGTGTGGTTACCAAGCCTTGATTAAGGGGTTGAACTTCTAGCTTTTCAAAGTTGCTTATTCAGCAATGTGTGTTAAATATGTAGCTTTTCGAGTTAAGAAGTTGAGAACTTAAGTCTCGGATGCGACAATCACAGCATAGGGTGTTGTCAAGAGGCCAATTGACTTCCCTCCAAAAACATGAAACTCTGGCCCTTCTATATGTCCTGAGCCGAACGTCTTCATTTTCATAATATAAGAATATTATTAGGAGATATCTGTATTTTGATAAGTTGTGAACTATTTAGCTATGAGAATAATTGGATCCTACAATTAAGAAAAAAAATAAATCCGGATTGCCCTGGTATTACTCATAGATAAGATAATATAATTCTTATACAGATTCATTTTTATGGCATTGAAATACGAAATCGTTTCCAACGTTTGCTTTTCAGTATTAATAATTTATATGTGGGATTTTCCGTTGACTTTAATAAAAAGAGAAAACAAAGTGATAAGTTTTCTACTCATTAAAATAGGTGAGCGAGTTCCTTCAGTATAATATTTGAAACCCTTGGAGTAGGAGAGGAGCCACATCAGCGTCCCCACAATGTTACACACTTTTAGACTCAAATGCTTTATATTTATGTATATATGAATATTTATGTAGTGCACATCTAAAACAGGGCATGCTAATGTTAGTGGAGCCTTTATAATCAGTG
Source organism: Riptortus pedestris (assembly GCA_019009955.1). Lineage (NCBI taxonomy): Eukaryota > Metazoa > Arthropoda > Insecta > Hemiptera > Alydidae > Riptortus > Riptortus pedestris. The sequence goes on from CM032228.1 coordinate 139,412,234, forward strand.
GGGGCACCGCTCTAGGTTATCTATCAGATAGACGAGGACTTTTTTTGGGGTTGAAATCCAAGTGTCATGTCTGATGGCTTTCAAATAATCACTGGCATAAAAAAAGGAGACTAATTTTATCTAAACAGTTTAGCCACGCCCTGAAAGTGTCTATTTGAAAAAAAGTATATTTGTGGTCACAATAAACTGCAAATTCATGCAACACATGGTATATAAATTTAATGCTTTGTTCATTTTAATGTGAGTATCTTTTGAGCAGAGACTTTATAAGCACTTTAAATTTAAATTCAAAATGGATACTTTCTTTTTAAGATTATATTAAACCTACAATTTAATGTATACATTTTTGTGTATTAATGAAGTTATTTATTTATATGATATATTTAGATAGATATTTATTTCTATACATTATTATTGATGACGTCTAAATTATACCTTTATTTTTAAGTTTTCTTTCAGCAAAATTATTTCCAAATATTAATTCATTCATTACTATTGTCGTGACGTAATGTCAGTTTCTTGCTTTATACTCGGTTTGTTATCAATTAAAAAGAAATTAAAAATATCATCCGGATGAAAATGAAATGAGTGAAATGATTTTATATTTTGGATAAGTTGAACAGTTGTACTTAAAAAAAAATCTGCCTCTCTCTCTCTCTCTCTCTCTCTCTCTCTCTCTCTCTCTCTCTCTCTCTCTCTCTTTCACGTACGCACGCACGCGCGCGCGCGCGCACACACACACACACACACACACACACACACACACACACACACACACACACACACACACACACACACACACACACACACACACACACACACACACACACAGACAAACACACACACACTCCCTCTCCCTCTCATACATATTTTAGGATATTTGTCTATTATGCTCTAAACTTTGTATCACCTTTATAAAGCTCTAACTAAGGGATTTGTATCTAGATTTTTCAGCCATTTCTACTGTTCCGAGTTTTACTATACCATTATTCATTGATGTTGTAGAGTTGGGAAATTTTTCAATTGGAGTATCGAAACAATTTCTCTTTTATAAGAAATATGTCAATGCTCGTTCTAAATATCTGTTATGCAATTATTGCTTAAACTAAGCAGATTTCCCAATTCAATTGTAATCCTTGATTAATTTACAAAGGCCAATCCAAATTCCATTCTGTCATTGGAATTGCTCTCAGGTGACGTCAGATGGATCTCATCACATCTTCAATGCCTCTCATCTACCCGACTTAAGCCACAATGTAAACAACAATAGGTCGAATTTAAGCCATACCATATTTCGTAATACATTGAACATTTGAGAAATTCGCATTAGGTGGAGTAGAATTAAAGGCTAAAACTACTAAAAAACAATGTCTGACATTTGCTTCCTTCCTGGAATGGGAGTGTATGTTAAATGTGGCTGAAATAAATGATCAAATGATTCGCTTAATATTCAAATTAGAGCATAAGTAGAACATTAATAACTAATTAATAATTAACAAGATTGAATATAAATTTTTCGATTTAAAAAATAAAGGAGATATTTTGAAATTTTTATTTTACCCCTTTAATCCTCCTCTTCCTACTGGTCCGATTACGCCCAATAACAAATATTATATTTAGCATTAAATGAATTCATTAAATTTTACGTTTTGTAGCTATCAAGTAAATGTTAAGGGACCTAGAAAATATATTCTTTTTAGATGACATCATGTCGAAGATGTTTGCATGCATCTTACTTAGTAAAGGTTAGAAGAAAACCATATTTGATATTTAAGCTAGGAATAAGATTTTTCATATCTAAGCTTATGGTTACAATGAGATGAGGAAGATTGGAAGTATACTGAGGGCTGAAAACTAATCAATGCAAATATGTCAGTTAATATTCGTGATAGAGAAAAATGTACAGAACAACATCAATAGAAGATTAAATTGATAACAAAATTGGTTGTATACAATGTTGTGATTCTTCGCATAATACTAATGGAGATATTTTGGAGATATGGACATAATTTTCGAAATTCCTCCCTCTAAACCTTCCCTCCTCTCGGTCCGATATTAGTCATAGACAAACTTGATCTGTAGTTTTACAAGAAACGCTTATATATAGATAGAGTGTGAGAATGATAAAACAAAAATTACGGTAACAGGCAAATATATATAATCCCCCTCTCCTCCCGATTCCAGTGGTTAATGAACTTGATCTTTAGTTTTCTATAGAAGGTTTAAATATCGAATTTGTTAAAGATAAAACGTAAATGTGATAGAGCTTTATCAGATGTGTTTATATATAATTTAGACATCATTTTCGTCATTCCATAGGTAGGGTCGGTAGACATTTGAAAGATTTCGAAACACGGCGTGATTACAATCTCGATCCCTCTTAAGGGAAATCTGCTAAAATTCAAGTACCTCGGATAATAATTGAGTTAGAGAAAATTACGTAGAACAAGAAATGTACATGACAACTTGGCGAACAACAAATGTAGATGAATACTTGATGAACAATCTTGGTGTAAAACGTTTTGGTGAACTATACTGGAGATATGTAAGATTTCAACTCTCTCATCTGGTTACCACACTTTCTAGTCAAATTGCGGTCATTAGTAAACATGACCTTTTATTTCATAAACATAAATATGACTTATTATAAACAGTTTCAATATCGCGTTAAACAATGTTAAAATAAGAATTGCGGACGTTAGAGACACACATACACATATAAATAAATAGAAATTTACAAACACACACAAACAAGTACACGTATATACGTCCGTCATTTCGTAAGCATTTGAAGTTTGTTTTATAGACGTTGATCAACAAACTTCAGTAGTTGATTTTTCTTGTGGGATATCTGCTAATATTACTCTTTCAGGATGATTCTGACCTCATGTGGCAGCTTTTACTAATTTTCTTGGTGCATTAGATATACGAATGCTATTTTTCTGAAGAAAGTCATAAGGTTGACAGGTGGGTAAGGTGAAAGATTTATTGATGGTTTCTAGTGTTTATCTGGGCTTACCAGGATAGGTGTATAAGGAAGAGGAATGCCCCCGGTACTACGAGGTCGTCGCTGCCGACGCCCCACCTCCGGTGGAACGCTACCAGACCCGGCATCCCCCTGGGCTGTGTCACATGGCAGGATACACTACGCGCTCACTCACTCCAGCTGCGAGGGTGGCTAGCGGGAGACTGCCAGCTAGGGAAAGGTTTCCCGCTCTCTCCGCTACCCGCGCCACCTTACTACTCCCTCTTATGAACCAGCTGTTTGTCAATTCTTTATCATTTCGAGATAGGGAATCGACCAATATCTTGAAAGGGATAAGCTTTAGAGATTTCCTTTAAGTGAAATCAGCTATTGTGGTTAGAGATATGACGCGAGTTTTGAAAAATTTCTTCAAGTGTCCATTGATTCCACCTAGTAGATAACGAAAATTATCCATTCAAAATTATATATATATTTTTTATATACATATAAACAAAGAAATTAAGCTGCCCTCTTTCTGAAGGTACCTGTATGGTCAGCCTCCTAATCTGCCAGTATATTTGCAATATTATTATTATTTTTTATTTCCTTTTGTTTATATGGTATATGGGAATTTGGAATTTTATAAAGTGAATGGAGGAAATTTGGGAGGTATCTCAGGTGAGAGTGCAGCTTAAGGTTTTTTGATGGAGGACTCCTCTTGAACCAAACAGTAGCCCCATAACCGTCCAGTCTTGGATTTGGTATTTTTCAGAGAAATAGAGGCAACATGGTTCGTATATTCCTTTCTTCTCTTGATCCACCTCGTCTGCTTGATTTTTGTTCATCTTTTTTTAAATTAAGCCCTTCTTTTCATTTTTCATGAAGGTCTACAATGTCTGCTCTTCTTTTAGTGCCGTCTGAGGAATTGCAAGTCACCTCTTCGAATAAATCCCAATCTGGGTGCTTCTTATTCAAGAGGTCAATTTGAGTCCGGACACTATGATGCCGTGAATTACGCATCTGCCTGCGCCATTGGCAGGGATCTAGGACATGGGAAAGGGTTTCAATCTCACTACCTAATAGGTGTTTCCTAGGTTCCTTCCTGGGAAAGAGCGAACTGGCACTAGGTTCACATTCATCTTCACCGCTGTTGTCCATTCTAATGAAGAGAGCCCTTTTTTGTCAGAAATCCACGAATCACTGGCATCATATATATTGGTTTAATATACTTAACTTTTGGTCAGGCTTGAGGAAGCTGGAGGATGACAGCTTGTTTAGTTTTTCAACCAGCGTGCTTGTGAGTTTCTCAGTATCGAGGCAGATTTCTTGCTGAAATGTAACTCCCAGATATTTTATTTTGTCATTTCAGCCGATACTGAAAATTGTTTGCCCGTCCATAGTTGTAATTTCTTGCTTTACCAATTTGCCTTTTTCGATTATTATTGCCGTGCTCTTTTTTTACCTTTAGGCCAATTTTTTAAAAAAACAGTCAATTGCCTGCTCGATCAAGAGTTCGGCTGAAGCTTTATCTTTTTCAATAAGAGCTACATCATCGGCAAATCCGCAGCAAGAGAGATTTGGTGAATTTTCAATCAATTGGTATCCGTAGGCACTGCACACATCTTTTTCACCGAACTCTTGGAATACGAAATCTATCGCCATGTTGAAGAGAAAGGGTGATCCCCCTGGCCCACTATATATACCGCTCTAGCGTTCGCAATTGATGCCTTATCGTTACCAAACTCGATGTATAAGCATTTTATGTAAAAAGAAAGATCAAGTTCGTTAACAGCTGAAGTCGGACTTGGGGAAGGGGATTTAGAGCGGGGATTTTGGAAATTCGAAATATCTCCATTATTATGTGTCGGATCGAACAATTGTATAGAGTCAATCTTATTGAAAATGTAATCATCTATAAATGTTGTTAGGTATATATTTTCACTAGATTGAATATTAACCGAGATATTTCGATATTTTAGTCTTCGGCCAACAATAAATCTCCTCTCTTACTCATGTCATATTAACAATAAGCTTTTATTTAATGAAAAACTTTATTTGAAGCCATAATACTAAATATTGTCCTTATTGAACTATTACGTTTTGAGATAAATGCAAATACGTGACTCAAGTGGAAAATCTGCTTAGTTAACGCAGCCCCTTTGTGACGGACCTATTTTTTATTCTAAAGAGGGTGGGTCTGGCTGTTGTGGCTACATAGAAATCTCAAATCGCTTTTTCTATCTGCCCTTCCATTCAAAATTTCGCATGGTCTATATAGTTTTCAAATGGTTGTATATAGGGGATTGTACTGGATGGAATCGAAAAAATTAACATGACGGTGGGAGATGAGTAGATACTAAACTAACATAGGTACTAACTCTTCTCATTGCTTCATGAAGAGTGAAGAATAGTGTTCACCAATAATTCTCGACATCGTTTCCAGTATTATCATTTAAAACTGTTCTGAATAATATTTTATTAAATACATATCTCTTGAAAATTGCCAACACCTTATAGATCGTTCCCAAGAAGTCTAAATTATTTAGGCAACCATGGGGTATATTATAGCCTCTAAAACAAAGTTTCTCACTTGTTTATATGTTAGCAGATATTGTATGTCATAAAAGCAAAGTGTAATAATGTTGCTGGATTTACAGCCTAATTCATTAAGAGTTAGCTGCATTCAAATTTTATTTATGAATGATATTCACTTATTAAAGGAAATTATGCAATAACAAATGGCTCATATAATTTCGCTATAACATCCTTGATCTTACTGTGATTCCATCACTATCGAGCAATGAGTTATGATGAAGTATCTTTACTAAACTTAAGCCTAATTATTCATTAATATGCCATTTCTATTTCAGACAATAGAAGACTTTCAATATTTGATAATTAATTCATAAATAAGTGTCTGTATTTGTTCAACGTAAACTATGGCGTCTAGTAGCGATGATCTGACACCAATTAATATTATTTTTCAGTTAATATTCCAAATATTATAACAAAGTGATTTTGCCACTAACAATTTTAAAAAAAAGTCCGGCATATTTCCCACGTGCAGGTACGACAATCTACTGATCTCATCTCACTATATGACCTCTATTTCTAAATAAAAATATGAGTAGAAACAGGGGTTTCCTGAAGACTGTAAACAAGAAAGTAAGAGTAACTTGCTTAATATTTATGTTATATTTAAGTTTTGAAAAATGTATTCAACTAAAATCGTAGAACATCACTAATTTAACAAGATTTGTCTTTTAACATTTTTCGGCCCGATTCATGATAAAGGAGATGTTAGCCATTATCGAACATGATCTTTAGTGTTGAGTGAAACGCTAAAATTATCAAGTACGGAATCGAAAAAATAAACATTTCCGAGTTTAGAACTCAAAATATGAAATGGTGACGTCATAACAAAGATACTAGTAACTCTTCCAGTAAAGATCGTTTGAAAATAATATTAGGTATTTAAGCTTTGAATAAAGTGGTTATCATCGTGGTTGATATAACAGCTTATTTTTAATATGACATGAGTAGGAAGCTGAAAAAAAAAATAAATAAAAAATGTAAATATCTTTTAATATTCAAGATAGAGGAAAAATGTACAAAACAACATTAATAGAAAATTACATATGCAATAACATTGTTTCTATACAATTTTTTGAAATCGCCCTCCCCCTTTAACCAACTCTCCTTCCACTGGTCCGATTTCTGTCGTTAACGAACTGGATTTTTAGTTTTACATATCGAGTTACATACCCATTTAAATATCGAGTTTCAAGCAAAGATTGCGACTGCTAGAGCGTTAACAAACATATATGTAGGGGGTTCCAAGTTCGCGTGCCACCCACCCTTAAAATCTGCAATTGTTTTATTGTGACCCCTGGCAAGTCTTTTCAGTCCATATTCAACCTCACAACCTTCTCCAGTACTTCTCCGGCGACCATAACTTTGGAATTTCCAATGGAATGCTATACTTTTTATGACGGATTCTTGTAGAAAATTAAATTCTAAATGTATTAGCAGATTTCCCTTAAGGGAAATCAGCTATTCAGGTCGTACTCATAACGCGATTTTCGAAAATTTTCTTCAAATGTCCATCGATCCTACCTAGGAGATGACGAAAATGAGGTCCGTTCAAAATTATATTTATATATCTATATCTATATCTATATCTATATATATATATATATATATATATATATATATATATATATATATATATATGTGTGTGTGTTAACGCTCTAGCGGTAGCAATTTTTGTATGGTCGTTACCAAACTCGATATTTAAACGCTTTATGCAAAAAGACAGATCAAGTTCGATAACTGCTGAAATCGGACCAGTGAGAGGGGGGGGGTTCAGAGGGGGGATTTTCGAAAATTCGAAATATCTCCGTTACCATACGTCGGATCAAAAACTTGTATAGAACCAATCTTATTCTAAATTAAATTTACTATAAGTATTGTTCTAGACATTTATTCTCTATCTTGAATATTAACCGAGATATTTGCATTTTTATGAAGACTGCGGTCGGCTATAGTTCGGGCCGATAACGGATGAGTTTCCCGCCAAAAGCTAGTTCGGCCCTTTGCCGTTACTGTTCGGCTCTCATATGGAGATTTTTCTATTGTATAACTTCACGTGGGAAATCTGCTAAGTTTACGCAGCCCCTGCAAGACGAACTTTTGTTTTTTTCGATTTGACGCATCTTTTAGCAGTAAAGAAAATACCAAAAACACGATTTTAAATCTTTATGTCAGAAGGGGTTCATATGATTGAAAATACATCGGCAAAAAAAGTTGTAGCTAAAAGCATTATCTTTGAAACAAGACTACGGGAAAAGTACTGTTTTCTGAAATTAAAAAAAAAAAATAAAAAACCCCATAATACTTATGACAAGAGACCAATTATAGATTGCAATAGCGATGTTTTAGTACCAAATAACAACAAAATTCATGAAGGGAAAAGCTATTAATGATATAAGGTATCTTTCGTAAACTTTGGATTTGCTTATCAACATTCTAGCTGTATGGGCTTCGTTGAGATTGAGATTTTTTGGTGCATAGTTATTTTAATTCCAATAGTGATAGGTTACAGCGAGTGCGCCGATGTGTTGGTGTCAGGGGAGTGTCGAATGAATAATGCTGCAGCCGCGTGTGTTTCTGCGCAGACATTTCCAGACCGCCACACACTGGAGCGATCCTTCAGTAATGTTGGACATTGGGGGAAAAAATAAAAATTTTAATTGGGGATTTTGATTGTATTGTTAGTACCCCAAAAACCCTTTTCAATTTAGCAGATTGATTTTTAGCCATATTATTGCAATGGTTTTTACATAATGCCATAATTTTTTTTTTACATCGAGCTGAAAATAATTTTATTTAATTGAATTCGCAAATCGCTTGGCATGCTTTTAGGAGTATATTGTCTTATTTACAACGTCGTCAGATCTTGCCTAAACTTGCCTATTCATTAAATATTTTACTTTTAGTGTTACCACTTTCGGTGCGGAAGACTTATTATACCTCCCACGGACCTTTCCCAACTACATTGCATATTGATTAGATTTCAAATCGTGGAGTGTTTGCTCCCAAGTTCATAAAGAACTTCTCCAACAAAGAAAAACGAAAATCATTAGTGATTTTAGGGAAAAAATGGGATTAATCGTTGACCAAGTGAACCAAGGATTGGGTACATCTAATGACGGAAACACGGCGCGTAAGTTTTTTGCGTTTCCTTACATTTCGGGGTTAATCACAGGAATAAATGTAAATTTAATTAAACGGTTTCCTATTATTTTGCAAGCAATATCGCCCAACGCTTTGATCAATACAAAAAGTTTACCAGAGAAACAGCTGAGATATTTGTGGATTTGTATGGATGGTATTACATGCCAGTAACAGTTCACAAACTGTTAATACATAGCCCGGAAATAGTCAAACACGTTATTGTACCAATTGGTATGCTGTCAGAAGACGCTCAGGAGGCTGACCATAAATACTTCCGCGCATACAGAGAATCTTTTTTTAGAAAATTTTCAAGGACGGCTACCAACAGAGATATTCTGAATAATTTGTTAATTAATTCAAACCCTTTAATATCACATTTAAGGCCAATACTTAACAACGATAGCGATCGCTTAGAAACAATATCTTCGGAAGTAAAAGAACTTCTAATTGAAAAATAAAAAACATTTGAAATTTTAGAAATGTTAGTTATTCTTCCAGCTTACAAATTCTCATTATTAAATTAAATACATAGATTTTTTTTTTTTAATTTTTATTCTATATATATTTTTGTTTACTATTTTAGTATTGCGTTTGTGAACTTCAATTTATTAAAAAAATAAAAATTTATAAAACGTATGTTGATATTATGTGTCTACAAATCACAATCTCTACTTAGTAAGCGATACATAATCTGAATGTACACATTTAAAATTCATCCTACTGTTATATCGCATCTGGCAAAATAGCTTAAAAAATTGCTGATGAGGTAGTTCAATAGTGTATTCGATGTGATTTAAAATGACACCAGAATCAATATTCTAGGACCAGTAGAAACGGAGATATTAATGAATATCCGGCTTACCCTATCACTCGCTCCAGTGTGCGCCACACAGTGGTCCAAAAGCCACAATATGCGGCAAAAACCTATTAACTTTGAAACTATAGTACTTTAAGAAAATGCTTTATAATATTTATAATATAAGTTGACGTTGTTGAAAATGTTGTTTTGTAATAGAATTAAACAAAGAACTAATCATGAATACGTTTCAAAATCTCTACTCGTTAAGGAGAATGCAAACATTTTCAGAAATCGCTAAAATTATAACGAAATTGATTAATTATAATCAATCCAAGTAAAATTTACACAAAAATTTATTTCGAATGAAAAAATAAAAACATCAATATGAACATATTATTTACATTTTCTTATTCAATTATTTTATTTATTGAAATTCATAATTCACTAAATAAATAAATCAATAAATTATTTTATTTAAATTTGAATAAACATAATAAAAGTTATATATAATACATATTCAAATCAATTTACATAGTAGCATATCCTGCCCAAAGAGTTATAAAATATATGCAACAAAAAATGAACGAATACAACTATTTTACGAAATAAAAATATTGGAAAAGAATAGGCTTCTATCCACTATCAAAATGAAAAGATCAGGATGCCATCAACGACATAAAAACGATGAAATATTCTATCAAAGTATTGAAAAATTATATATTCTTTATCAATAATTATATTTTCTTCATTCTCAAGAAAAAATCATATTTCGCTGACCATCAATCAAAACCAACCGACAAAAAGAATATATATATATATATATATATATATATATATATATATTCTTTTATGTATATATATATTTCATATATTTATACAAGTTGTAAGTTCTGGTGAAGAGAATACAACTTTAGTTCAAAACTGTTTATTGTTGGTAAATTTCTTTAAACCTCAATTTCTCACAAAAGTGGACGAAGGTGGATGAGATATTTATACAATAGTTACTCATGGGCTTCATCTTGAAGAAAATATAAGTTAGAGCTTGGAGCTTTGTGGAGCTTTTTTTGAAACCTTATATGAAGAAAGAAATTTAGGAATTTATCTCTATTTTGTTAGAACTCGTTTTAAGGGCTTATACGTAACGGATTAAAAACAAATTAGAAACCAACAAAAAGCTTGAAACACACAGTATTAACGTTGCCAGAATGAAATTTGTCAAGAGACAGTCTTAAGGGTCAGAATTTATCTTTTAAATTTGGCTTGGAAGTTAGATTATTTTGTGAAAACTAGGAATGTCGATTTAAATGTTATTTTATTGGCAATTGAAATTGTATTAATTAAAAAGGCCACCCAAACACAAAGGTACAACTTCTAAACTATAAAGAAATCAAATTCTCAAAACCAAATTTCAACTTTTGCTGAAAGAGATTTTTGCCGGCTTCGCACCACTGAGCGCCACCGTTATATATATATATATATATATATATATATATATATATATATATATATATATATATATAGTTACGGTCCATTTTAGCAGATTTCCCTTAGGGGAAATCAGCTATTGAGGTCGTACTCATGACGCGATTTTCGAAAAATTTCTTCAATTGTCCATCGATCCTACCCAGGAGATGACGAAAATGAGGTCCGTTCAAAATTATATATATATGTTACTGTAAAAACCCCGGAGTGTGGTAAATCCTACGATTTACCAGAAGCGTTAGTAAATGTCCGATTTTATCTTTCAAATCGGACTTTAGCCAGTAAATCTTAGGATTTCCCAAGAGGCTCGGTAAAAGCTAGAATTATTTCAATCAGGATGCGTCTTTCGGACTTTTACCAACAGATTTCGGTAAATCCTAACATTTCCAAGCGTCTGCCGGTAAAAGTTGGAATAAAGGTTATTTGAAATAAGAATTTTAGAATAAGCTTTATTATTATTTCTTACAGCATGGGAGAGAATTATGGAACTTTGAATTGCACTTCATATTAGCTAACTTCCACAAACATTTCTTATTTGAACATCCATTGGGCACTTCATCAGGAGACATGAAATTCTCGGTGTAAATTGTAAACTGATTACGCGTATATAATATATTCAATTTTTCTGAAGACTTTCCGAGTTGGTAGAACCCATCTTCTTTTTTGACGATCACTGCAATGCTTTTGGGGTCGATTTTAGATCGGTCGACATCTGGAAATTTGATCCTCACGTTCTGGCCAACTTCGGGATCTGGGAATTTTCCTTTCGTCATTTTTTCCATTTTCTTGGCCTGTCATTCAAGACCTCCCCTTGCTGCTTGGCGAATTTCTTTGACAGAGCACATCTTCTGTTTGGTGGCAGATAACTTATTATTGGCACTGTCTTGCATGGCTTCATAGGGAGAGCATTTGATTCCTTCGTGGTAAGCTCTGTTTTTCATGGCCTGAATAAACCTAATCCCCTCAGACCACTTTGAAGTATCATTGGTTCTCATCCATCCCTGTCCCAACTCCTCTTCACTGGACATTTACCAATGAGCCTTGGCAAATCCGCACATTTACCAAACAGCATTGGTAAAAGTACGAAATCTCACATTTATTTAACGTTTTTTGGGCATTTACCAAGGCCAAGCGGTAAAAGATCGAATTTCATCTAGATTTCGGACTTTAACCAGTGCTCTTGGTAAATCCTAGGATTTACAGGTAAGTCCTGACATTTACCACACTTCGGGGTTTTACAGTAATATATATATATATATATATATATATATATATATATATATATATATATATATATATTTGTCTGTTAACACTCTAGCGGTCGCAATTTTTGTTTAATCGTCACCAAACTCGGTATTTAATCGTTTTATGTAAAAATGAAGATCAAGTTCGTTAACGGTTGGAATCGGACCAGTGGGAGGGGGGGGGTTTAGAGGGGGGATTTTTAAAAATTCGAAATATCTCCGTTATTATGCATGGAATCGAAAAATTGTATAGAACCAATCTTATTGTAAATTAAATTTACTATAAATATTGTTATATACATTTATTCTCTATATTGAATATTAACCGAGATATTTCCATTTTTATGAAGGCTGTGGTCGGGTATTGTTCGGATTAGTTCGGCCGTTTTCGTAACTGATCGGCTCAGGTGGAAGCTTCTTCTAACCTTACCTGTCGTTTCTAACCTTACCTTAACTTCGTTACTTTGTGTGATTTATGCAAATACGGTCTGTTCATCCACCACCCCCCCCCCTTCTTTAGTTCTTGTACTTCTAAAATTTGAGCTGAAAAGATATAAATTGTTTTTGCAATTCAGAAGCCGTTTCAGTTGGGAATTTATTAAAATTAACTGAAAGATTTCTTATTACCGTTTGTATTTACTCATGGTGGGCTTGTATTACCAGTATGCAGATTTCTCTATTGTAAAACTTCACATGGGAAATCTGCTTAGTTTACGCAGCCCCTGCGTGACGGACTTTTTTATCGTCGCCGAAGACGGGTGATTGAAATAGAAGACAGACTGGAGATTCGTGCGCAGGGCAGGCTGCGCGAGTGACGAAGACAAGAAGCGATCGCCGGGGACAAGCGAGCAGCAGACAGCAGCGTCCACCTCGAGCTCCAGAGAGGATTTGGCTCCCGATAAACGCTTTGGCCGATCAGAATGTAATACAGTCGGAAGACAAGCAGATAATCTCATCGTACGAGAGGTAACAAAGTTATAGTTATTGAGTATGCACAATTCAAAAATAAAAGGCCTATTAATTTGTATTACTACTCCCATGGGAAGTATTGTTTAATCCTTTATTTATTTAGTATTTTTTTTTATTGTTCAGGTGATAATTATAGTTGATTTATTATTGTAAATAACTGATTTGTTTGGAGAATACTGGTTTCGTTGTTACCTTGGAAAACAAACAACCCCCCCCCCCCATAATATATTTATTTCTGCATATTGATATAAAGGCTTTCTAATTTTAATTAATAAACCCACACCCTTCCCCACTGAGCTGGGCAGTTTTGTTACCCAGTCTGTGGGGTATCAATATATATAATTTTGAACGGACCTCATTTTCGTCATCTCCTAGTTAGGATTGATGGGCATTTGTGAACATTTTTCGGATAACGCATCGCGTGTTTAACACTTGAATTGCTGATTTCTCGCAAGGGAAATCTGCTAACGGCCTGAAAGTGGTGTATTATTACTAGAGTATCATGAATATTAATGGAGATATTTCAACTTTTTTAGTTTTCAGCCCTAAGTAGATCCCTCCCTCATTCCTACTCATGTCATATTGACAGTATTGTGTTCTTTCAAGAACCACCATATTCCAAGCTTAAATACCAAATATTGTCTTCATTGAACGTTTACTGTGTGACATACATACTAATACGTAGTGTGATGACGTACTAAATTAAGATATTGGGGTCGTGAAACGAAAATATTTAATTCGTCTATGCCATATTCGATATTTGTTTCATTCCACACTAAATATAATATTATTTAATGGCTGAAAATGGGGGGCTTTAGAGGGGGGATTTTTTAAATTCAAAATTTATCTGTTATTATGCGCCCTTATAAGAAAATGTTATTGAACCAATCTTGTTAAACTACCTAAGGCTGAAAAAAAGAAAGCACAAATAACTCGCTGAATGCTTGAGTTACGACCAAACTGTTTCTTTTTTAGCCTTAGGTAACCCCCCCCCCCCCCTAAATAACAACCCAGGTCACACCGTCATGAGCTGTGTTCAAAAATATGAAAAATGAAGTTTGAAAACCATTGTTTTGAGAGGTAATATAAAAATTACAATCTTAAAACAGAAAGAAAACATCGGAATCGGAATATAAAAACAAAGGCCCAAAGCTAAGGATTAACTTGAATTGCTGATTCCAATACAAGTAATAAAACTGGTAAGTGATTAATAATAAATGATTCCTAATCCTTTAATTTAAAAGTAATAGCCATCAAGCATGCTACTCTTTAAGTAGTATTTGCGAATGTAAAGCCAAGAATTATAATCTGCAGTGGTTTTCAATCCGTAGTTGGTACCGCATAGACTTACTTTTCAATCCTTGAAGAAATGTGTCTTGAACAAAGGCTTGAAATGGCGCTTGACGTCGTTGTGTTCTCCGTGAGATTTTCAGCAGGGAGATATACGTACCGTGTTGGCATAAATGTCCTTCGGAGAAACACTCATAAAAATGTATGAAGGGACTGAAATCGTCCTACAGCGTGGTACAGTGAAGACTTAAAACACACACTCTGAAAAGAAAAGTCCGTCACGCAGGGGCTGCGTAAACTAAGCAGATTTCCCACGTGAAGTTTTAGAATAGAGAAATTTCACGAGAGTCGAACAGTTACTGAAACGGCCGAACTAGCTAATGACGGAAACTCACGACTAGACCCGAAGTTAGCCGATCTCATTTCGTTCGTTACAATTAATAAAAATGGAAATATCTCTGTTAATATTCAAGATAGAGAATAAATATATAGAACAATATTTATAGTAAATTAAATCTGCAATAAGATGGGTTCTATACAATTGTTTGATCCGACGTATGGTAACGGAGATATTTCGAATTTTCGAAAATCCCCCCTCTAAACCCCCTCCCCCCCACTGGTCCGATTTCAGCCATTAACGAACTTGATCTGTCTTTTAGCATAAAACGTTTAAATATCAAGTTTGGTAACGATCAAACAAAAATTGCGACCGCTAGAGCGTTATCAGACAAATATATATATATATATATATATATATATATATATATATATATATATATATATATATATATATATAATTTTGAACGGACCTCATTTTCGTCATCTCCCGAGTAGGATCGATGGACATTAAAGAAAATTTTCGAAAATCGCGTCATCAGTACGACCTCAATAGCTGATTTCCCTTAAGGGAAATCTGCTAAAAAAGAATAAAAGAGGGCTTAGCTAGCCAGCTGGGCCCAAAAGACGTAGAGAGCCGAAACCAGGAGAAGATTCTTGGACTCTCCTGACTGCGAAGCACTATCTTTAACAAAACTCTTTCACTACAACAAAAATTCTTACTCAATACAATTAAATACATAATCTATGTTGGCGAGAAGTGTAAACATATTATGCATAGAAAAGCCATAAGAAATTAGAATCATTATTCAGACTCCCAGAGCAACGAAGTCATGATTTCCTCAAGGAAGTCATTATTTCCGGATTTTTCATTTCCTGCTTCCCTTATTACCCCCACTCCTGCTCTTTCCAAGCAATGTTGATACAGCTTATAGTCATGGGAGAGTTATTACTGATTCATGTACAGAATTTCGTTTAGTTCAGTTGAATCTTAAGTGTCCAATAAAATTTTGACACCAGCTATAGTTTTTGCGTATATCTTGTTTATACTTCGTTTTACACTCAAGTCTATATAACAAAAGTTACTCTAAATATCAAAATAAACACCTTTTGTTATTCACATATTTGCCAAAAACCTAATAGAAAGCGAAATATCGCAATTTTTTGTTTGAGGCTTCTCTTATAACCACTACTCCTGTTCCTTCATAAAAATGTTAATATAGCTTATAGTCAAAGAGGCATTAATGCTAACCCACATATGGAGTTTAATTGAATTAGGTTTTGTCTTTGATATCCTTTAAAATTGTTCACACCCGCTATAGTATTTGGAGTACAACTTTTGCCATGTACATATTTGCCGAAAAACCAATAGGAAACGACATATCGCTATTTTTAATTTCAAGCTTTTCTTATAATCCCCACTCCTATTTGTCTCAGAGAATATTAGTATAGCCTATATTCTAAGTTGGGTTAATAGTATTACGCGTACAAAGTTTCATAAAATTGGGTTTAGCCGTTCACTCTCTTTATATTTATTTTGTATATGAAACACTTAAATATTGAATTTGGTAACAATAAAAAAAAGCTGCAACCTTCTAGTATTCCAATTTTTTTCCAAATCGCGTCATGAGCAGGACCTCAATAGCAGATTGATTAAGGAGAATCTAGTAATGCAATGTGAAATGACATCTGTGTGACATTGCAGTAGGTGGAATAAAATCTGCTTATTTTAAGCAGTACCTGCATAATGGGGTTCTTTTAAATCATCAAGGTAAAATCCAGACACCTAAACTCCTCACATTTCAGAAGGCAATATAAGCTCCTTGGACATACTAACCTCCTGAAATTGTTTAATCTCATGCTTCAACGAAAAGCGTCTTTTTCAATAGTTTAAAATAACAATGTTTGAAACAAGATAAACCTAAATGAACATTATAACCCATATTTCATGAAATACCTGCCATATGGGAGAGAAGGTATGGAATAATTCAGCATAAGCCATTATATAAAAAAAAATAATAAATAATATATTTACAAAAAACAAGAAATGTTTCATACGAACATATTTACATTTAATAAATAATTTAATAATAAATAAATTAATGCTATTTACAAATAAATTAACTTATACTATAAAGTAAAACAATGTCAATATAGTTGTGGAAATGAATATTAACAATATTACAGCACTCCAATTACAGTATTAAATAATTAATACAAATAAGTTACATAATAGAAGTAATAAACAATTCAGGCTTGGAATATATATTCCTAAATTTATTAACACTTTAAAATTGATTGTTCAGTGGTTTTGTCATTTTCTTCGTTTGAAATTATCCGTGCATACTAATTATTTTCAATATCATCAAATAAAAATAATATGAAGAATAAACTGAATTTGAGTATAAAATTCGAACTATATTTAAATTGGAGGAAAATAATATTTGGTTAATCACAAAACTTTTTTATGGCTCCTCACAATTTTATTTCTTATAAACGCTGAGCGCTTTCGGGGACTAAATCCCCATCCTCAGAGCGTCAGAGCGTAGGGCGATCCTATAGACTTGCTACCAGGGTAAACCCTGCCGATGCACTGATATAATAACAAAATAACATTTACTTGATAATCAAATTTCTTAAATCCGTTAAGGAAATAAGTGAAATCTATTTCTATTTGTAGCTTCCAGTGAAAACAATTTGCTTTAAGTTACCGCATTTCAAATTCAAGAATGCAGAATAAAAGGAGTGAATATTTTAGACCATTTATTTCTTCTCCCTAACTCGTTACACCAAGAATCTGTAATACCTCCCTAACGTCAGAAAACAAACAAATCTTGAAATTAATGCGGTGCTTACATATAAAAATTAGTTATTAAGAAGGGCAGGGTGGGGGAGGGTTGATTTAAATTCTTATTTATCATTTATTTCAATTATTAAGGTCCCTAGGTTTAAAATTTCCTATGAAGTATCAAAGACCTGCTGTGTGTTTGCAGAAGTCATCAATTTTCATTGACCCATTTCTATTTTTTTTTGGTTTTGCTTCTAAATTTTTCTTTTATTTTTTGGGTTGGAAATATTTTATACACCTTTGCCTATTAATTCGTAATTGAAGATTTAATGAGCTCATTTTTTCAATTTAAAGGTGCCATAATTCATATTTATATTTTACTGTCGAAGATTGAACCTGGTGAAAATGAAAGATATTAAATTCATTGAAGTAAATTATTCATCTTGAATTCTTTGTTAGATTACTTATGATTTGTGTATAATTGATACCAATTAAAGATTAACTCTCCCACTTATCCCAGGAGTTAAAAATTTTAACATTAGATTTTCTTAAATTGAATTTCTTAAAAGATCTGAACTTAGGCTTTTCTGTCCCTTGCTCCACTTAGATGTTTCTGTAGACAATGAGGAAGGCTCCAAATTCCAAACTATCAAAGTCCCAACAATACCTAATTAACCCAAAACACTACAGTAAATTTATATTTGAGAGAATGTTATAAGGCACCAATAGAAAGGAGCTTATGATCAATATTCCATTGTAAATGGATTACATTATTGAATGAGGCATTAGACCCTAGTAACTATTAAGTACTCTGTCAAAAATATGTATATTAGCTAGTTCAAGTAGGTAACTAAACTTAGGAAATCATAGGAAGAATCTGTTTATGAGAAAACTATATTTTCTCCAAGATCCCTTATCAAATTTATTTCAAAACTCTTGAGTATACCAAGTAATATTACTTCCTGAAATTGAATAAGGTGTTTTTAAAATAAACTTAAATATCAATTAGAAAAATATGACATTTTTTAGAATATCTTATCCCACATTTAGATTTTTTAATTTTTTTTTTTAAATAAACCAATTGTTTACACAACCCTCGCTCCTATCTGATTATTCTGATACAAATCACTAGAACAAGAAGAACCTTAAAAATATAGTACCCAGTTATGAAGACCTAAACACGTTTTTGATAAAATAGCGAAGATTTACAGAATAAATACGTCACTACGTTACTATAAATACAGAATATGTCACTAAATTTTTTGATCTCATTTAAATTTTTTAAAGTTTTCTCTGCCTCCAATATTTTACTTAACATTTGATAATTTTTAGAAGTCTTATTAATTGATGGTTTTAGTTAGACTTATTTAAAAAAAAAGAGAGAGAAAAGAAATGAAAAAAAACTTCCACAGTTTAATTATGGAAACAACTGGAAAAAATCCAGAAAACATTTTATTAAGGGAATATGAAATAAATTTTACACACTTCCATGTGATCCCTATCCCCTTAATGCAGTTATTATATATTTCTTTTAATATCACAATATTGGAAAAATCTGTTCCCGTATAATATATAGCAACACTATTTCTCTTGGTTTCTAAACGTTGAATGACACGTATTTTATTTATTGGTCTAGATGTAATTGTTTCTATGATGTGAAATTGTATTTTATGTAATAATACTTAAACTGTTGATCGAAAAAGTTTTATACTCTTTTTTTATTTTATTTTATCATAGTAAGACTCTTGTGTTTATTTTGTGCTTGTAGCTCTAAAGACGACATTAAAAGCACTGAATAAATACTTGTATGGTATTAACTTTTAGTAATTATTCCTTACTTAATATCCTACAGTATATTTATCATCAGCAATTTCTTTACTGCTGTATGCCCTATATGGATCATTTTCACTTATTCCAGGTGGATAAGTGGTGCTTTGAATTTTATTAATTTTCTGTCTCCTATCATTTAAAACAATGTCTCTTTGAGAAGTCGTAATTCTAGGTTTAATATAATTGGGTTTGTATTGTGCATATCTTTTGCCTCCTTTGCTGTCTTGTGGGATGGTGTACATTCTCTTATTAATCCAAGAACCATATTCCGGGTTGCCATTGTATCCATAGTGCTGACTTGCCAATGTTTCTTGCTGAAAATTAATAGTTTCTAATGAAATAAGGAGAATTTTTAGGAATGTGGTTAAATTATGAGTCATAATACAAGATGAATACATAATTTATTATTTTTAATAAGTAATAAGTTATTATGGGAAAACCTTTTGTCATGAAATTTCAAAATATAATAACAATTTTATTATGTTTAGAGATATATTAATTATCAGAAACCTAAAGTGCCCATATATTAAAGTGCCTGATTATTTGTTGTTCAAAATATATTGTCAAAGCTGTCGGTGGAGACCGTCGTCACTGGTTGATGATCGAATACAGCTGGCAAGCGCTTTCGATGCAATGGTACTATCTTCAAGCCTGTCAAAAGTTTTACTCAAAGTACAACTTTTGACAGTCTTGAAGATGGTGGTGCCATTGCATCAAAAGTGCTTGGCCAGCTGTACTCGGCCATCAGCCAGTGACGATGGTTTCCACCGACACGTATGACAACAGCATCATTTATACTGGCGGTTCTAACATTTTATTTGAATTATCAAAATATATGTTTTGGTTTTTTATATATGCCACTTTACAAGATATGAGAACTACATTGCAATTTATTAATTTTGTCATTGATATAATGACTGTGATGGTCTTTGTAAGTAGAATTGTTATGTTATTTAATTACACTAAAATGAACATGCTTTATAATTAAAATTATAGTTAGTTGTTTGGCTTTTCTTTCTGTATTTGTGATGATTGGTGATATGTGCAATCAATCAGAACAGTTTTGCCATTTAAACTTTTTTATCTATCCTATCTGTTTTTAACCTGATTTTATCATTATTATTTGCTTTACTTTTGAAATATTTAAATATAGCTATGAATATTTTTGTACAGGGTTGAAGTCAAGAGAAGGAAATTTGGGTTATACTCTCCTCATGATACATTTTTGTTTATACAACATTTTTTAAACTTTGATAAAATAGCTTAAATTTAATTGTTTCTGTAAAGAGCTAATGAGGAAAAAGTTACCCAGAATGAGCTTAAACATTCTACATCTTTGGTAAACACTTCCACCGTGTATTAAGGGAATTTTTCCATCACTCTCCAGTAATACTCCATATACAATTATTAACGACTAGAATACTGTTTTGTAGGTCTTGATAAAGCTAATAGATTTTACCCAAAATGTTGCTAGCTGCTTAACATATTTGCAGACACCCATGGGGTTATACTACATTAAACAAATATTTGATAATGTACTTACCTAACGCTACAGTCCTTCAAGGACCTAGGCCTTTGACACCTACATTTTTGCTAATTCCTCGAAGTTTCCATCCTAGGATTCTTTAATTTGGTTGCCAACCATTGCAAGTCCTAACCCGAGGCATTAACCATCAAAATCATTAATCCAGGGCCTTTCTTTTCTTGCTCTTTCTGTGATAGCACAGATGATATCAGGCTTTCCATACAATTCCATTACTTTAGCATTGCTTCAGATATGCCATCAGTGTTGCTTTCTTTAAATATTTTACTTTTCTCACACTCTTCTAACACACTGAACATTGCTGTGATGGTTCTAGTCATTATTAATTGGCAGCATATGCCATATGCTGTGTAAACCTATTGTATATGATATTGCCAGGATTAGTTTTTTCCTCAGATTGCTATTTCGAAGATAAGATTACACTGGACTGGTGATAATGGGCCTCCTTGCCTTGAACCCATCATTTCAAAGTTACCAAGAACCCCACACTGTTTTTGATTTCACAGAAAGTCCTTTTCAGTGTCGCCCTCATAAATCTGATAAGCTTGCTAGATATTCCTAGGTACTGCAATGTCTCTAGCAACGTTGATCTATATACACTGACATACATCTGTCGGAAGTTATGAAACAGTTAGTGCAGAGCAACATCATGACGAGGATGAGATCTGGTGTACTCCATTCTGGACTAGCTAATGGCATCCCAGTATCCTTTCATTTCACTTCATCAACCTCTAATAATGATCAATTAAACCAAGTCATGCACAATTTCAGAACATATGATAGCGGAAGTTGTGGGGAATCAAATTCTAAATCTGGTATATATTATCTTATTTCCTCCGATATGTTGACACTTCTTAAATGACTATGTACCATCTAAACTATTAAATGCTACTTGATAATATCATTATGAAAAAAGACAATTTGCCTTTTAACTCAATATGATTGTTTAAAATGGATTCCAGGGATAGCTGCGATCTCTTCCCCTCACCAAGCTTTTCAAATATAATTTAAATTATTTTTAGGCTACGACTGTTATTTATTTACACCAGGTAAATGGAAAATATAAGAAAATTCAAATTATTTAATGTTTTAAATAAATAATTTAAGAAAAACTGTTGTTGCTAGCCCTCAAGTGGGAGCAGAAGTTGTAGGGAGGTTATCACACATAATTGTGTTAACTTATTTCCTGTTAAATGTTGGCATTATTGGGATTGCTTTTTACCCACAACAGATTTTATCTAAACTTTCTAACAATGTGTGCTCGGATAATTTTTGACATGAAATTATTATAGGTGATATTGAATGATAATAAATGCTATTCATGACTATGATTTGAGTTATTAATGGTGTGTCCATCTGGGGAGAAGGATTGATTAGGAACACATTTTAATTTATTCATGAAAACTGAAACTTCTATTCTATAAGTCCCGTAAATTTACCTTGCCCTTGCGGAAAAACAGTATGCACATTTCCTTTTTGGCTAGCCAGAATTCAGTTCCTAACAGAAATCCATTCAAAGGCATTAATCACATTTATTGAACTTATGGGTCCCTATTTAACCTCCTCTTTTTGAAATATACACAGAAGAGCTCCAAATTCTGCCCCGTCCATCCCGGGCCAAACTATATATCTGGCATTATTTTGAACTAGCCGTCCTCAGTTATTAGCAAAGTTCATTAATTTTTAATTTATATTTTATGTAAATGTGAAAGATGATTATTGTTTGGAAAATATGGATCAATAAATTGAGCATTTGGTTGGACATTAGCAGGATAGCCCGCTGAGAGCTAGGCTTAGTCACATTCTATTGTTGGATTTTGGAAAACTGGTTCTGTTGTTTCTTGACAGGTGATAGTAGATAAGAGAGGGACTAATTTACAAGATATTTTTCAAGGACTATTATAATGTCATTTTCAGAGGAAAACAAAATTTTATGTTAAGAGTCTTGACAAATTATACTTATCCTAAAACCGGCAATATAATTATTACTCATTAATTTACTTGAGTATATCAAAAATATATCTATAATTGTTAGGGCTGTGAGGGAGGAAGGATTGGAGTGTGTCATTGTAGAGAACTGAGCAAATCAAAAGAAAGGTAAATTAAATAGTTCATGTATCTTTTGGCCCGGGTAGTTTTGGTAACCTCAAATAAAAATGTTTAATTAATTTATCCTAAGGTCCTAGTCAAATAAAAATTTAAATGGTAAACTGGCAGGACAGGTTTCTCATTCTAATTAAACTAAATGACTATTTCTAATAATATTTTTCAAGCAATATTAGTATGAGACAAGGGAAGGACTGTGTATCTTCCATTCTGTACCTTATACACATATTCAAATTTTCCTTCATGAGTAGTTTTACTGTTCTTAAGGCAAGTAAAATTTGTTTGAACCCATTAATTAAAATTTTCTTGCTTTTTTTTTCTTCGCATGAATTATTCTTGTCAAATCAGGAAATAGAAGTGAGCAGCAAAGGAGGAAACTCAGCCTTAACATTCTAGGGAATTCAGTTTAATTACTTTTTATTTGAGGTGGCCGTAAAGAGGGGAATCCAATTAAAAAATCCTACTTGGCCCTTCATGCCAGTTTCGACTTCTTCTTTTCCTTTTCTTTATATGTATAAATATATTGGATAGTTTAATTTCGAAATATTCATAAATAAAGTGTACAATTTTCAAGTTATTTAAACAAAATTCAGTATAAAAATAGCTCTTCCCTACACTATGGGAGCTCAACTTTCATCATCAAGAATTTTGTATGTTGTTCATTCTCTCAGTATATAACAACCTTCTAGTAGCTTTTCCTACATCAGAACCAATATTAAGAAATACACCAATTTTTTTTCCACTTATTTTTCAACTATTCCACTTATTCTTTTGCAACTTGACTCCAATGTAACTATCAAAACATTACTCTATAAAATGATAATAGATATATATTTTAGATTAAAAGGATGGATACCTCATACTGTTCGTCATCATTATTGTACCCCAACATGGCATTACGTAAAAGGTTCAGACCAAGGATAAGAAGAGCTAGCTTTCCTGAAATGAGCAAGACAAAATATGGTTAAGAAAGTAATCATCTTTTTCTAGGTAATAGAAATAAATTCAGCCCATATCCCTATATCCCTCTCTGTATGTATGTATGTATGTATCTTTGTATGTATATATATATATATATATATATATATATATATATATAGAGAGAGAGAGAGAGAGAGAGAGAGAGAGAGAGAGGAGTGTTATTTTATCATATGTCTAGAGTTTTCAATGAGATTATATTGTACAGTTTGATTTACCACAAACCTGGAAGAATGTGAATTGATGAATGTATAGCACATTTTACTCTCTACACTTATTACTAGAAACTTCATAAACATTTCACAGATCTATCTAATAGATTCAAATTGTCTGATTTAAACAAACTTTAATTCCATGCTTCCATCAACTTCTGTCTAAACAATGCTGCCCTCATTTCCAGTGATTGCATAAAGGTTTTTGACTTTGTTGAATATAAAGCCTATTATCCATACTCAACTCTAAGAAATTTTTGCATCAATATCTCCTCCATCAAAGTATACCCACATAGTATCACCTCGATCTTCACCACACATTCTCCACTCTAATTTCTCACCAAATCTGGCAAGTTCCTGATAAAACTCCCTCAGCATCTCCTCATCCTTGATGGAGTAATCCAACCCGTCGTCCTCCTCTTCGGTATTGGGTAAATCCATTTCAAGTCATCCAGCAGTAGTTGCTTCACTATTTTTAAAAAAATGTGTTTTTTTTTTTTATTTTTTATATACAATACCCTTACATGTCGGAATTTGAAAATTATCATTTTAAAATTTTTACTGCCAATAGTTTTTGATGGCGGCATTATTTGCTCAGTGAACTGCTTCATCCAAGCGTTTACGCCAACACCTGTATCTCCTAAACTATTTGTCCTATTACTATGGGACTAAAACAAAATTATTGAGAAAATGAAGGGCAGATTGATGCACATATCTGAGCTTCTAAAATCTGTGAAGATTTTAAAATTGTCATATAGTTTAACCAATTGTGTGAGGCACATCTAGGCTTCTGGCTTTATTATGCTGCCAATACTCTACCTCCTAACTGTAAAAGAGATCACAAAAACTATACCGAAACATATTGCCACTGAGACATTAAACATTTTCCGAAGCAACAGCCAGAAGAAAAGGGAAACAATATATAGGTAGATAGATGAATATTTGAATACATGGATAAAATAAATCCCTTCAAGTGTACAACCTCAACAATAACTAATTTTCCTTGTGGCAAGTGTATTAAAAATCAAATTTGCCTCTGTATTTGACACAGATCTTTTTCTCAGCACTGTCTTATAATTATTATAAGGGAATGATAAATACAGAGTACCAATCCTGATAAAGAAAGTTAATTAAAAAAATTAGAGAACTACATAATTCCCTACTAATCACTCAGCATTCATCAGGATCACCCGTTAACTTTTTTTTCGTCTTTTTTAAAAGAACTTATGATTGATCACTACTTTACCAATGAAATGTGCTATTGATTTGTTATAACTAATGAGAAGAAAATCCAATTTCAAATAATAAATAGTTAATACAAATTTACCAATCATAATAAAAAGTAGACAGGAGGCTTCCTTTTCAAATAAATCCGTTTATGTGGCTTGGAAATCTATACTCATTTCTTTTTACACCCAACTGGTTGATTATATGTTATTGAAACACAATAATTATTCTCAATACAATTAGAAATTGTGCAAAATATTCAATTTATACTACCTAGAGTTAAAGCTTTTAGAGCCATAAATTTAAGGTTCATCAGCATCATTGGAATCATTTGAGCCTGGATCATGAAGGGTATATATAGAAGTGCAGACATTCCATTGTCTTTCTTTTTCGTCTTTCTAATTTTAATGCCTCCTGTTTTTCGTGTTCCTGTAACTGAAATAAAAACAAAACAAGAATATTAGATAATGCAAATACATAAATAATTGCCTACAATTAGATAGTATTAATCAAAGACCTAAATGAGTAGAGAGTACTGTCAACACTGAAACCAATGAATGGGAGGTAAAAGATTTCTCATCATACAAAATCAATTGTACTTTATTTGTTTATATTAATTGTTTAAGGTGACTGAACTAGTTATAAAGTGGCTACTCTGTATTAACAGGCTCAGGAATTAGTGTTAGTAGACTTTTGTCACCCTACATAAACCAAGCTGATTTTCCACATGCTGGTGTGACACACTACTGCCTCATCTCACTATATATTCTCATCTCACTATATATTCTCTATTTCTAAGTAAAACTTCAATGGGTAGAAGTGGTTCGAAGGCTCAAAATAAGAAAATACGAATAGCTCAGTTACTAGAAAATGTATAGATTAATCGTAGAACTTCAATAGTTTAGCAAGTCTGATTCTATAACATTTTTCGATCCAATTCATAATAATGGAGATGTTGTGAATTTTTGAATTCACCCCACCCCTCTAAACCCACTATTGTGGGTCCAATGTTATATCCCATGTAATTGATATTCTTACTTTCTTCCTGGTGCTGTAGTCATTGCAGTCTGTCTTGTAACAGTCAATGCAGTTTGAAGCTAAGATAATCCAATTCTGGTATCATAGCATCCAAGAGTTATGCCTCAAGGCATGCAGCCACCTTTCCTATGGCCTTCCACTTCTTTGTTTCAATGCCCTGCCTTAGGCTTTTGATACCCTTATAGAACTTGTGGCTCCTTCATAACAGAAAATGTGCTTCCATCTTCTTCAGTTTTCTGGCACTATGAGCAGAATTTAGGGCTTCTTCTGTTTTCAGAGTATGCATTGTATGTAATGTGTATTTTTCTTTGGACATTCTCACTCATGCCTCTTTCCTTTTAGCAGACTTCCCTTAAAGGAAAAGCAGCTATTCTGGTTGTAACCATGATGCAATTTTTGAAAAATTTCCTTGAATATTAATCTATCAGCCTCTAGTAAACCCCCACTCCTACTCTTGTCATATTAACAATAAGTTATGTCATGAACCACTTTATTCGAAGCTTAAATACCAAATATTATTTTTATTGAGTGTGTAACTGTGTGCATACATACAAATACATTCAAATACGCTGTGTGATGATGTTCTCAATTCAGATTTTACGCTTTTAACTCGAAACTGTTTATTTGATCTATCGTCTATGGTTAATGCCTAGAATTGGACTAGGAATAAGGAGAGTGTAAGGGGGGGGGATTCGAAAATTCAGAAGGTCTCCATTATTATGAGGTGTATTGAAAAATGATGTTGAACAAATGTTGTTAAACTATTGATGCTCTACAATTGACATTTTATACATTTTTTCGTAACTCAAATATTCAGCTTTAGTAACCGCCCACTTCCTTCAACCCTTCGGATTTTTACTTAGAAATAGAGATTATATGGTGAGGCGAGACGAGTGGTGTCATAGCAGCAGGTGGGAAATCTGCTTAGTTTACGCAGCCCTTGGACTGTTTTAATGCTCTTAGGAGAGAGGAAAATATGTTTTTGTGACTGGTTTAGACTGTCTAGAATAGTGTTACTCCTAGACTAAGTAACATAATGCAGACACTAATATAGAAAACAATTAAAGCATATTACTATTAAGGCTTTCGTTTATTGGTGCAACACATTTGATTTTCATTGAAATGTAAAACAATTCGCTTATATGATTAATTGGAAATCTTCAATTTAGGATTAGGCGTAAACTGTTTATCACAAACAATATTCCTTCAATCCTATAATAGGCAGAATAGCATATTTATTCTTCACTGTCTTAACACAATTGAATAGAAATCAACTTTTCTGAATGGAAAATAGGATATATTGAGTGGATGTGTGTTGCTACTAAATCACATTTTCATATTTGAAACCTTATTCTACATGCTTTAATCATTTTTTTTGTTTCGAAGAAATAGACATTTTGTAGGAAACTCTTTGGTTTATTATTACATGTCCTTTAAATATAAGGCATTATTCCTGGATGTTCGAAAAAGGTGTAGAAAGTACTGTTTCTCTTAAGCATTATGACCAACGGGCTCCGTTCTTTGACGTTAGCAGTTTCTCAGATCAGTATCATGACAAAATTCATAAGAGTCTTCTAAATAGGAGTTCAGAACTCTTGTTAAGTAAGAAACATAAGCGCAGCAGGAAAATCGTCCGAAGACAACAAATCATCTCTGACTGGTTATTTGGTTCAAGTAGGCCTGAACGGTAGATCTTTTTCGTCATCCTTGCCCTCAAGATCTGAAACTGAATTGTTTGGGGAGACAAAAGCAATTATCTACTAAGAAAGAAACTGAAATGCCGTCCCCAAAAGCGTTCACTCCAAATAAATGGACACTAGCCTACGTTATAGGAGCTGAGCCCTAAAGACTTAAGAGTATTGTTCGGAGATAGAAAGGGGAGAAGAATGACCGACGAATAAGAGACTGTGATGAAGTGTCAGAGTAAAATAGCGGCAGGAGACGTGTCCTAAAGCTATGTCGGTGCGGGAGCCGTGAAATCCATAAAAGTTGTTCTGTCTCTGTGGGGTTCTATTCTCGTGCGGTATAACAGTTAGTACCGGTCCACTTATTCGCCAGCCAATCCTTCACTAGGGCATCAAGACCTATTCCAACAGGTACCCAATCTCTGTACTCTAGGCGTACCTTCATGTACAAACGATTTTTGATGGAACAGCGACTGACGCCGATGCCCCATGTATTGATAAAGTTATCTCAGAGCTTAATTTAAGTTCTGCGGTATTTTGATTAACTTGATAGATTTAGTGTATTTTTTTCGTTACATTATAAGCATAAAAAAATAACATATTAAAAAACCACTTCCTGATGCAAATTGCCGCTCTTGAAGATTGGGGACTTATATTTCAATGGACTGAGTAATGTGGGGTCTATTATTGTAATAATATCTGAAAGTGAAGAAGACTGGCGGTCACTGCCGAATGAGAGCACGCCTCATTATAATGTTCTAGGGCATATAAGAATTAATTTTTAATCATATCGTGCTCCAAAAAGAAGAGTGTATGGACTCGGTTTATAACCTGTTTAGTTACTTTGTGACGTAGTACACTAAACAGATTACCCTTGAACAATTTTACCATTCAAATTTTGCGATAAACTATAATTTATGTATCAGTGTGTACTGTATTTGTAAAAAGAAAAATAACAATAAAAGGCCGGGGTGGGGGGGGGGAGCGGAATGCTTTTTTGTAAGATGCATATAACTCAGCTTCTTGTTCTATTGTATGTTCCACAATAAGGGCTAGACTTCAACAATTTGTAGTGTTTCAGGAATATATGAAACATACCTTGTGCGAAAACTATACACCATTTGTTTAATGATATAGTAAGTTGAATGGGGGGAAAAATACGTTTTCCGGAGTAGGAGTTCATTTGAAAGCTCAAAAACGCAAAAATACGAGTAACTCCGTCAATTTTTGAGTTACAGAAAAATGGACAGAACAATTGTCGACAAATACAATTTCAACAAGATTGGTCATGTTGTTACATGATCAATAATATAAGTCCGAAAGAGAAATGTTTTTCTCTATCGGACTTATATTATAACCTTAAATGAATTATTTGTTTTACCATATTCTAAACACGTACTCATCCCATGTAAAATGTTGCCCATTATCAAACTGGGAGCCATTCATTCCATGTCAGTTTACCATACCCATTTTACCTGACCATTTTAGAATTGCCTAAAATTTTTTATAGTGGTAGTAGGTTTGGAGAAAAAGGATAAGAGAAATGTCAAATTTTAATCTCAAAAAGTTTACGAAATACAAATACATAAAGTTTTGAAAAAAGCGCCCAAAAAAGCTGGATTTTGATCATTTTGAAAAGTGCATCACCAAAAAATTTTCAAAAAATTCCTAAGTGTAGGTTGCACTCATATTTAGTATATGTCAAAATTTGAAAATGAGTTGATTACTTATGGGTTCATATGTAAAATTAATTTTTAATCTGGGTCGGTTTCCTCCCCTTATATTAGAGGAGATAACATTTTAGCAGATTTCCCTTAAGGGAAATCAGCTATTGAGGTAGTACTCATGACGCGATTTTCGACATTTTTCTTCAAATGTCCATCAATCCTACCCAGGAGATGACGAAAATGAGGTCCATTCAAAACTGTATATATATATATATATATATATATATATATATATTATAATGTAAGGTTAATTATAATTATTATTATTTAAATTTAATCTATTTACCGGCTACTTCTCAGGGTCATATATTGCACGGCAAGCATTCCCGTTTCCACCATCTCTGCTATAAGAGCTAATTTATCTATTTAATCAGAGATATAGCACAATTAGGCTAGATAATTAAAGAAACACTTACTCTGTTTGCATCTTGGGAGTCGACTCCCGATTCCTGTCCTGCTAAATTGACCTTTGGATTCACCGGGCTCCGCTGTCCGTCCCTTGACAGGTGCTGCTACCTCTTTTAAAGCCCAGTACTAATCACTCTGATCTCATAGATATAGAGAGACAGCGGAGAGCCTCTAAGGCTCGACCGTTACATATGCCCCCCCTCCAGAGAGAAAAAAAAAATTATATTTTATATATATATATGTTTTTTTTTATTTTATTTATTTATTTTATTTATTTATTTATTTTTTCTTTTTTACTAAATATTTTTTTTTTATTTAAATTTATAACACGATATATTATTTTATTTTATATATATATTTTTTTTTTTTTTTTTTATAACAATGGAATATATTATATAATTTTATTTATTTTGTTTATATTACTAATTTTTCTTTTTTTTATTTTTTTATTTATAACAATAAATATATTATAATTTTCTATATTACTAATTTTATTTTTTTTTTTTTTTTTTTTTTTTTTTTTTTTTTTTTTTTTTTTACCTCTTCCAAAATTGTTATTGAGTGGTTTGTAATTTGAATTCCCACTACTATTATAAAATTGTCGGGAAACATTATCCGGGTTTCTTGGATGAAAGCTATTACTAGGGGGGAAATGACTATGTCTCCTGTTATAACCTGGTGGACTACTCCATGAATTTCGATCCCTTTTCTCTATCGAAAATTCTCTTTGTCTATTTCTTACTCTATTTGGGTTGTTTCCCTCATTCTCACGATTTTCTTCTCCATCTGTTCCCCTCCTGATATCCTGAGCTGGTAATTTTTGTAAAAGGTCAAGAAATTTCTCTTTATTACTGATTTGGCCGACCCCCAAGATACATTGTATTTGCCATGGGAAGTGTTTTATTATGCATTTTATTTGATAAGACTCAGGAAAAGGTGGATTAAGGTATTTACAGTCTTTAAATAATTTCCTGGCATAATCATCCATAGTTAAATTTTCTCCTGGGCGATATTTCCCATTGGTAATTTGATTTCTACATTCATCCTGCCTATCTTCTCTCCAATATTTATTTAAAAATCTTTCTTTAAAATGAATGAAATTTCTAATAAATTCCTTTTTAATCAGCCACCAAGTTCTGGGAACTCCCCTCATGCACTCTGAAATAATTAACTCTTGTTTTCCCCATGTATCTACTCCATAAATGTTAAAATAATTTTCTAATTCAGACAGAAAGTCAGTAGGGCTCTCCTGTCGACTATCACTAAATTTAGGACATCTCGCTTCAGGATTGACTCTAATTTCTTTACAGTTGGGCAAATGACCTATCTGAAGTTTTTTTAATTCTTGCCGGATATTTTCCATTTCATCAGCTATACCTCCTATTTTGAAATCTGTCTCTAATAAATTCTCTATTTGTATTAACAATCTATCTTCAATTATTTGTTTATTTTCGTGAGTTATTTTCTGAATATTTAGATTTATTTGATCATTTATCTTCCCTTGAATAATCTTTTCATGCTCAATTTCCCCTTTTAATTCATTCCGAATTAAGTTTTTCTGTTGATGGCATTCTTGTCGGGTTTCTATTATTTTGGCATCCATTTCATCCATTAATTCCGTTTTTAGTAGGTCTCTAGTCTGAACGGTTTCTTTTTTTAAATTTTCTGTTTCACCTGCTAACCTTTTCTCTAAAGATTTTAAGTTTATTTCATTTTCGTTTTTAGGATTATTTATCTCATCCATAAATTCTTTTCTCACGTTTGATACATCTACTCGAGTTTGTTCGATATCTATTTTCAATGATTCAATACTATTTCTAACTTCTTGTTTAAATTCATCTAGTTTGTTATTATTTTCTTCTAGTTTGTTATTATTTTCTTCTAGTTTAGCTTCCAATTTAGTATTTCCTGCTTTTATTAAGTTCATTATAGCTTCCAGCATGTTTTGATCTTTTTCGATAGGCCTACTGACCTCTTTTTGTCCTTTTAAATCGTTTAAATTATCTATTATTCTGGTAGAAGTACCTCGCGGTTGTTCAAAACCCAAAATACTCAAATTTTCTATCTCAGTAGATAGAGGTATTCCCGAATCCTCTAATTGAATTATATGTCTAGCCTGATCTTTATATATGATATTATTGGTCTGTGTTCCCTCTAACGGTTCACTTTCAATAGATAGATTTTCAAGATCCAAATTATTACTTTCCTGTTCTACATCACTAATCCTATCTTCAAAACTTTTGCTATTAGTATTAATATCCATTTTTATAATCTATGTTAACTAAAAATTTTTTTTTTTTTTAAATGAATAACCAAAATAAATATTTTAAATGTTTAAATTTAAAAAAAAATATTAAAAAGCCGTGCCCTTTCACGTTGGGGCCATTTTATATAATGTAAGGTTAATTATAATTATTATTATTTAAATTTAATCTATTTACCGGCTACTTCTCAGGGTCATATATTGCACGGCAAGCATTCCCGTTTCCACCATCTCTGCTATAAGAGCTAATTTATCTATTTAATCAGAGATATAGCACAATTAGGCTAGATAATTAAAGAAACACTTACTCTGTTTGCATCTTGGGAGTCGACTCCCGATTCCTGTCCTGCTAAATTGACCTTTGGATTCACGGGCTACGCTATCAGTCCCTTGACAGGTGCTGCTACCTCTTTTAAAGCCCTGTACTAATCACTCTGATCTCAGATATAGAGAGACAGCGGAGAGCCTCTAAGGCTCGACCGTTACAATATATATATATATATATATAAATATATATATTAGCAGATTTCCCTTAAGGGAAATCTGCTATTGAGGTTGTACTCTTGACGGAATTTTCGGAATTTTTCTTCAAATGTCCATCGATCCTACCTAGTAGATGACGGGAATGAGGTCCGTTCAAAACTGTGTATATATATATATATATATATGTATATATATATATATATATATATATATGTATGTATATATATATATATATATATATATATATATGTCCGTTACCGCTCTAGCGGTCGCAATTTTTGTTTGATCGTCACCAAACTCAATATTTAGTTGTTTTATGTAAAAAGAAAGATCAAGTTCGTTAACTGCTGAAATCAGACCAGTGGGAGGGGGGTTTAGAGGGGAGGATTTTAGAAAATTCGAAATATCTCCGTTACTGTACGTCGGATCAAAAAATTATACAGAATCAATCTTATTGCAAATTACATTTACTATAAATATTGTAATATATATTTATTCTCTATCTTGAATATTACCCAAGATATATTATATCTGGGAGTATAACGGATGAGACTGAGTTTCCCGCCAAAAGCTAGGTCGGCCGTTTCCTTAACTGTTCGGCTCTCGTGGAATTAACTGTCCGTCCATTGTAAAACTTCACGTGGGAAATCTGCTTAGTTTACGCAGCCCCTGTGTGACGGACTTATATATATTATATATATATATATATATATATATATATATATATATATTTGTCTGTTACCGCTCTAGCGGTCGCAATTTTTGTCTTATCGTTACCAAACTTGATATATAATCGTTTTATGTAAAAAGAAAGATTAAGTTCGTTAATGGCTGAAATCGAACCAGAGAGAAGGGGGGGTTTAGAGGAGGAGAATTTCTAAAATTCTTAATATCTCCGTCAATATGCGTCGGATTGAAAAATTGTATAGAACCAATCTTATTGCAAATGTAATGTTCTATAAATGTTGTTATGTACATTTCTTCACTATCTTGATTATTAACTGAGATATTTGCATTTTTTAGTTTTTGGTCTTTAGTAAACCCCCACTCCTACTCATCTCATATCAACAATGTTCTATTATGTTATGAAGCACTTTATTTGAAGCTTAAATACCAAATATTGTACTCATTGAACTTTTAAGTTTTGAATTTTTTTTAGCTATTTATTGAGACGTAAAGATAAAACAATTTTTCCAGCCGTGAATCATTCGGAGTTCATTTACTGAACTAGTAGGTTGTTCATTGATTTTTATCGAGCTATAGTTAAGTGTATTTTTTCCAACTATGACAACGAAAAATGCTATTCATCATTTGTGAAAACGTCTTTGCACAGGAATGCTATTTAGAGAAACAAAATCAGTGTTTGAGGAAAGGCTGGTCGAAGAATGTATGAGTCATAGAAGGATGTGGTTAATTTACAACATTCTGTTAATATATGCTGAAAGTTTGATACCCCCTTATTAGTAAAAGTGGGCCACGTATTGATCCCCTTTCTTTCCTCCTTTACGTATTACTTTCATTATTTTCATTACCCCAATTTTATTCAATCTTTAGCATCACCGAAAGCTTCGTCGTCTTAACCCAACGGGAGGGGAGGGGGGGGGGTGTCGTGAATTCCCAGGGACAGACTAATTTATTAGGACTTGAATCTTTCTGAAAATCCAATTCATAAAATGCTTGTTTTTAGTAGGTAATGCACGATTTACTGCCTCAATAATTGGGAAATATCGATCTACTAGTTTATTTATTTTTAATTTTTAGCAGATTTCTCTTAAGGGAAATGAGCTATTGAGTTTATGTTCATGACGCGATTTTCTAAATATTTCCTCAAATGTCCATCGATCCCACCTAGGAGATGGAGAGAATGAAGTCCGTTCAAAATTATATATAAACACATATATTCTGTCACCGCTCTAGCGCTCACATTTTTTGTCTCAACGTTACCAAACTATTTTAATATTTAATGGTTTTATGTAAAATTAAAGATCATGTTCGTGAACGGCTGAAATCGGACTGGGGGGAGGAAAGGGGGATTTTCGAAAAGTCGGATTGAAAACTCTTATAGAACCAATCTTATGGCAAATTCAATTCTCTATAAAAGTTGTTATTGGCGTATTTTCTCTAACCGCAATATTTGCTCTTGTTAGATTTCTTTCAAACCTTCAGTAAACCCCTACTACTTCTTGGTAGTACTAGCAATAAGGGGTTATGTCATGAACCATTTTTTTCCACGGTTAAATTCCAAATATAGTTTTCATTGAACTTTTACTGTGTGAGGTTCATGCAAAAAGGTATTGTGATGATGTTCTTAACTCGAAAATGTTTTTATGATCTATACCATACTCAACATTTAACTGTTTCATTCAACAGTAAAGGTCATATTACTTAATGGCTGAATCATGACGAGTAATAGGGGGAGTTGAGGGGGAATTAGAAAATTCATAATATTTCCGTTATTATGAGTTGTATTGAAAAATGTTATAGAAACAATCTTGTTAAATTAGTGATGTTATACAATTGTTGTTATATAGGTACATTTTTCCGTAACTCAAATATTAAGCAAGCTATTCATACTTTCCTTTTTTCAGCATTCAGTAAGCCCCCACTTCTACTCATAGGATTTTATATGGTGGGATGCGATCACTACTCTGTCATTCCAGAGCGTGGGAAATGTGCTTAGTTTACGCAACGCCTGCTGTGAAGGACTTTTTATAAATCCAATAGAGTCTCAATAATTGTTTAAAGTCTTATTTAAAAAGTATCTCACAATCCATAAAACACTCAAGTCGGGACTGTTCGTAACAAGACTACTATTCAAAAGATGCCTACTACTCAATACGGTTTGGCACAGTTGTATCCACGGATTCGTCTTCTACCAGTTGTGACTATGAAATAAACAATGAGGACAATAGGAATAGATGTGAAGAAGATTAGTGTTTTGAGTTGTAATTGTATGCTGTTATTCAGCTTTTTTCATTTATTTTCTTTAATAAAAAATGGTTTAACTAATAAGGGTCGTGAGATTTTACTTCAACCTGTCAATAATATCTGTATGGATATGTTATTATTTATTAACGTCCACTTTTTGCTACTATGACTAATTGGAAGGGATTATCTACAGGTTCCCGCCCTTTTCTAGCCAGGGTGGGACTAAGGATTTTATTTTATGGTATGGTTATATAACTGCAGTATTATGAAGTGTAATTGCGGCGTTTTTATTGAAATCCGAAAACCCAATTAGTCCATTTTCCTTCTCCACATCCAGTGAATGCAGTCTCAATTTGCCCATTCCCGATGTCTACAGAGTATGTAGGTCATTCTAAAACGAATTAGCTCTTTATGATGTTTTTCTTGTTACGCCAAATTGTGATTTCCTGACTGGTGGGTATCAAATATTTTTCGATGACGTGTCATGATGAGATATTTTCCATTTTACTTCTACTCCTCATGCTTCGATTTTAGTCATTAACAAATATGACTTTACCCGAAGTGGCTACTAGAGTGTTAACAAACACGCACGACGCGCACTTCTCTCTCTCTCACTCTCTCACACACACACACACACACACACACACACACACACATACTATTTTTTGGAACAAAGCACATTTCCCTCACTCACTATACTTTAGGTTCATTGGAAATTTGAAGAAATTATTAAATAACCTCGTCATATGAACAATGCCAATAGCAAATTTTTCTTTAGGAAAATCTCCTAGTTCAGGAAAATAGTTCAGATGGGTTCTGAATTATTTATTTACATGCGTAAATAGGTATCAATCTTATATGGAAATTCCCTTTAATTTGTGTAGAAACGTATTTATTATATTCATGACACTTCAAATGGGACAATAGATTTATTTGTAACGGACAAAGAGTTGTAGGTTTGACAAAAGATGTGGACACATTTTTCCCCTTTTTTCCGCTTTTCATTGGCCCACATCCTTCAAGGACCATGGACGTGTCTTTCAGTCCCATTCATTGCTCCATTGACAGCCGTGTGATGGCCTAAAGTATTTTTCTTCATTTCTAAACCTCTTTACTTTCACTTAATCTATCCATATTAATACAGTAAATAGTTTAGATTCAAGTTTAAAAAGACTTTTTGGAAATATGATAAACCATAAACTTTAAGAATTACAGTCACAGTACAGGCATAAATGTTTAAAGTTATATCAGAGTTCTCTTTATACCTAAGGACCTCAAACATCTGGTACGGGAGATCAACTAACGAGTTAAAGGTCTGAAAATATCTTCAAATGTCCATCAGTGAGACCTACCTAGGGATGAAATTAGGTGCGTCATATATATATATATATACTTCTAATGTACGTGTGTATGTCACTGAACTCCTCCTAAACGGCTGAACCGATTTGAATGAATTTTTGTGTACGCGTTTGGGTGACGCCCTGGATGGTTTAGCATCACAAATCAGCCGGCAGATGGAGCAGGAGTGGGGGTCGTAATGGAGGCCTAAAATTAAAAATAGCCGAATTTCGTTTCCTATTGGTTTTTCGGCAAATATGCACATGATAAAAGTTGTTTATTTTGTTATTTAGAGTAACTTTTGTATTATTCACTTTTGGCGTATAACAAAGTATAAACGAGATATACACTAAAAAATTAAAGTGGGAGCCAACAATTTTATTGGGCACTAACGATTGAACCGAACTTAACAAAACTCTATACGTAAATTAGCATTAATTCTTCCATGATTATAAGCTATATTAATTTTTTTAGGTTGAACGGAAGTGGGGGCTATAAGGGAGGTCTGAAAGAAAAATTCTCGCCATTTTATTTTCTGTTGGTTTTTAGGCAAACGTGCACTTAACAAATGTTGTTTTTTGTGTTATTACAAGTAGCTTTTGTTTTAAACATAATATTATTAAATTTAATATCCTAATCGCTTGAAATATCATGCAGGAAAACGTCTGTCGGGTATATGTGTGTGTGTATGTGTTTGTGGGTGGGGGGTGGAGGCGCTATGCATATATAAGCGTGGGCACATCTGCAACTGCCCTATAATTGATGATCTACACATTTGTTTCATATTTCCAATATTAGCGTAGATATTTGTATTTTTTAGGTGTCGGTATTCCTTCAGTTAACCACCATTCCAACTCATCATATTCCAACAATAATCTAATATATAACGAAATCTCCTTATTACACCTGGCTAAATGACAATTAAGTTTTTCTACAAATCTTCACTTTGTGAGATAATTACATAACTGTTCGATATGACGCCATCATTGATCCTTCCCAACTCGATATTTAATACATTATTGTTCGTTTATGGTGGCTAGGAGTGGGGGTTAAGAAAAATATTAAAATACCAACAATACCACAATATAAACGTTATAAACTGTGAGGTTGATATCATGTACCACTTGATAAAGGAATTTACATATTGTTCATATTGTTTTTCTGACATTTTTAACAAAATTGGATATTATCGGTGCTGTATTTTAGCATTTTCAACCTTCTGTTATACAACTCCTACACATGGAATTGTAATTGTATAACTCATACAATACGAGCTCAATACGAGACAAAACACATAGGCAATCCGCTTAGTTCACACATCATTTTCTTGTTGTTGTTGTTGTTGATTTTGTAGGTAGGATTGACACAGAATTGTTTTTAACATTGAGAATGTAAAAACGGTAAAGAAAATATGATGGTGAGTATGGTAATTCTAATTCAAAGGTTATTCCAATTTCTGTTATTTACCCTTCTACATAATATTTATTTTAGTTATGTTAATAACAAAGTTAGACCGTTCCAGAACGGTGCATAAAAGCCTCAAGTGGTTTCTTTATATTATAGACACTTCATTGTTACTGTGAATTGAATATTCAAAGACTATTGTTGGTAGGAAAACCAGTAATACATTTTACAGTAAGGTACCTCGGTGGGAGACGGTACTACGGAAAAAGAAATGTGGTTTATGGATAACCTCAAGATTGGAATAGTCCTTGACCTCTTTCGCACGGATGTCGTTCTTCTAACGGCCCAATCAAGTCTCTTGTTAGGTTTCTTTCAGTTTCTGTGGCAAACCATTATCATTCCTTCCACATCTTTGGAGAGAGAGCATTGCCGTTTCCACTATCCACACGTTATATTATAAATCGAGTAAAACTGGACACAGAAATTACCGGTAACGTAATGCAGTTTATACTTAACCTTAGTATTCATTTGAATATGTTGGAGTGTGTCTTATAGCAGACACATTAAGATAAAATCGCTATATTTAGCTTCCGATTGGGTTTTTCAGGACGGGAGAAGTCATGCCGTTGTCTGGCATTAATCTAATTCTCACTTATTTGAGGGGTCTACCTAGAAACCCCAGCGCTCAATCTTGCTAGCTAAGAGCTGGTGTAAATCATGACTATATGCGATCCAAACAATATAAAATTCCCACAAATAACGATACCAGCAATTTAAAATTCCCTCATTTCACAAACCCTGTAATCTAAAATCTGAACAATCTACGATTCCGACAAGCTATCAGGTACGACAATCTCAATTTCTTACAATCTATGACCGTACATTCTAAAATCAAGACATATAATAAACCCTAGCTAAGGCATTATAAAGCTTCATCATAATTAATTAATAAGTCGATCAGCAACCTATGAAAGCTAAATCTAACGAAGTTGGTTGAAGAAACATAGAAAATAAGCGAATTATAGCACAAATAAGACCGCTGGAGAAGATAGTCGATTACTTTCCAAAATAACTTTGCCTAGCAATGTGGACTAAAAAATAGAAGATCGATCAAGGTTACACATAAATATTTTATTTCTCTCAAGAGGTCCTGATATAATCAATTATTTACAAGTATATATTATTATGTGTTCTATCACAAAAAAATCGGTTTGGTTTTGCTCCACAATGGTCAGGTTTCCATGATTCACAAAGTCAGTAATACTATTACCTTCCATCCTACTTTCTTCTTCACCTTTTTGGGATATCTCAATTAATCTTTCTTATACCTGAAATGCTTTAATCATCTCTTAAAACTAATCAATTGGTTTATGATATTGAGCCAATATAAGTATAAATAATAACAGAATAAATAAAAATCGATTTATCATGGTCCTGAAGAAGCAATTAAAAGAGTAAACTTATAGTACTTGGAGCCTAAGTAATCATATTTCTAAAAATGGCTTAGACCTAGATATACTATTAGTACTACAGTGATATTTTAAATAATGTTTCCATAATTTAAGATCTTTATGAATTCCATGGATTTCAATTAAATTAAAATCTTAGACATGTTTAAATATCAGAGGTGTATTTTTTCAGTATCAGGTTTGGCAAACTTCATCGTTTGGCTTCAGGACCGACATTATAAGCGTAATCCAGTCAGAATGGTCGAATACTATTACTTGTACATGTCAGTCTAATACTATCGTGATTTTTTTTTCGTATCAAGGATGGCACCTATTGTGTTATTAAATAAATTAACGTTGTCCCTTTCTTCAGACATAAGAATCGTTTCATATTTAGTATTAAACCAACGTCTTCCATGTAAAATGGATTCGTAAGCCTTTAGTTAATAATTATTCCATTAACAAAACGACAAACTACTCTATCCTGCTGCAGAGAATTTCTGTTACCAGCTGTGTGTCAAAACTGCTTGAATGAATGATCATTTGACCATTGGTTTTAGTTCAGAGGGTGGCGAATTTATTGAGAACATTTTTAAGTCCATGAATATAAGAGAAACTCATAAATCCTTAGTTCTGCCTTGGCTACATGCAGATAACCCATTGCAATTAGCCTTGTAAAGTTGACCAGTTTTTTTTTTTTTAACCCATTGCTCATAATAAGTTATAAACGTTTTAAGAAATGTCTGTTGTAAGCCAGTTCAAATGAAATGTACTTTAGATATGTTATTTATGTCTTTCCACATTGTAAACGATTAAATATATAAATAAAATAGGTATATTTTCTTTAGATTGAAAATTGCTAATTATAATGTTAAAATTATCTAGACATATTTTTATATTTATTATTATCATTATATATGCCCATGAATATGAACGGATGTTTTTTATTTTATCCCCAGGTAGAATTGGGTTGTTTGAAGAGACATTGTTACACTATCTCTCATTAGTATAACCTAAACTGCTAATTTCCCTAGCTGACATGTGCCTAAAAAATAATTTGTAATTCCAATATAAATATGACAAAACCTCATATAAATAAATTTTAACCAAGTATTAAAACCACGATTAGTAAAATTATGAATTTTAAATTATTTGTGTTTCAACGATGAAGGATATTCCTATTCCTCTCTCCATAAATTTTAGGACACTTTAACTGTAGTCACATTGACAACTGCTAACAACAGAGAATGTTTTAAATTTAATGTACTGTATTTTATTTCCAATATTATGGAATAGGTCGTATATTAGATAAGGCTAAA
Organism: Riptortus pedestris; assembly: GCA_019009955.1. Lineage (NCBI taxonomy): Eukaryota > Metazoa > Arthropoda > Insecta > Hemiptera > Alydidae > Riptortus > Riptortus pedestris. The sequence goes on from CM032228.1 coordinate 139,453,780, forward strand.
TAAGCAAGTATGTAATTTTTCGTTTTACCTCTAGCGAACATTCATATAACAATAAATGATAGTTAAATATGATTGATTACAATGCCTATACCGTCCATGATATAGCTTCATGTTGTACAATTCAAACAGATCTTATCGTTGGCACTAATTTAGGCCTATTTGCATAAAATTTAGTGAACATTTTGATAAATAGTTTCATATGAACAACCTGAATAACTATTTCCTATACGGAATCTAGGGGCCACTCCAAACTACCCCCATTATATTTAAATGGTTATCGGATTTCCCATTACATCGAGTCTTCTTTCTATAGATGGCATCGTGCTAGGGGATCTGTTCCTGTGGCATGTACACGCCTAACAGCTTTGAAGTTAGCAATTGAAGTAATCTTCGAAAGCTATGTCCAGGCCGTCTGATGAGAGGCTAGTAGTGTACAGTTAGGGCACGTACCGCATCCAACTTTTAAACAGGTTAACGGAAAGATTTCTCTGATTGCAGTTAATGGAAGTTGTTGTTGCCCAGCCTTTTATGATCAATAGTAATTTGGATACTCTATGATCTACTCCATGGAATGGATTTCAATCCCAACAACTGGAATGAGTCAAGCCTTTATTCATAAAACGTAAGTTAGGTCTTAATGATATATATATATAAATATATATATATATATATATATATATATATATATAGAGAGAGAGAGAGAGAGAGAGAGAGAGGGAGAGGATACAACTTCATGTTTTATTTTTGTTACATTGTGCATAGAATCCGGGACGTTTGAAGGTACTTTTGAAAAATATCGTCATGAGGACAAGCTCAAAGAAAGGAGTGAAGAGTCTGATATCACCCCAATTTAGAATTCGTGTGTAAACCTAAACTCTATAATACGGGGCTCAGGTTAGACGTGTGCGTTAAGGCGGGGGCTTAATCTCACTTGATAAATCTAGGTAGTCTCGTGCGATTCTCACCAGGATAATACGAATTTATTTAGTGGCGAACTCATTAAATTAAATCATGGTCCCACCCTGGCTATAAAAGGGTGGTAACCTGTAGATAACCCGACCCAATTACCCTTATTAGCACAAAGTGGACGTTAATAAATAACTTTATATATATATACCATGAAACTTGGACATCAGTTAATTATGTGACAATAGGAGCTTCCTTAAAATTGTACAAAATGGGCAAGTACTATACTTTGATATTAATGCACAACATGAAACGCTGGTCTGGCGGAAGAGATCTTTTACGTTTTGCCTTATGAAGGGCGTTGATATCATATATTAAATATAGTTATTTTTAAATAGATTTAATTTTTTTTTAAATTTTAATTTATTGTAAGATTTTGAGTAGTATGATTCCAGCAACTTTCTTCATAATCGATGTATTACATTGTCTGTTTTATGTGCAATAAAGTATAGTAGTTGCAAAATAAAAATTGACTCCAATAAACTTTTATGAAAAATCTATATAACACGATAAAATTCGGGTTTCATTAAAAAAGACTAAACATTGCAGATGCTCCGCGCACGGGCTAAATTCATTATAAAATTTGATAAAACTAGTAGATATATATTCCAAAAATACCCAATCACAAAAGTCGGTTTTGGAAAAAAAAAAAAAAACAATTGTACTTATGGTACGACTGAGCGTTACTTATGATATACCTACATTTCGTATAAGAAAGTAAAATGTATTTGCGTTAAGGGCCTAAACCTAACCAAAAGAAGGATGTGCAATAATAACTGTTCGTAAAATAATTACTATAGTCATGGTGAAGGCTTTTGATTTCAGAAATTAAAACATGATTTCCCCCTAAAATGAGCCTAATAAAGGCGACCTGGTTTAGAGTGGGCCAGCCGGACCCTACCTCATTCCTGGAAGATTGGCCAAGATAAGGCTCAGGACAAATTCCCAATGTTTGGGTCTACAATATTACCAATTGATAGAGAACAGATTTTGGAGGTCTGTGTGACTTGTTATATTATCATTGACATCAAAATCCTACTGAAAATGTAAATGTTTTAGATTTCTCTTCTTCCTCGAGTTATAGGGAAACCCAGACAAACATAACCTAACTCTGAACCGCCTGCATATACGAGTGTTTAAAGCAGAGAACTTAGGTTAGCCATGTTAGATGGTCTTAATCTCTGTGTATACACCCCCGGTTGTGAGTTCGATTGGCCGATATGAATTTATTTAGTAGAAAAATTAAATCAAAACCGTAGTTCAAGCAAGTCTAAAAAGGATGTTAAACTAGGGCTTACCATGTACAATAAGCCTTGAAAGTACAAAGTATACACTAATAAATAACAAATAACGCTGCCTGTCAGAGGCTATGGAAGCAATTAGTAAAAATACTGTCGTTTCAGGGCTTTATTGTCTGATCGTTGCGCGGCCATTCGAGGACGCCGTCTTCAAGCCGGTCGAATGCCATATAGCATACAATATAAATTTCTGAAAATAGGTTAAATTCCGGAGTTCAAACTCCATTTATATACGTTTCATAAACCCCGTTTTACACATTTCGCGTAAAATTAAAAGTAAGATTTACTATGGATCATAAGTGGGGATTAAAATGGGGTGAAATTTAAAATACCTCCGTTTTTATGAGTCTCCTAATATCTAACGTTGTGTCACACGATATTTACACAATTGAGTTTCATTGTATTTTGTTCTAACTGGAACATTAACATTGCTATCTGCATTTTTCTTTTATTTTCACCCATCATTAATTTCTTGTATGTTATTAAATAATTTAAAAAAGGAATTTTAATTTCATTTCATTTTAGGACTTGACAAATATTAGCAATGGGACAACCTTTTTTTTAATTTATCCATGTGTGCTAGAACCACAATGAATAATTAAAATTCAATCCCAGTGAATGATAGTGAAAGTATGTATCGGCGACTCATAGCAGTTAGAGCGACATCATATCATGTTATTAGCAGATGTATGCTCCCGCATTTCTCTGCCCTACTTATTACAGGCTGATAACGAACAGGTGGCTGATCAGACCTTTGATAACACACTCCCTACCTTTCACTCTCTCTTCTGCTCTATGAATTGTTTTCATTTATTTTTTAATTTATTTTCCTGAAAATAAAAAGTCCGTCGCGCAGGGGCTGCGTAAACTAAGCAGATTTTTCACGTGAAGTTTTACAATAGAGAAATTTCACGAGAGTCGAGCAGTTAAGGAAACGGCCGAACTAGCTTTTGGCAGGATAGTCACCCAGCCGTTAGCGGCCCAGATTTAATAAAAATACAAATATCTCTAACACAATACCACCGTGATTAGAATAATAATAATAAGGATAATGAGAAATCTTTCAGTTAATTAAAATAAATTCCCAACTGAAACGGCTTCTGAATTGTAAGAATAATTTATATTTTAATAACTCAAATTTTAGTAGTCCAAGAACTAAAGAAGGGGGGGGGGGCGGATGAACAGAACGTATCTGCATAAATCTCACAAAGTAAAGAAGGTAAAGTAAGGTTAGAAACGACAGGTTAGAAGAAGCTTCCACCTGAGCCGAGAAATGGCGAAGATGGCCGACGTAATCCGAACTATATCCGACCACAGACTTCATAAAAATGCAAATATCTCGGTATATAAATATATATAGTTTTGAACGGACCTCATTTTCGTCCTCTCCTGGGTAGGATCGATGGACATTTGAAGAAAATTTTCGAAAATCACGTCATGAGTACGGCCTCAACAGCTGTTTTCCCTTGGGGGAAATCTGCTAAAAAAATAGAACACAAAAGCTGGAATTTAAAACAAAACCGGAAAGAAACACAAAAACGGAAATGGAGCTCAAAAAAACAAAAACAAAAATAAACACAAAAGAACATTGCAAAGAACAAAATACTTAGCAAACAAATACAAATTTCAAAACTAGGTACCAAACTGAAAATCGAAACATTAGTCACATTGGAAAAAAGGGAAATCATTCATAAAATATTTTAATAATGAATAAATAAATCTATAATAAAATGAAATAGGTATCTAGAATCAGTAAAAGAAAATTAAAATAATTAGGGTTTGGATAAAATTTTTATTTTTGCATCCTAAAAAGTTGCAGATATTAAAAATTGTAAAACTTAAATTAAAAATATATCACTTGTCAGGTTTTTGAATAGAAGTGTATAGTCTTTAAATGTTTGAGAATAGTCTTTATGTATGGACTCCCCTTTGTCAGGAGTTCGTGCAGATTGTGCGGTATCTGTAAGAAGTTGCGTTTTTTTGCAGTCAGTCAGTATATGTTTAACTGTTAGAGGTACAACATTATAATTCGAACTGTGCTTATTAATAATGCATCTAAAAAGATTGGAATTGAAGGCTGTAATCTGCTTAGTTGCTTAAAAGACATCCATGAAGATCGTTAATCATCCCATAATACACAGATGAGACAAACAATCCAAACATATTTATAAACAAGCGGTATTACCCGTTGTTGACAGGTTGAAGGCGAACTGGTTTCCCTTGGAATCATAAAGATTTATTGCAGTAAATCATCCCCTCTTATTCATCAATGACACAAACACCCTGTAACACCAACATTAAAAGTACTGCCATCCATTTGTTTTACCAAAGATATAGGCAGTTAGGCTAATTTATGTTTAGAATTGCTCTTATCCGGAAAGTAGCTGGTATAATAATTCCCCCGAAATATATATTGATTGATATTAGGTAGCACTAAATAATCCATTTATTGCCTTTGAAATAGTTATATTTATTGTTTTAAGCGAGAAGCGTGGAATGCCTACTGCACGAATATCGACCAATTTATTATCGATTTTGGGATCAAATAAATTTAGCTTCCCTTCAAAATAAAATGATTGTATCATATTAGCACCCAGAGACAAAATAAACTAAAATTTTCTTCTGGTATTCTGCAGTTATATCACAGAAGAATGTATGAGGTGTTGACCGACGTCGGACATTTACCCATCTTTTTCGGTTGAAATAAAAATGGAATCTAATTAAGGGTCTTCCAATCCTCATTCCTATCAATGTAACCCACGTTGACAATATGCATATCCCTGACACATATTCAAGGCAATTCTGTCAAGCCAAGTCTCTTGGAACACTAATAAATTCTGTTCAGTCAAGTCAAACGTAAAAAATTTGAACACGCATAAAAGTACATAACGTTGTAGATTTAGTGACCCGAAGTCAAAAGTAAATATTTAGAACTGCATAAAACTAAAAAAGGTGATAGGACCTTAAAATGTATCTAAATACAATTCATTCTTTACATTTTCTCCACTAAATCAATAATAACAAAGATACTAACGGATTTATGTTTTCCTGTCGAAGTAACCCCCCCCCTCTCTCTTCATAAGTTATTAGTAAAGTCAAAAATACTCATTCTGTTGATACATATACAAACAATTTCCCAATTCCAAACAGGCATTTTCATGGAACACGGAGACTTTGGTATCGGTAGTCAGAAGTCAAAATTTTAAAACTCATAAATACAAAAAATTCTTAACAAAATTTGTTCTTTATATTTTTTCGATAAAACCAATACTAATGAAGACATTGATGAATATGTGTTTTCAAGTCGAAGTAAACCCCCCCCCCTTCTAGTTGAAAATTTAGATTCTCATTTAGCCTATGATAATTGACTCACAAATATTAAAATCCATAGAAATTTTCCAGTTGTTTTTGAATCATGCCAAACGGGCGGACAGACAGACAAGATTTTCAATTTTCCAATCGTTCTTAGAATGGAAAAAAATTGATCCCCGACGAATTTAAATAGAGAATCAGAGAACCCTTAGAGTTTTCTTTATATAGATATGGTAAATGATTATATTTGTTGAGCTACGGTTACAAATATATTTGTAAGTCAATATTAAAGAAGTTATTTTTTCATTAAACAACTCACATCTGGATATCTTCTGCTAACATATACTCTGACAAGTTAGCCCCTCCATTTTAGTAGAATACCAATGTCTGGGCAGACAGTATGTCAATGACGTGTGCATATGGTGTTAATAGAGTAATGATCCCTAGAAGATGGATAATTGCTATCTCTTTAACTTTTTAGATAACAGTCTTCATAAGACCTCATTTCTACCCGTTTAAGTCATCAGTATCTCTATAATGAATAAGTTCTTGTTTTAATTACTCCCTTCTGCAAATCCGTTATCTTCATTATACTTGGTTAATAACGGGATTTCCTTTAGATGTCTGTACATTATGTATTATGGTGCTAATATAATGCCAATGATATATAAGTTATTCATATAGCGATATGTTTAATTTTTGAAGTAGATATGCCACCGACAAACGATTTCTTCATTAGTTTCGACTCTTCAAAAGTTGGATTTATTAGTCAGTTAATACGGTATTTTGCAAATGCTCGGCAGTCTGGAGTCTGTTGATATGGAATTTTGATACATTATAGTATTTTTTAAACCATACTAATGTATAAACTTTTATAATATATTATGTATAAACTTATATAATTATTATTATTATTGTAAACTAACAAAAATAAAAAAAAATCCGTCACGCAGATTTCCCACCTGCGCCACATATATGCATTTATCTATATACGTAAATGTTCAATGAGAACAATATTTGGTATTTAAGCTCCAAATAAAGTTCTTCAGAATATAACAGCTTATTGTTAATATAACATGAGTCGGAGTGGGAGTTTACTGAAGGTCGGAAACGAATAAATGTAAATATCGCGGTTAATAGTCAAGTAATGAAAACAAGTCCGTCACGCAGGAACTGCGTGAACTAAGCAGATTTTCCAAGTGCAGTTATAACACACGGTTTATCTCATGTCACTATATATTTCATAGTTCAAGTAAAAGTCCAATGAGTAGAAGAGGGGCATTACTGTAGGCTGAAAATATGAAAGCACCAATAACTCGCTTATATATGTGCAACACAAAAATGTATAGAACAGCAAATATAGAACATCAAATACTCAACAAGGTTGGTTCTATAAACGTTTTCGATTCGACTCAAAATAAAGGAGATATTTGGAAATTTCGACCTCTTCCCCATTTTAAACCCTCTCTATTTCTGGTGCGATTAACGAATATGAATATTAGTGTTGAATTAAACGGTTATGAATCGAGTCGAGAACGGAAAGTCTTGATGATGTCATCATACTACCTATTTGCAGGTGTCTCATACAGTAAAAGTTCAATGAAGACAATATTTAAGCTTTGAATAAAGTGATATCAGCTATCAGGTGATAGACTCCATGAGGTGAGTTTGGAAAACACATGGTTATATTTAGTAATTGCCGGGCCTTCAACTGGCTTCTATAAATTCACCTGGGGCCCACTCAGCTAGTAGCACCTCTAATAAAAATTTAGGAATCCGTGGTCTGTAATGCCACTACAATATAGTAGGGAATGCGTTAAGCTTGAACATTTGATCTTCCATAATAGCTTTTTGGGCTGTTCGGCAAACGATTTATTTTTTTATTAATGAATGGTAATTTGAATATGTGAAATTACAATTTCTCATTACCATTAACACGTGTTTAAAATATAATAAAATGCGAAAACCAATTAATAATTACTTAAGGTAAATAAACCAGTATTATTACATAAAATTTGGATTTGTAAAGTATATTGAAACGTACATGAAGACGTTTAAATACAGTAAGGCCCTGATATGTTTAGATGTCAGTAATTTCTATAATTTAATGGAATAGCGAAATACATTTATATGACCTGTTAACAAATATTTTTCATTGAGAAAGATGTGCATATTTAAATATTAAGTGTGTTTCACGATTTACTAAATAGGCATGAATACATTTTTGTTAAAGCATTTTTTTAAAAAAAAACATTTAAGAGCAAATCAACTGCGAGTGGCCATAGTTGCCCACTGGAATATAATAATATAAATTGTCTTTATAAGTGCTGTCATTGAAATAAGAAATGAATTTACACATATATATGCATGCATACAACTAATTTTATATGTAAAATGTATATCAGAAAATTAATTTTCAATTTGTGAATACTATTAATTCTAGTAACAACTTTTAAAAATATGGGGCTCAAGTTAGCCATGTGAGTTAAAGCGTTGACCTTTATCTCACATGGTAAACCTAGAGTGACGAGTTCGATTCTCGCCTGGGCAAAGGAAATTATTTAGTGACGAAATTCATTAAATAACATCCTAAAATCCCACCCTGGCTAGAAAAGGGTGGTAACCTGTAGATAACCCGTCCCAATTAGCCTAAGTTAAAAAACGTGAACGTTAATAAATAATAATAATAATAGAAATACCCACAGCCATGAGGTACATATGCTCGTCAAATATAACATAAGTCACTTCTCTGTAATATATTCGAGGTTATAAAAATAATTTACCTTTGTTTTTTGTATTTGGTGGTTGAGCAGAGACATGAACGTTGTTTGATGCGGCAGTTACTAAATGAGATCTTGGAGTTGTATGTGAAACCTCATCAATACGTGAAATGGAATTAGTTGTAAGTGGGGACCTCTGCGGCTGGTTCACATGCTGAATGGTGCTGGAAGGAGCTGGTAAGGTTGTGCTTACGTCTTTATCACCCTGATCGGAGCTTTCAATGTCAACACCACTATTGCCGGCATAAGCATCTGGATACACAACTGGCTTAACCGTGCCTGATATTCCTGACTCTCGCACAACTGTACTTGGTATTGGACTCACTGTGCTAGTCGGTTCTGCCGCTGCAACCGACGAACGTGAGTCTAATGGGTTGGTCGTAGTCAGAATTTGGCGAAGAGTTGTAGATATACTCGGTGTTGGTGGAGTGGTAAGTCGCATAGTTGTAGAAGACGGGATGTTTGATGCCGTTACTGTTGTCTCGAGCCGAGACACAAGCTCATTGGTTATATCAGAAGGAGTGCTAGATTTGTAAGTTAAAGAATCTTTTTGAAGATTAGTAAGAGTACCGCTTGTGAATCCTGATGAACCGGATGTCGACTGCTCTGTGAATGGTGTCACTAATTCTACCTTTTCTGTAGGAATTTGTCGTGTATCTATAATACTTATTGAATTCACATTATTTGCAGTTAGCGACAAAGTAAACGGAGAAGGAGATTCATCAGTCTTATCAGTTCCTTGATCGGTCTTGAGCAGTCCAGACGTAGTTTGAGCGTGTGCCGGCGTGGTTCTGGAGTCTTCCTCCATTAAAGTCGATCCTGCAGGAAGAATGGTGCTAGAGGATGTAAAGGCCGTGGAATGATGGGGTGCAATGCTTGCCTCCTCCTGCCCCCGGACGAGAGCCACTAAGGCTAATGTAAGAAGGAGAGCCATCTATCGTGGGTCACTCACTGAGCCTTTCTGATGGTGTAAGTTTCTCTTTCCCCGTCGTTTGGGTCAGTCACCTCCCACCACAGCCAGCAGCACCGAACTGGGACGAACTCTCCCGAACCCACAACTACCACCTAACACACCTGTCTATATATTTTTTTTAAGATATACATTTTCATGTTTTATTCATTCTTGCTCCATGAAAATTCAAACAATTACCCCAGATTAATATAATAAGAACAACAAAAAGAATACATTTTTAATTCGCAAAAGGTAAAGTAATCATTAATTCAGTATGTATTGGTATGTTAATTAAAACATTACTTACATTTATAAAGCATCTTAATGCAATTAAATGTACACATTAATTGTATTAGAGGTAATACGAGATTAACAACATACTGGATTCGAACATAAAGAGAGTAGTTTTAATTCTTAAATTGAAATATAAAATTTAGAAATTGCTTTAGATGTGAATTATACTAAATGTCGCCTCTCTCTTTTCTATAGCAGGTCTCACTTTGTTTAGAGTAATTATTTTAAAATTATTAATGCATTTTAAAATGTACAAAGATATATAATTGTATATAACTTCGTTATGGGTCTTTACTGGGTCGGACTAAAGACATTTTCCTGGCTTAGTAAATATTGAGAATTTGTTCTGAACAAACCCAAAACACACGTTGTGCCCTGCATACTGCCTTCCAATTGGTATATTGTGTGGAAGTTGGACTTTTAGAAGGAAACCATAATATAAATTTAAAAATAAGTATTTTTTATGAGTGTTATCGTTATTTAAGAATCTTTCTCTCGAAGTGTCAACTAAACAAACCAAAAATAGGGAATTATCGAATCATTCCTACTGTATTGTTTATAAGAGCGATGGTTGTCGCCCTGTCTTTTCGCGATTTCTCTTTTAATGTTAGAGCTAACCTGCAGACGATAGAGGATAGAATATGTGTTTATTAAAAGAACAGAGTAAGATGTTTGCCATATAAACTTTAAACTACACTTTTCCTTGTTCAATATATTATATCCAAATAAGGTACACCCGGCTTTCCGCGGGAAAGCTTCAGAGACTGGATAATTTGGTATTTTTTGAACGAACTAATTAAGGCGTTAATCGTCTTCTTGGCAGTTATATTTTTACCGCTTGATAGCATTTTTTTTATAATATATTATCTTAATGTGATATACTATTACTAATTTTTAAATTGTTTTGTTTTATTTTTTAGAATTCTTTAATTGATATTTCTATTTTTTTTAAGACTGTACGACGAGTACGTGTTTTTTTTTATCTTCTACAGTTGTATTACACCTGATTAAACTATTTGGATGTCATCGCATTTATTTATATCGTTAATTCTTGTTTCTTATTTTTTTTTCTTTTAAATTTATTTTTAGACGCCTAGGTTTCCTCATACTCATAGCACTTTATAATATATATTTTTAACATGGTTTCCTTTACTTTTCAAATTCGTATTTAAATATTGGAGGTGTTTCCCGCTCTCACAAACTCATAAAACCTGCTCCTATACTAGCCAACCAAAACTATTAATAAGTGTATACTGTTAAGCTACGCTCAATAGGGATCGAAAAAGAAATGCAGATTGCTGCTCTTGAGTTGACGGATTATAGGAAAGACTCCGGTTAAAGAAATGGATGAATGGCACACAAGTGAGGTGTGTTTCATGCTGATATAAGGAACTAGGACCTCAAATATAATGGAACGTTTGCTACAATGCGTACGTATACAAAATGAATATCGAACAAGAGTTGAAGTAATTTCTGTAGAAGAAGATGATGTTTTATCTGTTGAATGTTGAAATGGTATTTGACAAATTTTATTGATTGATCGTTCTAAGAAGAAGAATGTCTTGCTGATTGGGATGCGCCAATCCATCCAGAAGGAGGGGAACGGATCCCAGACAGATCTCATAGTCAATCCTGAAGGAAGCTTCCCCGAACGAGTGTGATGATTACTGAAGACTCTCAGTGCTCCTAGTTGCATACAAGATCTTGATATACTTAGTGCTCAGCAGAATGAACCCGTTGCTTGATTGAACCTTGGCTAATTATCAAGAGTTCAGAAGAGGAAGAACACCTCCAAACAGCAGCGGTGGGAGCTAGGGCAAAATTTGCACACCCTATTCATTGACTTCTTGTGTCGTTTGCAGGCCAAGTCGCTAACCAATAAGATTTATGATTTATACAATTATGAATTGAAATTAACAAAAAAATAAAGTCTAATCATTATTATTTATTTATTTAAATGAGTTCCGCAACGCCGGCGATTTACTTATTATTCAAATGTCATTAAAAAAATGAAGTGCAAAAATAAAAAAAATGAACAAGAAACGAAAAAAGAATGACCTATGGCATAAGGTGATTTTTGAAACGGGTTGTTGCCATGCCAGGGTCTTATATGAAGAAAACGATATTGTATATGGAAACATCAGGGTGATGAAAATAATATAAATGTAAATGTAACTATAGAAGATTAATTAAATAAATAAAAAAAAATAAGGAAAAGGGATAGCCAAAAAAAAGGAATAAATAACAAAAAGGAAAAGGGAAACCTAAAAAAATAAAATAAAAGTGAAATGTATACACTCTGCTAATGTAGGAAATAAGTGAAGAGTAGTGTGTAGAAATTTTAGATTATAGTGTGTTGTATATATTAATGTCTTTTAGATGTTTAATGATTGAGTCTATGTAATTACTGTTATCGGCCAAGAGATCCAGTGAGTCATGTGGAATATCTAAATTGTTTCTTCGTCGACAGTTAGTCAATATGTGATGTACAGTTAAAGTTTCGTTACAATGTCTACAAGTAGGTGTGTCCTTGTTTGTCATTAAGTGTCCGTGGGTCAGCAAGAAACGGCCAATGCGTAATCTGGTCAGCACTACTTCCTCTCTTCGTGTGCTCCTGTTACTTGATGGCCATTCCTTAACTGTTTGTTTTATTTGTCTTAGTTTATTGTCATTTGTGCTATCCCAAGATTGCTACCACTACTGTTGTAGTGCCTTAGTGCAAGCAGCATAATCATTATTAATCGTATATCATTCACCAATAAATCCACATTTATCAACATTGTGTGCCCGAATAAAGCGTTTATAATACGTAATCCATTATCACAAACAAAAAATAATAGTTCTGAACAATTATCATTCATATTTGATGTATTTATTCGGCTTCTTCAGCAAAAAATTTCTTACGTTATAATTGAATGTTACTATTTGTTATAAAGATTATAAGGTAATTTGTGTTTTTCTCTATTTCTTAAGAAAAAGAGCATTTATTACTTACTATATGCTAGAAGTGGTACATTTAATAATGGTGAACATGAGTTAACAAAATAATTCACATATCAGTTTGGTCTTACTCTACGAACGTCAGCATACTGAAAGCAATCGTTATCCATTAAAACCATAGATCAATCTTTCTGTATGTTTATATATCTGACTTGGAAGTTGTTACCACTTTAAGTAAGGCATGAGGACAAGCCTAGAGACAGAGATCCTGGAAGAAACTTTCAAAGCTACGATGCAGTGGACATGAATGGAGAAATGAAAGCAAGACTACGACAACTTGCCAGGTCGCTGTTTAATGCCCCGTTCAATCTCTTCAGCCAGTCAATCAAGTTTCATAAAAGTGTTTCGAAAATATCACATCGTCAATGGTATTGTTCCTTTTATTTGTTTTAGCATATTTCCGTAAAGTAAAGCCGCTCTTGGTTTTGTAGTGGAGGTTAATGCATACTTTAAATGTCCACCGTCCCTAGTTAGATTATGCAAAAGTTGTCTGTGGAAATAAATAAATGTATGTGTAAATGCGTGCGTACTGCGCGTGTGTTGAAAAATGTATCTTCTCACTAGAGTACTTCATTACTATTTATTATTTTATACGAATGTAACATTAGTATTAAATGTAGGATAACTTACCTGTGTCTATAATCCCACTACAAGAACTTGCCACAATTTCTCGTTTTCTTCTACATCAAACCACTAAAATATAAAGACCTTCGAAAAAATCCATTTGTGCGATATACAACCTGAGTGGGGAAAATTTCACCCGTGGACGAAATTGTTATAGGCCTATTCTTCTGTAACCTATCCTTCTGTAACCTAGCCCTGCATAATCTAGCTAATGATAGTCATTAATAAGTGTGGATATGCAATCTGCAAAATTAATATACCCTCCAGTCTTACCTAGTAATATATACAGACATATATATTCGCGTATAAGATATAACTATTCGTCTTTTTAACAAAATTTAACACCCGAAACTTTCTACTTCTTTTGCAAAGCATCCCTATAAACGCAAAATCCAAAGGGGTACAAAATATAAAATTTCTAGGATATAAATGAATTCAACAATAATAACAAAAATACTTATCTTCCTAATCTGGAGAAATATTGAGTTACGTTAAATGGATGGCAATACGTTTTGGTGGGAAACGATAAAGATTATACAACAAACTCTTAAACCCGGTGTATACCTGCTTGGTAACTAAATTGGTGTATTTAAATATTGTCCTATCAACAGTTGCGAGTACAACAACTTATTCACTTTTGATGTATATCAAGTTCCTGAGTATCAAATATAAAGTAAAATAAATGAGTTAACACATGTTAAAATAAGCTTTACTTAATATAAAAACAAAATGTAATTTTTGCACTTCCAGAAATGCTCTGACTTAATGCCTTTATATCTGATGCTTATTTAATAGATGAAAACATAAATTTAAAGGCATTTTAAAAACTACTAGCTGTAGGAATTCTGATACCTGTTCTCCTGGCTTTAGGTAACAATTCTAGAGTTGAACTGGACTCGGTTCTTCGCTCACTTTTTAAGCAAATGACAGTAGTTCTACGCTTGGGTACGAACTCCTGCAGTCTCCTGAAGAGATACTTCAGGAACGAAATACTAAAGGCAGAGAGAGATCCGACCAGCCTGCCTCTATGCCTTGATCATTCCTATTTTATATCTATGTTATAAGTATGTTCTGATAGGCCAATTTAAGGTAATTCACCCACTACTTCCAGCTTGGGTGGTCTTGACCTATATCACGAAATATAATGTTTGCAACGTATATTCAACCATAATGTAAAGAAAGTATCTAGTACGAAACTGTCACAATCCCCAAAGATGGGCCACTGGGTTGGCCTGATTTGACACGATGGGTATTTCGGCATGGCAAAGTCAGAAGTGTATAGTGCATCCATTAAAAACAGAGCCCAACATTTTCAGAGATTAGAACAGTTATAAAGAAAATCCTAAGGGCACTTGCTGAAGTGAAGTGGGCAATGCATTACAAGGTATAAAGAAACTTTTTTTCATTTCTTTTTTCTTTTATATAAAACAATTTGCACTTAAGAATTGTAAATATTCAATATGAAAAGTTAATTTTTATACCTTCCTTTTTGAAAACTTAATATTGTCCATTTGTCACAATTCTGCTTTGATTAAATTAAATTACTGTGTAAGGACAATTCTGAAGAAATGTTTTCTTGTCCAAATTTTAATGAAGTGAGGCTTCAAAGGAAGTAAGTAATGGTGGCCAGGAAGTAACGAGACCAATTCGCCGATGTCATCAAATTTTTCATTATTTCAGCATAAAGTTAATTCGTATGAAATACCTACGGTTTATTTTTATAGCTCAGTTGGGTATTATATACCTTGAGTATTCATCTACTTGTGATACACCCTATATTATGTACACTGTGTATATATATATACATTTCAAACGAACTACATTTTTGTTATGTTCTAGGTAGGATCGACCTGAATGTGAAAAAAATATTCGAAACTTATTTCATGAGTACAACTTGAATAGCTAATTCCCCTTAAGAGTAATCTGCTAAAATGCATACTGTTTGTTGTAGAGGGATGAATGCGAGATATTTCTAGGGCGAGGTCATCAGCTGGGTCTGGGCCAGCTGATATGTTCACCAGCAGCTCAAGATACTCATCTGCCCCCATCGGCGTCATTGTTATTCATCAAATTGTTGAATCCTTGCCAGAACTAAGACACAAATATAGGTCGTTCTATTCGAGAATGAACGAGTATTTTTTTAAATGAAGAATTACTTTGAGGGGCACATGTTTTACTTCATTACGTTGGTACGGAGAGAAGCGATAATTGCTACGGTAGTGTTAAGGCCTCATAGCTACTCAGAAAATTTATATAAAGAATAATTAAAAAGGAAAAAATAAAGAAAACATAAATATACTAGAAGTGCATATACTATATATTATAGCATAATAATTAAGTGCATAACATTTAATAATCTCATCTTTGGAGATAATTGGTGTAATTTTCATATTACAATTGTAGTGTATGTAGATTCAATTATTGAGCAAGTCCATCGTTGCATTCGATAAGTTGGGGGTCTTTTTAGCAGATTTCCCTTAAGAGCAATCTCGGATAGGAGGACCTAAGTTTTATTATTTCCACGATCCACTCAAACTTCCCTTCTACCAAGTTAATATTAAACTGCGACTATAACAGCCATGTAGGAAGTATTACAGGGTAGAGATTATTAACTTGTATTGTAAGTTGACTGAAAGACTTCTCATTGCCGTTTGTATTTATTATTCACTAAACATACAAGGTAGTGTTATCTGTATGTATATTTATCTATTGTAAACCTTAGTTTACGCAGCCCCTTGACGGATTTTTTTTTTTTTTTTTTTTGTTGACGGATTACTTGACTATTAACCGAGATATTTGCATTTATTCGTTTCCGGCCTTCAGTAAACCCCCACTCCGACTCATGTCATATTAACAATAAGCTGTTATATTATGAAGCACTTTGTTTGGAGCTTAAATACCAAATATTGTTCTCATTGAACATTTACGTTTTGAGATAAATGCAAATATGTGACGCAGGTGGGAAATTTGCTTAGTTAAAGCAGACCTGCGTGATGGATTTTTTAATTTAAACAGTGATTTAGTTCGTAAATATTGCATGAAGTGCGTGGGTGAGAGATATACATGTTTTGTATTGACTAGATCACGGTAAATATAACTCGAGATAAGGGGAATTAGTTTATAATTAGAACTCTCATAATCGGTTGGTACAAATATAGTCCAAGTTTCAATGGGAACGAGCCAATTCTTATGACAGAGTAATGTTTATTATGGACTTCGTAAGGCCTATCATGGAGAATAAAAGATATATTTTTAATTATTAATATCAAAGGTGGAAAACCTCACCTACCACTTTTGAGTATGTCATTATGATTGATATTGTGTTAATTCTCATTCTACATAGATAACCGGTTCCAGAATCTCTTTGGAATATTTGTTTACTACTGTTTACAACCACTTTATTCTCTTTGGAATAGATTGATATAAAATAGGTTTACAATGGTCATGAATCGTACTCGTGAAACATAGCGTAGCATACCATTATAATTAAAAATGTTCTACATTGCGCCTTCTAAGTGATGAGTTGAGAGTTGATTTAGTTCCTCGTGGCACTGGAACAGGAAAATTGTACATTGATAAATTCAATATAAAATCGGATACTGAGTACCTTCAGACCAGTTTCCTCGACGCCATAACAGCTGGTCTCTGCCTCACAACTCTGCTACTTCACTCCCTAAAGTATAAAACTTTTAGAACGCCATTTTTAGCAGATTTCCCTTAATGGAAATTAGCTATTGAGGTCGTATTCATAACGCGATATGTAATCGTTTTATGTAAAATGAAAGATCAAGTTCGTTAACGGCTGAAATCGGACCAGAGAGAGGGGGGTTTAGAGGGGGAGAATTTCGAAAATGAATACCTAAATATTATTCGTTGGATCGAAAAATAGTATAGTACCAATCTTATTGCAAATGTAATGTTGTTATGTACATTGCTTCACAATCTTGATTATTAACCGAGATATTTGCATTTCTTAGTTTTTGGTAATCCTCCATTCCTACTAATCTCATATTAGCAATATGCTCTTATGTTATGAAGCACTTTATTTGAAGCCTAAATACCAAATATTGTTCTCAATTGGCTTTTTCGTTTTGAGATAAATGAAAATACGTAACGCACGTGGGAAATCTGCATAGTTAACGCACCCCCTGCGTGACGGACTTTATTTCGCACATACTACCGCATTGTCCCAATCAGGGCGGTGGCAATCAGTGGGCGAGACCCATGGAGTTGGAATTGGTTTTAGAGCACATGAGAACGTCACTTTGTGGGGTTTGCGCTATGTGCCGTGAGCACTCTTTAAGCCCGACAGGTGTTAACTTAGAAAGAATAACTACGAGACTTGGGGCTGAGGGATCAGTCACTTTGTCGATTCAATGGATTCACGTAGGAAAATGTAAAGGTATTATTTCATAAAGTTAAATATTAATTGCGGAGGTTATGATTTTTTTAATATAAATATTTTAATTCAATAGTGACCTAGATGCTTTTAATGTGTTCTTTTTGTAGTCATTTTCTTCTTCTCCTTCTTTTTTTGCTTCATTGTTTCTATATTCATGATTTTAGCTATTTGCATCAACAACTTAGTACACAAGTACTTAATACTTTTATGAAGTAATTGTCAAAATTATTAGTGGGTGCTTCCGGGCGAATTCCCCATCATCACAGTCTATAGTACAGCCAAGAATTGAAGAGCCTTGTGGCCGGAGGGTCGGAGAAGGGGCGTGGCCGAAGGAGCAAGGGAAGGGGGCGTGTAATCCAGACCTGAAAACATTCATGCCCGGAACTCATTAACCTGCTAATGAAGGTAAGAAATAAATTTTACACAATAACACATTTTACTATTTTACGACATATCGGCGTTAAAGTCCGTTAATTATTCATATCCTTTAGGATTACGATCAATAACAGCTGATGACTGGGCTGGTTATTGTCGGCACGTCCACAATTTAGAAGAGGAATATTGGCTAAAAGATGGACAATTGGAAAATTTTGTGGACAGCATGATAATCGCCATTGATGGGAGCGAGTCGGAAGATGATTTGCAGCTTAGCAGTAGTGAATCAGAATAATATTATAAGCACAAAACAAATTTAATTTTAATATTAATAAATCATTTTTTTTATTTTTTTTTTATACGGTGGTATCATTATTTAACGTTACCTTCTTTAATTACAATCATTTCATCTGTACTTAATTCTTTAACGTTATTTATTTAAATTCTTTAATGAATTATTGTGAATGATAAATGTCTTGTATAAAAAATTGTAAAACTATAAAATAAATAGGAATTACAATAATAGTGAAATGTGAAGAATATCGTTAGATTTACAAAACCGTATTTTTTATTAATTCGGCTTTGTAAAGTGATAAAAAGTATATAGATTTTTTTTATTGCCACACTTTTTGTGGGTTAAAAATTAGCACAATATTAATAATAATTGCCAATAAGATGATTCAGGTTGAATTTTATTATTTACTGTAGTAATTCATGAGGAATATATGTCGCCGGGCAAGAAAAGCTAAGGTCAACTCACTAATATTGTACAGTAGGCGGCTAAGATGAAGTGACGACGTTTGTGATCCAGGTAGTACAGTAGTCTTTTCACGGAAACTGGCGGCTTGGGGGGGGGGGGGGGGAAGCCAGCAGGTCTCTTCCATTCCTGGCTGAAGTCAAGGTACGTATAAGATAAGGTAGCGCCATTCGCGAGTAGCCAATCAGAATGCAGCAAGCCTCTACGTCACTGGGCTGCAAGATTCGTGGCGGACAAGCCGAAATACGATCAATATAAGCAGTTTTCTGATTAATTTGGCGAATAAAAAATTGTTAAAATGGTATATGTCTGTAAATGATACAAATTACTTTAGTTGAATATATTTTATTTCAAATAAACCATGTACAAATTAGATTCCATTAAAAATAAATACATAATAGTTCCTTAAAATTTATATATGTTGGGTTACATTTAAAAATCGTAATTTTTCTAGGTAATTAGCACAACAAAAAGTAAAACTTTACTATAATAAGATGAAATCTCCAAAACATGAAAACAGTAATGACTTCTATTATACAAACAAATAAAAGTTAATAAAATTGAGATTAACCAAGCAATAAACAATGATACCCAGTTAAAAATGACTAAATTATTTTAAATAGCTAGTCAATATAGGTACAAGATTTTTAAAGGTTATCATTGGCATGTAGTCCTCCTTGTAATAAAAAGATGCTTATATTTAGTCACTGGAATCCTTGGTTCCAGTAGCATCCTTGTGAAGAGAAAGGCACTGATGTTGGAGCATATGCATTGAAACCGCACTGTCCCATAGAATAACTAACTGTGGAGGAAACATGTAATATCATTAATGATAGACCATGGAAATAAACTCCTATAGTGCTCTATAGAAAATACTACAAGAAGATAATTCTGTTACTCAGACTTTAAAACTTATCTTTTTTTTAAAAAAAAGCTGTCATTGGCATGTAGTCCTCCTTGTAATAAAAATATGCTAACATTTTGAGCCGCAGGGAATCCCTGGTTCCAGTAGCATCCTTGTGAAGAAAATGGCACAGATGTTGGAGCATATGCATTGAAACCGCACTGTCCCATAGAATAAATAACTGCGAAGGAAACATGTTATATCATTAATGATGGAGCATGGGAAATAAACTCCTATAGTGCTCTATAGGAAACACTACAAGAAAATTATTCTGTTTCTAATATTTTAAATCTTACCTTCTTAAAAGCTCCCATTCGCATGAAGTATGTCTTGTCCAAAACAGTTGCTGCTGATATTTTTTGAGTGTATGCATTGTAGTGCGCACTGTCCCATAGAATAAATAACTGCGAAGGAAACATGTTATATCATTAATGATGGAGCATGGAAATATACTCCTATAGTGCTCTATAGGAAACACTACAAGAAAATTATTCTTATCTTACATTTTAAATCTTACCTTTTTAAAAGCTCCCATTCGCATGAAGTCTGTCTTGTCCAAAACAGTTGCTGCTGATATTTTTTGAGTGTATGCTCTGAATTTGAGCTTTGGATAATATTGGATAACAAATCCTTTCCATTTCTGTTTTCACTGCATTTTTTCTTCTTTTTGCATTTTTATCTGGTAATTAACTGTTAGCAATTTAGTAACTCTCTTTTTTAAATTAAAGTTATTACTTTCTAAATTTTTTACTTGGATCAGCAAGGATTTTAATTGGGATTCATATTCAGCAATTTTTTCCTTTAAGAGAATACATCCATCACAATCAACTTCTTCTGTATTACATGAAAAATCACTTTTCAGCTTTTTGGGAGAAATCTCATTAATGTGACGCAGGGCACGTTGAGTTATTTCACGTTTTTTACTCCTACAGTCTCTAGATGTTTCACATTTTGAGTCAGAAGTAGAGCTAGTAGGTGTTTGTTTACTTACGGACGATACTGGTAAATTAAGATGCGGCACAGCTTCTTCTTTTAATATCAATCTATTAGGGAACATAGCCTAACAATTCTGCTTGTAAATTCCTTTGGTAATCACTATTACTGAAATGTTCTGAACAAACCCGATCAAAAGTAGGATTAAATTTCAAATCTCCTCGTCTACACAGAACTATCCACTGTTTCTTAATTTCTTGGTTTTTCGGGAACCGGTGATAAGATACAGACTTGCCTGTTCTCCTAGAGTTGTTGGAACATGTTGCCATAGCACACTCACTCATTTTGAAAAAAAAAAATCACTTATAACAATGAAAAATAAAACAATTAACTAAAAACACAACGATGCTCACGATGTAAACAAAGCTGAGTGCTGCCAAGTGACGTCATGCGCCAAAGTCGCAAACAATTTTGATCTGCGCACCTGCCGAATGGCACCCCCCTGGCTGAAGTGTACTAGTAACAGACACACACACACACACACAGATATATACATACACACACACACACACTTTTAGATATTAATGTTATGAGAATTCAGATTAAATGTTGATAAAAAAATATAGAGGTTCTTCAAAAATTACGTCATGAGTATAACCTGCATAGCTGATTTACTTTAAAAGAAATCTACTAAACCCCGTCGTTTTGTTCTTACATTTCCAGTGACAAGACGTTGTAGTGAAATAAGTATGGCCATATGAAAGCTTTTTGAGGAACTTCATGAACACATTATATTTGTAATTTAAAGAGCCTTTACCGAATTATCTTTCTAGGCCATTAACGAATAATAGACAATAGTGTAGTGAATGCTGAAGAAATAAAGCAATAATAATCAATAACAATAACGGTTAACAGTGTCCAAATACATTGTGAATATTGAGGCAGTGTAAACACGGTTGTACTACGGACGGCTAAGACTTTATAATGAGGCTCCAAGAATTTTCGTCAGTGCCATATTGATTTGGGCTCTTTAAATAACTACTACAGTACATGTAGTTTCAGGAAAACCCATAAGAAATTGTCGCACATGACATTGAAAATAAATACTCATTCATCAGCTATTTAGATTAGATATAAGATATTCGTTTGTTTTTCATTATTTACCAAGTAAAAGGTTTGTCGCCTTTTTCCTCCCTCTTACCTCTACGCAGTCAGAATGGGGAATCCCAAAGAAGATTCGAAATTTTATCTGCAATTGGTGCAACTTATTTCCGGATGAAACCAATTGTGACTGCTCTTTCGTTTGTTTGATGTAATAATGAATCAAAATTTTATTCATTGAAGTAACCAATATCACACTGGTGTAGCTTGTAGTGAGCACAAACACGTAACTTCAAGAAACGACAGTTCCTGCAATTCTAAATCCTGACACAGGAAAAAGTTAGCAACTCTTTCGTCGAGTGTCCCATCTGAGATATCTGCCGCCATAGTTTTTTAGCGTATATGTCTTTTAAAATTCGTTATATGACAAAAAAGTATAAAACAAAAGTTACTCTAAATAACAAAAAACAACTTCTGCTATGTGCATATTGCGATTTTAGCAGATTTCTCTTAAGGGAAATCAGCTATTGAGGTTGAACTCATGATGGAATTTTCGAAATTTTTCTTCAAATGTCCATCGATCCTACCTAGTAGATGACGAATATGAGGTCCGTTCAAAACTGTATATATATATATATATATATATATATATATATATATATAAATATATATATATATATATTTGCCTGTTACCGCTCTAGCGGTCGCAATTTTTGTTTAATCGTTACTAAACTTGATATTTAGTCGTTTTATGTAAAAAGAAAGATCAAGTTCGTTAACGACTGAAATCGGACCACTGGGAGGGGGGGGTTGAACGGGAGGATTTTCGAAAATTCGAAATATCTCCGTTACTATACGTTGGATCGTAAAATTGTACAGAATCAATCGTATTGCAAATTAAATTTACTATAAATATTTTTATATACATTTATTCTCTATCTTGAATATTAACCGAGATATTTGCATTTTTATTAAATCTGGGCGGCTAACGGACGTGAGTGACTTTCCCGCCAAAAGCTAGTTCGGCCGTTTCCTTGACTCCTCGGCTCCCGTGAAATTTTTGTATTGTAAAACTTCACGTGGGAAATCTGCTTAGTTTACGCAGCCCCTGCGTGACGGACTTTTTCATTTCATACTTTCCTTATAACCCCCGCTCCTGCTTGTCCCTAGAAACGCTGATACAGATTAAAATCATGGAGAAGTTAATGCTAATTCACATACCGAGTTTTGTTTAGCTCACACAATGAGCCATAGTAGCAAAAAGTGGACGTTAATAAATAATAATAATAATGATAAAATAACACTTAAAAACTTACATCAAATTTCATACATCATAAAACAGATATTATTATGAACTAATAATGAATTGCGCCTTCCTTTCTTGTTAAAACAAAATTACTTGAGACAATTTCTTACTTGATTAATTACGGTGGAATCTATTGCATTATGAATTTTAGTAAATATTTAAATTTACATCCACTTCATGAAAATAATGCTAATGGAAACGGATTACTTAAAGGTTAATTCTTTTTCTTGGCAGGGAATATTAAGCAGTCATTACTAAATTAAGTCCTCCGTACTGACAATGTTATACAAAAGGTTTTTTATTTCGGTTGGCTTTACAGACCTTGGAGAACTTTAGCCGCCATTACAAGACACCTCCGCCTCTGCCTATCATGGACGGTGGCTTTCCATTCCACTACAAGCAACTTCATAGCGTCCTTCTTCACTCTGTCAACACATCTCATCTTCGGTCTCCCTCGTTGCTGGGTACCCACCACTGTCGCATTCATTTTCTTGTGTAGGGAGCCAGATGGGTTGCTTCTTGCGAACCTCTTGGCTTTCATATCATGTGAAATCGACTGTCTCGTTTCAGATATAACCTCCTCTATAGTCTTCCATCTCCAAAGTCCTAAGTCACCCCCACTTTAGTCCTATTATGGCTCTAAGAACCTTTCGTTCAAAGCTTTCAACCTTTGTTTTCAGGGTACTACCCGTCAACGCCCATGTCTCACGCCCATACATAAGTACAAGTTTGATAATGGAGTTATAGGCGCATAGTTTCAAGGCTCGTGAGATTTTCCTTGATCCTAAGACTCGAGAAGAAAGTGCAGTTGGCACTAGTTATACTTTGTCGATTTCAGTAAACTGGTATTTTAGAGCTTACTGTAGCTCAGAGGTATTTGAAGCTTTCTGTTTTAGGAACGATAGGTCCCCTACGCTCAAGCTGCTTTGGAGATGTAGGTTACGGCTCATTACCATGTGCCTCGTCTTATCTTGGTTTCTTTGCCGCTGGACCTGTGAGAGGCAGCATATCCTCTTTCTTGCCTCTGAGGACAGCTACATCATCTGCATATACTGGGAATTTGTGCATCTTGCCTACATGAACTCCCCCATTCGCCTCAGATGCTTCATGTATTACCTTCTCAAAGGCCAGGTTGAACAGCAACGGAGATAAGCAGTCACCTTGTCTCAATTCCGACTTAACGTGGAATACTTCAGTCATTTCCTTTTGATCCAACAACCGACATTGGGAGCCATTGATCCACGCCTTTGTCAATCTGACAAGTTTCCCTGGAAATCTCAAGTCAGTAATTATTTTCCAAAATCAATTCAATCATAAGCTGCTTTGAAGTCAATAAATATATAAATGCCCATCTTGTTCTACCTTCCACCACTTCTCAAGTATCTGTTTGGAGGTAGATATCTGATCCGACGTGCTTCTTCAACTAGTGAACTCTGCCTGATAACCACCTCTCGTACTACAACCTCATTCTATTAAGTATTATGTAGATCAGGCTTTCGAACGCAACTTGAAACAGAGGATTCCTCTATATTTTAAACACTCATTAGTGAAGCCTTTCTTCTGGGTTATCCAAAAGTATTAATATCAATTGACACTCAAAGTTAACTCTTAGATTCGAATGGCTGCGTTTAAACCAATGGCACGTGTATTAGATGAAGTTATTTTTTAAAAATATTTTCATGTAATTCATTAACTATTTTCGAAATAAATTATACTCGCGCTCTAGTTGAAATTAGATCTGTCAATTTGTCACGCTTTGTATTAAATTTATAATGTTTTCTCTTTATGAATAAAAATAAAGACAATGACGACTAATGGATGTATGAGGCGCGCTTAGTAGAGCAAAAAATAATTAATGAAGACATACATTTATATGATTCATCACAGAAATATTCATTGTTCCAAGAATGAATAAAGTTAGACAACGAAATTGTGTTATCGTTTAACACGCTTTCATTTTGTCTATACGTACTGATAGGTTAGGAATTTATTATCATAAATTAGCGCAATGTGCAATAAAAGCATATAGGCATCATTAAGTTAGTCATCTTTTATATTTTTGTCATATATTGTTTACATTTATTATTGAATTTAGAGTAGTTCTAATTGAATTTTGTTAATTTTTATTTCTGTTACGAATAGAATCGATTGGAGTGACCAATATCACTTAGCAAGGTACAAACCTTCATTGGCATGTAAAGTTGATTATTAAAATAAGTAAACTTTTTCTTGACTTTATCCAATTAAACTAATATAAGGAGAAAGGTTACTCCCCTTTTTTAGTCCGGGAAGGCCAGAAATTTTATTTAGTATATCCGCCTCATAATAACTTCTGCAAATTTCTTTGTGTTTTATTTTTTAAGCCTACTTTAGAATGAATATATATATACATATATATATATATATATATATATATATATATATATATATATATATGTATGTATTTATATTATCATATTTTTTTATTACTATTCTATGTGCAATCCTGGCGCATGACGTTATTACGTAATTTCATCAATCAATATTTTGCACTTGTTCGAAAATGCTTATTTGATCTCTGCCATTCTCAAAATATTTAACTGTTTCATTAAATATTTCGGTTTTTACGAGTCGTATACCTCACCTCTTTTTATTTAATGAGCGTGTCACTAAATAAATTCATCATGTCCAGGCGTGAATCGAAACCACTACCAAATGTAATTACAAGCGTTTTAGTCACTTGGCCATCTTAATAGCCCCATTAAAAGACGAAATGATATTAAAAAAAAGAACGAATCAATAAACAATGGTTGATATGATGCAACTGTTGAGTAAGTTCTGTTATTGTCCTAATAATAACTACATAGATGAAAATTAAGGTGACTGACCGCTGAATTACTGAATAAAATAAGAGTAGTCCAAGTAAATATAGCAGGTATTATAAATACGAACCTGGCGTAGGCTAGAGAGTTGAGGGTCTAGGCCACGTGGCTTGGCAGGATAAATTAAAAAAATATTATTTACGAGTAGTGGCTCTACTCTAACCAGAAATATTAGGTGCATTGTCCTATATTATACTTCATTATTTAACTGGTTAAAATAATTTTCCCTTGATGGCTAGCTAAAGTGATGTTTATTAACGTAAGCAATAACAAGTTTGGGGAAGAAGGTCTATATATATCATACTATTTTAGCAGATTACCCCAAGGGAAATCAGCTATAGAAGTTTTACTCATGACGCGATTTTCGAAAAATTTCCTCAAATCTCAATCTATCCTACTCAGTAAATGACGAAAATGAGATCCGTTCAAAATTTATCTATATCTACATATATATAAAATTGTAACCTCTGCCTGTACATTGGGTTTTTTCTCGAAATTTCACGATACTTTTTCGTTTCACATGCCATAGACCCGATATCTGCAATTTGTAGCTTTGGTGGTCTGTTTGTTTGTTCATTTGTTTGATACCTTTTCACGTAAAAGCAGCTGAACCGAATTTCATGAAACATGGTATGTATATTACTACTAACCCAACTTAGACTTTAGACTATATTAATATTCTCTGAGACGACCAAACTGGGGGTTATAAGCATAAATAAGTTATACGCTAAAAACTATAGCGGAAGTCAACAATTTAATTGGGAACATAGGACTCAACCGAACTTAACAAATGTGTACTAGTACTAACTCCTCCGTGATAAGCTGTACCAACATTTCTAGGGCGAGCAGGAGTGGGGGTTGTAAGGGAGGCCTGAAATTAAAAATAGCGATATTTCTTTTCCTATTGGGTTTTCGACAAATAAGGAAATGACAAAAGTTGTTTATTTTGTTATTTAGAGTGCCTTTTGTTGTATTCTCTTTTGTCGTATAACAAAGTATAAACAAGTTATCCACTAAAAACTGAACCAGGAGCCAACAATTTTATTGGGCACGAACGATTGAACCGAACTTAACAAAACTCGGTATGCAAATTAGCATTAATTCTTCCATGATTGTAAGCGACTTTGAAATTTTTAGGTTCGAACGGGAGTGGGGGGTTATAAGGGAGTGAAAAAAAAGTCGCGATTTTTTATTATCTATTTGTTTTAAGGCAAACATGTACATAACCAAAGATGTTTTTTGTGTTATTAAAAGTAACTTTTGTTTTAAACATTTTTTCGTATAACAATGTATGAAGCAATTATCTGATATGGTCAACAATCCTTTCCAATATGAACTACCAGTTACCTCACCTTGATAAATTAATTCATATCTATGCTAATATTTTATCCTTAATAATTCAAATCTATGTTATTTTTTTACGCCAGTAACAGAGCACCAAGTTAAGTATACTGCCCTCCCCCCCCCCCCCTTTCTTCTCCAAAACATTAATTCATGTGAAATGCCAGTTTGCCCTAAGTGTATTTAATACTTAATTTAATTATTATTATTATTATTTATTTATTAACGTCCACTTTTTGCAACTTAGGCTAATCGGGACGGGTTATCTACAGGTTACCACCCTTTTCTAGCCAGGGTGGGATTTTAGGACGTTATTTAATGAATTTCGTCACTAAATAATTTCCTTTGCCCAGGCAAGAATCGAACTCGCCACTCTAGGTTTACCATGTGAGATAAAGGTCAACGTTTTAATTTAATTAAAACGAGAAAATTATTTTAACAAACAGTTTCAGTATTGTGAAGATAATGTAATCGGATTTGTTAATATAATTTAATGTATTACAGGATTTATATCCTTAATGAATAGCAGGTTGGCAGGACTGAGTCTAGGGATGTGTCCGGAAACTGCCTTTGTTCTATCAGTTCTGCCGACCGCTGCCGAGCTCATATTGGTCTATGGTTACATGTTAATAGATGTTCATACTTTTAACAATGTATTGTTATTCTCAGGAATGTGAATTTGTTTAACTATTATAAATAAATTATTTATTATTTAAGGATGAACGCTGCGCCCAGTTATTTTTGGTATTTATTAAGTCTGTTCCGTTAATATATGATATACTTGAACAACACTATGTACCAATATGAACATACAATTTAAAAAGTCCGTCACGCAGGGGCTGCGTAAACTTAGCAGATTTCCCACGTGAAGTTTTACAATAGAGACATTTCAGAATCGAGAGTCAAACAGTTACGGGAACGGCCCTAACTAGCTCTTGACGGAAACTCACGACTAGACCCGAAGTTAGCCGATCTCATCTCAGAAGCTGAAAACAGAAAAATGCAAATATCACAGTTAATATTCAAGATAAAGAATAAATGTATATAACATTATTTATAGTAAATGTAATTTGCAATAAGATTGATTCTATATAATTTTTCGATCCGACGTATAGTAACGGAGATTTTCGAAAATACTCCCCTCTAAACCCCCCCTCCCACTTTTCCGATTTCAGCCATTAACGAACTTGATCTTTATTTTTGCATAAATCTTTTAAATATCGAGTTTGGTAACGATCAAACGAAAATTGCGACCGATAGAGCGTTAACAGACAAATATATATATATATATATATATATATATATATATATATATATATATATATATATATATACTAACTCAGATACCCGGCTTCGCCCGGGAATTGATTTGAGTCTGGATGGTGATGGTATTTTTTTGGCAAGGCTTTACTTTGGACACTATTTTGACATGTACCCGTCTCAGTGTTTAGGGTTTATACCCGTTGTCAGCCTTTGTTAATACTAAAATTAATTTTTTATGTAAGTCTTCACTGCCCTCCATATTGTCATATTTCCCATCTCGTGTGCATTAAGCATAGATTTCAGTTTTTAAGTACTAAATATTAACGTAGATTTGAATTAATTTTTCCAAATGAGGTACCTCATAAATCAAATTGGAATAAATTGTTGAGCATATCAAAATTTCTAGGCAAATTACGTGCTCCACACATTGTTCCTGGATAAATTTATAAAACAAAAGTAAATCTAAATTACAAAATAAACAACTTTTGTTATGTTCATATTTGCCGAAAAACGAATAGAAAACGAAATAACGCCATTTTTAAATTCAGACCTCCCTTACAACCCCTACTCCTGCCCGTCCCTATAAATGTTGGTACGGCTTGTTATAATGAAGGCGTTAGTGCTAATACACATACCGAGTTTCATTTAGTTCGGTTGAGTCTTTTGTGCCAAATAATATTGTTGACTCCACCTATAGTTATTAGCGTATAACTCATTTAAACTTCGGAATACGACGAAAGTGTATATAACAAAAGTTACTCTAAATAACAAAATAAACAACTTTTGTTATGTGCATATTTGCTAAAAAACCAATAGGAAACGAAATATCGCTATTTTTAATTTCAGGCCTCCTTATAATCCGCACACCTGTTCGTCTCAGAAAAAATTAATATAGGCTAAAGTCTAAGTTGGGTTAGTAGTAGTACACTTACCAAGTTTCATAAAATTCGGTTCAGCCGTTTATGCGTGAAAAGGTAACGAACAAAGAAACAAATTAACAAACAAAGAAACAAAATGCAGTTATGGTGACTAGCCAAGGTACCCGGCTTCGCTCGGGAAATCATTTGAGACGGAAAGATTTTATTTTGTTTTTGGCAATGCTTCTAAGTGTACAAACTGCTCTTCCCATCTAGGCGCACTTTTCCCCGTTAGTGTCCCTTGGGCGACTTATGGAAAAATAATTTTAGATTTGAAGAATAAATGAAAATAAGTCTCTAATCATTCCCTCTCCACTGTTTGACACACCATGAATAATTCAAACCATAATCATTGATAGTATTTATTATAATTAAATATCATCTATAATGTACTTATTTTGTATATACAATCTAGCTAATAAACCCGGCAATTCCCGGGAAATCATCTTTGACTGACTAATGATTGTATTTTTATAGAAAATCGTAGAAAACCCAATTGGAATCGGAATATCACAATTTTTCATTTCAGGCCTCCCTCATAACCCCCACTACCATTTGGACCTAAAAACTTTAATATATCTTATAATCATGGAAGAATTAATGCTAATTCACATTCCGAGTTTTTTTAAGTTCGGCTCAATCGTTAGTGCCCAACAAAATTGTTGCCTCCCGCTCTTGTTTTTAGAGTATATCTCATTTATTCGTTGTTATTCGACAAAAATGAATATAACAAAAGTTACTTTAAATGACAAAATAAACAACTTGTGTCATGTGCATATTTGCAGAAAAACCAATAGAAAACGAAATACCGCTATATTTAATTTCAGGCCTCCCTTACAACCCCCACTTCAGCCCGTCCCTAGAAATGTTAGTATGGCTTATTATAATGAAGGAATTAGTGCTAATACACATACCGAGTTTTATTTATTTCGGTTGGGTCTTTTGTCCCAAATAAAATTGTTCACTTCTGTAATAGGTTTTAGCGTATATCTCGTTTATACTTCAGAATACGAAAATAGTGTATATAACAAATGTTACTCTAAATAACAAAATAAACAACTTTTGCTATGTTCATATTTGCCGAAAAACCAATAGGAAATGAAATATCGCTATTTTTAATTTCAGGCCTCCCTTATAGCCCCCACTCGTGTTCGTCTCAGAGGATATTAATGTAGCCTTGGGTTAGTAGTAATATACATACCAGGTTTCATCAAATTCGGTTCAGCCGTTTATGCGTGAAAAGGTAACAAACAAATAAACAAACAGACACCAAAGAAACAAAATGCAGTTATGGTGTCTATGACATGTGAAACGTAAAGTTATCGTGAAATTTCGCGAACAAAATCAATGTACAGACAGAGGTTACAATTTTATATATATATAGCTAAGGTACCCGGCGATGCCCGGGAAATCATTCTTGACTGACTAATGATGGTATTTTGATAGTAAGACTTCAATGTGTACAATTACACTTCCCACCACAACGTAATGATTTTCCGAAATAGCCAACCCTGAAGGGTAACTTTTGGGGATTAATAGAATAGAAATTTTATTTTTGAAGGATAAATGAAAATGTGTTCCTAATCTATCCCTCTACACTTTTTGACTCACCGTTTTTCAATAATTCAAACCATAATCATGGGTAGCATTTATTACAATTAAATATCATCTATAATAAACATATTTCCTTTCAAAAGACAATCCGAGCTCACATAGTTTAGGCAAAGTTTTGCACGTATTATTATATTTGTATTAGTGAATCTCACTGGAAATTGCTTCCAGTAATGCCAGACGGGAAATAAGGAAACTCAATTAACGTGTAAGGCTCCCGTCATCTTCCGTTCCCGCATGGGACTTCTCAACATTCTTCTACTTATATTATTGATGCAAAACATTATTTTATTATTTATCTACCGGATGGAATTAAATAATAGTGGCACCCTGAACATATCATATCGAGTTTAAACGCATATTGTTTTTTGTCATAATGACATTACCATTAACGTTTAATTGTTATTATATTAAATATTTGTTTCAATAACATCAAGGTAGATTATACAAATTAAATAATGGAAATGCTCATATAGTTTATATTTCTATTGGAAATAAATAACAAAGTTATTAGGAGGGGGTGACGAAGATTTATTACCTCACTAATCCGAATCATACTTTGAACTATCATATAAAACAACATCATTTGTCATAATATTCCTTTATTAAAACCCCTTAAATAAGTACTAATATTATTGACTCCCGTTTAGCGTATATCCCGTGTTTACTTCATTTTAAAAGTGAATGCGCACAAAAGTTACTCTAAATAACAAAGTAAACAACTTTTGCTATGTGCATGTTTGTCGAAAAACCAATAGGAACCAAATATCACTAATGTTAATTTCAGGCCTCCTTTACAAACCCCACTTCTGCTCGTCCCTAGAAATGTTGGTATGGCCTATGATAATTAGGGCGTCAACACTAATATACATACCGAGTTTTATTTAGTTCGGTTGAGTCTTTTGAGCCCAATAAAATTAATGACTCCCGCTATAGTTTTTAGCTTATAACTCATTTATACTTAGGTATACGACAAAAGTGTATATAACAAAAGTTACTCTAAATAACAAAGTAAACCACTTTTGCTATGTGCATGTTTGTCGAAAAACCAATAGGAAACGAAATATCACTAATGTTAATTTCAGGCCTCCCTTACAAACCCCACTTCTGCTCGTCCCTAGAAATGTTGGTATGGCCTATGATAATTAGGGCGTCAACACTAATATACATACCGAGTTTTATTTAGTTCGGTTGAGTCTTTTGAGCCCAATAAAATTAATGACTCCCGCTATAGTTTTTAGCTTATAACTCATTTATACTTAGGTATACGACAAAAGTGTATATAACAAAAGTTACTCCAAATAACAAAATAAACAACTTTTGTTATGTTTATATTTGCGGAAAAACCAATAGGAAACGAAATATCGCTATTTTTAATTTCAGGCTTCCTTTATAACCCCCACTCCTGCCCATCCATAGAAATGTTGGTATGGCTTATTATAATGAAGGCCTCACTACTAATATACATACCGAGTTTTATTTAGTTCGGTTGAGTCTTTTGAGCCCAATAAAATTAATGACTCCCGCTATAGTTTTTAGCTTATAACTCATTTATACTTAGGTATACGACAAAAGTGTATATAACAAAAGTTACTCTAAATAACAAAGTAAACCACTTTTGCTATGTGCATGTTTGTCGAAAAACCAATAGGAAACGAAATATCGCTATTTTTAATTTCAGGCTTCCTTTATAACCCCCACTCCTGCCCATCCATAGAAATGTTGGTATGGCTTATTATAATGAAGGCCTCACTACTAATACACATACCGAGTTTGGTTTAGTTCGGATGAGTCTTTTGTACCAAATAAAATTGTGGACTCCTGCTATAGTTTTTAGCGTATAACGCATTTAAACTTCGGTATACAACAAAAGTGTATATAACAAAAGTTACTCTAAATAACTTTTGTTATGTGCATATTTGCCGAGTAACCAATAGGAAACGAAATATCGCAATTTTTAATTTCAGGCTTCCCTTATAACCCCCACTCCTGTTCGTCTCAGAGAAAATTAATATAGCCTAAAGTCTAAGTTGGGTTAGTAGTAATATACATAAAAAGTTTCATAAAATACGGTTCAGCCGTTTATGCGTGAAAAGGTAACAAACAAACATACACGAAAGAAACAAAATGCAGTTATGGTGTCTATGACATGTGAAACGAAAAGTTATCGTGAAATTTCGAGAAAAAAATCAATGTACAGACAGAGGATACAATTTTATATATATACTAGCTCAGATACCCGGCTTCGCCTGGGAATTCATTTGAGGCTGAATAGTGATGGTATTTTTTTGGCAAGGCTTTACTTTGCATAATATTTTGACATTTCCCCGTCCCAGTGTTTAGGGTTTATTCCCGCCGGTTTTTTTTTTTTTTTTTTTTTTTGTAAGACTTCACTGTCCTCCAAATTGTCATATTTCCCGTCTCCTGTGCATTATGCATAGATTTCAGGTATTAAGGACAAAATATTAACATAGATTTGAATTAATTTTTCCCGGTGAGGTACCTATTCATATTGGACAGAATTGGACAGGATTGAGCATATCAATATTTCTACGCAAATTACTTTAGTTTTACTGTATATCTCGTTTATAATTCGGTATACGAAAAAAATGTATATAACAAAAGTTACTTTAAATAACAAAATAAACATCTTTTGTTATGTGCATATTTGCAGAAAAACCAATAGAAAACGAAGTACCGCTATTTTTAAATTCAGGCCATCCTTACAACCCCCACTACTGCCCGTCCCTAGAAATGTTGGTATGGCTTATTATAATGAATACGTTAGTGCTATTACACATACCGAGTTTTATTTAGATCAGTTGGGTCTTTTGTCCCAAATAAAGTTGTTCACTTCCGCTATATGTTTTAGCGTATATCTCGTTTATAATTCGGTATACGAAAAAAGTTTATATAACAAAAGTTACTCTAAATAACAAAATAAACAACTCTCGTTATGTGCATATTTGCCGAAAAACGAATAGAAATCGAAATACCGCTATTTTTAAATTCAGGCCTCCCTTACAACCCCCACTCCTGCCCGTTCCTAGAAATGTTGGTGTAGCTTGTTATAATGAAAGCGTTAGTGCTAATACACATACCGAGTTTTATTTATTTCGGTTGGGTCTTTTGTCCCAAATAAAATTGTTCACTTCCGCTGTAGGTTTAAGCATATATCTCGTTTATAAATCGGTATATGAAAAAAGTGTATATAACAAAAGTTACTCCAAATAACAAAATAAACAACTTTTGATATGTTCATATTTGCCGAAAAACCAATAGGAAACGAAATATCGCTATTTTTAATTTCAGGCCTCCCTTATTACCCCCACTCCTGTACATCTCAGAGAATTTTAATATAGCCTAAAGTCTAAGTTGGGTTAGTACACATATAGATACCAAGTTTCATTAAATTCGGTTCAGCCGTTTATGCGTGAAAAGGTAACAAACAAACAAACAAATAAACAAACAAACAAACAAATAAACAAACAAACAGACACCAAAGAAACAAATTGCAGTTATGGTGTCTATGACATGTGAAACGAAAAGTTATCGTGAAATTTCGCGAAAAAAATCAATGTACAGACAGAGGTTACAATTTTATATATATATATATATATATATATATATATATATATATATATATATATATATATATAGATATAGATATATATATATATATAATTTTGAACGGACCTCATTTTCGTCAACTCCTGGGTAGGATAGATGGACATTTGAAGAAATTTTTCGAAACTAGCGTCATGAGTACGACCTCAATAGCTGATTTCCCTTAAGGGAAATCTGCTAAAATTGAGACTTACAAAAGAGTATTTTTATTAGTGGTTATGGTGTACCTAAAACAGCTGTCACCGTTGGGCTTTGTACCGCATCAAGGGGAAGGCACTTTAATTCATAGAAGGTTTAGAAGACAGAATACTTTCTATGATTATGAATTATATGGTACATTACGTTATTAAAAACAAACAAAAAAAAATACATGCACAGGAGAAGGGAAATATAAAAATATTGATTTGACTTTGATTTAATAAAAGTAAAGCCTTGCCAAAAAAAATATCATCATCATTCAGCCTCAAATAAATTCCCGGGCGTAGCCGGGTAACTTAACTAGTTTATATATATATATATATATATATATATATATATATATATATATATATATATATTGTAACGGTCGAGCCTGTGGTTCTCCGCTGTCTCTCTATATCTATGAGATCAGAGTGATTAGTACTAGGCTTTAAACGAGGTAGCAGCACCTGTCAAGGGAGGACAGCGGACCCCTGTGAGTCCAAGGGTCAATCTCGTGGGACAGGAACAGCCAGTCGACTCCCAAGATGCAAAGAGAGAGTAAGTGTTTCTTTAATTATCTAGTCTAATTGTGCTATATCTCTGATTAAATAGATAAATTAGCTCTTATAGCAGAGATGGTGGAAACATTAATGCTTGCCGTGCAATATAAGACCCTGAGAAGTAGCCGGTACATAGATTAAATTTAAATAATAATAATTATAATCAACCTTTCATAATATAAAATGGCCCCAACGTGAAAGGGCACGGCTTAAACTTTTTTTTAAAATTTAAACATTTAAAATATTTATTTTGGTTATTCATTTAAAAAACAAAAAAAAATTTTTAATTAACATAGATTATAAAAATGGATATTAATACTAATAGCAAAAGTTTTGAGGATAGGATTAGTGATGTAGAACAGGAAAGTAATAATTTGGATCTTGAAAATCTATCTATTGAAAGTGAACCGTTCAGATCAATAATATCATATATAAAGATCAGGCTAGACATATAATTCAATTAGAGGATTCGGGAATACCGTTATCTACTGAGATAGCAAATTTGAGCATTTTGGGTTTTGAACAACCGCGAGGTACTTCTTCCAGAATAATAGATAATTTAAACGATTTAAAAGGACAATAAGAGGTCAGTAGGCCTATCGAAAAAGATCAAAACATGCTGGAAGCTATAATGAACTTAATAAAAACAGGAAATACTAAATTGGAAGCCAAACTAGAAGAAAATAATAACAAACTAGAACAAAATAATAACAAACTAGAACAAAATAATAACAAACTAGAAGAAAATAATAACAAACTAGAAGAATTTAAACAAGAAGTTAGAAATAGTATTGAATCATTGAAAATAGATAGCGAACAAACTCGAGTAGATGTATCAAACGTGAGAAAAGAATTTATGAATGAGATAAATAATCTTAAAAACGAAAATGAAATAAACTTAAAATCTTTAGAGAATAGGTTAGCAGGTGAAACAGAAAATTTAAAAAAAGGAACTGTTCAGACTAGAGAACTACTAAAAACGGAATTAATGGATGAAATGGATGCCAAAAAAATAGAAACCCGACAAGAATGCCATCAACTGAAAAACTTAATTCGGAATGAATTAAAAGGGGAAATTGAGCATGAAAAGATTATTCAAGGGAAGATAAATGATCAAATAAATCTAAATATTCAGAAAATAACTCACGAAAATAAACAAATAATTGAAGATAGATCGTTAATACAAATAGAGAATTTATTAGAGACAGATTTCAAAATAGGAGGTATAGCTGATGAAATGGAAAATATCCGGCAAGAATTAAAAAAAGTTCAGATAGGTCATTTGCCCAACTGTAAAGAAATTAGAGTCAATCCTGAAGCGAGATGTCCTAAATTTAGTGATAGTCTATAGGAGAGCACTACTGACTTTCTGTCTGAATTAGAAAATTATTTTAACATTTATGGAGTAGATACATGGGGAAAACAAGAGTTAATTATTTCAGAGTGCATGAGGGGAGTTCCCAGAACTTGGTGGCTAATTGAAAAGGAATTTATTAGAAATTTCATTCATTTTAAAGAAAGATTTTTAAATAAATATTGGGGAGAAGATAGGCAGGATGAATGTAGAAATCAAATTACCAATGGGAAATATTGCCCAGGAGAAAATTTAACTATGGATGATTATGCCAGGAAATTATTTAAAGACTGTAAATATCTTAATCCACCTTTTCCTGAGTCTTATCAAATAAAGTGCATAATAAAACACTTCCCATGGCAAATACAATGTATCTTGGGGGTCGGCCAAATCAGTAATAAAGAGAAATTTCTTCACCTTTTACAAACATTACCAGC
This sequence comes from Riptortus pedestris, assembly GCA_019009955.1. NCBI lineage: Eukaryota > Metazoa > Arthropoda > Insecta > Hemiptera > Alydidae > Riptortus > Riptortus pedestris. The sequence continues at coordinate 139,490,935 of CM032228.1, forward strand.
TCAGGATATCATGAGGGGAACGGATGGAGAAGAAAATCGTGAGAATAAGGGAAACAACCCAAATAGAGTAAGAAACAGACAAAGAGAATTTTCGATAGAGAATAGGGATCGAAATTCATGGAGTAGGCCACCAGGTTATATATAACAGGAGACATAGTCATTTCCCCCCTAGTACTAGCGTTCATCCGAGAAACCCGGCTAATGTTTCCCGACAATTTTATAATAGTAGTGGGAATTCAAATTACAAAACACTCAACAAAAATTTTGGAAGAGGTAATGGGAGATTTGAAAATAGAAATTATAAAAAAAGAAAAAAAAAAAAAGAAAAAAAAAAGATATTTAATAATGTAAATAACCATAAAAATCTATATAATAGATTTATTGTTATAAAAAAAAAAAAAAAAAAAAAAAATATTTAATAATGTAAATAATCATAAAAATCTATATAATAGATTTATTTAAAAAAAAAAAAAAAAAAAAAAAAAAAAAAAATATTTAATAATGTAAATAATCATAAAAATCTATATAATAGATTTATTGTTATAAAAAAAAAAAAAAAAAAAAAAAAATTAGTAATATTAAAATAAATAAAAATTTATAATATATTTATTGTTATAAATAAAAAAAAATAGTAATATTAAAATAAATAAAATATATAATATGTTTATTGTTATAAATAAAAAAATAATAATAGTAATATTAAAATAAATAAAAATATATAATATGTTTATTGTCATAAAATAAAATAAAAAATTAGTAATATTAAAATAAATAAAAATATATAATATATTTATTGTTATAAATAAAAAATAATAATAGTAATATTAAAATAAATAAAAATATATAATATATTTATTGTCATAAAAAAAAAATAAATAAAAAAAAAAAAAAATTTTTATAATATAAAATATAAATTTTTTTTCTCTCTGGGGGGGCATATGTAACGGTCGAGCCTGTGGTTCTCCGCTGTCTCTCTATATCTATGAGATCAGAGTGATTAGTACTAGGCTTTAAACGAGGTAGCAGCACCTGTCAAGGGAGGACAGCGGACCCCTGTGAGTCCAAGGGTCAATCTCGTGGGACAGGAACAGCCAGTCGACTCCCAAGATGCAAAGAGAGAGTAAGTGTTTCTTTAATTATCTAGTCTAATTGTGCTATATCTCTTATTAAATAGATAAATTAGCTCTTATAGCAGAGATGGTGGAAACGATAATGCTTGCCGTGCAATATAAGACCCTGAGAAGTAGCCGGTACATAGATTAAATTTAAATAATAATAATTATAATCAACCTTTCATAATATATATATATATATATATATATATATATATATATATATATAGAGAGAGAGAGAGAGAGAGAGAGAGAGAGAGTTATTTGTATTTTCTGGTTTTCAGTCTTCAGTAGGTTACTAGTGCGTCGTACCGGCCCGTGGGAAATCTGCTTAGTTTCGCAGCACCTGAGTGACAGAATTTTTTATTTATTTTTATTTTAAAAAAGTACTGAGTTCGATAACTGATAAGAACAATTAACTCTAGATGTGATCATTTAAAAGTGAAGCAATAAGTATTACTTTTAAACTCCCCTGATTCTCAGATCACACCAGAAGAGATTCAATTTTGTGCGGGTATAGTAATATTGAACAGTTACATTGAACTCCCGTGGAATGGGTGTTTGGTATTTATGTGGTGATCTGAGAACTGAAATGTGGTTCGCAGTGCCATGAGAAGAAACCGATTAAAACAAATCCCGAGATTACTCCAATGCAGTGACAACCCACCATATTCTCAACCTCGAGATAATAAATTGGATTCAACAGTGAGTAAGTACACTATTTTTCAACTAAATTTTCTGAGAATATAATTGATTAAAGATATGGAAGTTAATTTTCTAAATCAGTAATAACGGTGAATGTGTGTCAGGTGAAATATGGCTAATTTTATTTAGAATATTTTATGCCATTCCATAAATACTTGTAGTAATACTTTTATAGCAAATATAATTTTGAATAAATAATTACTTACGTTTTTATTTCTACTCTAGCTTTATTTATAAATTTTTCAGAAAAGTGTTAGTTAAATGCCCTTGTTTAGCAAACACATAATTTCTACGTAAATGCCAGAAGGAAACTTCTTGGGAGAATTAGGGCTCAGATTACCCATGTGTGTTAAGGTGCTGGCTGGTTAATCTCACTTGGTAAACCTAGAGCTGTTAAGGAGTGAATGTTATAATGAAGGTTCCATATATGTATATCTCTTTGGCTAATTGTAAGATATAAGTTAGGTGTAAACATGTTTTGTAAATTCAGGGGATATAGGCTTTTGTTTTCATGCCATGAGATGAAGAATATAAAGTCCGTCACGCAGGGCACGGGAATATAAGGGGGCAGCAGGGGCTGCGTAAACTTAGCAGATTTACCACGCAAAGGTTTACAATACATAAATATAGATCCTGTTAACACCACCACGAATATTAAGTGAATAAATACAAACGGTAATGAGGAATCTTTTAGTTAGAAGTTAATATGCATCGGATCGAAAAATTGTATAGAACCAATCTTATTGCAAATTAAATTTACTATAAATATTGTTATATACACTTATTCTCTATCTTGAATATTAACCGAGATATTTGCATTTGTATTCTGTGCGTGGTCGGCAGGAGTCGGCTATGTTCGGGACTATCCGCCGAGAGCTCTGGCGGCCGTTTCCGTAAACTGTTCGTCCCTCGTGAATAGGTTTAGAGATCCCTTACTACTACAGATGTTATTGTGCAGATTTCTCGACTGTAAAACTTCACGAAGGAAATCTGCTTAGTTTACGCAGCCCCTGCGAGACGGACTTTTATTAATTTCGGTTCAATCGTTAGTGCCCAATAAAATTATTGACCACCGCTTTCTTTTTAACGTAGATCTCGTTTATACCTCTAGTTTTTAGCGTATAAATCATTTATACTTCCGTATACTGCAAAAGTGTATATAAGAAAAGTTACTCTAAATAACAAAATAACCAACTTTTGTTATGTACATATTTGCAAGAAAAACCAATGGAAAACGAAATACTGCTATTTTTAATTTCAGGCCTCCCTTACAACCCCCACTCCTGCCCGTCGCTAGAAATGTTGGTATGGCTTATTCTAAAGAAGGCATTAGTTTTATTACACATACTGAGTGTTTTATTTAATTCGGTTGAGTCTATTGTGCCAAATAAAATGGATGTCTCCCGCTATAATTTTTAGCGTATAACGCCTTTATACTTCGGTGTACGACGATATTGTATATAACAAAAGTTTCTCTAAATAACAAAATAAACAACAGAGAATGTTGATTTTATCACTAACTCCTCTAGAACTCGTAATGAGGTAGGCTCCTTCATGAAGATTAAAATAAGTAATAAATATATAAGCTAAAATGTTAAGTAAAGAAATATATAAACAATGGCATAGAGAGAGATGAGCTTTATATAAGCAGAAGATTTCCTTAAAGAACTGTGATGATTGGAGGAGAAAGAGATGAGAGGAATTCGTGAGGAAGTCATACAGCCCCAGGGAAGAATTTCAATTGCGGACATGTAAGTGGGTCGGCAATGTTCAGTAGAGTTGCTCTTGCACACATTTCTTTCTTCAGGAGAATGATAAGGTTCTCATACATTCTCGGAATAAACATCCATTCATAGTAAGAAGCTTAAAAAAGTTTATCAAGTAGAGGCAGCGAAACAGGATATTTCCCACGTACTGGAATATAATACGCCGATGATCTCATCTCACCATCTAATCTTTAATTCTTCCACACTAAGAAGCCTATGTAAACAGGAATTAAAATGTCACGTGGCCTTAAGACGTTTAGAGATTGAGGTACAAAAAGTGAAAATCATATAATTAGAAGTGGGATATATATATATATATATATATATATATATATATATATATATATATATATATATATATATATGGAACGGGAGGGAGAGAGATTCATATAAAACTGTTTTGGCACTCTCTTTGTATGATAACATTAGCGACGACACTTGAATGAAGTTTCGTGTAATATTGTCATGAAAGAAAAAAATGCTAAAAATATGCATAAGACAATTGGCCTGTTTGAAATTTGAGGATCTCATTTTATCTTCAAGGTTTGTTAATTTCCGTAAATTGCTTTAAAAGGTTTTAAAAACTCAGTGAGTTCATTAGGCAAGCAGACCAACGCAACGAAGAATAACTACAAAAAGAAGTGCTAGATAATTCCATGTGCTTCTCAGTAATTTTCTGCAATTCACTTACACCGACGCTCCCCCAGACATTCAAGGCCAGTATAAATGGCATCTGACCACAACGCCGGCAAGGGGTAGCATCGATTGATCCACTCAAACTTTAAAACATATCAATAAAAAATCCTCAACAATAAATGTGCAGTTTCATCCTGGTCTGCCAATTTGTATATAATTACCACCCAATACCAAATAACGCTGAAATCCTGAACTGCTTAATATAAGAAAATTTAAGTTCCTATTCAATAGGAGACGTTCTTCATTCATTTTATTGCTTTCTATACCATAAAGCAGGAGCATGATTATTAAGGATAACAAAAATATCAAGAAAGGAATTTCAGGCTGCCAAACTACCCACAGCTCTCCTCTTATAGACTGACGTCTGGTTTAGGAGGCGAAAGTAAGTTTTCTAAAAATATACGTGTGTTTAAATTTCAACAACGAGTCTTCTATCCAACAAATAGATTGTATAGAAGTAACGTCTCAGGTACAGCTTAAGAAACAGGTAATATAAATTCCACAACAACAAAACCCTAGAGGAAAATATCTCATCAAAAAAAGTCCCTCACCCAGGTGCTGCGTAGACTAAGCAGGTTTCCCAAGGGCTGTTATGACACACTTGCAATCTCTTCTTATATATATTTTATATTTCTAAGAAACAATCCGTTGAGTATCGTATATAACAATATTTATAATAAATTACAATAAGATTTGTTCTATAAAATGTTTTGATCTGACGGGTAATAACGGAGATATTTCTAATTTTCAGAATTCCCCCATTAACCCCCCTCTCCCTATCACTACTACTGGTAATTTAAGCGATTGACTATCTTCATCTTTCCACTTGCATAAAACTTTATATATCGAGTTTGCAACCATCAAACAAAAACTAAGACCGCTAGAGCGGTAACAGACATATACAGTAGCTCACAGTGAAAAGAATACACCTACTATATTTCTATAAATATGTCAAAAATAACTTATTACACTTATTTTTATATAACGTATAAGTGTATATGGAATGAGAATACATTCTTGATTACAGATTAACTTGCCTACCTCTCTAACATTAGCAAGGATTAAATAAGCTACATAAGAGGATTACAAACCTTTGACCTATCTCACAGTGAAAATGATACACCACTCATGTTGCCTTTAATCCGTTTCATCCAGGCTTTCAGTGTCTTCTGTGCTATCAGTCTCTTAGACAATTTTATTATATTGTTACGTTTTTATTACCAAAACAAGTAATAAACGTTTTTAATAAGAGTTCTTTTGGATTGCAAAATTAAATACTCGCACGTTTCACAGTTTTTATCACCACAATTTATTTCACAATGCACAATTCACTTGGTAATTATTCTTAATTACTACTCACAGTATACACTGATAGCGTCACTGTTCTTCAGATTACACAGTCCAACAATTCACTCACGGTCACTGAAATTCACAACAAGACAGCACTGCACTGTCCTTTACTTCGCGGCACTGCACTGTCCTTTACTTCGCGGCACTGCACTGTCTTAAACACGGCACTAAACTGTTACTTACAGTCACGGCACAACACTATTCTTCTTATAAAAACACTTTACCACACTGCACTAAGTCGCACTGTAGCACTGATGTGAACATCAAGGCAGGTGAGAATAAAACTGACTTGCTCGCGGCTGGCCCTTCTTTATATAGGTCGTCGGCATACATCAAAGGGGAATTGTCTGGACCCTTCGACGTCGCTGGAAGGTACTGGTAGGAGCTAGGCCATTCTGTCGGCTTCTTTGATCTATATCGCACTTCCCAAATACGCGGCTCTCTCTGCTAATCCTTCATTTTCACAACAATATTATTTCGTGATTGTATTTGTTTTATTATAATGGGTCGGCACACAACGGTAAGAGAAAGAGAACTAATTATACAACAGTTCAACAGAGGAAAATCGTATCGAGAAATTGGCGAACTTTTTCGAAAAGTCATGCAACAGTACAACACATTGTAGAAAGATATAAAAGGGAAAATAGGCTTATTAATAACAAGAGGAAAAACCTCAAAAAGATACTTTCCGATGCTGACGAAAGGTGGATTCAGAGGTACGTAAAAAAAACCCAAGAATGAGTGCACCAAAAATTGCAAGTGAAGTGGAAAATTATTTAAAGAAGATTGTTAGTGCGGAAACTGTGTGTCGCGTTCTAAGGAAACACAATTTTCATGGTAGAGTTGCTAGGAAAATGCCGTTCATTAGTAAAAAAAATCAAAAAGACCGACTAAAATTTGCAAATGAGCACATTTCCAAAGATTTTGACTTTTGGAAAAAGTTTATTTTTGCTGATGAAAGCAAATTTAACATTTTTGGGTCGGATGGACGTGGATACGTTTGGAGAAAGTCTGGAGAAGCATTTTCCAAGCAAAATCTCTTACCGACTGTGAAACGTGGAGGTGGGAGTGTGATGGTGTGGGGATGCATGGCAGCCTCTGGTGTGGGAAGTCTGCATTTTATAGAAGGTATAATGGATAAACATTTATATGTGGACTTCGTTGATAGTGTAAGAATGGCTTACATTTAACTGTCCTAAACTTATAAAAACACCTGCGCAGTCACCAGATTTAAATGTCATTGAACATTTGTGGGCAAAATTGGAGACAGAAATTCGAAAACATAATATTACAAGCAAAGAAAATCTAAAAAAGGCACTCTTGGAAGAATGGGAGAAAATTACACCAGATTTTACCCAAAAACTCGTGGAATCTATCCAAAACCGCTTAAGAGAAGTAATCAACAACAAAGGACTTCCAACAAGATATTAAAGTTATATAAAATTACTTTTAATTTGAATTTTATTAAAGTGAATCATTTTCACTGTGAGGTCTGGAATTTCATTTTTGTTATTTTTATGCTCAGGCATTATTAATTATTGTTCAAGAGAGATATTTATTTTTTCTAGATAAAAGCGTGACGGACTTTTTACGTAACGAATGATCAACTCGACATACAGCCGAATGAGTTTTCTCCCGTAGACTGACAGACCCTATAGTGTTCGGGGGGGGGGGCAGTGGTCAGTAAACCCAGTCAGCCTGCCTGTGGTCGGGATCTAAAAGAGTCTTTATCGTTCGTCATCCTGAGTGACGTATATAATCGTTAAACTCCCACTGATACATAAGTGCTTCGACACTAGTGGCTCTGGTAGTGAACTCGTGAATAAAATTTCTCCCTTGAAGCTATCGAACCTGTATCTACTTTTAGCATCAGCTTATATATATATTTAACATACACACTCAAGTTTAAGCGCACAACACACACACACATCATGTGTCTAAATTTGGACAGACCTCAGTTTTCATCTCATAGGCAGGATCTGTAGGAATTTGAAGACATTATACGAAAATCGGACCAATGGGATGAGGGTTTAGAGGGTAGGTGAAGTTACATCGCAAATTCAAACTATCTCCGGTATTATGAACCTGATGGAAAAATATATATAGCCAACCTTCTTGATAATTGAATTTTCTATAAATGACTTTCTAGACATTTTCCCTCTATCTACAATATTGACCTAGATATTTGCATTTTAGCAGATTTCCCTTAAGGGAAATCAGCTATTGAGGTCGTACTCATGACGCGAGTTTCGAAAAATTTCTTCAAATGTCCATCAAGCCTACCCAGGAGATGACGAAAATGAGGTCCGTTCAAAATTATATATATATATATATATATATATATATATATATATATATATATATATATATATATATATATATATATATTTGTCTGTTAACGCTCTAGCGGTCCCAATTTTTGTTTGATCGTTACGAAACTCGATATTTAACCGTTTTATATAAAAAGACAGATCAAGTTCGTTAATGGCTGAAATCGTACCAGAGGGAGAGGGGGGGGTAGAGGGGGGATTTTCGAAAATTCGAAATATCTCCGTTATTATGCATCGGATCGAAAAATTGTATAGAACCAATCTTATTGCAAATTAAAGTTACTATAAATATTGTTATATACACTTATTCTCTATCTTGAATATTAACCGAGATATTTGTATTTTTATGAAGTCTGTGGTCGGGTGTTGTTCGGCCGTTTTCGTAAGTTGGCTCTGGCGGAAGCTTCTAACCTAACCTGTAGTTTCTAACCTTATCTAACCGTCGTTACTTTGTGAGATTTATGCAAATACGTTCTGTTCATCCACCCCCCCCCCTTCTTTAGTACTTGGACTACTAAAATTTGAGTTATTAAAATATAAATTATTCTTACAATTCAGAAGCCGTTTCAGTTGGGAGTTTATTAAAATTAACTGAAAGATTTCTCATTACCGTTTGTATTTACTTATGGTGGTGTTGTGTTACCAGTATGCAGATTTATAAATGATAATGCTAAACTTCACATAGGAAATCTGCCTAGTTTACGCAGCCCCTGCGTGACGGACTTTTATGGTTGTTAGTCTTCAGTATGCCCCCACTCCTACTTATATCATATTAAAAATAAGCTAATATACCATGTCATGTCTCATTCTTAACCCGTTTTCAACTGACATTCAGGTATTGAGAGATACCTACATAGATGATCGATGTGACGTCATCAATAAAACATTTTGTTATAGAGAGCTAAAGATAAACTTAATGTGTATATTACTTTTTATTTTATTATTATTATCTCCATATATATATGTTTCAACTTTGTTTTGTCTGTTTTAGCAGATTTTCCCTAAGGGCATCAATAGCTTATTGATGTCGTACTCATGACACGATTTTCAAAATATTTCCTCAAATGCCCACTGATCCTATCTAGGGGGTGGCGAAAATGATGTCTGTTTAAAACTGTATATATATATATATATATATATGTGTGTGTGTGTGTGTGTGTGTGTGTGTGTGTGAGAGAGAGTAATTTTAGCTATATTCACTTTTGTTTTACAACTAAGTATAAACGAGATATACACCAAAAACTAAAGCGGGAGCCAACTATTTTATTGGGCACTAACGGTTGAACGGAATTTAACAAAACTCGGAATGTGAATTAGCATTAATTCATCCATGATTATAAGATATATTAAAATTTATAGGTTCAAACGGGAGTGGTGGGGGTTATAAGGGAGGCCTGAAATGAAAAATTGCGATATTCCGTTTCCCATTGGGTTTTCAACGGATGCACGTAACATACGTTGCTTATTGTTATTAAAGAAGCTTCCGTTATATATACTTTTTTCGTATACTGAAGTATAAACCAGATATACGCTAAAACCTATAGCGGAAGTCAACAATTTTATTGGGCGCAAAAAACAACCGAACAATATTCGGTATGTGAATTTGCATTCTCTCCTCCATAAAAATAAGCTATGTTAACATTTCTGTGGACGACACGGTGGGGGGGGGGGTTATCCGGGAAGCCTGTTATCTCAAGCGCATTACAGAAGCTTTTTATTTGTTATTTAGAATAACTTTTGATGCATCCACTTTTGTCGTTTAACAAAGTATAAACGAGGTATTCGCTAAAACTATAGCGGGGGTAACCAATTGTATTAGTACTAATTAATGTTTATTTGTTATAGGCGTAATAATGTTGTTTTTCGACTTATATGGTAGTTCTATGTATAATTCGTATTAGTGAGGTTATAAATCTCAAGCGGAAGGGAAAGTCGCACGGAGGCCCACCCACACAATTAATTGTATTAACTTATTTCCTGATAAATGCTGGCACTATTGGAATTTCTTTCTACTTATAACCGACTATTTCTAAACTATGTGTGCTCGTAGTGGGTTTGACAGAAAATATTTGCATTATAGGTATATTTCATTATAATAAATGCTATCCATGATCATGATTTGAATTATTCACGGTGTGTCAAACAGTAGAGAGGGATTGATTGGGAACTCATTTTCATTTTACTCTTTTTAATTAAATTTTCTATTCTATAAGTCCCCACAGTTACCCTTATGGAAAAATAATACGCCCAGACAGGAAGTATAATTGTACACATTGAAGCCTTGCTATAAAAATACCCTCAATATTCAGCCTCTAATGATTTCCCGAGCGAAGCCAGCTAGTGTTCTATAAATGTTGTTATGTATGTATTTTCACTATCTTGATTATTAACTGAGATATTTGCATTTTATAGTTTTTATTATTTAATTTTATTTTGCAATTTTGATTTAATCGTTACCAAACTCGATATTTAATCTTTTTATGTAAAAAGAAAGATCAAGTTCGGTAATGGCTGAAATTCGATCAGTGGGAGGGGTTTAGAGGGGAGGAATTTTAAAAATTCTTAATATCTCCGCTATTACGCGTCGGATCGAAAAATTGTATAGAATCAACCTCATTGAAAATGTGATGTTCTATAAATGTTTTCTCTAAATGAAATATTAACCGAGATATTTCCATAATTTAGTATTCGGCCATCAGTAAACCGCCACTCCTACTCATGTCATACTAACAAACAGCTGTTATATTATAAAGCACTTTATTCGAAGCCTAAATACCAAAGTTTGTTCTCACTCAACTTATAAGTTTAGAGATAATTGCAAATACGTGACGCACGTGCGAATTCTGTTTAGTTAACGTAGTCCCCGCTATGAAATTGATTCCTGTAAAAAGATGAAATCTTAAATAGAGAACTTTCTATCTATGTATCAATTTATACATAAACCTAGATAAGTATAAACCCATTAACTAAATAGTTATTTTAGTGAATAAGCAGATACTTTCCTCCCCATGGTTCTTTACCTGTAGAATTATACATAATGGAATGTAAAACAAGTGAAAGGTATGTTTATATAAATTTGTTGTTCTCTTTTAAAGCAGTATAACTCGGCTCATCTTATTATGACCTAAGAGTATAATGAAGATACATGGATTTTCTTTGAAGAGAGCCGCGACAATGAGTGAGCCGAGGCGGGGCGGGGCTATTCCCGGCCGAGAGTCTAGCCCCATCCAAGGCCATATAAAAGCAGATGCACCGGCCGGCATCGCAGTATTCCTAGTTTCCAGATAGCTGCTCAGCTGGCATCGTCTCTTATATTATACACCTCATAATAATTCTAAGGTGAGTTTACTTCTCGTCTGTATATTATTAATTTTCTCCCTCCTTTATAATGCGTGTAACAACCCTTCCATCATGAATTGCATACACTCTCAATACAAGACCAATTTTTTTAGTTGTTCTATCAAATCAATTGTAGTTTTTAAAATTGATAAATTTTAGTGGGAATGTCCCAGAATTAAAAAAAAAAGAAGCAGCTATTTGTTCTTTAATACAAATTCTGCTTGATTTCTAAGTATTAAAAACAAATATGCTAGTAATAATAATATGCTGCTATTACTCTTATGGTTGGGGCTAAAATAGTATAATCGCAATTGTCAAAACATTTGGTTTTGTATACAAGATATTAAATAGTAATGCGAGAACATATCCAAAACTCAACAAGAATTTTATCTGTAGTATTATAATCTCTGTTATAATAAGAAATCTCCTTAGTTATTTGGTGTATAAATAAAAGCTTTTTTTCTTTTTTTGAAAAATTTCCATTATTAATTTGAGTAGGTTGAATGACTTCATGAGAATAAGAGTAAATAATTAGTCAAAGTTTGTAGTTTTAGCAGATTCCCTTGGGGGAAATAAGCTATTGAGGTCGTACTCATGAAGCGATTTTCGAAAATTTTCTTCAAATGTCCATCGATCCTACCCAGGAGAAGACGAAAATGAGGCACATTTAAAATCAATATATATATAAAATTGTAACCTCTGTCTGTACATTGATTTTTTTCGCGAAATTTTACGATAACTTTTCGTTTCACATGTCATAGACACCATAACTGCATTTTGTTTCTTTCGTGTATGTTTGTTTGTTACCTTTTCACGCATAAACGGCTGAACCGAATTTTATGAAACTTGGTATGTATATTACTACTAGCCCAACTTAGACTTTAGGCTATATTAATATTCTCTAAGACGAACAGGAGTGGGGGTTATAAGGGAGGCCTGAAATTAAAAATAGCGATATTTCGTTTCCTATTGGTTTTTCGGCAAATATGAACATAACAAAAGTTGTTTATTTTGTAATTTAAAGTAACTTCTGTTATATGCACTTTTGCCGTATACGGAAGTATAAATGAGTTATACGCTAAAAACTATAGAGGGAGTCCACAATTTTATTTGGCACAAAAGACTCAACCGAACTAAAACAAACTCGGTATGTGAATTAGTACTAACGTCTTCCTTATAATAAGCCATACCAACATTTCTAGGGACGGGCAGGAGGGGGGTTATAAGGGAAGCCAGAAATTAAAAATAGCGATATTTCGTTTCCTGTTGGTTTATCGGGAAATATGAACATAACAAAAGTTGTTTATTTTATTATTTAGAGTAACTTTTGTCATATTCATTTTTGTCTTTTAACAAAGTATAAACGAGATATACACTATAAACTAAAGCGGGGGTCAACTATTTCATTGGGCGCTAACGATTAAACCGAACTTAAAAAAACTTGGTATGTCAATTAGCATTAATTTTTCCATGGTTATAAGCTATATTAAAATTTTTAGGTTAGAACGGGAGGGGGGTTAAAAGGGAGGCCTGAAATAAAAATTCACCATATTTACATGTATAAGAGACGGAAAATATAAAAATATCGAAGACAGTGAAGCCTTATCGAACAAATATTCTATTATTAGCAAATCCCCGGCAACGACGGGTATCAATCGTAAACACTGGGACGGGTAAATGTCAAAATATTGTGCAATGTAAAGCCTGCTAAAAAATACCCTCACCATTCAGCCTCAAATGAATTCCCGTGCGAAGCCGGGTATCTGAGCTAGTGTATGTATGTATATATATATATATATATATATATGTATGTATATATATATATATATATATATATATATATATATATATATATATATATACATAGATATTTGTCTGTTTACGCTCATTACCAAGCTCGATATTTAATCGTTTTATGTAAAAAGTAAGATCAAGTTCGTTTATGACCAGTGGGAGGATTTTCAAAGATTCGAAATATTCCTGTTACTATTCGTCAGATTAAAAAATTGTATATAACCAATCTTATTGCAAATTAAATTTACTATAAATATTGTTATATACATTTATTTCGGTGAAAGTGTATTTTAGTCCCCCCCTTGGTTGCGCACGATGACGACGATGGCCATTTTGTTTTTCCAACTATCTTTTTTAACACTTTACAATTTCCAAAATACGCCATCGGTGGTTAAAACCGAGGGTGGGGGTTTTGTTGTTCTAACTTTATATTTTTTAACACTTTAAAATTTCCAAAATACGCCATCAGTGGTTTTAAGCGAAGGCGGGGATTATAACGAAACAAGATGGCGGCGTAGGGGGGGGGGGACTAAACTGCACTTGAGCCCATTTATTCTCTATCTTGAATATTAGTTTCAGTTTTCTGCCTTCAGTAAACCCCCGCTCCTACTTATGTCACATAATCAATAACTCTGTTATGTAATAGACCTCTTTATTCAGAGCTTAAATACCAAATTTTTTAATAGTTCTATACACATTTATTTGCATTATGTTGTCTCTCGTTTACAGATGGCACTTCTACCACTTCTTAGTGAGCTCCTTGATGACTACAGGAGACCCACCCTTGCAGACATGTATGACCAACACTTCGGTTTAGGGCTTCTCAATGAGGAGGTGCTGAGGCCTGCCAACAACTTGCTACCCATCGCCTTAAGGAGTGGATATCTACGTCCCTGGAGGAACCTGGCTGCCTCAGAGTCAGGAATCTCCACCATCCAGTCAGACAAAAATGAAATGAGAATAAACCTTGATGTACAGCAGTTCAAGCCTGAAGAGCTGAAGGTTCGCATATCTGATGGACACATTGTTGTTGAAGGGAAGCATGAAGAGCGATCAGACCAACATGGATTCATCTCCAGGCAGTTTACAAGGCGATACAAAATCCCTAATGATGTCGATGAGACCACAATTTCATCGAACCTCTCCTCTGATGGTGTATTAACATTGAAAGCTCCCAAGAAGGTAATTTAAAACATTTAACCTCCCAAAAAACTATAGATATATTTAAATAACTGATATTTAAATATTAAAAGCCAATAGAAAATGAACAAGGAGCGGTATATAACTAATAGGATATGCAAGCATTGCCTGAGAGGTATAAAATTTAGAATTATGGTAATTTTACTTCCTAATATCTTGTCTGTTGGTCAATTTGCTTTTTTGCAGATTGTCGCAATTATTGTTTAATCATTACTAAACTCGATATTTAGTCGTTTTATGTCAAAAGAAAGATCAAGTTCATTAACAGCGACCTGGGGGAGTGGGGGGTTTAGAGGGGGAGAATTTTGAAAATTTTAAATATCTCTGTTACTATACGTCGATCGAATAAATGTATAGAACCAATCTTATAGCAAATTAAATGTACTATAAATATTGTTATATACATTTATTCTCTATCTTAAATATTAACCGAGTTATTTGCATTTTTCAGTTTTCAGCTTCTGCTCATGTTACATAAACAATCAATACTCGGTTATGTAATAAACCACATCATTCAAAGCTTAAATACCAAATATTCTTTTCAAGAGACATTTATTAAATGAGATATATACAAATATGTTCTGGTGTCCCCCCCCCTCTTCTTAAGTTTTTGGACTACTTAAATTTGATTGATTGAGATAAAAATTATTCTGATTCATTATAAATTACAGTACTAGATATAGTAAATAGTTTTCAATCAAATTAATACGTTATATTCAGATATATTACAATAATTGTTTTTCTTTCCTGTAAGAAGTCAGAACTGTTTGTTTTAATTTCAGATGCTTCCCGTCAGAAGGTTTCTTATTATCGTTTGTATTTGTTCACTTAATATTCATGGTGGTGTTGTTTTATCGACATGTAGATTTATCTATTGTTAAACTTCACGCTGGAAATCTGCTTAGTTTACGGAGCCCCTGCGTTACGGACTTTTTTGCTTTTTTGTTTTGAAATTTTCCATCATTTTCATTTTCGTTATTCAGCTCTTGTTACTTGAAATAGGCCTTGATTAGCATTTTTACATCTTCCATATGTGGTTAAGGGTCAGCGGTAATTTTGAGATTTCCTCTCTCCCTTTACTTCATTAAAAAGTCAAAACAATGATAAATTCTTTCTAGTTAATTTCTTGGGAGGGAGAAAGGAAGCCAGCTTATCAAGACAGACAACCAAAGCAACAGTATAAATTCAAAGTTTTTTTTTTTTTTTTTTAATATAAAGTTGTACTAAAATAGTTTCATTTTTTGTAGGCTTTGGAGCAAGCAGCAGGAAGAGACATTCCTATTACACAAACTAATGCTCCAGCAGTCAAGGGCAAGCCAGAAGGTGAAAAGATGGAGCAGTAAAAGTCTGAAAGCTTAACTTTAATTAATTTCAAATTTTGTTCCTTTTATCATCTATTAATCTTTTCTTTTTATATATTGAATATTTGTATTTTTTAAAACTTATTTAGATTTGTATTTGTAAATATACTTTTTAATTCTAAACATTTTTTTAAATTTTCCTGAACATTTAGTAATGTAGAGAATGATGATAAGTGGTTGTGTTTTTAATATGTAAATGACCAATATTTAACCAACTAAGATTAAAGAATTTATTTATTATTATTTATATGTTTATGCGCCATGCCTAAGGTGATGCATGTGAGTCTCTAATTAAGATCATTAACTTACTGAGAGAGCTCATTAATAATACATTTGGAGAAAATCCCTTAAGCATCTGAAGTCAATCTATTTTTGTAGGGAGGGATTGAAATTGTTGGACTAAGATGCAGACTTTCAAAATTTTTGTTACATCTTGTAACGGTATTGAAATATTGAGCAATTGCATTAGTGATTAATTCCAAAAAAATCCAATTTGGGTTACTGAAGGCAGAAAACAAGTAAATATGAATAATTCACTTAATACTTGAGCTACCATGCAAAAATGCATAGAGCAACAATTGTAAAAATCAATAGTTTAACAAGATTGGTTCTATAACATTTTATGATCCAACTCATAATAATAAAGATATTTTGAATTTTCCCCATCCCTCTCTAAGCCAACCACTATTCCAGGTCCGATTTCAACCAATAAAAAATATGATCTTTAGTGTTGACTGTAAGGGCTAAAGATCGAGTTTACATAGATCAAATAAACGTTTTCCAGAAATGAACGGAAAATCTTAACTAATGTAATCACATGACACATTTGCTTATGCCTCACAAAGTAATAGTTCAAAGAAAACCATATTTGGTATTTAACCTTGGAATGATGTGGTTTATGATAAAGAAAACTATTTCTGGTAATAATTTCCATATTGTAGAGACTATTAAGTAAGGTGTACATCATGGAAAGGTAAACTAAAAGCAGAACTCAAATGATCACCAGTTCTGTAACTTCAGATATAAGAGACATTTTTTCCATTGATGAAATAAATTAGTTCGGATTGTTGAAGTAAAAATGACCAGATGTATTGAAAACTGTAATTCAGGAAATAATTTAATGTACATGGAGCTAATCATGAAAAGGAGTTTGAAAAAAAAGGTTAGTGATACATCCAAAATAATCCTATCATAAAAGTATTTGAGAAAAGAATTATAAGAAATTATTAGGTCATGTATTTGACTATTGGTGTAGTTTCTGCTACTTAGCTCCATGAGGTGAGAATGAGTAAATAATTCATAGATGATTTATAAATAACAATTCTGAATATTGTCAAATTATAGTAATAAAATGTTTGTAAATCTTTGTAGCTAGGGACATTTATATAAAACGTAAATTGTTGATGCTTTGTAAAATAATGCTTATTTTAAACAGTAGTAGGTGTCTCATTGAAAGTTATGCTCCCACACCCTGTAGAATGAAGACTCTTCTACTTCTTAAAAAATTAAGATGCCTGATAAGAAATATAAGATTTTCAAGGAAGATACTTTCAACTGTAGATTCCAACCTTGTCTGTGTACTCGAGGGTATAAAGCTAGCTCTTGAACTCCAAATTTTGGCATAGTCGTGTGATGAATCATAAAGTGTGCCTCCAAAATTTGGTTGTGTTCCAGCTAGTACAGAAGAAACTGTGAACAAGTAAAGGAGCACATAATCCTGTGAGATTACTGTTGTTATCACTGCTCCACTACTACAGCTGTATCCTCAAGATTGATCATGCCTGTTACCAATGAAGATTTATTAGTGGTTATTAACAGAAATAAATAAAGACAAATTGCTCATTAAACCAGATTACTTCAGTCTTAGTTAGTTTAATGATTGAGGTCTCTGATGTTAGGAAGAAATATTCCGAGTAGGACAAACAAATTAATGTCTTAGAAAATGAAATAAGGTTCTTAAAAAGAGATAGGAAAAGGAACAACCTTCTATTTTTTAACGTGCCTTCTTCAGATGGTGGGTTCAATTGTATAACTCTTTGTAATGATGTAGATGTACAAGTGCTAGAAAATGCAGCTAATAACTGCTTTAGATTTGGAAAAGGTAAGGAACCAAGACTAATTTTGGTATCACTCAATAATAACAATATCAAAAAAGCAATAATGAAAAAGAATACTACTGTCACTAGCAAGAATATCAGTTTAAGCCACGATAGGTTGCCAGAGAATAGGTAGGAAGGCCAAAAGTTTTCTCTTGAATCAATAAACTAAAGACTATAGACAAAAATGTTATATGTAGAAAAGGATTTTTTAGCCAGAGATAGCCTGTACCACTTGAGGAAGTGAAAAGTATGCTGAATTCCAGCCAATTAATGTTGAAGAAGATGACAATAAATGGAAACAAATGCAGAAAAGGAAGTAAACTCATGAAAAATTAAAGTATTTTGTGTTCCGGAAAAAATCTAAGTCCCAGGGTAGTACTCTCTGACACCAAGAACTTCAAAAATCAGATGTACCACATATGATCTCAGATCGATCAAATAACTCTAGAAAATCACCAAAACATCACGTAATCCTACTAACACAATAGAAGTAGTGTTTATTAATATAAAAGGTTAATATTTTGAGTACTGGTTCTTGTAGTTGCATTAATAAATTAGCAGCATGTGTTGAAGAGACATGGCTAATGAATGATAATTTTGTTATACCATCTTGGTTAACCAATTTCATCCCCTTTACTAGTAATGCTGTCAGAATCAAACAATGGGGTAGGGCAACCAGTGGCATTATTACATTAGTAAAAGAATCAATTATAAACAGAAAAAACATTGCAATAATCGAGTCAAACAAATGATTATAATCTTTTTTAATATAGGTAATCCTTGTTGCAAACGTCCTTGCACAAGTCACCATGAATGAAGAACTTAAAGTCATTGTTTTGGGAAAATAAACCATTAGGATTTACAAAATGCTACAGATACTTGGGAGTGCTATTTTCAAATTCGACAAAATTTTCTAAGGCTACCGACCACATTACCCAAAGGCCAAATGTTGCAGGGGTGAAGGTACGTGATATGTTAATGAGAGGGAAAAGTGAAGCTTGGGAAACTAAAATTTCCCTTTTCGAATCAATGGTCTCCTCAACCTTTCTTTATGCAGCAGAAATCTGGGGCTTATGTTATTTAGACTCTATTCAGCTAGCAAAAGTAAAAATTTTCAAACATTTATTTCATTGGCCAAATTCACCCCCAAACTATTTAGTCTGATTAGAAACTGGTTGCTTACTAATTTTGATTTTAATTTTAAAGTTATTAACTTTTGTGCAAAAATATCAGCAAAACGCCAGAGCATAGATTACCTCGAAAGTGCTGGAAGAAACTAGTAGCTTTGGATGCTACGGAGGCAAATGTTGACTATAACTGTGTCACACGAGTTAAAAGATTGCAACTTCTAATTTTATTGAAGATCACTTATTATGATTTGTTTGGCCCCACGACATTAAAAACATAAATAATATTTTAGAAAAGGTGTCTAACAACATACACACAATAGACATTGAACAGGCCTATAATTCCAATTACAACCAATTCTATAGATGTGTCACTAGCCATTCTTTACCCGACCCAGAAAATTACTTAAAATTTATTGTTCATATAATTAAAGCAGATGAAGGGGCTTAGGTTGGTCGTGTAGGTTAAGGCATTAGACTTAATCTCATATGGTAGACCTAGAGTGGCGGGTTCGATTCCCGCACTGGGCAGTAGTAATTTATTTGATGACGGACTCATTAAATAAATTCCTTAGTCCCACCCTGGCTAGAAAAGGGTGGTTCCCTGTAGATAACCCATCCCAATGAGCCAAAGTAGTATAAAGTGGACGTAAATAAAGAAAAAAAGCAGGTGAAGCTTGTAAATTGTGCGATTGATTTATTTTTAATTGTGTAAAACATTTATTGTTGCAATGGACTTCTCTAGAATCCTATAGAAAACAATACCTTCAGTTATATATTGATAACAAGAAGGAACATTTATCATTAGAGACCATTTTGTTTATTAAAAGCCTTAATTATAAACATGAATGTATAAGACAATAAAGCATATCTATTTACTTTCAGGACTTCAGTATATTCCAAACAATAGTACAGGATGGAATAGTTACTTCATGTCAAGAACCTGCCCTGTATATTAACCAGGTTTGGGTTGGTTGGTTGGCTTCCTTCACAATGTTCCAACTTTCCCTGTCTCTTGCTTTTGCCTTCCATTCTGTGGCCATAAGTAATTTTAGGTCCTCTTCGACATCTTGTAGCCACCACTTTTGTGGTTGGCCCACTCTTCTTGTGCCAAACACAGATCTATGCAGCAGTTTGCTCGGCATTCTGGTTTGGGGCATTCTTATATCATGGCCCAGCAAGTCTATACCACTGTATACTCACGCACTCGCTTTAATGAATTAGACCACATTTACATCTTTATGCGAGGGAGTACCACTCAGCATTGGTCAGGAACCTCCATACTGGGTCAGTGTCGAAAACAGGACTTTAAATATTTTGTAGAAGCTTGCGTTTAAAGACTTTTAGGTGGTTTTCCATTACAGCAGTCAGGGCTCCATAAGTTAGGACTGGCCTAATTATAATTGTGTACAGCTGTATCTTAGTGCTTCCTGATATTGACTTTTGAAGAACTTTATATTAGCAAAATATGCCTGATTAGCTAACATTATTCTTCAATTTATTTCATTTATTTGTTTATTCTCATATTGAGAAATATATTAAACTTTTTACTTTGTTTGATTGATGGTCTGACCAACTAAAATTTTATTCCCAAAGATTGCAGTATATAACAGTCAGTACATATAACAGTTGTTTAACCCTAAGTTAAGACTGGAAGGCTAGGAGGTGGGTTGATACCATCAGTAAGGATTCTGAAATATTTGATAGATGAGGCAGCCACTGGTTGGTTTTTTTTTGAAGGCATATAATCAGGGATGTGACAACCTGGCTCAGTAAGCTTTTGATCTTTATTTGAGTCCAGAAAGTTTGCAAATTATATTTCTGTTTCTTTCTTTGGTTCGATTAAATACTACAGTTCAGCAAATTTTCCTAGCGGGAAATCAAGTATTGTGGTTGTACTTTATAGTCATGTTCTCTGTTGATGCTATTAGGCCATTTTACTATTTCCATTGCTTCAGCTTTTGCCAGCAGCTTGACTTCATCAAATTTGATGTGGTATTTGGTTTGTCAAAAGCTATTTGGTATTCCTGAGTTCTCTGTTCAAAACTTTTTCATCCGTTGATGTGCTCTAAAGCTCTGCCCTTCTGACTGATGTAATCCTAACAACAGAGAAGGTATACTATATACTCCTAGTACTTTGGTATGGAGCTGATCCTTAATGCTTTGGTATCAAATGTCCAAGCATCAAGTAAATTTGATATTTCTCTCTACGCCATATACTGTATGTAGTCTATGTTTCTTAAATATTTTTACAAATTTTACTACTGTAGCATTACCAAAAGGTATTATTTCAACATCGAATCATTCACGAGAGTTGGAAAACACATTAATCATTAATAATGTTAAGAGCCAATGTTGGAGAAAGTAGGAAGTTGCATATGAAGAGAAAGCATTGTTCATTGAGCATCTGTTGCAGAGTAGAGCAAGTGCAATATTCACGACAACCAACTGCATTTTCCACAGACTACTGCTATCATAGAAAGAAAACCAAGAACATCAAATCATTCACGAGAGTTGGAAAACACTGTCATGAACCTTACAGAAGAGCCATTAAAGAACAAATGTGTAAGCTTACTTTTGAAAGGCTTTAACTTTGTAGTCATCTCTAGGAAAGATTATCTACAATAAAATAATACTAGGAGTGGAAAGTGTCTTACATCTAGACCAGTACAGCCAAAGAAATTCGAGAAGTCTCAAGTACATTATAGCATGCTGCAAAGTCAAAGTTTACATGGAGACATTTGAGACTGCGGTACTGAAACCAGGTTTATGGTTCAGGTTGTGGAATATGGCTCAGATATGTCAATGACGTGCTTGTCATATGTCCACAAAGAGAGGATTTACTCAATATTGAGTTTACCATGGAAAGAGAGGAGGATAGGAAGATTTCATTCTTGCATGCTCTGGTGGAAAGAAAATTAAATGGGCAGTTAGCTCACACGGTTTACAGAAACCAACACACACCAGGAAAAAATCATACAAGAAACAATAGAAATAGTAAAATGCCCTAATAGGTTTAACAGAGAAGATGTCTATAGAATAATTAAAATTTGAAAGCCCATGAATCAACCTAGGCAGAAGAGTATAAATAAAGAAGACAAAATCTCATAAGAACGAATTCCACCAAAAGAAAATCCCTGGAAGGGAATACTAGACCTGAATAACAACAAAACTCTTCTGTCTTAGGGGAAATCCTGAGGAAGCTGGAAATTCAAAAACTTCAGTCATAACCAAGGAGATGCTGCCAATACCAAAAGACCTGCTTAGTTTTTATAGAGATAAAGGTGCCCATCTCCGTTGTTAATTCTAAATTGTGTGCTTCTGGAGCCATTTTGTACTTATCGTGCAATATTTTGGAATTATTATACTATTCATGGATGTTGCATATATTCATCCAAATTCTGGTTCAGTTTGGCTCACCAGAACTAGCTGGAGTAATAAAGCACCAAAGTAGTAAATGAGTTAAATAAAAATAGAAACCTGATCAGTGTTTTGAAGAAAGTGGTGATTCTCAGTGACGCTGGCTCTTAACGCAAAATAATTTTATTACTTCATTTGAATGTATTGATATTAAGCAAAGGAGAAGATTTTCAAACCCATTTTTAAATGTCAAAGAATAATTTATGGGTTTTAATGGGCATTGTAACATTCCAGATGTATCAAATGGTTGCCACTATAGTGTAAAAGCCTATAGTCCTTGGAAAGGATAATATAATTTGTTAATAATATACTGGGCTTAGCGGTAGTGCACTGGAGATAATCTAGGTTTGATTGGAGATAGTCAGCGATGATACCCTCAATTTTACTGTTCCCTATGTGAGCTCTCAGCATCTTCATGAATGATACTTAGAAAAGGTAGTGTACTTTTTTTTGAGAATAATGAACATGCCAAAACACAACAGGGAATATCCAAATATGAAAACATTGAATATAATTAAAAAATGTCATGCAGCAAGAGAGCCCTTGAATTTTCTTCAGATGTTCTCTTCATGTATTGTTATAATGTATTTATCAGATTAATATTTCTTTTATGACTAAGTACATATGAAGTGCTCTCTATATAAAATATGAAAATGTCCTCTATCACTGAGGTTTATTAAGAAACTATTTTTCCCAAGTTTCCTTTTTGTGGCCCACTTGTGAGAAATGGGGGTTATTCATCAAAATCTTTGTTAATATTGATTTTATGAATATTGTTATTAAAAAAATGTAAAAAGGAAATTGTGCTTGAAATATATTATCAGCTATAATGCCCTTAAATATATGAATTTCAAAATTCTGACTTTCACCTTCCATTTACCAAATAGAATTTATTAGTGTTCCATGAGAATTTCTCAAGCACATTGGGAAATTTTATGTATATTTATTTAGGTTAGGGAATGGATATTTTTGACTTGAGCTATGTATGCTCTTCCACCATTAGTAGGAGTGAATGTTTATTAGGAATTACCTTAAATATAATTTCACAGGTAAACCAATTTTATATTACCCACAATTAGCTAATTACTTTGAACTACTTAACTGGAAGTCAATATCTTTGCTAAGATTAGTTTTATATTGTAAATCTAATAACCAAGATATGTTTAAAATGTTTTTATCAGTCCAATAAGTTTGTTAAATTTATGAATTTCAAGATTCTGACTTCCAACTTCTGCTCTTCTACCATTGACAAGAGTAAGGGCTTACTTGGATTACCTTAATTATATTTCCTCGAGAAACAATTTTTATATCAACCCACAATGAAAGGTAACTGTTAGCTAATTATTATAATGGCCACCTCTTACATTCTTATGATACTCAAAAGTTATTACAGAAGATTGCCTGAACAAAATTTTATATTATTTCTTCCCTGAATGCTAAGATAATGCAATCATATTTCGATGGGAAACAAGGTTTATGTTATTCCATGAGCGACAACAAATACTCCACTATTTATCCAATAGTCTTTCTGTGTGTGTCTCATGCTTAAAACTATAATAGTTGATGGGAATAAAAGGGTTTTTATAACTTATGTTAATACAATCCTTATCTTTTGATGGGGAAATATTGTTATTTCAATCCGTTTACTAACAGCAAAATAAATTTGTTTAATTGCCACTTTTTGCATCACAAGTACAATAAATAAATGACTGAGCATTTACTCAACATGTTTCAGGATATTTGCGTTGTGTATTGGATATGTTGGGGTGATCGTGCAAAGGTTAGTTCAATCTTTATATTCCCATGAGAAAATATTTTTATTTCCACCTTTCAGGAACATGTAACACTGTCACAGTTATCAACCAACTAATGTTGGCCCTCCAAATCATAGAGAAATCTCTGCCGCCTGATTGAGTTGAGTAAATATAGTAGTAGAAATTTAGCTTGCGTCATGTACAGGGCGGGGCAAAAGGTATGAACCGGCTAGCACTTGGCCTGTGGTGCTTAGGGGAAGAGGGGTGGGGCCTTGTTGTGGGAGTGGGGGGGGTCTAGTTTTCAGTGGCAACCAAGGTACATCTTAATATATATAAATCTCCTGTCACGATGTTTGTCCGCGATGGACTCGTAAACTACTTAACCGATTTTAAATTAAATTGGCACTCCGTGAGCAGTCTGGTCCAACTTGGGAGATAGGATAGCTTAGATCTTTAATTATAGTCGCAATTTTATTTTATTGCAAATTATTTGTCTATAATTAATTGACAGTCACAATTATCTGTTAACTCCAAAAGATTCTAACAGATGTCGATACTTTTCGACTGGATTGAGTAAGTAATCAATAGATGGCACTGCTATGGTAAACCGACAAACGTGTCATATAAGCTACAATTCAATAGCATGATTACCACGTGTTATTGAGGCTAAAGTATAAATTAAATTTATTTTGTAGTAAACGAAGTACCGTGAAATTCAATTATTTCTACTTTTTTAATTTTTGGTGTTAGCATAGCCAACCACGTGTTACTTAGACCGAAGTGTAAATCAAATTCAAATTATAGTGACGATAATACAGTGAAATTATTCCTGCTTTTTACTTATTTGTGCTTCATTATTCAAAATTCTATAATTATAAAATATATACATGTAAGTATTATCACATAATTATAATAATTAATTAATATATTTTTAAACGATTAAATTAATATTTTCAGTCAAATGCCACCGAAAAAATTTGACCTCAACAACGCAAACACCAGAGAGGCACGACGCAAACGTGTTGAAAGAGCTCATCAGTTGGCAGAACAAGTCGATACAAGAAATACAGCTCAAAGAATTAGGACAGCAGAAGGTCGTGCACAAGAATCTCAAGAACAGCGTAGCGAACGTCTGCAACAGAATATTACGAGAACAAGAGCGGCACGAGAACAAAACATAGCTACAGTACGAGCACAAGAACGACAAAGGCAACGGATCAGCCGCTCATTAATACGTACATCATTCGTTCGTCTTGCTTTTGAATATGCACCAGATATTAACTACTCTGTGCATTCAAAAATTGCTATCGGTGGAATGGATAAAGTATGTCAATATTGTCAGGCGTTGAAATTTCGAAATGAAGCTGCGGGTATGTGCTGCGCAGCCGGAAAAGTCGTGCTGCCACCTCTACCCGCTCCGCCAGAACCTTTATTATCCCTTCTTGATGGGAATTCAGATGATTCAAAATTATTATTGCGTAAGATAAGCAAATTTAATTCTTGCTTCCAAATGACGTCATTTGGGGCAACTAAAATTTGCGATCTTGCATCCGATGGACGTAATTTTGAAACTACATTCAAAATACAAGGCCAGGTATACCACAAAATTGGATCATTGATGCCAATGCCTGATGATAATCCGAAATTTCGTGAAATGTACGTGATATATATTCGTGACTGATGTTCTCCTACCGTTCCTCTTAAATTGTATACTACAATGTAATATAACAATAACTTTAGCCACAGCAACGCGTGGCCGGGTCTGCTAGTATAATATAAGATAAGGCTATTTGGCAAATACCCAATCAGAATGCATGTATTAGAAGCCAACAATTTAGAATTAACAACGGAGATGGGCACCTTTATCTCTATAAAAACTATCAGGTCTTTTGGTATTGGCAGCATCTTCATGGTTATGACTGAAGTTTTTGAATTTCCAGCTTCCTCAGGATTTCCCCTAAGACAGAAGAGTTTTGTTGTTATTCAGGTCTAGTATTCCCTTCCAGGGATTTTCTTTTTGTGGAATTCGTTCCTTTGAGATTTTGTCTTCTTTATTTATACTCTTCTGCCTAGGTTGATTCATGGGCTTCCAAAGTTTAATTATTCTATAGACATCTTCTCTGTTAAACCTATTAGGGCATTTTACTATTTCTATTGTTTCTTGTATGATTTTTTCCTGGTTTGTGTTGGTTTCTGTAAACCGTGTGAGCTAACTGCCCATTTAATTTTCTTTCCACCAGAGCATGCAAAAATGAAATCTTCCTATCCTCCTCTCTTTCCATGGTAAGCTCAATATTGAGGAGTAAATCTCTCTTCGTGGGCTTATGACAAACATGTCATTGACATATCTGAGCCATATTCCACAACCTGAACCATAAACCTGGTTTCAGTACCGCAGTCTCAAATGTCTCCATGTAAACTTTGGCTTTGCAGCATGCTGTATTATACTTGAGACTTCTCCCCCGGTCTAGATGTTGTAGGACATTTTCCACTCCAAGTATTATTTTATTGTAGATAATTTTTCCTAGACATGACTAAAAAGTTAAAATCTTTCTTGAAAGTAAGCTTACATATTTGTTCTCTAATGGCTCTTCTGTAAGGTTCATGGCAGAGTTTTCCAACTCTCGTGAATGATTTGATGTTCTTGGTTTTCTTTCTATGATAGCAGTAGTCTGTGGAAAATGCAGTTGGTTGTCGTGAATATTGCACTTGCTCAACTCTGCAACAGATCCTCAATGAACAATTCTTTCTCTTCATATGTAACTTCCTACTTTCTCCAACGTTGGCTCTTAACATTATTAATGAGAAGTCACTGAATAATGCAAGGAGAAGATGCTCATTAATGAAATAAAACGGATTGAAGAAAATACAAAATTCAAAACAGCTAAGATCAAACATTCCAAACAAAATAGCAAAAGAAAATTAAATGGACAACTAGATCACAGTTTACAAAACACCAGCACACACCAGAAGAATGGAATAATTCGCACACTGGTCACTAGAGCTGAAAGTATTTCAAAGCTTCAGAACCTCCTAAGCCTTGCTAGAAAAGAGTGTTAACCTGTAGATAACCCGTCCCGATTAGCCTAGTAGCATAAAGTGAACGTAAATAATAATAAACAGAACCTCCTAAAAGAGGAAAATAGACGCATCATGCAGTAACTAAGGAAAAACATCTGTGGGAAGGAAGAAATCAAAAAGCGACTTCAAATGAAAATAATAGCTTTTGGTATAACTGCAGTAGTAAAATTTGCAAAAATATTTAAGAAACATAGAATATATACAGTATTTGGCGTAGAGAGAAAAATCAAATTTACTTGATGCTTGGACATTAGATACCAAAGCATTAAGGATCAGCTCCATGCCAAAGTACTAGGAGTATATAGTATACCTTGTCTCTGTGGTTAGGATTACATCGGTCAGAAAGGCAGAGCTTTAGAGCACATCAACAGATGAAAAAGTTTTAACAGAGAACTCAGGAATAGCAGATAACTTTTGACAAACAAATACCACATCAAATTTGACGAAGTCAAGCTGCTGGCAAAAGCTGAAGCAATGGAAGTAGTAAAATGACTCAATAACATCAACAGAGAACATGACTATAAAGTACAACCACAATACTTGATTTCCCTCTAGGAAAATTTGCTGAACTGTAGTATTTAATCGAACCAAAGAAAGAAACAGAAATATTATATGCAAACTTTCTGGACTCAAATCAAGATCAAAAATTTATGACTTGCACTTTCATCCTTTGGGTTCCATCGAAAGTATTTTCATTGTACTATACCTACTGAAATCTCCGAGATGTTTGATGTGACTTGTGAAAAAAGATCTTTCTGGTGAAATGAACTTTCATTGCTCTAAGAAAAGAGGATATTTGAACAGTGATTGCCTTCTGCCCTTGGCAGTCACACAAATTTTAGCTGCTGTGCCAGACATACATCAACTATCCTGGTTCCCTACCCCACTACTATCTGAGCTTGACTAGGAGTTAAATACGAAACTGACGTGTTGAGACCATGTAAAATAAATAAATAAGTACATTCGTAGAATGGAAATATGATTTGATATAATGAACCCTTTTTCAAGCATTATAGCGAATTGATTCAAGCACAGGCTCTGCTATTTTATGTATACTTAAAAAAATTAAACATCTATTTTTTGTAAAGGTGTCCATTGCTGTTAGTACAAGTTTTACTACAAGTTGTTGACTCCTGGTTTATTTTGTGATATTTATGTTGTTTGTTTACAGTTTTTATTTAAAGGAATCATAATTCCAAAAAAAAATAAAATAAGAAAAGCAAGGATAACTTTACCTTAACCGTAGTAAGCAGGTATAGCAATGAGGTTCAGCTCATTCATATAGTACACCAGGCTAGCGAGTTCCATGAATACCCCTACTGTATTGAAATTTGTTTTCTGAAAGTGATATTATCGTGGTATATATTCAGTTTACAAATGAGTTAAAAAATTGATGGTTCTTTTAATCGAAACCATTATTCACTTTCATAGACTGAAGACTCTGGAGTGATTCAGTTAGTTTTAAAGCAGGATTAAATATTAAAACGAATGCAGCATAATTTTAATAACAATATATTAATTAAAATTATAATTATTTTCAGAAAAACTATAAAAGAAATAATTTTGAAGAAAATTGAATTTTCTTTTAAATGAGAATAACTTGAAACACATGTTAAAGTAATAATATATTAATTAAGGGGTGAACAAATAAGAGTTCTCAGGTAAGACAAGCAAATCCATGTTTTAAAATTAATATAAAATCAAAACTGAAAAATAATTTATGAATTACCATAAGCATTAAGTATCCGAAAAGGTGGTACTAATCCATTTATTTTAAACACTTAAGAATAAAAACATGCTTGATATATCATTTAAATTTAAATAAATAACTTTATAAGAAATATTATATAAAAATATATGAATACTGAAGAAATACAATGTACGTAAAATACAAGCAACTAGCTTCAACGCCAACAAATAATAAATTTAGTAAAATTTAGAAGTTCATAAAGATGAGTAAATTTTGAACAGTAAATGAATTATAACAATTAATACATTGAATAACCATAGAATATAAATATAAATTTCTGCTCATGAATAAATATGAAAAATACAATGAAACAATTTCAGATTACATTAAACAATAAATTGCACATTTTATTTTATGAAAAGAAAAATAAACAGAAATTTTATTTGAAACTCATTCTTTCCCAATATAAAGGCATAATTATTTATGTAGTAACTTCTAACTTGGATTTTTTGTAGTATTTGTCACCTCAAGAATGAGTCATACCATGAACACTATTCTCAGAAATAAAATGAACAATACTTTTAATATCCAGTACAAATTAAATATGAAGCTAATTATATATTGTCCAATATTAGTTTATTATAAATTTGTTTCTATAAGAGTAAATAATAATATATTTAAAAGTTACAATACGTTCTATAATATGTCAAGATCAATCGGATTAATTATTAACTTTGCAATATAACTAAATAAATGTAATCTTTTGACCAAAAAATTGTTAAACATTGTCAGTAGAACTAACCGAAAAACTTGTCTATAGAATAATGTTTAGCAAATTCACCAAAACTGTTATATTCACAATCCAATACAAAACTTTAAAAAATAACGAAGTATAATTTACTGGGATTGATATACCTTAATGACTTAATTAACGTGAGAGAGAGCTCTTGAGTTTAAAACTCTGTAGCATTTAATTAGTTTCCCTTTTAAAATGGTGGTCTATTTATAACAGCCACTTATTGATCTAATGGCAACAATATTTACGGGTTTATCTACATATTATAAGTCTGACTTACAATAGGAATTAAACCAATCAGAAGCTGTATACAAATAAGATTTGGACCAAAAAAATTATTTCAATGATTTTGTGAATTGGGGATTTTTGTGGTGTATACACTTAACTGGTTTCCCGATTACATAAAGAAATTTAAAACAAAACGCTGGCATAAAAAATAGGTATATACAATTATTTTATGAAAGTATAGACACTTCAATTAATATTAAAAAACGTTTAGGCATAAAACGATATTCACGGTATAGCAAACAATTCAGACTACAAATCGTTTACAAGAAATAATAAATTGCCCCTTTTGATGTCGTTGAAAATTTGTAAAAATATGTATTTTATAAAACTTAGGTACCTATCACTAACGTAATCTAATCATATAAATGCCTATTAAAAAAATACATAGTTATAATAATTAAAACATTAAATGAGCCACAGGATTTACAAATAAATACCTATACACAATTTTATAACAACATTCAAATATTTAAAAACGTTTTAGAAACTCTTCAGCACAAATTCTAGCCCGAGCATTTACAGCCAGTTTCATTTCACTTATTTCCTTGTCTATCTCCTCCATAAAATGCAAAACGAAATCCACTAACTTGTGCTTATACATTTGTTCGGTATGAAAATTAGTAATAAGAAAACTTATGTCATACCCTTCAGTTGCTTTTCTTCTCAAAACTATAAAACTTTCAGACCTCATCATCATGAAGCGCATAAATTTCTTACACAATATTCTTTCAATATCATCAGCTTGCTTCACAGCAATACTAATTCGAACAGAGTTGATTGAGCCTTCGATGAGAACTTTTTCTCTATCATTTCTACTGACAAGAACTGGAGTTAAAAGGAGTTCTTTACTAGTTCTTACTTCAACTTCGGGTTTATTATGTCTCTCAACATCCTGAGAAGAAAAGTTATCTAAACACATAGCTGCATTCAGAGTATTCCTAACAGCAGTAAGATAAGGCCTAAGTGTAGAAGACATTTCTAATGTAAAGAGTCCACTTTTAATACACAAGCAATTTAATGCTTATAAAGCACAACTGTTTTCTTAAAATGGTCAGGACAAAATCGGTGTTCAAACGTCGAGGCACAAGAAACTAAAGGAAAGAAAAGAGATCAACTAGAAAACATTGTTCACAATGAAGTGGTAAATAACCTTAAAAGTCAAGTAGGGCGTATATTTGTAACCTTCCAATAAGAAAACCAATGGCATGCTTAGAACAGTTATGATGCATCGCTAAAGATAAGATAATTGATTACTTAAAGAAAAAAAAAAATATATCTACTCTTAGGACTGATATAATTAGTTGAATGTAGAAATAAAATATAATCCTCTTAATCCTCCTGATATTTCTCAACCATCTATTTTATATTGCATTTTATAGGGGGAGGGTGCGATTGTCTTATGAATCCTTTAGCATTAAACGCTGTATTATGTTGTTCTGGAGTGTTTAATTTGATTTTCTTTTTGTTAGATATCTGAAATATAAGCGTGCTCTGGTTGTTAAGACTGGAAGGAGTTTGTTTGTCTTCTCTCAGTAACTCATTAGCGATTCAAAACTTAGAAAACATGTTTAGTGAATTTGAGTCTTTCCTATATAGATCTCGTCGAGTTCTGATGAAAGGGAGTTTATTATAATATTTAGTAATTAATAATAAAGTCGTCAGAGTTATAGGTTTTCCTTGATGTCTTGGGAACTAATAATGGTAGAATGTAGAAATATTAAGGTAGAGGTATCTCAATCATTATGTGGTGTGTTGAACCGATATACTTGCATTTATTAATTTCATGCCATCAGTAAACCCCTTCTTTTAGTGATTGCACTTTAACAACTAACCAAAAAATCATTAAAGGGCTTGCTCCAAGCTTAAATACCAAATATTGTTTTCATTAAATTTTAACAATGCGAGATACATGCAAATACATTGTCTGGTGACGTCATCAAATACGATTTTACGTATACGTTCTTAACTCCAAAATGTTTATTTGATCTATACCATACTTGATATTCAACCATTTCTTGCAATACTTTAGTTCATAATCGTTAATGGCTGATATCAGTCAAGTAATAGGGAGAGTGTTAAAGGGTGGAATTCGAAAATTCAAAGTCCGATATTATGAGTTGTATTGAAAGATGTTATAGAGCCAATCTTGTTAAACTAGTGGTACTCTACAATTGTAATTCTATACATTTGTTCGTTGCTCAAATATTAAGTGAGTTATTCAGCCTTCAGTAAACCCTAATCATAGGATTTTTACTTAGTAGTAGAAAACATATTGTGGGAAATCAGTTTTTTTAGCAGTCCCTGCGTTACAGATTTCTGTAGAAATAAGTCACTCAATATTCGCGGTAAAAAAAAACAGCTTGTAGGGGCTGCGTAAACTAAGAAAACTTCATACGTACGGATATGACACACTAGTGATCTCATCTCATCATTAGATAAACCTTAACCTCATACATATTTATTTGGCTATAGTGCATTTTAGTCCCCCCCTAGCCGCCATCTTGTTACGTCACTGTCCGACTAGGGGATAGATATAGATTAGCAGAAATTATTTAAAGGATTTCCATTTATTGATAGACGAACATTTTTCAATGACACCTTATTAAAAATCTAGGTGTGACTTTTAACAGGTTAATTGACTGGCCGACTTTCCTTCATTCAACAGTAAAGCCTGGGATACAGGGAACAGAGAGAGATTGGCGAAGATTGTTGACAAAACTGAAGAGAAAAGTCACGTTTCCCTTTGTTTTGGAGGCCGTCCGGAGACAGCCATTGTCCTTGCATCAATAAGAAGTGAAACGTTAAGAATCAGCAGAATCCGGGTTAGACTTAGAATCGCATGATATCAATCAAAAGTCCGTCACGCAGGGGCTTCGTAAACTAAGCAGATTTCCCTCTGGAAGGTTTACAACAGATAAATGTATATACTGGTAACACGACCGTGAATGTTAAGGGAATAAATACAAACGCTATTATCTATGTATCAACAAAAAATACATGTGATATTGATGATAACCTTCTTACACTACTTTCCATTAGGGAGAGATTCCATTCATGACAACACTATTAATAAATTTGATAGAGAAGAATAAATAAAGAAGCATCTGGAGAGGTTTCTTAAAGACTTTATTGGAACTTAAGTATGTACAGTTTACCACATTCTAGAAATGTATAGCAGACAGTATCTAGTATTTAGTGTGAAGGTAAGGTACAATTTCATCATATTTGCGACAGTTGAGTTCTTATTAGCAGTAAATGGAGAAAGTGAACCTTAAACTTATTTATTATATTGTAAATGGGCACCGAACTCGCTAGATTTATTTGTGGTAAGGTGGTCGATATTCGATTTTCATTTTCCTTCCTTTTGTTAAGTAGTCCTTCTCATCAGGTATCCCATCCACTCCTTAGCCCTCCGTCATGTTGCATATCTCCTATTTTTCTCTATCGCCGATTCTATGACAAATAACCTTAAATTTGAATAAATGACTAAGAAATTAAAGTAATATAGTTTACTAAAGAGTAAAACAAAATTTATTTAGCAATGTATTTAAATTTTTGAAGCCCTTTTTCATGGTATTTCTTATTTTATTTATTAACATTTCCGTTAGACACATTCAAGTCTCATTTGGCTCCTCAGTCTCTCCCTTATTTCCCCAACAGGTAAGTGTACTACAGGGGGGGGGGGCATCCTAAGTCCTTTTTTATTCCTTTCCTATACTGCCGACATCACATCCCGAAACTTCCCGTCTTATGTATGCATATGATACTGCAATCTTAACGTCTCATTCAGACCCAAATACGGCATCCGCATCTTTAGAATCCTGGCTAACTCAGTGGAGTATCAAGGTCAACAACAGCAAATCAAGCCATGTAACATTTACTCTCTGACGTTCCATTTACCCTTCAGTTACACTCAATAGCGAACAAATTCCTCAAAAATCTCAAATTAGGTTTCTAGGACTCACATCAGACATGCGACTAACTTGGTCTGAGATAGTGTTGGGCTCTTCGTTAATAATCCTCCCATTGAATGTCAGTTGTTTGTAAATCTCCATGTATTCTAGTATGTCCAGACTATTTCCTTTTGTTGGTCTGTGTAGGAGTTTCATACTGTCGGATATACCTATTTGTAGGGTTGAAACAGTGATCGTTCAAAAGATTGGCAAAGCTAGCTTATCGTTTGTTTGGTCTGAATAAGCGTATCTGTTCTGTGTATCACATCAATAAATAATAATAATTATAATAATAATCACATTTTATGTCTCCTCCTAGAGTGTGCATTATACGTGTTATTTCAACGGCAAGTTAGTTTGTTCTCCGTTCATATGTTATATGTCCTTGCTCTGGATGTCATTTGTTCTGAAAGTAGTGTGGAGCCCTTCTTTTTGTAGTACGTTAGTAATTTTCTGTGCCAGGTCCTGTGTACGTGTTGGAGTGACGTTTTGTGATTGATTCTGCGAAAGTGAGTGTGTCTACTGTGTTTCTGTTTAGTTTCTTGAATATGTTGTGAGTAGAGTGTCGTTTGTTACTGAGTGCTATCTCATATATCGCCTTGAACTCTTTGTCATAGTTGTCCCTCAGCAGTAGTGTTTTCAGTATGAGTAGTATGTGTGGAAATGCAGCGAGTTTGTATGTTGAGTTGGGTGATTTGAAGTGGCGTGTACAGTTCTGTCTGTGAATGTGAGTTTTCTGCATATTCCGTATTCCAGACTGTCGGTTTTTCTGGCAATTGTGAGGTCGAGGAAGTGTTCTGCCATTTTCTGTCTCGACGGACTTAACAGATAACAATCACAACAATGATATTAGAGGAAGTTGGTAATTGAGATGATTAATTGGATGTCACTGGAATAGCGATTAGAACACATACAGGGTAGATATCGTCTGAGGAAACAGGCCAAGGCATTGACGCTTTTTAAGCAGGCAGCGAAAATACAGGCAATCTGCCAACCAAACTGCAAATATCGTCTCATTAAGGACCATGTCATCAATCTCTTTGAATATTATCTCTAATTTAGTGTTTGGGTTTTAGTGTTTTTAGTTTGTGTTTTTGTGTGCCAATATTTCTCTCATATTCATAAGGTCCCATTCTCATATATATAAGATTCCTAGTATTATATTGTAGTGACATTTTGAAGTACGTTGGAATATTGACGAAAATAACTTCAATTAATTGATATCTGAACATCAGAATGTCTTTATAAGTGTGCGCAAAAATGGTAAAACGATGGAAAATTACAATGTAAACACCTTCAGTTCTTAAACTTTTTTTTCACACATCATTTTTGGTCGAGTTGGAGAAGAGGATGCAAGTCCAGTTTGTCCAGGTTTAGAAGCCGTAGGAAGAAGTGACAGAAATATTAGAACTTAACAAAATATTTTTGATTCAGGGTGAAATTGTGTTATTATGTTTGTGTTTTAATATAGAAATGATTATATTGAACTTCATCGGGGCTCTTAGCACTATTTTCACATACATAGTCAAGATCGTTTCTCTCAATACTATTTATGTTTATTGATGATTCAAGTAGGTTAATTTTAGTTGACAGAGCTTCCGTCTACTAGCTTATCTCTGTGTGATAAAGAATATACAATCAGTAGGAGTTATAACTGCATAGGAGAAAGATAGAGAAGTTCGATTCGGTGAATTGGGATCTCCTCTCCCTATGCGTATAGCATTCCAGGCCATTTTAAATTATTATAGTTTTCTTGTTGGCTTGTTTATGTTACAGGACAGATTATGCAATTAGAGAATCCGGTAAAAGGGTGATTTATTTTTTTTAAACACCGAACTTTTGAATATAAGTGTTAAATTCCTAAAATTAATTTGCTATAATATAAATTATTTTCATTTAACATCTATGTTTTCAGTAGTTATACTGAATGCACCGTCTGATCCCTCACCCTCATGTCCAAGCTAATGTTCTGTTCCCCAATGAAGGATCATTTCTGAAAGTCAATGGCTGCAACCAAAATTCACTAGAGGTATTCTAACTACATATATTTATTATTAATTTTCAGGATGGCAATGTGACTTAAGGCGTTTGCCCATACACTTGTTACCTTTGGAGTCGTGGGTTCGATTTTCGTGCAGGAATTAGTTGTGTATTTAGTGCCGAACTTAATAAAATCCATAGTCCCACCCTAATTAGAAAAGGGCGCCATCTCGTAGATTACTTGCCCCAATTAGCCATAGAGGCATAAAGGGGACGTTAATAAATAGCTAATGATTAATTAGTTAATTCGTGGCTTAATGGAGTCTATGATAGTATAATACTTAGTTCACGCGTTTTCTCTAAACAAAGGCCGAGGTAGCTGGCATTCATCTATTAGTATTTATTAGGTAATAAATTAGTAATTTAGCCATTTATGACCCGACGTGCCCAACACGGACTTAAGTATTCGTTAGATGTGATGTTAGCTTTCAATGTTATAATTTTAGGATTAAATGTATAGTTTTCTGGCTGGGCAGAATTATAGACCCAATGTAAAGGCACTTTATATTTGCGGTGAATTTAATATACTCAGATGGATTGGATAAAATTAAGTGAATTCGGTTTTGAATAAACTGTTCCATCGGTAAATTGAAATTATGTGTTAAACGGATTCAAATCATTATTTAATAACGAATGCATTTAATTTAATTAAAGAAATTCTTAAATTCGTGTTATGAAATTAATTAATACATTTAATTAATTAATTAATACATTTGTTTTATTATTGAGTTAATCTAACATTAGCTTAATAACATTCCACATCTTATTCTTGTCTCAAAAGTGACATTTATGAAAACTGCAGGAAGTACTCTGATATAATGATGGCAGAACACTACAGAAAAACACTATAAAAGATATTGATTTATTTACACTTGGTAAACCTAAAAGAAGTTGCGCCTTAAAATGGGTGTTAATAAATAATAATTGTTTACAAGGGCGTCTCATTGTTCCCTCATAATGAGATTAGAGAAAAGGATGAGAAATGATGCCACCTGCGAGACTGGCAGGACATCTGCTTAATTTACGCTCTTGCTTGATCCACTTTAATTATTGAGGGAAATTTGATGTGTTTTGTTGTACACTTTTATGAAATCACCGGATTTGCAATATTTACACCTCCTAACGAGTTGGTTAGAATTACGTTTTAGGAGAATTAGGAAATTCAGCTATTAAGTTTGTATTCATTGCGCAATTTCCGTAAAATATTCTTTAACACTACCAAGGAAGTGACGAAAATGAGGTTCGTCATATTTTTCTGCTCTAGCGGTTCTTTTTTAGCATATTTCCCTTAAGGCTATTGAGCTCGAACTCATGACGCGATTTTCAAAAATTGTCTTCAAATGTCCATCGATGCTACCCAGGAGATGACAAAAATGAGGTCCGTTCAAACTTTTATATATATATATATATTTATATTTGTCTGTTACCAAAATCGATATTTAAAAGTTTTATGTAAAAATAAAGATCAAGTACGTTAATTGCTGAAATCGGACCAATGGGAGGAGCAGGATTTTCGAAAAATCGAAGTATCTCCGGTACTATATGACAGATCGAATAATTGTATAGAATCAATCTTATTACAAATTACATTTACTATAAATATTGTTATACACATTTATTCTCTATCTTGATTATGAACCGAGATATTTGCATTTTTCAGTTTTTGGCCTTCAGTAAACCCCCACTTCTACTCGTGTTACATAAACAATAGTCTGTTATATAATAAACCACATTATTCAAAGCTTAAATACCAAAAATTGTTTTCCAGAGATCTTTATTATACGAGATAGATGCAAATATGTTCTTGTGACCCCTGCGTGACGGACTTTTGTTAAATTGGCAAGCTATATTTAAGCGTGCTATGAGAAAAGCAAGATAAGGAGCTAACGACAAAAACTACAAAATTGTTAAGAAAGTTATTTACTATAATTGTTGTTCTACACATTTACATCTAGCTCCATATTAACTGAGACATTTACGTTTATTTTATTAACCTTTTATTACGGAAGAAGAAAGCAGAATGTAGGACGACGTCATCAGCATGCCTTGCAGTAGGTGGGAAGTTTCTTTGTCACTTGGAAAGTTTTTTATGTTATGGATGTGCTCAACAAACATTAGTTCGCTGAAAGAAAGTCTGGCTTTAAGTACTTGTTGTTCTATAACTTGACATCAGAATTATGTTGAATTCTAATTGATTTGTCTTCAAAATCGGATAACTCATTACTTTTAGAGTACCTAAATTGACTTATGTGATTACTTAAATAAATACAGTAATATAATTCTTTTGAATTTTATTTATTTATTTATTTTTATTGTCATTAGGCACTGAACTCGCGAGGGTATAATAAGAAATAAATAATAACGGTTGAAAATTGATTCGTTTTAAATTATTTTTCTTTCTGTGGCGCAATTGCAATTTCTCACCCCTCTGTATTCTTCCACGCCTTAGTAGGCCATTCACTTTGCAGAAGTCAACAGTGCTTTGTAGGAATGTTTGTATAAAATGTATTTAATTTTGTGAGATTAATTTAGACATTTTCTTGGAAATAGTACTTACTATTATGGATCTTGACCAGTGAAAATAAAATACTATAAAGCATTTCCTCTTATTTAGAATTCTTGCCACATTCACGCCTCTTATTTTTCTAGTACTTAATTGAAATATTTGATTTACAGGCATCAAATCAAGTTAACTTTCATTTCATTTTTATGATATGCATAATATTTTTTGGTATGATTCTGCCAAGTGTTGGGACTGCATTATTTTATTGCCGGACGAAGAAAAAACGCCACTTCGCTAGAAAACTACCTCATTCAGTATTATAGTTGAAAGCAATAAGTTCATGCAAGGGTGAGTTTGAAAAAAAATTATGAGAAAGTAGTACTCATATATTAAAGTGAATTTAAAGAAACACGTTTGTTGGATTCTTGTTTCATTATTTATGTTTATTGGATGGAAGAAAATAATTATTATAATATCTTAAATAGAGACCGAGTTAGGATGGGCAAGTGGTGAATTTATGAATCGAGCAGATCTATTAATAAGGTTATCTTTGTGTTTAGTAAAATAAACAGTTGACTTAATTGTAAGGTAAATGTTGTACTAACGAATTAATTTTAAGTTGGATTGATTAATGGATTAGCTGATCATCAAAACCGTTCCTCCAGCTGTACTATCCATTAAGCTTTGAGAGGGAATCGAAGATATATACATAACGATCCATTTTTCAATGCTTGAAAAGCCAGGACTAACAAGTGATTTAACAGATTTAGTTCAAATCTCGAAACGTGTTTTATATATCGAAAGCAGTGATTTTTTTTTATAATATAAAGAAACACTGTACATTATACAGAGTACAACAATTGAAAAATTAGCTCTTTGACTGCAATAGTGTGAAGTCATGGAGCACGTTCGGAGGACTGGATTACTGACACTAATTTATTTCACAAACATGAAATTTATATAGAGTTTACAGTTTTTCTAAATGTAACATTTTACC
Source organism: Riptortus pedestris (assembly GCA_019009955.1). Taxonomy (NCBI): domain Eukaryota; kingdom Metazoa; phylum Arthropoda; class Insecta; order Hemiptera; family Alydidae; genus Riptortus; species Riptortus pedestris. Next base: position 139,530,336 of record CM032228.1, read on the forward strand.
TAACCACAATATGTAGTAATTTATGAATTATTACTATTATTTATTACAATATACTGTATCTATCATTCTCATTAGTGGTAGATGGATCTATAGCGATTAGGATATTAAATTTAATAATATTATGTTTAAAACAAAAACTTCAATAACACAAAAACCAACTTTTGTTATGTGCACGTTTCCCTAAAAAAAATAGAAAATGAAATATCGCGAATATTTTATTCAGGCAAACCTAAAAAATTAAATATAGCTTATAATCATGGAAGAATTAATGCTAATTCACATACAATGTTTTGTTAAGTTCTGTTCAATCGTTGGTGCCCAATAAAATTGTTGGCTTCCACTTTAATTTTTTAGTGTATATCTCGTTTATACTCTGTTATACGACAAAAGGGAATATAACAAAAGTTACTCTAAATAACAACATAAACAAGTGCATATTTGCCGAAAAACCAATAGGAAACGAAATATGGCTATTTTTAATTTTAGGCCTCTCTTATGACCCCCACTCCTGCTTCATCTGCCGGGCTAATTTGTGACGCTAAACCATCCAGGGCGTCACCCAAACGCGCAGAAAAAAAATTCGTTCAAATCGGTCCAGCCGTCTAGGAGGAGCTCAGTGACATACGAGTACACACGTACAGTAGAATTATATATATAAAGATATATATATATATATATATATATATATATATATGTATGTATATATATATATATATATATATATATATATATATACACACATATAAAATATAGGTATATAACAGCATTTAGAGTAAATTAATTTTTCAATAATATTGATTCTTTACAATTTTTCAATCCGATGTATAATGAGTTATTTTTGTAAAAATTTGAGGAGATGCTTCGAAAATGGCGTAATGAGTACAACCTCAATACCTTATTTCCCTTAAGGGGGGGAGGCCCCCCTTAAATGTTTTCTCGCAGATTATTGTTGGTGTTTGTTCCTTTATAAAATAGCTTTTATAGTTTCATTGTCGTTAGGATTTTTTTTCGTTTTCTAGAATAAGGGTTTCAGTATATATTCTTCTGGTAAGTCAGGAATATTCAATTTACAATTCTAATAGGGGTGATTGTGGGTTTCGTTTTGAATTTAGTATTTGTAGAACCAGAACTCCTAGATTTTTGATCACGTCTTTTCTTTATTGTTTAAAACTTGAATTTCACGGTGGATGAATATTCTTCTTTTTAGATTTGTGAGGGCTTATTGTAACAGGAAAATAATGCAATTTATTGTGTTTATATTTTTCGCTGATGTACGTCAGCTTGGGCATTCAATTGTGATTATGTCCCTTTGCAGCTGTTTAGTCACCAAAACATTAGCTAGTCCACTTTGATATCACAAATGGGCTTTTGTTAAAGATTTTTCCTTCCTCATTTATTTGCTCACCTTGTTTTTGACTTACTACCATTATTCCTAAAAATACTGTATGTGTTGGTCTAGAAAAAGGATTGAGAAGCACAATTAAGACAAATATTTCATTTTAGGAAATAATTTATATTCTCATTTAACGAAATAATAGAGTAGTAGAACTCAGTAATGTAATAAAAAAAAACCAAATTATAAAGTAAAAGAATTCAGGAGGCCTTAAATAAAAAGGCTAATAAATAGCCTTTACTTCTAATGAAGAAAAATGTTTTTAAACTAAAATATTTGGGGTTTCTATATACAAAATATAAATACATAATGAGTTTTCTTAAAATATAAAATAAATTAAATAAACAAATGCTTAGGAAACTAATGCTTTTGTATTTATTGAGAGACCTTAACCCTCCAGAACTCGCGCCGTGAGCAAAATACTCATACTCCGATGAAAAAAAGTTTTATCTTTTATAATACGTCTTTGGTGATAGTGCTGCTCTCTCTAGCTACACCTTGTAGCTTTTAAAGTTGTTTGACATAATGTTTCTTCAAAGCAGAATACCTGTACGATAAATTTTGAATAATATTATTATTTTATATTAGTATTTGATGTTGCTAATAAATATAATTTTTTTTTGTTGAGAATATTTTATTTATCAACTTTTTTTTTTTTTAAAAAAAAGGTGTTGTGAGATAAATTCTCACGCGCGAGTTCTCAGGCCACTCATTTTGACGCGAGTTCTGGAGGGTTAAACAGTAATAGCAATTTCGTGTTATCTATTACAACTTTCTATGCGTTAGAGGAATTTAATAAATATATTCACTTAATTATCATCTTATAACTTAAATATAATTTATAATTGAATCTTTATTTATAAATATGTATCAATAAAATAATAACTAATCATTATATACTATATAAATTACTAATATACAATGCTTTACTTATATAATAGAATATTTAACATTGAATACTATAATTATTGTATGCAAGAATAATACTTTTTTCCCTGACAGAATACTTACTGGTATTAAGAGATAATAAAGAATTCAAGAAATTGAATAATATAATGGGTATACAGTTTATTGACAGTTGGTGTTTGAATACGTACATTCACCTTGAAAAATCATGTGAGTACTTTTAAAATTAATTAATGATCTGACTAGAAATTAGTAACATAAATAAATTTAAATAGCTCTTATATTATGTGAAAGATGTTGCAAATATTTCTCAGTCTTTAAAGCATCCAACCACAATAAGCATCACGTAAGCTTCTATGTTACTGATAGATGGTATTTGTGTAGAGAAACTTAGGACATGGGAAATAAAAATAAAGCGTATTTGAAAAGGAATCAGAACAAAAAAAAAAAAGAAAAGAAAGACCACTTTTACAACTTATAGTTGGCCTTCATGGTGAATATCATTTTCAAAACAGAAAAATGTTATTTTATACGAAATTAGAGAAGGAAAACTAATAAATCAAATTAATGGATTTTGAAGAATTTAACATATAAAATTTGAATAATTATACATTTATAATATAAAAATTTTTTATATAAAAATAATAATAGGCATTTGGACTGGATTTAAAAAACATAAAATGATTGGTTACTCGAACAGTAATGCGTCACATGTAAATGACAATTTTTAAATATTTTACTATAAACAGGAAACATTATTCAAAACTGCTTAGATTGATATTAGTTTTTACAAAGCGGTAAATGTCGGCAGTAAGCAATGATGTCACAAAAGGGGAAATTAATTTATTACTGACACTAAAAACTTTCAATTTCCCCTGAAGTACGTTTATTTCTTGCCTAAATTTATACTGCCTGACATTGGATATACATTTTTGTAAGCCTACATCTAGCGTTAAATACCCATACTTAGGTGGGCCTACAAATAAATACAAATACAAGCTATTAAATAATGCCCGTAGATATATTATATAGCAGAGGGTTTAGCTCCTGCAGGCTAACAATGATCACTAGCTCTAGGAACCTTGTAACTAGCTCGCTGGTTTGCGAATCTGGCTTTCCATGCTTCGTGAGTCCATCCTGGAGATAGTGCTGCTACGTGAGCTAAGAACTGGTGGCATGTGCCGAAAAGTAGTCCCACTTTCTTTCAACAATTGGAGATTCCTTCAGGTAGCATTTGCTCTTTTTCCACCCTTTTCCCTCCTAAATCCTGCAGTAGAAGCTAGGAACTTGAATCAAAATGAAAATGAGTTCTTTTCCCTAGTAAAGTGATTAATCTAAACGTAATCCATTTTTTTTTCAAAATTTACACACATATATGTTAAGGAGTTGATTGTAAATTAGAAATTAGGAACACCTAACTCTAAAAGTATCGAAAATATATAAATTCAATATCAAATTTCTAAAAGCGCTTTGAGGGATCTAATTACATTTTATTATGTGATCATTTCAGGGAGTACATAAGGCGGAATGTAATCCATATTTAATAAAATAATCACCATAGATCATTTCTTTGTATTCTTAAAACGTCTATTAAAATTGTAAATTTAGACCAAAACTCTGACAGGTTAAGTCTTAAAAGTTCATTACTCAACAAAGACTGATATTTATGCACTAATACATTCCAACATTTGATAAGAAATGATAATTTTTGAAACAAGAAGAGATGATAAAACAGGTTTACAAAAACTCGTAGTATCAAACTATCTTCACAGGTGCAAATTTTTGAACGTTATTTTAGCCAATTTCCCTTTTCCATTTGGAAGTTGCTCAACCCTTGTCACTGTACAAATAATAATATCGCTGAGTCGGGCAAACTACATGTAATAAATTAGCAAATACTACGCCCATTCTTATGCTTTATATTTTGTGCCCAATAGTTTTTATTACTAAGATCAAAGGCAAACTCAGTCACTGGCAGAAGGATCCTACACATAATCTAGCAATTAGTAAATAAAAATAATAAGTGGATAAGGCCATATTTATAAATTAATCATATGGGACGATGTATAGACATGAATCTAGAAAGACGCCTAATTAATTAAAATGAGATGATGTTTCAGGAGCTACAGGATGCTGATTGAGTAATTTCACTTTCTCTTTTTTCTGTTGTAGAGAGTTATCACATATTTCACAGTTTCTGGAACCTTGAGTGCTTTGCTTCTCTCTCTGCATGTATGGAGCGTTTCATGGTAGGAGAGTTAAAGCATAACGGTGGGGAAGTTATTAGAAGGTTTCGGACATACATGTTTTACTGAAACAAATAGTCTTTTCTTTCTAATAATTTCCATAAGAAGCTTCTACAACAAGAGTCGGACTTTACTGTTCAATTTTGTCTCACCTAATTTGGTTGATTGGTTTTCGTATTATTCAATACGCCAAAATGTCGAAAGAATGTACAGTTTGGCTTATAATAGACTGTTTATTGGTCCCGGTGAAGATACGGGAAACATAAAGCAGCTACTTAATCTGTTAAACGTATTTCCATTTAAGAACCTCCGTCGAAATTAAAAGCTATTGGAACTAATAAATGTAAATTAAATTAATAATACATTGACTTAAAACTGGTTCGTATTATATTTTCATTAAACCCTGTGAATTGTCAATTTAAGAATTAATTTATTTCGTTGAAAAAAAAAAAAAGAAAGGTACAACAAGTAGTTGAATTTTAAATATGATTCTCAAAAATCGTTTTTTTTTAAAAAAAAAAAAATCATTTTAAGTTTAATTAAATCTGTGGTATATCTCAGGATGGGAAAATAAAAGTTTTAAAAGTTGGTATTAAAACCTCCAAAGTTGGTCTTAATCGCACCTGGTAAACCTAGAGTGTTAGGTTCGATTCCCACCTAGGCAATAAGAATTTAATTAGAGACGAACTCAATAAAATCTTTAGCCCTACCCTGGATAGAAAAAGGCGCTGACCAGTAGATAACCCGTCCCAATTAGGCATAGTAGCACTAAGTGAATGTAATACAAAAATAACAATGGTAAATAATTATTCAAATTTAATTAGTTAATAATATACCAAACGCCCTCTTTATGCTACTACGGCTAATTGCTGGATTAAAATCCTTTTCTAATCTTGGTGGGGCTAAGTATTTGATTTATTTAATTTGTCACTAAATACATTTCTATTACCCATACGAGAACCGAGCCCCAAGGGGTTTTAAGGCTAACGTCTTGACTAACTTGGTTAACTTGAGCCCAAATGGGTCTCCTAATCATTTAAGAAAAGATTTTTGAGGTTTGACAAGACGATTGATTTTATAAAATCAATATGGCATCTTTTTTAAGGCTTTAAAAGTGTTCAGTTTAATCTCTTGGGCACGGGCCACAAATTGTGGCTGGCCTCCTGAATTGTGTGTAAAATGACTATTGAAATTATTCTTGCTAGATAAATTATATTCATTTAACTAAATTAAGAATACTAGCACACGAATTTCCTACCACTCAGAAATACATTTAGAAAGTTTCAAGTCAAAATTCAAATTGCTGTGATAAATCATAATTGAAAATATTTTGAATGGGAGATGCATTATTTTTAAAAAGCCTTCCCATAAATCCTTCTTTTTTTTTTTTTTTAGTTCATTTAGTTAATTTTTTTTTTTTTTTTTATGAAATTACTACCCAAAAGACGATAAGCACGCAGTGTAGAAACAATCTAATATAATTAGGCAGCCGTTCTATAAAATAAATAAAGGTATTCTCTCAGATACAAATAGTTATATGAAATTCTCTTACCGTCTGCTTATGTCACGTATTGTAGACCAATATAAATTTAAATATTCACTTATTTCGAGATTCCTACTGAACGTTCTTGTTAGTAGTAATGTTAAAAATTACTTTTCCCAATATTGTGATTATAATAGTGACAGTCATGGTGACTTAGTGCTTCTGAAGGGCGATTTCCTTGCTCACGATTTGACACAGTTACCCCACCTTTCACATCAACCTCCGGTTTTTCATTATTAAATGATCTACACTACTTTCTGCAGGCTTCCACGTATTTTCCTAGGCGAGAGTATTTTCTTTGATGATTTTCCTGTCAGGATACAGGTATACTTCATATATAATCATTAGTTGGAATTATTCAAAATATTGTGTTTAAACTACTAAGGATCTAAATATTTAATGAAGACAAATATTTTAATCTTTAGTTTGATCATTGACTAGAAGAGGGTGGTTGGTTACCTGCAGATTACTCTTTCTACGTAGCCATAATAAAACAACGTTACTTGTATAAACAATATCATTAATTTGATCTCATATGCTAAAACAAATTATAAAATGGTATTAATCTCCAACTTGTGCTACAATGGCCAATTGGGAAGGGTTATTTACAGCTGACCTTCCTTTTCTAGCCAGAGTGGTGCCACGGAATTTGTTTAATAAGTTCATCGCTATTGTCCAAGCGTGAATCGAACCCACCAATCTAGGTTTACCATGTGAGATTATGACTGTCGCTAACCTGACCCCCTGAAAGTGAATATAATATTACAATTCAATGTGCATGTGCTATTTAAAGGTTTATTTAACACTCCGCTGCCATTACAAGCCTAAAAGTAATAAATTCTGAAATTTGAACAAAATTACATCCACAAGGGGGGATTGGAAATCGTATGTTCAGAGTTAAAGACTTTTGAACTTCCGCAAAATGGAAGGAAACATTTTGATATTTTTGGGAGCGAGTGAACAATTTGTTGTGACTAGCAAGTAGTGTAAAAGAATTAATAAAATTTACTAGTTTGCGTTATCGTGTTCTAGGATATAAAAGGGTATTTCTGAGAAATGTAGTAGTATAGAAAAAAAACTTTTTAACTTAGATTCTTGACATCTCATAATTCTTTCAACATTCCGATTTCATTGGGTAGATATAAAATTCTGATAAAGATTCACACTTTAGACTTTTTTAAAATATGAAATAATTAGTATTGGCATATATGGCCGGTTGTGCAAATGAACTAGCCTTTATTTTTTTTTTTTGTGGTGGGGGTTATTTATTAATCATAATCGCACCAAATTTTGTAAATAATTACAAAATTACACGTGCTATTCTCTTAGTGGTTATATCCACTCTAAAGAAGGGATCAATTCACAGTGGTATAAAAAGAGACAAAAATAGTATTTTGTTTTACTTTTTTAACATTCAATGACTTTTTAACAATGGCGCATCTCTAATTTAGTTGAGTGACATCCTTTTGCCTTCTCATTTTAAGGGGCATTATTAGAAGAGCAACTCATTCTTGGAGACAAACAATACTTTCGTTACGGGAGCCTCTCAATTTGACCTAGTGACATTCAAGAGAGAGTGATGAGCAAACAGCACCTGCCCTCCAGGGACATCGAAAGAAAGCTTTAAGAAAGTAATTAGTTCACATCGTCAATGTCTCATGCCACTAATTCCATTAAAGAAATAATGATTAATAATTTGGATGTAATCTGTCTAATAATATAATATTTATCTAAGTTATTTATTTATTTACAACATTTGTAATTTCGCTGTGGCAAAGTTTAATATTTTAGAAAATATGTCAATGATTTAAATTTATCCCATCTAGAATATTGTGACAGCCTTTCAATTTCTAAAATAAGAGCATGCCAGGCACTCATTTACCATCGAAACCGTATTGTCAGGAAATACGGAGATCAAGGTGCCCACGGGACTCTGAAGAATAGACCAGAACAGCTTAGAGAAATTGCTATAATTCATTTATATTTCATAGCCCCGGGTTTTCTCTAGTAAACCGAAATCATTGTATGGATTGCCTGCTCCAGCGATATCAATTTCATGCAGGACATATTTTTCCAACCTTTCTACCCTGGTTTCCTCCGGATGTCAGATTTATCAAGTTGGTTTTATAAAAAATATAAACAAATAATACAACATATTCCAATTTGTATTATTAGTTATTATTTTAACTCGGTCATGTGATAAAATGAACTAACTAATATTGCTAGTTAGTGCCTACTTGCAATTAAAATTACTAGTTAAATCTTGGTAATAGTTGAAAGACGGGTGAAGCATGGAAATGCCAGTATGATGCAATAAATATCATGTTAGTAAAACAACAAGTTAGTTTTAAGGATCCACGTAGCTGGCGACATATTGAGATGATGTCGTGAGGCCAGGTATTGCCTTGAGGAGCCACCCTGCTAGCTATAAGGAACTATCGCCGATGTAGCTGGCCCATGGGGATTGGGTGCTCTCTATGTGGTGTGGGACACGGTGTATTGGGTGGGGTGGAGGAGGGGGTGGCATGGGTCTGTCTTCTCGCACCCATTCGTCATAGTGGGACACAGGGTAGCTGTGACCATTTCCATGGACATGCACGTGCACTTCTTTCCCAGGAGGCAGCCCTCCGTAGTAGCCACCATGGTGAGCCCATTTCAGCTTTGCCACCAGTCCAGCTGAACTCATTATTAGCAGCAACACCTGAAACAGAAATAGCATTAATAATATTTCCTGAAAATCCAATTCCAATTCTGTTAAAATAAGCCTATATGACTTGTATATTGATGATTTGTATGTTGGATTTGATATCAAGCTTACTAAGATCCACAAAAGTGTGCTCTAGCCCCAGAGACGTTAGTGTAAGGAATTAAAAAATACTTCAGTTTGCTTTTTACAAGAAGGCTCAAGTAGTTTTGGACAGTATGAAGTTGTTCTTTGTGATCGACTGAAGCCAAGCCTAGTAACCCACTTCTTTAGAACTCCATAACGTCCAACCCAGGAAGGAATTTGTCACCCGGATGCACGTGACTACAAGAGACACTCAAGTCCTGAAAAATCGTTCGCTACTGCTTTGAATCCTTTGAGTGGACGCCTCCACCGTGGCTTGGAGAATAAAGATAAATGAATTCACTAACTCTCATTTGGCAGCTGCCTCAGTTTTGCTGAAATAAAATACTTTCTCCCTCTTTTTCAGCAGCTTCTGTCTTCAACAAAAGTTCATTGTCGGGACTGAAAAAATTATTTTCCATTTCGTGTTATGGTTTCATCTTAGATCTTTCTCCGTTTTAGGTATACTTGCCCTTTCATCTATCCCCGTTAGGCCTATCTACGCCAAACAATAAGGCCGGAGCTCCTGGTTCACTCAGTATTCCCTATGGATATTTATTGTTTTCTGCCTTCCTTCGTTCGATATCGAACATGTGCGTTGTCGAGTAAATTACCTTAATCCATTTAGTGATTCTATGGACGTTTTTTTAAGTATTTCCTATTTTTTAAAAAATATAATCAGTGAATTGACACTTTAAGAAATATTCAATCCTTCTTAGCGATTGTAGGAAAACAAAAAAAAAACCCAAAACCTCAAGGGCCTGTCGTTTTGGGGATTGAGATGTTCCTGATAATGATGTTTTTCCCCCGGACTAATACAGGTTGCTCTCGTGACTAACTCCAATGATTTTAAAGACAAGATATGCCACACTAATGAAGTTTGTGTGAGAGACGTTTGAGTGTCACCCTTATAATTTTTTTAGTATTTAGTAATCGTGCGACTAATTTGAACCACTAACTAATGGCTAGTTCACAGATACAACTCGTAGTTGCTATGGCAGAAGAGTGGCTGGAGCGCAGAGGGAAGCTTAACAGAAAGTATGTGCAACCAGACCCGCGTTTATAGTGGACTCTTAGACGCCAAGAGTGTTGGGAATGAGTGCGGTAGTTTTTGAAGAGATTGGTTGTCGTTGGCGCAGTTCAGGGTATTCCATTGTCGACAAGAAGCTGTACAAAAAGATCCGAAATGTTGGCTGTAGATATACAATTATTTTTTTGGGACTACTGCAGAGCCGTGGAACGTCATAGACAAATCAAGTGAGAATGTACATGAAGAACAAATGTCTATTATCGTGCTATTTTGGCTATTGAAAATAAACCATTTAGGGGGGAGTTGCTAGACTCGTGAAAAAAATGGTTCAAGACTTTTGATTACTTCATGAAAAAATCAAATATTAGGACAAAATGTTGCCTCTTTCGCTTCGCGGGCCCAGGCCTATCTGGCAACCTTTATGAAAACCCCTGAAAGATGCTAGATTAATCATGATAATTAACGACGCCTCACTCTGCTCGTCAACACAGTTGAATTGTAGGGTTTCGTTCTGATTATGAGTGTTATTTGATGGATTCTGACTTACTGCAATACAACAACGTTAACCTCAATTCAGCACCGGATGAGTAAGGTTGATTGTTTTTGCTAAATAAAAGAAGTAAATCTTTCTTTGAAATCTTAAATTCACAAGTAGCAAAGAAGCAATTGCTGTTACGAGTAAGCGAACACATGCTACTAGCTGTAGCCTTCCATAAAGACACCCTATAACAATTAATGTGCTCAATACTGAGCTGCAAGGAACGCGTCTTCGTTCCGTCGCTAGTTGGATACTTATGAAATGAATGACATGTAAAGAATTTTATTTACTTTCCAGCAATTCATGAAAATGAAAATAATTCTAACATTCGCATTACAGCACTTTCCAGTGTTTGTAAGATATTTGCAACAACATTCAAAAACTGCAAAGATACAGAAGTTATCGCGATTCTAAACATTGGCAAAGTTAAATTTCTCCAACGGGATTATGGACTAATGTGGCCAAAAATTTGTTCAATACCATTACTCGAAATAAAGATACAGGAAGGCATTTCCTTGAAAATGAATATAACGGCAGCCACCAAAGAAGTTTAACGAAATTTGTCAATTTAATTTTATATGGAAATATGTCTCTTAATTGTATTTCAGACTTATTAAATTTATTAGTTGATGAATGAACAAATCTCTCTCTCTCTCTCTCTCTTTCTCTCTCTCACATTTATTATTGAAATAAGTTGTTCTTGATAGGCTATGATATGAAGGAGAAGAGGATTGGAGGTTTACGGAAGGCTTATAATATACGAGGTTGTGAACGAATTGAACAACAATCGTAGCATATTAATTTTGTAATAACGAAAACAAAAGTGTTTTAACCAAACTTGTTGAAAATTGAATTTATTATGGATTTTTTTAAAATGCTTGATCAATAGCCGAGCTATTTGTATTAGTTTCTAGCTTTCAGTTGCCCTCCATTCTTGCTTATGGTAACTCGTATCCCTAAATATTTCATACCTAGCGTACCTGTCTAGTCCTACTACATAGCGCTGCTTTACCAGTAGAAATAAAGAATAGAACGTGAGATATTATCAGTGTCTCATTCTAGCACACTAACGGTCTTACCACGTTGAATACACCAATCTTCACTCGTCATTCTAACACGTGGGAAACATGCTCAATTTACGAGGCACCTAAGAGGCGAACTTCTTTTGTTTTCAGCTTCCAGTATAACGTTAGTTTTTCTAAACTCCACTGTAGCACTAAAAGTCAAATTTGCAGCTTAAATATAAATTGCACTTGAGAAATTGAGTTGAGTTATTGTGGTTGGCGAGTCATTTCAGCCCTTGGGATGTGTCCTTAGTTTATACAGATCGCCTTTTGCAACTAGACTACTTCTCTATCCCATATACATAGTGCAGTAGTCAAGGTAATATGAATAGAAAAGGTAAATTTCTATCTATTGTGATTCCTACTTTCTATCTGGGAGGGACTAATGAGCTAGTGGTTAGAGGATGGCGTTGTAACTATGCTGACCTCAATGTTCACCTGTAGGAGTGGGTTCCGTAGTTGGTATTTCGAGGGTGAATCACTTTGGTGGTCCATCTACGTGCGTTCCGTCTACTCGTACGTTCGAAACTTAAATCTACAACAGCGGGACAGAAGCATCATTTATCCATTTTTTAATAGGCAGATATGATTATTTTCAGCGGATATTTTCACGATAGGTGAAACTAATCATATCTGCCTATTAAAAAGATTTCCTATTGTTTGTTTCGGTTTCATTAACACCTTCTTTATGACAGGAATGCCATTGGTCTTAAAACATTATAACACATGTACCAACACAAAATAGATATATCGACCAGATATAAGAATACAAGTAAGTATAATGTGCAGAGTTTGCAACCCAACTGCTGCGATTTAAAAGTAGTATAATCAAGAAGAACATGGATCTTATTTTAATGCGGGTTAAACATATTTATTAATATTCAAATGTTCTAAAAGTTATTTCTTAATTTCATACCGCTATAGAGAACATAATATAAAAGTACTTGTTTCAGATAAACCTTTAGAAAAAAACAGTAATTGGATAAAGAATTGATTAATTTTTTTTTTATCAGTTTCTTTTGTCATCAGTGTTATTTGGAATTTTTCATTCATAACTCTTCTATATTGGGCTCTTCTTATTTATTGTTGAACAATTTTTAGAGCAGGTTTAGTGAAATGAAATGTAACGTCTATGTCATAATGACTAGCAGTCATAAGAATTATCAAAAATACAATACATATGAAATTTTAGTGTTTATACAGGGTGAACCGCATGTAGTGTGCACAAGTTTAGGAGGTGAAAATTAAACTGTCATGTAACAAAAAATGTTCAGTAGAGGAACGGAAAAAGATTAAACATTTAAATTTTGTTTTTTATCAATGCGATCCTACTTTTCTGTGTAATTAAGGAGGTTTCCTCAAAATCTAGTTGATTGAGTTCTTATTGAATCACAGAAAGGAAATTCAATTTTAACTTAACACAAAACAACAACATTAAATGCAGAACTCTTAATTTGTTCCACAGCGCATGGTCTGATTCCTAACAGAATATGAGTAAATTTATTTATTGTGTTTTAGCAATGTGGTAATAGTTTTTGCCTGCATTAATTAATGTTTCAAAATCCTCAGAAATTAAATTCAATGAAAGATTTCTTATTAGCTCACAGTAAGGATGAATATCTTTAAGGAAATACTGTTACCGGCATCTTATGTTCAAGTGTAATTCGCCTATCCAAGAAGGGAATAATGGGCATTTACCATATTCAAAGTTCTATTGTAATATTTATTTACATTCAATACCAACTTCCAGGAAAACTATTATTTTTATTTTTTTTTTCACAATTAGACATAATTAGAGGTTTATTATTGAATTTTATGGGGGTTTAGATCCTGTTTTAAATTACATACCACTTGTTTTATTACTAATTACTTTCCTATAACTTTTATATTTTTAGAAATAAGTATCAAATAAATTGTTACCTTTTTCAATACTATAGACATTAATCTCGTTTACAGTTAGACACAGCCAGAGAAGGCAGCCTTCACTAACCGGGAATATTGTAAACATGTACTATGTATTGAATCATAACAACTATGCGCTTCCCGTTCAGCACCAGCTTTGCTGTCGACCTCGTCGAAAACAAATCCTCACCACAGCGATCTAACATGTGGATCATCTGCTTTGCATGCTGGTCTTTCACTAGGCTGAATTTGGACAGTAGGTGTTGAAAATCCAAATCCCCGATCAGCCAAGAAGTTGGCATCTTATCGAGAAAAGAGGCTGGGAATAGGTGATTTAGCAGTCGCCGCTTATCAGAATTTCACATTGACATAAATTCTACCCCTACCAAATCCGTGCAACAAAAATCACTGGATGCGCTTATGTCATAGGTTATGTTATTTTATGGACTTTCTTATGAGCAGATGATCCCACGTCTTCTAGACAGAGAACAACGTGTACCGCCAGATTTCTTTTCACACCGGTACAGTGCAAACATATGGATCGGTGTTATTGACAATAAATTAATTGGTTCTTCTTTTTCGCTCTACAGCCTAGAACCGCAGAACCTACTTATGTTTCTTTCTAAATAATATATCTCTAACCCTTGACGATATTTCTCTGGATGCTCAACAAAATTTGGTCATCGGTGCACCTTTATATAGCTACATTAAGTCTGGAAATGACTTAGTCAGACATACTTAACATGGGTGGGAAGAGAAGTTGCAACTCCATGGCTACCAACCAAGGTCTCCCAGTCCAAGGGTCTTTCGTTTGTTCGTTCATGAATAGATATGTTATGTAGCGAGCATACAGTGTTATTGTTTTGTGTGTAGTTTAAATTTAATTTCCTTTTTTGTGATACAATAAGAATTAATTTTGTGATAAGATAAGAATCAATGGGTTTTTGCGAAAACCTCCTTAATTACACCATAAAATAGGATCTTATTGATAATACACAAAATTCAAACTTTTACTCTTATCCTGTTTGGAATTGGAACTTTCTCTATAACACATTTTTTGTTGCTTTTGAGGTCTACTTTCGCCTTCTTATTTTTTTAAGCGCCCAGTGTAGCTCACCTCGTATATTGAGACTAAAAGAAGAATAAAACGTATAAGCGATTTATTTTTTGAAAGGTACAAAAATTGTATTTAGTTTACATTTAGCTTCAACAACAACATTTATTGGAAACAGAACTTTATCATTTTAGGAAATTTTCCTTGAGGAAAATCGGTAATTGAGTTTGAATTCATGAGGGGATTTTTAAAGTGAAAACTTCTTTAGGCACGTTGTGCACCCCGTAAGGAAGCATTTGCGGGAGAGGAAAAAAGTATGAAATCGCGACACCGCCACCGCCACCGCTAGTACTCAACTCAAAGCTAAAGGAGCTTCTTTTCTTCATAACTCCTGAACCAAATTAGCTAGAGTTTTCGTTCGCATACCATTTTAAAGAGGACAAAACCAGCATCATTTCGTTCACAGATACTATATATCTACCATTTTTACTTTCATAGATATTTTAATCCGAAGTTTAAATAAATTCGAATATTTTTGTTGCATGCAAGATGGGTTATTATTGTTTAATAGCATGTATGTTCCTTAACACAGGGTCAACCAACAATCACTTGTTGATAGGTTCTCAGAGACTCTTATATATGAGTCCAATTTTCTGAGAAGGCACCTTAGGTTTTTATAAGTCCTCTAATGATTAATAGAATTTTTCATTACTTATAACCATCTAATTGTAAATTTTTGAAGTGAAAACTTCTTTAGGCACATTGTGCACCCCGTAAGGAAGCATTTGCGGGAGAGGAAAAAGTATGAAATCGCGACACCGCCACCGCCACCGCTAGTACTAAGGTTTAGAAATAAAATCATATGGTATTTTATAACCTAATCATTTGATAGTTTATTTACAATTGAAGTGAAAACTTCTTTAGGCACGTTGTGCACCCCGTAAGGAAGCATTTGCGGGAGAGGAAAAAAGTATGAAATTGCGACACCGCCACCGCCACCGCTAGTACTCAACTCAAAGCTAAAGGAGCTTCTTTTCTTCATAACTCCTGAACCAAATTAGCTAGAGTTTTCGTTCGCATACCATTTTAAAGAGGACAAAACCAGCATCATTTCGTTCACAGATACTATATATCTACCATTTTTACTTTCATAGATATTTTAATCCGAAGTTTAAATAAATTCGAATATTTAAATAAATTCCGATATTTAAATAAATTCGAATCAAAACTGTTTGTATCCTACTTTAGCTACCATATACCGATTGTATCAGTTTTAGAAATTGGTGATGATGCTGGCAGTGATGATGGTGCAAGAGTTGTTGAAATTATGGATAGAAATTGATTTTTCTGAGTGTACTTAACTTATTTTTGTAAAGCATTTGTAATAATTCTGAAATGTAATTTTTTTCTTTTATGTAAAATAACTGAAATAATTATGTATAGTATTTTATATTGATAAATAAAACAATTCGTGGTACATTATTTTTTTTTATCACTATTATTTTTGTCATTTCATTTTTTCATGTAAAATAGAACATAACTGTTACTGATAAATAATTAAAAATATTTTTAAAATAAGACTTCGTAAAAAAAATTTCTCAGCAATGCCAAAATTGAGCGATCAAAGCTAAAGGAGTTTTCACTTCTACCGGCAGTCCCCTGACTGCTTTTTTTTTTTTTTACCTTAATGCATACTGTTAATTCACACATTTGTAACATGACAGAAGGCTGATAAATAACACAAGACTCTACCTTCAAGAAGTGAGTTTATTCATCACCACACTGCTTATTCATGCATCTCTTTAGGTTTCCATTAGTTTCAACATTTTTAATCTAATTAAAATAATATATCAGGTTAGCCATGTGAGATAAAAGCGTTGACCTTAACTCACATGGTAAACCTAGAGTGGCGAGTTCGATTCCCACCTGAACAATCGGAATTTATTAAGTAACGGAATTCATTAAATAAAATCCCTGGTCCCACCTTGGCTAAAAAAGGGGGGTAACCTGTAGATAACCCGTCCCAATTAGTTGCAAAAAGTGGACGTTAAATAATAATAATAATCTAACTAACGAATAGTAATAACTTGCTAAACTACCATGTTTATCCGAATGGCACAACCATACTCTCCCAAAAATCAATGCTACAACTGATGATCGGAAGTTGATGTTTAGCATGGTGAAGTAGGGCATATAGTCCACGGTTAACACAAGTCTTCGCCCTTCCTTGCTCCGGCTACACTTCGGCTTAACATAGTCTTTAATGTTATCAGCGAAGCCTAATTATTATTTATTAACGTCCACTTTTTGCAACTTAGGCTAATCGGGAAGCGAAGCCTAAGCTTTATCAATTTCTTTAGGTATTGGGGTGGCAAATAAGTCCTTTCGGATTTTTTGTTTATTTTAAGTCACTATGATTCACTTCTTATCTATGGATTAATCCATAAGTTTATCCTGTTTGTAACATGTCAACAACTATACCTGGTAACTCCAGTTGAAATAAGCTTAGTATTGCTTTTGCTATTACACCGTGAATATGGAAGAAAATATCATTCATTATCGGCATATTTGGTTGTATTAATTTAAAAAAGGTAAGCGTGCTGCAGAAGCTCATATCAAAATTAGTTTGCTAAATTTCAGTCAGAAAATGTTGACATCAATGATGCGCAATGGTCTGGTTGTCCACATGAAATTGAAACGAACAATGTTGAGTCTATTGCTGATCAAAATCCCATCCAATCAGTGCAAGAGATTGCTATTGCCCTAAATGTGTTGCACACAAGCGAAGAAAACCGTTTGCACAAGATCGGCTATGTTTTCGGGCTTAATGTTTGAGTCTCTCACACTCTAATCGGAGTCAACTTGGCAACACGACCTTCTGTTTGTGATTCACTAATGAAGCAGCAACAAAATGACCCATTTTTGAAAAAGTTGGTAACAGGAGATGAATAATGGATATTTAACGATAATGTAGTCCGTAGGAAAACATGGGGATCTAGCAGTGAGACTCCTTGAAGAATGTCAAAATCTGGAGTGCATCCAAAGAAGATAATGCTTTCCATATGGTAGGGTATCAAGGGGGTTATTTTCTATGAGCTATTGTCATCAGGACAAACGATTGATTCAACTCTATACTGCACAAAATTAACAAAATTGGATCACTCAATTAAAAATAAAAGCCCAAAACTGGCAAATCGGAAGATTGTTGTGTTCCACCAAGACAGCGCGAGACCTCACACCTCATTGGACACTCGCCATGAATTATTGACCCTGGGAAGGAACCATTTTCCCCAGCCTCCCTATTCACTAGACCTAGCTCCAGGGGACTACCAGTTATTCCGTCTGCAGAACTCCAGGAATGGAAGGAAATTCCAAAAGGAAGAGGAAATCCAAAACTGCTTGGATCAGTTTTTGTAACAGCCCCAGACATTTTATAAACACGACAATATTAAGTTAGTGGAAAGATAGGCAAACGTCATATTAAAATGTCCGTCACGCAGGGGCTGCGTAAACTAAGCAGATTTCCCACGTGAAGTTTTACAATAGAGAAATCTGCCTAATAACAGCTGTAGTAGTAACAAACCTCTAAACCTATTCACGAGGGACGAATAATTACGAAAACAGCCGCCAGAGCTCACGGCGGAAAGTCCGAACATAGCCACTGCTGCCGAGCACATGCAGAATACAAATGCAAATATCTCAGTTAATATTCAAGATACAGAATAAATGTATAGAACAATATTTATAGTAAATTTAATTTGCAATAAGATTGATTCTGTAATATTTTTCGATCTGACGTATAGTAACGGATATATTTCGAATTTTCGAAAATCCTCCCCTCTAATCCCCCCCTCCCACTGCTCGGATTTCAGCCATAAATGTACTTGGTCTTTCTTTTTACATAAATCGACTAAATATCGAGTTTGGTAACGATTAAACAATAATTGCGACCGCTAGAGCGGTAATAGACAAATATATATATATATATATATATATATATATATATATATATATATATATATATATATATATATATATATACAGTTTTGAACGGACCTCATTTTCGTCATCTCCTGGGTAGGATCGATGGACATTTGAAGAAAAATTTCGAAAATCGCGTCATGAGTACAACCTCAATAGCTGATTTCTCTTAAGGGAAATCTGCTAATAAAAGGCGGTATATTATAGTTATATATGTTATGTCTATAAAAAGCTGAGTTCTATTGCACCCTGAAAAACCGAAAGGACTTATTTGCCTATCCAATATTTAGTTAAGCATAAATTGAACCTCGAATCCTTCAGCCAATTTAAGAAATACTGAGACATTTGAAAACCTAACATTTACTGTGATTAAATGTTTATATACAAACATTCATTTAGTTTCCATAGCACTCAATTAACTCCTCATATTTATAAAGAGGGCTATTATTGGAGGATAACTGTAGTCTATTCATAATGAAATAATTTTATTATTTATTTATTAACGTCCACGTTTTGCAACTTAGGCTAATCGGGACGGGTTATCTACAGGTTACCACCCTTTTCTAGCCAGGGTGGGATTTTTGGACGTTATTTAATGAATTTCGTCACTAAATAATTTCCTTTGCCCAGGCAAGAATCGAACTCGCCACTCTAGGTTTACCATGTGAGATAAAGGTCAACGCTTTAACTCGCATGGCTAACCAGAGCCCCTGAAATAATTTTATTGAAATTGATTGGAGGCATAACTATGTATGACATAATTTTATTTAACTGGTCGAATTATATATAGCAATAGAGTTGAATAAATCGAGTTGTAAATTCATCATGGGTGGGGTCAATGATCTGGAAAAGGGTTAAATTGTAAAAGGAGTAACGACCGTGGCAGAGACTTGGTGTCCTTGGCCTAGAAACGAGGACAGGCCATGAACTTGGCCACCGATCAACGGTTCCTACATTCACCCATGTCACCTGCATTGCACCACACAGCACCTACCACTATATATATATATATATATATATATATATATATATATATATATATATAAGTTATTAGCCATTGTAGATTTAGGACTCCCTCTGAATGCATATTGCCTATTAATAACCAATGTTATTGACTAAGAGCATAAATTCCTTAAGATTTCCTTTATTTTCTGGTAATATTATATGTGCTTTTTTTTTAGCAGATTACCCTTAAGGGAAATCAGCCATTGAGGTCGTACACATGACGCGATTTTCGAAAATTTTCTTCAAATGTCCATCTATCCTACCCAGGAGATGACGAAAATGAGGTCCGTTCAAAATTATATATATATATATATATATATATATATATATATATATATATATATATTTGTCTGTTAACGCTCTAGCGGTCGCAATTGTTGTTTGATCGTTACCAAACTCAGAATTTAATCGTTTTATGTAAAAAGGAAGATCAAGTTCGTTAATGGCTGAAATCGGACCAGTGGGAGGGGGGGTTTAGAGGGGGCGATTTTTGAAAATTCAAAATATCTCCGTTATTATGCGTCGGATCGAAAAATTATATAGAATAAAGCTTATTGCAAATTCAATTTACTATAAATATTGTTCTATACATTTATTGTGTATCTTGAATACTAACGTAGATATTTGCATTTGTATTCTGTGTGGTCATCAGTAGGCTATGTTCGGACTTTCCGCCGAGAGCTCTGGTGGCCGTTACCATAACTATTCGTCCCTCGTGAATAGGTTTAGAGGTTAGGTCAACTGTTTTTTGGGGCTAGAAACTACTGGGTTATTAGAGGTTTCTTACTACTACAGTTGTTATTAGTATTTAACCGATATTTAACCGTTTTATGTAAAAAGACAGATCAAGTTCGTTAAAGGCTGAAATCGGACCAGAGGGAGGGGGGTTTAGAGGGGGGGATTTTTGAAAATTCAAAATATATCTGTTATTATGCATCGGATCTAAAAATTGTATAGAACCAATCTTATTGAAAATTAAATTTACTATAAATATTGTTATATACATTTATTCTCTATCTTGAATATTAACCGAGATATTTCCATTTTTATGAAGTCTGTGGTCGAGTATAGTTCGGATTAAGTCGGCCATCTTCGTCATTTCTCGGCTCAGGCGGAAGCTTCTTCTAACCTGTCGTTTTTAACCTTACCTTACCTTCCTTACTTTGTGAGATTTATGCAAATACGTTCTGTTCATCCGCTCCCCCCCTTCTTTAGTTCTTGGACTACTAAAATTTGAGTTATTAAAATATAAATTATTCTTACAATTCAGAAGCCGTTTCAGTTGGGAATTTATTTTAATTAACTGAAAGATTTCTCATTATCTAATCACGGTGGTGTTGTGTTACCAGTATGCAGATTTCTCTATTGTAAAACTTCACGTGGGAAATCTGCTTAGTTTACGCAGCCCCTGCTTGACGGACTTTTTTATTTCTTTGAATATCTACGTAGTAAACCAAGAAAAATAGTGGCACATCATTTTTAATTTTGTGACATTATGTTTAAGGATATTGGACAAGAAATATGCCCCAAGGTTTTAAGTTACGTCTTCCCATGAAAATGCCTGAACAGAATTGAGAATTGTTTTGGAATTTATTATAAGGGGATGGATTTTGTTAAAATGAGCTATTTATATAGGAGTTGGATTTACCTCGACGCCTAAACAAATATTCCGCAACATATTAGTAAATGTAGAAATCGTCACGCAGGGGCTGGGAAAACTAAGCAGATTTCCCACTTGCTGGTACGGTGGACTACTCATTACATACATTGCCAATTTTCAAATAAGTAAAACCTCAATGAGTGGATTTATAGTGAGCTGAAAATAAACAAGAAAATACTAGTAGCTCCCTTCATAAATATTTGCGAAAAAATGTATTGAACAACTTTAGAACAGTAATAGTTAATCAAACTTGGTTCTACAACAGTTTCCAATCCGACTCATAATAACGGTTATATTTTGAATATTCGAACCAATCATGATTTATTTGGGTATTGTTAACTTGCGATGACTAATTAGTGGTGGGCAACTGAAGGCTGAAATTTAAAAAATGAAAATACCTCTGTTAATATTCCAGATAGAGAAGACGTGTATATAACATTATTTATAGGCAACAAGATTGATTCTATAAACGTATTTAATCCGATTAATAATAACGGAAATAGTTCTAATTTTCGAAACTACCCACTCTAAAACTTGAAACTTGATTTCAACATTTAAATTGACTTTGCTTCGAAACATTTCGGCCGCTAGAGCGGTAAATAGTTAGCTAGATAGATAGGTGTGTATATATCTATATATATATAAAATTGTAACCTCTGTCTGTACATTGATTTTTTTCGCGAAATTTCACGATAACTTTTCGTTTCACATGTCATAGACACCATAACTGCATTTTCTTTCTTTCGTGTCTGTTTGTTTGTTTGTTTGTTTATTTGTTTGTTTGTTTATTTGTTTGTTTGTTTGTTTGTTACCTTTTCACGCATAAACGGCTGAACCGAATTTTATGAAACTTGGTATGTATATTACTACTAACCCAACTTAGACTTTAGGCTATATTAATATCCTCTGAGATGAACAGGAGTGGGGGTTATAAGGGAAGCCAGAAATTAAAAATAGCGATATTTCTTTTCCTATTGGTTTTTCGGCAAATATGAAGATAACAAAAGTTGTTTATTTTGTTATTTAGAGTAAATTTTGTTCTATACACTTTTATCGTATACCGAGTTATAAACGAGATACACGCGTTAGACCTATAGCGGAAGTGAACAATTTTATTTGGGACAAAAGACCCAACCGAAATAGATAAAACTCGGTATATGTATTAAAACTAACGCTTTCATTATAACAAACCATACCAACATTTCTAGGGACGGGCAGGAGTGGGGGTTATAAGGGAAGCCTGAATTTAAAAATAGCGGTATTTCCTTTTCTATTCGTTTTTCGGCAAATATGAACATAACAAAAGTTGTTTATTTTGTTATTTAAAATAACTTTTGTCATATTCATTTTTGTCTTTTAACAAAGTATAAACGAGATATACACTATAAACTAAAGCGGGAGTCAACTATTTCATTGGGCGCTAACGATTAAACCGAACTTAAAAAAACTCGGTATGTCAATTAGCATTAATTCTTCCATGATTATAAGCTATATTAAAATTTTTAGGTTAAAACGGGAGTGGGGGTTATAAGGGAGGCCTGAAAGCAAAATTCGCGATATTCCATTGTCTATTTGTTTTTCGTCAAACATGCACATAACATTGTTTGTTACCTTTTCACGCATAAACGGATGAAACGATTTTATAGATACTTTGTATGTATATTACTACTAAGCCAACTTAGACTTTAGGCTATATTAGTTTTCTCTGAGACGAACAGGAGTGGGGGTTATAAGGGAAGCCTGAAATTAGAAATAGCGATATTTCGTTTCCTATTGCATTTTTGGCAAATATGCACATAACAAAAGTTGTTTATTTTGTTATTTAGAGTAACTTTTGTTCTATACACTTTTGTCGTATACCGAAGTTTAAATGCGTTATACGCTAAAAATTATAGCGGGAGTTAACAATATTATTTGCCAAATAAGACTCAACCGAACTAAATAAAACTCGGTATGTGTATTAGCAGTGAGGCCTTCATTATAATAAGCCATACCAACATTTCTATGTACGGGCAGGAGTGGGGGTTATAAGGGAAGCATGAAATTAAAAATAGCCATATTTCGTTTCCTATGGGATTTTCCGCAAATATAAACAACAAAAGTTGTTTATTTTGATATTTGGAGTAACTATTGTTATATACACTTTTGTCGTATACCTAAGTTTAAATGAGTTATACGTTAAAACTTTAGCGGGCACTAATGGCTGAACCGAACTTAACAAAACTCGGTATGTCAATTAGCATTAATTCTTTCATGATTATAAGTTATATTAAAATTTTTAGGTTCGACGGGAGGGGAGTTATAAGGGAGTCCTGAAATTAAAATTTACCATATTTACATGTATAAGAAACGGGAAACATAAAAATATCGAAGACTCTGAAGAATTATCGAACAAATAATTCTATTATTAGCAAATCACCGGCAACGACGGGTATCAATCCTAAACACTGGGATGGGTAAATATCAAAATATTGTGCAATGTAAAGCCTGCTAAAAAATACCATCACCATTCAGCCTCAAATGAATTCCCGGGCGAAGCCGGGTATCTGAGCTAGTATATATATATATATATATATATATATATATATATATATATATATATATATATATGTATTTATATATATAGTTTCGAACGGAGCTCATTTTCGTCAGGTTGATTTCCTTTAAAGGAAATTTGCTAAAAATCAAATCGCATTTAGAATATATTATTCGGGCCTAACACTTAGTTTAGATTAGAACGCTAAATTTCGAAATGGCTACTTCAGATTTCGATTATCATTTTTAAATGAATTTGACAATAAAAATGATATCTAACAACTCTAGCTGATCACTTTCGACTTCCAGATAACCACCTCATATTTCAATGGTATTACACCAAAATGCTAGAACAGTTCATCACTTTTTTTTTTCGTCTTAGGTAGGGCAATCGTTTTGATGGGTAATTAGACTTATTTAACCTTATGAGGAAGCATAAATTGGTTAGTTTTCGCATAACTGGCACTTCATTTTTTACGGAAACAAATGAAAATAATTACTTGATACTGAATGTGTCATTCAATGTTTCGTGTAACACTAAAGATCAAGTTTATTAATGGCTGAAATTGGACTAGGAGGAGGAGGAATAAAAAAACAAAAAAATGTAATTTCTCCGTTATTAAAAGTGGAATGAAATCGTGCTGTGTAATTATTATTATTATTATTACACATTATAAATTTTGCTACTACGGCTAATTGAGACATATAATCTACAGGTTACCACTCTTTCCTAGCCAGGGTGGCACTAAGGATTTCATTCAATGAGTTCTTCACTAAATAAATTCCAATTGTCCAGGCGGGACTAAAGCTCGCCACTCTAGGTTTACCATGTTAGATTAAAGCTGACGCTTTAATTTACGGGGGGAACCTGTGGCCCCATGTTGTGTAATAAATGTAACAATATAAAATAAATATAAGTCTTGTTGCACTTTAAATAGTTAATAACTGTTGTTTTCTCCATTTTTCGTGTCTGGGATATGCCACGAGTTATATGTATAACAATAAGGTAACATATAATGATACGTCTAATTTTAATCATAACAAATATTATTTTCATTGGAGTTTTGTAATACATTGATCAATACTGTACTCGTATATTTAGTTTCTTGAAAAACTGAATATCTTAATAGTTAATAAATGAAATGGGGCTAGGAAGAGGGCACAATGACAATGGGGGTTAGAGACACCCAAAAATTCATGTACATTCCTTATTCACTGGTTAAATTAGAATTCACAAATGATGTAAATAGTCCGGACGAGAGAATGCTTCAGCCACTACTCAATCAGATGATGGAAGTTGGAGTGGAATCCGTTACATTAATACTCCTCGAGTTGTCACATCAGCTGACTGAGCTCTCGTGGAATGTGGTCACAATTCTTCCTCATTTTGATTAACCTCTTGTCCTGGATCTAAGAAAAAAAAACATTGAAGGAAACATTTTATAGTACTTCTTCCTTCGCTATACGTTTGTGGGTTTTTTGTCTGTGTACTATGGCTTTGCTCTTCATCTGTTTCTCTAAACCATAATAAAATATATATCACGATCATTAAGCGTCAGCGTATCATTACAGGGATGGAACATGGGACCCTGTTTTTCTTTTAGCCTGTTGACAATTTCCAGAAGCATTTCTACCAATGTATAGTCTAGTTCTTCTCTACTATCAAATATTATAGTGTTTAGTAGGTTTGATCAAATAATTCTGTTTATAGATAACTTTGCCCACCGTACAATTCAGTTGTTGTTCTTAAGTATCAGTACTGGAGGCAAAATGTTTGAATAGGATTCATTGAAGAGCATTCTGATCATTAGAGGTAGCAAATTTTCCCAATATATTATATGTACTCCGAGAAAATTTGGCATGATTTGTACAAGATCCAATTTTTTGAATGTGCTTAGGAAGGGTTATAAGTTAATAACTTGGTATTTCTCACCTCCCCTTTGAAGCTGACAGCATCGCACCAGAACTTCGTAGACCTCAGTTCACTTATTGAATCTTGAGATTATTGAAACTGACATATTGGTGCCTTGCATCAATTTCTCTTTTCTTCAATGAAACACTCTTAGCTGATTGCTAAACCATTTCAGAACCTTATTCTTCTTATTCTGGACCAAATACTCATAAGTCACAAAATCTAAGGACTGGCCATTGATGCCGTTTACGTCAAATCTAGATTACTCCACGAACTTTTAAGATGCCTCAAGGCTTTCATGAGAGCCCGAACAGTAAGTAATTTCGATTGTTTACTTTCTGCTTAGTTTGTGCAGATCCTGTGGGGTGGAGTGTTTTATATATTAAGAATATGAGCGATGAGAACAAATGCTTGCGAAATTACATCATACAAAATGTATTCGCCCTAATACTGCACATTAGTTAACATTTAAATCTACAAATTTTCAGAACTACAGGTATAAATAAATATAGTGCACTAAAAATTTAGAATATGTTATTTAGATGAATATAAGCTTGTAAAGTGGAATGAGGGAATGCGCAATCATTTAGAGCATTTTGAACAAAACTTAGGTTAAAAACTCATTTTAATTCATGTATAATTCACTTGTATTATCAGTAATATTTTTAATTTATTTAAAAATAGGCCTAAATTACTATCAAATAATTTTGAAAACTAGGCTCCACAGTTTGATACAATCCAAATCATTTTTAAACTAATACTTAAATGAAGCAATGTCACTGAACTAAAATGCATCCTGTATTCACTTCTTATAAACCACAGCACCCTTAAATTATCGATTGCCTTTCTTAGTAGATCAAGACAGATCAATGACGAAGAACAAAGTACCGCTTTGGTTTACAGGGTCAAAGTGTTTTCCTCGCTAAATCGACCCTGCAAAGGTGAAAGGCGAAAAAGAAATCCACTATATCATTACTGAAAGAACAAGCATGCAATTAGGATATTCCAGGGTTTCTAATTGGACCAAAGGTAGATAACTATCCACTGAATAATGAGAGATAAGCTATTAAAATTATTGTTGTTTAATGTCTTCTAACGGCATCTTGTGATATAAAATTTGCTTCTGATTGCATTATAACTTCAAAACTATCAATTCTTAAAAATTAAGCCTTACCATGATAGTATCTAAATGGAGTGTTTCAAGTTAATTTTGCTAAATGTTTGAGCTCTATTCTAGGATAATGCTGGATAAGTCTTTGGCTCAAAGCTTTAAACATATTTTAAACAGAAGGTAATTTTTTTAATTGACTATTATAAAATAAATATTTATTAATGAAATCACAGAAATCGGACATCTAGGCAAAATACAATAACGAAAATGTACATTAAAATTGTGCACGTGTTACCGCCAATCACCGAAATTAGGCAAATAGAGACGCAGGTAATCACGTCTCTCCATTTATTCTCAATTACTACTCCCAAAGTAAGAAGCCCGTGTAAACAGGGATTGAAATTTGAACTGTGTTTAAGATGTTTAGTGACTCAGTTACTGATATGAAAATGAGATAGAAGAGGACTTTTTTACGGGGGGGGGCGGATAAAAAAGAAAATCCAAATATCTTTTTTAATTTTGAGTTACGAAAGAACTCACATTTCATGTCTAACAAGATCGGTTTTATAACATTTTTTGATCTGACTCAAAAAACCCATCTTCCCAGTGTCACTTCAGAAAATAAAACATATGTCCTTTATTGTACCAGAATCACTAAAATGTCGGATATGGTATTGTACAAATAATTATGGAGTCAAGGATACTCTCAATTGATGACGTCACGTCGAAAATATTTGCATGTAAGCTAATGTAGTATGCGTATTACGAAACAATACTTGGTATTTAATCTTGGAAAAATACCTAAGACTTGTATTATTAGCAGATCTAAAAAATACAGTACTAGCTTAGCTGACTCCAAATATTCCTATATTACATACCCTACATATTCCTAAAAATACATATCCTTCATATTCCTAATATTACATATCCTATATATACCTTCATAAGCCTACTCCTAATACCAGAGATATAATACCGGTAAGGGATTGTCGAGGGAAGTGCGGTGTATTCAAGAAAGTACGAAAAATATTTGAGTTACGAGAAAGGTTACAGAATACTAATTAAAGAGCATCAAAAGTTTAGCAAGATCAAGGGTCTTCTACATATTCCTAATATTACATATCCTACATATTCCTAATGTTACGTATTCAACATATCCTAATATTACATATTCCTAATATTACATATTCTACATATTCCTAATATTATATATCCTACATATTCCTAATATTATATATCCTACATATTCCTAATATTACATATCCTATATATTCCTAATATTACATACCCTACATATTCCTAAAAATACATGTCCTTCATATTCCTAATATTACGTATCCTACATATTCCTAATATTACACATCCTACATATTCCTAAAATTACATATTCTTCATATTCCTAATATTACATATCCTACATATTCCTAATATTACATATTCCTAATATTACATATCCTACATATTCCTAATATTACATATCCTACATATACCTACATAAGCCTACTCCTAATACTAGAGATATAATACCAGTAAGGTATTGTCAACAGAAGTGCTGTGCGGCCTAATGCTAGGCAGCTATTTCCGTCCCTGCCTCAGATAGTTCTGAGGTTAGTATAACTTCTATATCCCGGATTGCCTTGCAGAAAGATGTCCTATTCGAGATTCTGTTTTGGAATAAGAAACTAATTATCTACTAAACGGCCAGTAGAACCGTTGCCATGTATGGCAGTGAACCGTGGGCTCGTACAGAATAAAACAGGAAACGTGAGGAACGACCATACAAAAAACATTTGGAGCCGCCAAGGAGTTGATCAAATGGCGCTTAGCTAATGACAACGCCGTAATAATGGTGACAGATGGCGGGCCTGAAATTATCTGATTAAGGAAGGATATACATCAAGAGATGGGAGATTTATAAGGAAAGGAACCATCAGACTTCAAAGACTGTAAAATTAAAAGGTACAGGAGCATAGAATGTCTTCTACAAGTGTTAATGTTGCTTAGTTATTAATCTTTTAGAAATAATAGTAAAGCAGATATGAACGTTAAAGCAAAGATTGATTCCATTTATTCCAATTATTCAGTCACCATAGCTGAATTTCATTTAAATAATAAACGAATCACGGCTGCGTTTCACTTTCCTAAAAACTTTTACTTTCTAATATGACTTACAGCAGAATATCAAGATTCTACTTCACGGTTCTGGGCATAAGGTCAAAAGATGACACCTTTCACTCTAATTCTTTATTGTCTCACCGTTTTACGTCTATCTGATGTCCCATCAGAAACACCCAACCACTTGTGCTTCTTTTTATCGTTCTTCACATAATTTCATTAGCACAAGATAATTAAGTAATGACTAAGTGTTTAAATATGCGAAACTGCACTCGATGAAAAATCAAATACATGTGAAACCGGTAAAGCAATGCAAATTCATGATGTTAGTATTTTGTCGTTGTGTGGAAATATTCGTTTAGAAGTCAGATATTTCGACAACTAAGGCTCTCCATAAGAAAAGAAAAAAAAAGTAATTTTCCCTTTCTAAAAACAATTGCTTTTAGCAAATTTCCACATAATAAATGGCATATATAAGTATGTAGTAGATTTACAAAAAATATCAAGATCACTATTCATTCGATGCCCCTATGTAACAAAAAACAAATCGTTCAAATGTCTATTAATATTCGAGTGAATTTTGTAGTTAGCACAGTTCAAAGCTGAGAATTGCACATTAAATTTTATTGAGCAAACCTAAATATCTTATATTCCTTATATTTGAATATGGAGTTATATCTAATTTGTTATGCAAATTATATATTATAATAAATATTATTTATATCGAATATTTGCAAAGAACAAGCTGAATATATACATATTCATGTATATATTTGAGGTCTGTTAATGCTTTAGAGGCCGGTTTTTGCCTCCTGTAAAAGTAAAGGAAGTATCGTAATCGCAAATATCTTCGGTTTTCATATTTCAACAGAATTATTCGTTTTAACTTTCCCTGAAACCGTATTGACTAGTTTCAGTGTGACGTCTGTGTTTATATGATGCATAATTCGAAAACAGCTTACCCAAAAATATTTAAATTGTATATTTAGGGCTGTTGTTTATATTAATTAATATATACATTGTTATATACCAATTAAGTCATCAATCAAATAATATTGAGGCCTACAGGTGAACGATTTTATCAACGTATCTTCCAATGTTCTTTCTCGTGAAAATCAGGGTTTTCTGTTCAAGGGACCAGGTGTAGTATGAAGATACTAATAAAAATTAAAAAAAATCTGAAGGTTCGATGAAACCAATGCATATGATCACTGTTCTTGAAGTTTTGAATGATACGTTTCGTGATACAATGTGTTATTGTTAATTTTAATGTAGGAGTTTGAGGGAGGGTGAAAAGTAAAAACAAAAATGACTCCATTAATATGGGATTTAGAGAGATGTACAGGAAGATGAAATGTATAGGAAGCAATTATAGAATATTAAAGTTTCAAAAAGATGGGCTACATAAGATTATTCAATCGAACACATAATAACGTGAATACTTCGATTTTTTTATTTCGAAAACCTTCCTCCTAGTCTGATTTCAACGATTACCGAATCTTTATATTTAACTGTTGGCAAGACTCTGTGATCTCATCGTATGTACTGCAGGTGGGATATCTGCTTAGTTTATGCATTCTTTGCGTGAGGTTTTGTATTCCGAAAAAAAATCTTAGTCAAAACCTTATGTATCGTATCTTTTTTTTTTCAATTTTTTTTAAAACATTTCAGGTTTATTGAAAGTTTAGAGACATGGAAAATAAAAATATATGTAAAACATAAAAATTCAGTGCTATAGCATATCATGAAAGTCTTCAAGCCCTTTTATTAAGATTACAGAAGTAAAATCATTTAAAAAGATTTATTACCGTGATAACATAGGAATCTTATCAGTATCATTATAATAACAGCATGATGGCAAACCAGAATAGAATAAATAAAAACATGTATTTAGAAAACTATTGTACTCACCCCAATTGTTAACCCTTTGAGTGCAAAAACAGTAAGTAGAGTAAGCAGTGTTGTTATCACTCCAAGTTTGTACATGATTGGCAGCATGATAAGCTTCATACGTCTCATCATACCAAGTTTGCCAAATGTGCGGCTTTCTGAAACAAATAAAATTTTTTTTAAAAATGGTAATTTTTATAATCATGATTCACTTGTGCTCCTGCCAAAATTTTGTATATCCATGATACTACGGAAAATTCGGAAGGGTTGTCTTAGAGGTAACCGCCCTATTGTAGCCAGGGTAGGTCTAAGGATTATATATGTACTGACTTTGTCAAAAAATCAACTCCTATAAACCAAGAGTAGATATAGGTTTACCAAGCGTGTTAAGATCAACGTCTTATCTCATATAACTCCCAATGAAATTAAACAACCAACATTTTTTGAAGCATTTCATTAAACATGATTTCATGGCTTTTGAGTTATTTAATAGTATGAACGTTAAGCGGAAACTACTCAAAGTAGGCTCAGGGGAGGTCAAAACGGATAATACCGTCAAAACCTGAAAACTTTAGAAATAGCAATACTTCCTTCACTTCGTGTTATAGTCATTTTGAGAGGATTCCAGGCAGGCTTCAGAGGAGATCAACAGCTGATCAGATATTCAATTTGTCTTTAATTTCAGAAATATTGAGAATGCACAACATGAGGTTAAACGGCGCTTTTGTGTATTTCTCAGCTGCGTTAGAAAGGGTAAATAGACGAATCGGTTTGGTTCAAACTTCATACTAATCGAATGTAAACTAAGTATATAACGAAAATCAAAAGCCACTATGAGGAAAACTGTACGTCTATTAAGTGTAATAATTTAATCTCACAGTTCTTTAATGGAAAAGTTGGAATTAAACAGGGTTGTTACGTAAGTACTCTTTTTTATAACTTGTTCAAAGTTGATTAGGAAAAGAAATTAGGACACGGTATCTTTATTCAAGACATATGCCGACGTCGGTTTAATTTTGCCAAGCGTTTAAGATTTTTACTATAAATGGAACAAATGTCCATCGATACTACCTAGTAGAGGACGAAAATGAAGTCCGTTCAAAATTATATTTATGTATATATATATATATATATATATATATATATATATATATATATGTGTATTTTTTTTAAATTTATTTCCTTCCTGAAGTAACCCTACAGGAAGGGAGTTTATTAGCCACACGTCCCGTACAATAATTAGTACATAACGTGTGCTTGATAAATAACATATTCTTTTTTTAACTATAATAACATAAAATATTTGTACAATAAATTATTTACAACAAAAAAAAAGAAAAGAAAAACTAAAACAAATTTTGTATTTCAGTTTCAAATAATTCAAGAAGTCATACATTTCTTCAGCAAACTGTTTTAATGGTTTATTATGTTTATAAAATAATAGTTTTTCCCCAACAGGCCAATTTTCTTGTCGGCATTTTAATTGGGATTTAAAGTCTTCTCTTTGGTCCGTTAGTAGTCTGCAGTCATAGAGCAAGTGTCTGTATGTCTGTTCAGTAGTTAAGTCGCAGAAACAGTTTGGTTGATCTGTTAGGCCAAAACGATTAAAATAAGAATTTGTTGTTCCGTGTCTAGTTAATAATTGTGTCAATTAAAAGTCTGTTGATATTAATTTTTGTCCTAAGTACTCTTTAATGTCTGGAATAAAAATCTTTAAATGTTGTCCTTTCATAGTCGTATTCCATTTCTGTTGCCATGTGTTAATTGTGTCAGTAAGTAATTGTGTTTTTAAGTGTGATTTTGTTATTTTGTTGTAGCATTCTGGAATTTTGGTATCTTTTGACGCTGATTTTGCAGATAAATCAGCGAGATCGTTTCCCAAAATTCCCGAATGCCCTTTGATCCAGCAAAAGTGTATGTGTATATTATTTTGTTTAAGTCTTGTAAGTAACTGTCTGATTTTTTCTGTCAAAGGCTCATGAATTGTATAATTTTGAAGTGATTGTAAAGAATTGTGGCTATCAGTGTAAATGTTGATGTGCGTTGAAAGTTGTTTGTCGTCTATGTACAGTAAACTATTTAAAATTGCAATTTTTTCTGCCTGATTATTGGTACACAGTTTTCCAAGTCTGAATTTTTGTATTTCTATTAGTTCATCTCTTTTAAAAACTACAAAAGCACAACCGACGCGGGTTTCATCCTTACTGCCATCAGTATAAATGCTTATTTCGGCATTATTGTATGGATTTAAACAAATACTTGGATATAACGACGGATGGAGCCAGTCCTTATAATGGATATCTCTTTCTATTTCTTCAGGCAGATAGTTCGAGTTGGCTGTTGAGGTTTTCAAAAGAGAGAATTGAGTTACGTACTGCTTTGCAATGAGATCTATTGGTATTAATTTACCTAATACACATGCTGCGTCATAAGATACTGTTTTAAAACCTTTTATTATTTTTAGGGCCATCAATCTTTGTACTCTCTGTAGTTTTTCAAATTGTATTGTCTATTCAGTCCATGATGCAAGATGTTTAGTCCGTATGTCAAAGCGGGTAAAATAGCTCCTTTATACATTATATCCAATGCTTGAGATGGGAGTCCCCATTTAAATTTTGAAATTAAGGAGAGGTTATGTATAAGTCTAAGCAGTTTGTTTTGTAGTTAGTCAATATGTGTGTTCCATTTTAATTTCTCATCAAAAATTACTCCCAGACATTTTAATGTAGTTACCCTATTTATTTGTTGGCCTTGAATGCGTGTGGTAAGAAGCGGAATTGATCTTTTTTTAGAAAAAATAATGTAATTACATTTGTTAGTATTAAATTGGAGTTTGTGCTCTTTTGCCCACAAATCAGTAATGCGGGTAATTATATTAATTAATACTTGAATTTCTGTAAACAATTTGGATTTTATCAGAATAATAATTTCATCTGCAAAAGCTATGATTTCTGTGTTACGAGGTAATTCGTTTCGTAGTAGGTTATTCATAATTAAATGCCACAAAAATGGGGAAAGACATGAGCCTTGCGGAGTACCTAATGATTGTACTTTGTGAGTAGTAATTGTCGGTGTTGTAATGTAAGTCTTCCTGTTCTGAAAAAAAATGTCGAACTAGTTTATATAAATTAAGAGGGCAATTTAGTCTACGTAAGTTCAGTAAGATTGAGGGCTACCAAGCGTTATCAAATGCTCCTTTTATATCTAATGATATTAGAACAGTATGATTACCGACGTTCAATGCTCCTTCAATAAATGTATACGTTTTCTGAAGGGCATCTGTAGTAGATGTTTGGGGTGTTAATCCAAATTGATTTGGTTGCATTAACGAATTTGTCTATTACCGCTCTAGTGGTTTTGTTTCATCGTTACCAAAGTCAATATATAATAGTTTTGGGAAAATTAAAGATCAAGATCGTTAATGGCTGAAATCGGACCAGGGGAAGATGGGGAGTTGGGGGGGGTAGTTTGAAAATTAGAAATTTCTCCACTATTATACGTCGGATCGCACAATTTCACAGAATCAATCTTGTTTTACATTTAATTGCCAATAATAATATTCACAAAATTTTTCAAATATGAATATTAAGATTTTTTAGTTTCCAGTCTTCAGTAAATCCCCACTCCTAGACATGTCATAATAATAATAAACTGTAATAACATGAACCCCTTTATTCTAAGCTTTAATTACACATATTGTTTTTACATACGTACAAAGTCGTTGAGCGGGACGTCATGAATTAAGATTTTTCTTTTTTACTTCTAAAATGTTTACTTGATCTATATCATACTCGACATTTAACCGTTTCAGTCAACACTTAAGATCATATCTGAGCTAGGCAGATGGGCTACAATTGTTGTTATATGCATTTTTTCGAAACTCAAGTATTCAGCGAGTTTTTCGTACTGTCTGGTTTTCAGTCAGAATATGTGGGAATATGATAGCAGCACATGGGAAATCTGCTTAGTTTACGCAGCCCCTGCGTGACGGACGTTTTAGTTTTTAGTCTTCAGTACGCCATCGTTCCTACTAATGATCATTTTTCGTACCTCACCTGAACACAAGTCACCTGATGTACAGCTTCGCTTTCAAAACCTGCTGTACATAAGCTACTTATTATTCAAAACATGGAGAATAGAGTCGTCAATTATCAGTGACCAGCACTTGGGAAATCTGCTTAGGTTACGGAGCCTGTGTGTGACGGACTTTCTGCAGGTTGTCGCTGCAAAGGCAATTATCTCTACATAATTGTTTTATCTTCATGGTTCCTGGTCACAGGCACCGTACAGAGACTAATTTGAAACTAAAACATACTCCCTAATTTCTAATTAGAAGAAGCCCCACTAATTAGACATCTCCTGCTTGAGGGACTTTCATTAAATACGGGAATTTGTTTTGCCAACTGAAAGTTACTATTGGTGTGTTTGCTTAACCCGAATACTCAGTAAGTATTGACTTAGATAAATATTTATACTCCAATCAGAGGCTAATGATGAGAATCGGGTGACGTGCAGGATCAAATGAATTGGAAATTAAGGATCAAGAAGAAAGAGACTACATTAGAAACTTTTCTTCCTTCCTAGGTAACAATTTACTCACATGTAAATGGTAAATTTAAATATTCCTTTGAATTGTTTATTTAAACAAACAAGCCTCTCAATTTGTAAACTTTAACTCACTATTCTTTTAGAAGATTCCTTACCCTTAAGAACTCTAAACCTCAATTTTTGTGTTTAATGAGTAAATTTGCCAATGAGTTATGGGTGTTTAATAAAAACATGAAATATGCCAGTACACACTAGTAGTGTGATGTCAGCTATTGGTGTAAATATGTGAGATGCCTTTCCTATTTAATCATCGCACAGAGACCCCTATCGGGAAATATTTGGTTGACATAAAGTTGTTGAAAAGGAATATACGGGAAAGAAAATGTTACCACTAAATTTGGAGATTTTGTAATTTTGCAAAACATCCTAAAAAAGTATCCACCGAACCTACATCGGTGATGATAAAATAAGATAGTTGAAATAAATTTATTTATCAAATAACTCTCTAGTGGCAACAATTTAAATTTGGTCGCTATGAAACTAAATATTTACACGTGACTTGTAAGAAGATGAATTTCGTTAATACAAACCTTGAAAATAACTTACTTCCCTTATAAGTCTTAATACCTTTACTAACCAATGCTAACACAGGGAAAGTGTAAATATTTCAAATAAATTATATAACTTCGTGATCAAGTTTTTGAGCAAAATATTATGTCTGGTTTGAAAACAATCTAGTTTAACAACTATATTGTTGTCATTTTATTGTTTTAATCTTGAATATTTAGATAAGTATTTGATTTTTTTTTTTAAATTTAGTCTCTAGTAAAACCACTAAATATATCATACACTGCTTAAATTTCAACTCTTTTAATAAACGATTTTTATTGAAGGAGAAATAGAGGATATAATGTGTAGTCGATCTTATGTTTGCTAGAATTATACTGAGCTACGTCATTTGTATTAGAAATCTGTTTGTAAAATTTAACTTGGGAGGGTTGAGAAATAAGTCAGTTAAGGAAAAAAGTTCACCAGCTGTTCATGACCTGGGAATTGGTGGAACAATTAGGGATTCATGGAAAATTTAAACTTATGATGAGTAGAAAATACCCTCCTGACGTAATTATTTTTTTAACGTATTGTATCCCTTTCCTAAGTCTCCAAAAACTACTACTCCTATGATCTTCATCCGCATGCGGCCCTTTAAACATGTTATGCGGCCCGCCAAGCATTTCTAAAATTGAATTTATTTTATCGACTTTCTCCACTGAATATATTGTTATAAAATATATTGATATATGTAAATATTTTTTTCTGTGCGGCCTGCCAAAAAATTTTAAAATTTAAATTGGCCCGTTGATTAAAAAGGTTGCTCAACCCTGGTCTAAAGCAATTCTCTCAATGAACATTTCATGTCTACTTGAAATTTCAAGGCCTAATTACGCAGGTTCCATATAACGTGAGAATAGAATGTAGGCTGATCTCATTAGCACGTGGGAAATCTGCTAAGTTTTCAAAACCTCCTTCTTGGACTTGCATGGTTATGTAACTCTCACGTGAATCGTATGGTTCCAACGAAGTCATAAAATGTAGTCTATGAAGTAATTTTGTTGTACGTCTTATAAAAACATGATAGACCCCCCTCAAAAAAAAAAAAGCTTATTAAAAACGAATAGAAATTGTTTTGCCTGAAGCGATTTCGCTTACAGGAAATTACTTCTAAAATGTGCCTGATCAAAAGTTAAACTATTTATTAACTGGTTTATCTATAGCAAATAGATTTAACATTTTCTGGTTCTAACGGTCCATAACGGTTTCAACGGTATAAGAATACATGTTTTATTAATGAATCAGCATGTTATAGCAACAGAATTTCCTCTCTCCTGAAACATACATGTATGTGAATGTTAGCAAAGCAGGTTTTTTAGAACTATACGACTAATACTCCATAAGACCTTTTAACATGAATTATAGGTGACCCATTGATCTTGGAATTCAAAAATAATTTGGCACCAATTTGCGTAAATACGATATATTTTTATAGCTACTTAATTATAAACATATTTCCAAAACACCTTCATTTTATGTTCGTAGGTTTTAATTTTTTAGATATTGTACTGTTTAATTCTCACCCAATAAAAACATATCTCTAAATTTTGTTGCTATGGTTTTCAAGTTTTATTATTCTATGGCATTAATATATATGACTAAATATTGAAAATCAGAGCTAGGAATATGTACTAGGTTGTTACAAAAGTCCTTGTTCACAAAATTAATTTTATTCAAATGTGAGTAAAAAAATTTACAAATCAAATTTATTCTTCAAAATACAGGCCATCATTTTCAACTACTTTAACCCATCTTAAAACCAAAAGTTGTATTTGATGTTGATACCACTCTGTAGTTTTCGAGACAAAGAACTCATCGCATCCAGATTTGACATCATCGAAGTCTTCGAAGTGCCGACCTTTCAAAAAATGCGCCATTGACCTGAAAAGTCCATAGTCAGACGGTGCGACGTCTGGGCTCTAAGGAGGGTCGGGCAAGACGCTAATCCCGTTCATTTCTGAAAATTTTTCTTCGACTTGAGCGATGAGCATTGGCGTCGTCTTGCTGAAATAACGCTTGAAGCGAGGTATTTCACTTTTAAAACTTCGTATACCCTTTCGAGCTGTTAACAGTATAGCTCAGCGTTGATAGCCCTGCCCTCTGGAACCAGATCGAAGTGCAAAATGCCTTCATAATTCCACCAAACGCAATGCATAATCTTTTTTCCGAATCGATCATGGCGTACCTCTGCTTGAGCCGCTTGGCCTTGCTGAACCCACTGTTTGCGGTTGGTAGGGTTTTTTAAAAATATCCATTTTTCCGTGTTTCGATGCACCACACTTTCCCCTTCCACTGCACAAATTTTCTCGGCTGCTGCCTTTGCACTAAAACCTTTTTTCCAATAATGCCTAAGAAGGCCGCTGATGACAAATTTTTCTTCCGACATTTCTAGTGAAATTTAATAAACTGAATGAAAGGCAGGGACAGTTGGTGTACATAAATAATTAGAGGATTAGTTAATGTAAACATTGACATAAGAATTGTATTCGTCAGAGATGAAATAAGGATTAAATTAGAAACATTAACAGAAGCACTTGAACGATCTAGTTTCAGGCTTCTTTGGGGACCTATTTAAACAAGTGACATTGGCACATGAGGGAAGTTCGACCCCATGTTCCATAATAGGGGAAGCGTCTTCACGCAAATGCCAGAGTTACGCTTTATCAATAAATAACATGATATATATTTTTGAACAGAAAAAAATAATGGGAAATTTTTGGCTCAGGGTCAGGTTCGGGCACACACTAAAGCACCACAGCAACATTTTTAAATTCAAAATCGGTGTGTATATAGAAAAACCGCTTTAATATATTGTTTTTAATAACCTTTGAACTAATATGACTATAGTAAATATACTATTCCCCTATAAATAAATAATGCTGCTTTAAAAATATTTTGGTTACTTTGCTTAGTTGCTGAGAAACTCCGATAAATTTATAGGACATAATGAGAAAATCTGTCAAACAGTAAATTAAATATATGTTCAGAGAAATTAAATAAAATATTAGAGGATTTTTTCTTTTTTTGCTGGAAGTGGTGGTCTACGAGTATATTTATTTTATGCTCTATTGTTTTTTTCTCCTCTAACTTTATTTTGTCTATTTTGAAAAACTAAGGGGGAGGCTTTCAGAGATAATAAATTCATAATAGAATGAATCTTCCTTCCAAATAATCGACCTTTTTAAGGAAATATTCAGTCGGCTCATATTGACTGTGCCATGATATTTTGTACGAATGATACGGCTATTCAATAAGATAGCTTCCTCAGTGTATAACAACTGAGAATTCTCAGCTAGTTTCTCAATTGAGAAAGTTTGTAGAATGACTAGGGAAACGTTGGTAGAAAATATTCAATAATCATAAAAACCCTTATTCCGGCTTTCAAAAAAAATCTATATTTTTAAGCGTTACTTTAAGAATGATTCTGTCATACAGGTCAGCGTTAAACAACATGGACTACGAATTGTTAAAAAAGCGAGGTATAATTGCCTGGAAATGATGTACAGAACAGCACGAATATAGGATCAGGAGCAAGGCGGAATTAATGGAATACTGAGTGAGCCGACCATCTACCTGTTTAGAAGGGATGGAACCGGATCCTAGGGCATATTGAAAAGGCAAAGTATTTAATATTGTAGACAAATTTATGGAACCTGTCATTGTCTCCACTTGAGAAGTAGACTTACAGGAGCAGAATTGGTCGAATCAACCAGCACTCGATTCGTTTATTTAAGTATTAACTCTATTGACAAATTAAATTAAAGCATGGTATAGCTACGAGGATAAGCTAAAGTATTGCCATCTAAATGTTAGGTATATTAACGTCAACTTTGAGCTGCTGAGGCTAATCTTGGCGGGTTAGCTGTTCTGGATCATAATGCTCCCTTCAACCAGCGCCGGCCTCGAATGAAAAAAAGAATAAACCTAAATTTAAAATCTAGCTAACTATCACTCAAACGCAAAAGTTTAAAAGTCTGCATTTTAATATGTTGGTATCTGCTGCAAACAGTATTGAAGAGCGCTTTGTAGTACATGAAAATTTATTACTAGTCTGTGCAATTTTGGACCCCAAAAACTTTAAAAAAAGTGCTAAACAAAATCAATAAAGATATTTCTGAGACTTCATCGACCACTATAGCTAATGCAATGTACGCTGATAGGTTTGAACTTATTACGAAACTAAAACAGTTTGCTATCAATTACGATGTACTCAAGCTATTCTTGGAAAATGATGGTGCTAACACTCTTAATTTTGACGAACAATGGTTAACTGTTGACGACGACAAAACTTTCTCTCAATCAGGCCTTTTTAATAATTTTTATTGTGATTATAAATACCTTCTTACAATTCCATGTATTCAAGTTTCTTCCAAGAGAGTTTTCTCGAGAGTTTGAGTTCGAAACTCAAGATCGTAATAACTAAGTAGAAGAATGCTTTGGATCAAGAGCTCCAAAGTGCGAAAAGGATTTGTTTAAGAATATAAATAATGGTGTAGTAATATACGACATTGCTTGCTGAAGTGAAGTAATTAGGAGAAAATTAATGATGGGCTCCCTTTTGTTTCGACCATGGTTAGAATCTCAGTGCGGGGTATTGGAGACACATTAAACCTATTTCTATTAGTAAATGTTATGTTATGTTTGTACTTATGCTATTCTTACAGGTTTGTTTTTTAAAAAAAATGTTTTCGTGTTTGGTTTTTTTAAAAAAAAATGGTAATGTTTTGTAAGGAACTAATTTCCTGAATTATTATTACAGGTAAATCAAGATTTATTCATTTTTATAATAGCCTACAATACTACAATAAATATAAAGTCATTCATTAAAAATATTCTTATTAAAAACATGCTAGTAAAGGTATATATATATATATACATATATGTTACTAAATAAAAAAGTTGTTTGTATTACATTTGGTATCAAACATTCCGCTTGTGGGGGCACACGGCTAATTTTGCCGAGGGCCCACAGAGTCCGATCAACATAAGAGTTGAGTATCAACTACCCCTCTGTGAGGACATTTGCAACGAAAGTAAAAGAGAAACGAGTAATTCAGAAATGGATAGCCCCTGAAGAGGTGGCATGTAACCCACGAAACATGTAGGGCAGTTTCAATAAAGTTTGCACTGAAAAAAAAAAATGTTTTTTATTGGAGACCCATATATAAATCATTGTTATGAGTCTTAGAGCAAATAATATTATAATTTTTTTTACGGGTTTTTCATTTTTATTACAACTATAAGTGTACATAAATGAGTATGTATGTACAATATAATAAGATCTGGGTCATGATGGGTGATGTTTAAACTCAGACATTACTAAATTCCTGTAGTGTATATAGATAAATTATACCCTTGTCTCTCATAAATTGGTAGCTGTAGTTTTTTTTTCTTATTCAATGTTTAACCTTGTACATATTTAGAGTATATTTTCTTTTCAATGAAGGCCATATTTAGGTATTTCTTTTTTTAAATCTCATGTAAGATACCTTAGCAGAAAAATCCTGTCTAAGTATTTTCGAAAGTCCTCACTATAAATGTCCATTGTGTGGAGCCCCTGCGATAAGTGAAATGGGCAGGAAACTCCGTCCGTTGAGCTAGGGCCTCCTACGGTCTCCGAAGAGGGTCAAAGTCTGGCAGCTGGACCGTCCGACAGCTATCACGTATCGTCCTGTTTTCTCACTTTCTAACAATTACACTTTTATTTTTATATGACTAACCTACTTCCATCCTCCACGCTTACTGGAGCAACATAGCTTCGGCCTCATAGGCAACTTGCTTTTAGACCCCACCCACTCAATGTGCTACAGAAATGCCAATCAAAAAAAAAAGAAAGTGTTTTTCACCTTTCCCCCGTTTTTTTATTGTTCACAGTTGCATGCAACAATCGTGGATGAGCCGGACTCCTGCTACAACTGGTCTCGATCAGCCATCATCCGCAAGTTATTGGACTGGTTATTAATTCACCCTTGACTAAGCTTGCACCTTATTCTAATTCTCTCTAGTCTACCATATATCTTCGTGAAAATTCTGACGCGTTCGATTATTTCAACATGTTCCAACCAACGCATCTGCCCTTTGTCATCGCACATATGATGTCAGTCTTGCTATAATATTACATTCTTGCCTGGAAGTTGCTTCTGTCATCTGTGGCACTAATTCACGACTTCGTGCGTATCTCACATGAGGGTCTTCTTCTCAGACTTTTACGCCTACTTTAGTCATACTTTATTACCACAGGACTAGGTAGAGTTTTTTCTTGCTATGTATTTTTGAGAGAATTATTCAACAATAAAGCTCTCTAATTGGCATAGACATGTCTGGTTCCTTTAACCATTATATCTTTTCGTTATAATTTCTTCTAAACTCTAAACCTTGTAAAAGAAAGAGACATGCACTCATCAAAACGACCTCTTTGGTCTATCCTAGCGTTGTAATACTTCCTCATCTTTTTTTATACCAAGACTCCAGTTGATTAT
Source organism: Riptortus pedestris (assembly GCA_019009955.1). Classification (NCBI taxonomy): domain Eukaryota; kingdom Metazoa; phylum Arthropoda; class Insecta; order Hemiptera; family Alydidae; genus Riptortus; species Riptortus pedestris. The sequence goes on from CM032228.1 coordinate 139,572,684, forward strand.
CCTATCAGTAACAAATCGTAGACGTACTCCGTTTGTGTATAAATATGTTTTATATGGACTTACAGAAGAACGGTGTTTTTTTTTCTCGTTTTACTACTTAAAGAATGAAATGAAAATGAGTTTGCTTGCTTTATTCGCCCGGTAAACTCAAATTATTATTTGACACACTTATTTTTTATATTACAATTGTTTTCTGTTCCACGTTTGTTAGTCCAATAAGTTTGGAAGATTTTCACAGCGATTTCAAAGCTCTTAGGCATTTAACCTGTCAAAATAGAAATACGAATGATACATAGAGGCAGAAGATACAAAAATATGTGATCTGGGGAAAACAATTTAACTCCAATGTTCCCAAGAAGAGCATAGAGCGTCAACATGTAGTAGAACGAGGTAAGGTTTTCATATCACTAAATGTAACTAATTTATAGACCAGGCCATGAAATAAAAATATTATTGTTTCATATAAACAGGAAAATAATGAAGAGATGCTCTGCATAGTGAAATAAAAATCTTTCTCAGGAAGAGATATCCCTTCTTAATTCGAAGCCAAACATCAAATATATCTATACCTGAAGTACATCCGCCGAGCCGGCAAGTTCTCCATCAGTAGATATTTCCATTATAATAGATGTGTTCAGACAATCACTGCTGTCAAGCTGTGTAGCTCGATTTAAGCACAGCCGTGGCACATATTTATTGCAAATATACCTTGTTTATTTATTGTATATATATTTAATTAAAGGCTGTGCATCCATTTTCCTTCCTAGAACGAAGTTCTAATCACTAAAATTTTTGGTTAATAGATTTTAATGGAATCATTAGTTTTGACCTTCTCAAAACCCATTTAGATTGGTTATATATAGCACGACATTTTACGATCCGACTCATTACAATTCCGATATTTTGAATTTTGGAATCTCCCGCGTTCTAAATCCATACTATAATAGCTCTTAGTTCAGCCAATAACAAATATAATGTTTAGTGTTGACTGAAACGGTTAAATATCGAGTATGGCATAGATCAAATAAACATTTTCTTGACTAAAAAGTGAAATATTAATTGATGACGTCATCACACAACGAATTTGCATTTATCTCACAAAGTAAAACGGCAATGAATACTATTTTTGGTATTTAACCTTGGAATAAAGTGGTTCATGATATAACAACCTATTCTTAACAACATTTTGAAATGTTCACGTTCGTTAATAAATGTCTTAGTGAATGCAGTTTACATGTTCTCGTAAACTCGAATTAATAAGTTTCAAGAAAAATAAAGACCGTGTTTACCGACTCCTTATGCCAGTCAAGAAGGTTTGGAGGTTTTAAAACGTTAAAAGGTAAAATAGAATTTAGCTCTGTTATTAAGCGTCATATCAAACAGTGTTATACTATTATTCCTATTTTAGGCATTTTTTTCTTACTGTTTGTATTTAATTTTTTTTTTTTTTTGTTGTTGTTTTGCCATTTGGAAATCGCCCGCTTTAACAATCAATTTAAGGTATGATGTCATAACGCTCATCTGAAATTAAAGGCTTCTTTACCTTTCGGATCTTTGATGGGGGTGACATAAAGAATTAAATATGGAGTTGACGTTATCTGAGCTCGTGACTTATATATTAGAATTGAGAAGAATTTAACGTTATTTCCCATTCCTAAACCGATCTTTTGAATTATTTATTTATTTAAAAATACTTCTTCGTTAGCCATGTGAATTAAGTAAGTAAAGGTTTTGTAGCCATCGCATAACATTGTTAAGTTAATCGCAATGAAGTTAATGAGGTGTTTATTTCACTTAATCGTGGAATCGTGAATGCGATTCACACCGGGCAATAGGAATTTAAAAACAGTCTCGAACTCATTAATTAAAATCCTGTTTTAGAAAGAGTGATAACCTACAGATACTTCTAAATCGAATAGGTAAGAATGCAAAGTAGGAGAAAGGATCTTTGTAATAGTAGAACAATATAATCACTTTTATAGGAGTGAAGGGTAACCGCTTGGGCACATTTACTGACCTACTATCGACAAAAATCAAATAGTAATTAGAAGTTTGAAATGAGGAATAAATAAACCTTTCAGATTATTTTAGTTCTTTAGTAATGGTGCACACAATAATAAAATGATGTTTGTATGTCCAGTACTTATATTGTTATACATCCTTAATTGACCCCTGTACTTGTGCACTGTTTTTCATTTAATTTATGCACATAGTGATAGGAACGTATGGAAAATTTCGCGATCAGATTTTTAAATGATAGTAAAATATCTGAAGACCAACCAAAGATTAAAAACTGGATAAGTTTAGAGCATTCGGAATTTAAACAAAGAGGGCCAAATTCCACTGAAAATACAAATCAAGTAACTATCCAACAATACATAACATATTAACATTATTTTAAAAATAGTTAATTTATTGTAAAAGATAATATACAATGAAGGATTCATGCTAAGTCAAATAAGAGTGGAAGACTTTTATTTTCAATGTTTCTACTAAAACTGCTAATTGTTTACATAAAACTATGTATATTTGTTTATATTGATTGTTAGACATAAAACTATGTCCTATGGACTGGAGGTTCAATTAACCAACTATATTCATAGTTAGTATAGCGTAACTACTTTTTTGATTTAATAAATTAGAAATTCACTACCGATACAGAAGATTCGTTCAAATAATAGGAACCTAATAATTTTTGATATGTTTAGTGGTTGCAGATTCCTATGTTGAGAAAATGACGTACACCTAATGTACGCCGAAGAATGTTTAGAAAGTTCTCATAATAACTCGAGGTCCGTATCGGGCCGCATTGTTGATAAGGTAGCCCCAGAGTAGCCCTAGTTTCCATGTCCCTCTTCGTCAACAAATATTCACTGCGCGTTTTGGGTCACTCCGCTTTGATTTTGATTGCCATAGGCATCCCTCCGCTAGGCAATATGGGTTTGTCTGGAAAGTTTCCTCTCCCTAGACACACAACACACTTGCAATCCTTAATATAAAAAGTCAGTCACACAGGAGCTGCGTACACTAAACAGATTTCCCACATGTGCCATGTACCTGCATTTATCTCAAAAAGTGGAAGTTCAATGAGAACAATATTTGCTATTTATGCTTCAAATAATGCGCTTCATAATATAACAGCTTATTGTTAATATGACATAAGTAGGAGGGGGGCCACTGGGAACTATAAAATGGAAATATTTCGGTTAATAATCAAGGTATTGAAAATACATACATAACAACAATTATAGAATATTACATTTGCAAGAAGATTGGTTCTATAAAATGCTTCGATCCGACGCATTACAGAGATATTAAGAATGTTCTAAATTCCTCCCCTCTAAACCCCTCCTCCCACTGGTTGGATTTCAGACATTAACGAACTAGAACTTTCTTTTTACATAAAACGATTAAATATCGAGTTTGGTAAGGAGTAAACCAAAACGTCAACCACTAGGTAGTATCGATGGACATTTTTCTAACAATCGCGTCATGAGTACAACCTCAACAGCTGACTTCCCCTATGGGAAATGTGCTAAAAGAAAACTTAACATAATAGATAACACAGTTTTAATTATAAATGATACATTGACAGACCTAATAAAATTTGATGTTGTTATTGGTCTAATTTTAGGTCTATCGAAATGCCATCCCAACTGCTTGTCTCTGCCTCCCTTCTCAAATGTCATGCCAATGTGACCCACCCACTCCTGCCTAGCTACTTAATAGAACAGACGTGCGGGTCCCACAATTATTCCATTAGAACTGCAGTAGTTTTGATCTTCCACTGGTGAAGCTCTTTAACTGCCCTATGTAGTATCCTTAGGGGTCTACTGTATTGGGAATTTTTCAAAATTGCACCATTACTCTTCAAAGGGATGTTTTGCTGGGCTGAGGATCATGCGGTATGTTTCTCCGTTATTAATCTTTATTAAAGTTTATCCGTTATTAAAGTACAACAAGGAAACATTAATTCACCAAATCCTACTAAAAGGTTTCCGTTCTTATTCTTATTCAGGACAACTATAACAGCACCATTTGATGGTATATTTCTGTTTTTGAATGTAATTAAAGCCATATACAGTGAGAGCCAATTGTATTTGGAAGCCACCCTTACATTTCACATTAGCGATTCTAGAGTTTGATTAACTCCGATTCTTAAGCTATCTTAAACTAGAAGTAGTGGCCTGAAAGAGACTAATTCCCGTTGTATTTTCACAAACAATCCTCTCCGTTGTTATCCTCCTACTCCATCGATTCATGACAGGCATACACTTCTGGAGCTTGACGATGAAGTGATGCAGAATAATGGCATATATGCCTTTTTAAGCATAACCTGAAAGGAGAAGAGATCTGTTGATGACCTTCCTGCGCAAAAGCAATTATGACATTCTTTCATTTGTCTCCATTAATTTATGACAAACGGCCACAGACAGGATGATTATAAGCTGTTAGAAAAGTATTTTACTATTTTGGCAAGGAAATTCGAACAAATTAAATGAGGACAGAATGTCCATTTCCTGAAATTCACGTTTATATTTTTTAAAAAATAAACTGGATGTGACAGAAAATATATGCTTGACCCCCTCCTTCCCCATTGTCCAGACTCCATTACTTAAGATAGCCATGAATGTATGTAGAACGTATATTCTAGATTTCGTATCACAAAACTGGTTTATTTTCAATGAAGAGTATCTAAATGTTACTAATGTTTTAAGATATTCATCAAAAACATTCTTTCAGTTCATACATGAAAAATAGATAAGTGAGAAAATATTGACAACAATTGATATGGTCCAAGATCGTCCATAAATTCCAGAGTGATCTGGAAAATGGACCTTGAAGTCTTCCAGCTGAGTAAACCACACTGATAGGTTTCAAAGTTGACGGTAAGGATTATTATCCTTATTTTGTGGTTTGATTGAAGTGGTCCACGTGTTGACCTACATTGAAAAGCCGACTTCTCCACAAAATTAATCTACTAACTGTCTTCTATACAATTCTGATAATCAAAAGGTCTCTAGAAAATTGTCTAGCTGTAGCCTGGTTTCGGTGAACCTCAGTAATGCGATTGATGTGAATAAGACCCCACCGAAACATTAATAAATCAACGAAGCTTTCCTTCCATTTTTACTTCAATCCCTAACTTTAGCCCCTAACATCCACTGATATATTTATTAAGTTATGTTTCAAGTAACGTAATCAATACACATATGAAATTGTAACGTGTCTGCACATTGGTATTTTTTTCAATATTTCACGATTCGTTTTCACGTGGAATTGATATGATATCAACCATTCTTGGCTTTGGTCTCTAAATGTACATTTGATACCTTTTCACGCCAAGACGGCTCAACCAAATTTTATAAAACTCGGTACATGTATTACTATTAACCCAACTTGGGATTTATGCTATCCAAATATTTTAAGAGTCGAACAGGAGTGGGGGTTACAAAGGTAACCTTAAATGAAAAATCGCCATATTTCGTTACCTATTGGTTTACCGCAATCATGGTAAAAATAAATGCTGTTCATTTTGATATTTAAAGTGTCTTTTGTTATATACACTTTTGTAGCATAACGTAGTAAAAACGAGGTAAGCCTTAAAATCCAAAGTGGGTATCAAAAACGTATTGGGTACCGACCCCAATGTAGGAGGATTACTACCCCTTTCCCGCCAAAGCACATAAACAGATCATCCTATGAAAATTTAGGAATACTAAGTTTCTTCGTCTAACATAAAATAGAATATTTTTAAGAATAGTTATTAAATACATATAAAAGATACATTCGAAGTGTATGTGGCTGGCTTTGGGAATAGAAATTGTGTATTTTACATAGTTTATAATAAAAAAATGCCCTCCACTGGTATGATATTTATGGTCAGTAATGTATTGAACAACGAATTTGGATTGAATAGTAACATTTAACGTTTCGTCTGACTAACTCAGCAATAGTTCATCGATCGTCCCGAAAGCTGTAAAATTTAATAAAAGTAAATACTCAGACATCCTTGTAATGACTAAAATTCACACTCATTATAAAATCTAACTATTTCCTAAGCAAAGCTACCTCAGTAGTGATACTTAATAATGGTAAATGAATGCTCTCCATGATTATGATTAATCTAGTCCATGATATTTTCAAAAGTGCAGACGGGTTGCAGAGGGTATTATTTTATATTCTTCAGGACTAAAAAATTCTATAAGTTTGCTTTAGTTGCCAAATATTTAGGGATGTTCCCTAAGCACGGAGACTGGGGATTGTAAAAATATTGTGCATATTAAAGCCTTGCCCTTAGCTAGTAAATATATATATAATACGACAAGGATTCGTTTAGTCTTACCAGAGTATCCAACATATGGCACGATATGTGTTTGATATATTTACAACAAAGTGTAGAGGTAAATTCACGAATATTGTCGTGAATCATGTGCACTATGTTGTATGGTTGATCGATCATTAACTATGGCAATATTCAACTCGAGTTAGGAAGCCCAAATGTGCGGAAGGGGGCTTGAAAAGTACCCTTGCGTTGCGTACTCTTCAAAAATAACAATAGTTGACCTTTTAAATTCCTTAATTTCAGAATTCCTCCCCCAAGGCCATTGGGAATAATTTTTTTTTTAATGACATTGTTCATATAACATCATAAGTATGTTGTGCCAAAAATATTTTCGTTGTTGAGAAAACGATTTGGTTTAAGGCTTGTTAACACGGAGAAGTGTATGAACAAGCCTTAATTGTTCGTACACTTCGTGTTTTTATTGCATACAAATTTGGTTATAAGCTCATTTTATTAAACATCTAACCATTTTAGAAAGAGAAAATTATAATCATTGAAAGTTTGAATGGATTAGGAAATACTGAGGAGGTCAGACTTATGAATTATATTTACGTATTACAATTTTGAAATACTTGAACAAGCATTCCATCTTGACTGAATGCCAGTCAATGATCAATGATTAGACAATTTTTAAAACGATTTTTTCTTATAATATAATTCTTATATTCTAACAACTGATTTTATCAATATACTCATACTTAGCTAAATCCGTATGTCTTATTCCGTACATAAATACCAAGAGGTGTACACATCAGGGCATTACAAAGGGGGAAACATGGGACTGAGTACTGCAATAAATACTGCAGTTACATAAAGCTGTGTATATTTATTTACAATAACATTTTGCTTCTATGGCTAATCGGGATATTAAGCCGTAGGTGATATTTATTCACATGTTTGAAACTAAATGCTAAAGGTTCGTTAACGGGTGAAATCCGGACTATAAAATACACTAAATACCTGACGAGTAGATAGGTGTAGTTCCAATCTTCGTTAACATAGATAGATATTCTATATTTTCTAATGAATGGTCTCTAAAGGTTCACACTAAGAAGATAACTTAAAGCAGAGTTAACGGATGTAACTCGAACAAATGCTAAAAATGCTCACAAACACAAAAACATTTAAAATTAGACTGAATGTTTTGTTATCTAAGGGTACAAAACTGAAAGGAATAGGTTAGGTCATTCAATGGTGAAGTCGCCCTTATCACCACTAAGAAATGCAAACGTCTCTTAAGAAAGAATCATGAAGTTAATGTTTTTTGGAGTGTTAATGTATCCTCCGTCAGAATTGTTCATTGTACTCAATTTCCTTTCATATCCATATTTCAAGATCACTTTTAGGCGTTTTGTATTTGTCTCCACAAAGCATTCACTTCTTCATACTTGGATTATTCCTCACACTTAACCCTCCGTCGGGCGCACCTCTGGACAAAACAAAATCGGGCGCACCCGGCCTGAGAGGCCGCTCACATATTTTAAACCCCCACTAATTAATTTTAATTTAAAACGTTGGTAGGACACACTTCGCTAGGATCTTTGGAAACCAAATATAATATTTATAACGTAAAATATTGTTTTTATTAGAATAGAATGAAGCTTATACTAAAACAAGTAAAATTGATCAGGCGCATTCGGCCTGAGAGGCCAGAGTTAGACTAGCACTTATTTCTCAAGATATCGACGAACTTCCATATAGAATAGCATTAATCTTAGTAAAAGGGACGATTGCAATAGATATATCTTGAAAAAAAATCATCTTCGAAATTAAGGAGCAATTGGGCGCAGTCGACCTCACAAGCCACCTAGGGACCAGTCGGTCTGGATGAAGGATGGCAATAGACTAAAGTAGGGGATTCTAAGCATGAACACAAATCAGGAAATTACTGGGAATGGCCCCTCACAGGGGAAACAGAATGAGGCGTGGTATCAAAAAGTGTGTTTTCCTGGCCTCTCAGGCTAGCTGCGCCCGACGGAGGGTTAAGATAACGTATTCCATTCATGTTTCCATTCTTTTTAATCGTATGCTTTGCTGCAGTCGTTGGCGATTTTTAGATTTCCAAACAATTCCATTAGGAGGGTTGGCTTCTTCTGGCCCTCACTTTTAGACATTCAAAAGTTGTTATTTTATATTTTCTAGACCAATGTAGTATCGCATTTGCGTAATAATTGGTCTGAAATACTTTCAGGTTTTTGGAGAGACGATTGAAATCACCAGTTCTGTGGCGGGCTCATGAGAATAAATTGGCCTTTGCAGATAAGTGAGCACTTAATGCAAAGTACTTCGTTCCTATTACTAACAAAAATGAGGAATTCTCAGAACTGAAAACTACATTTCAATGACTTACTGAATGAATTTTTCATTCTTATTCATTTGAAGGACATAATCAGTCACGCCAATCTGCTAATGCCTCAAACTGCTTTGCTTGGCAATAGCAAATGAACGAGGCTACTGATTTGCGTGCCACTAATATATTTTGCTGTTCTTAATTTCTAAGCTTAATTCGGAACAACCAATTATATTAAAATCCCACGTGAAAGGTGGTCACTAATTTTCAAAGTTTTACATCTTAACCATGTTTAACAGTAACTTTTGTTTTGTGTATAGTAAGATATTTGATTATATATATATAATATATATGTATATATATATATATATATATATATATATATATAATAGACTGCATAATAAATATTTAAATTACAATGATGTGCATTGTACTTACATTATTTTCATCTCATTGATCTTGTAGAAAAGATGGAATACTACAAAAATGTGTAATAATGTACGTTAGAAACGCAAATTATCAACGCGATGGCGCGCGTTGTGACTAGACAGCTACAGTGAGGGATAGCAATAAAATATTTTTTGCCAGGAATGAGATCCTCTCTGCATAAAATAGTAACTTTCTGATGCCTTTGTTGTTAGTAGACTTCATCATGCATAAGACAAAAAGACTATGTACACTTCAGGATGAGTAACAACTGGACTTTAAGCACAACAGAAGCAACTGTATGAAAGGTGATAACCATGCACACTGTCTTGTTTGTTAAGGACAGATATTGTTTTGTTATTTTAAACATAGACTACTGTATCCATTAGCATTAGTAGTATTTTGTTATGCATAGGGATTTTTAACTACATAAATGGAATAAATTCACTAATTCCTTTACATCTGAGAGAATTTGAATTCAGTATACTTTAAAAGCACTGTCTGCGAATATTTATGATTTCAAGGTAGATATCAACAAACTTCGGGATGAATCGAAGGTAAAAATGTTCACAATTTTCATTGCAAATTGATATGTTGGTCTTTTCACTAGGTGAGGTAAACAAATTTAATTAATGCTACATGTATGTGCATACTTTTGAATGTTACCCTAAACTTTTGAACAGTTAAGTGTTACAAAAGGAGAATAATTCAAAATCAATTATTAAAGCGAAGTTGAAGAACCATTCAACCGCTCGAACATATAGCACAGTCGATATAATATATAATAAAACCATGACTGATGAGTTTAATCTCATGGGAATGGTACTAGTGTTTAACAGTTATCATTTATTTACTCTAGCCAAAAGTAGTTAAAAGTCTCTTACCTTCTCTATGCTTGCATTGTGTAACTCCCACCGAAAATACGCCTTCCCTATCCGCAGAGACCTTGAGGTCGACTCCGGGCAATACATTCCAGAATAGCGAGTGGCTCTTGAACATCTTCTCCGCCCGCCGGTACACCTCCAAAATGCTGGGCTCTCTGCCATCTCTGGGAACTGTTACTTCAGTCGATACCTGAGGAGAGCCAGGGTTTCTGTCTAATGAGAGACCAGGAAGGAGCACGAATGATTCGGATGTTGCTATCTTGTCGAATGCATGAGCAACGTCGGACTTGAGGCATGAGAAGATGCCGGAGCACGCTGCAGCCCCCGAGATGAGGGCAAGTAGGAGGTACATCCCGGACTGAAGCAAGAGTGGGACGCTTAGCGGTCATCTCTTGGGGAGGGGAACTCCCGCCCGATCTTGCACGAAACTTCACGACCTATTGCTAATAAGCTGTAATTAATTAAAACTTTAATGTTATACCTATATAACATTTAAGTACTAGCCATTCAACCGGACGCGGTCGAGTTGAAGTATGCATCTTTTCCCATGGAATCAAAATGATCTGATATTCTGAAATAATTATTTTATTTTCATCACACAACACAAGTATCCTTCGTGTTCAGTCAAACACCTGCTCTATGTAGTAGATGATTATGTAATAATCTTAGAGTTAAGCTCGTCATTAAATTTACCAAACACCTTTTTGTTTGTTACTGAAAAATTTGTGATGATATTAAGGATAATCAGAAAAATTGAAAAGGCCCGGCATATGTAGCAGGTCCTAAAATATGCCATGTAACGATGAATTTATTTATTTATTTATAAAACAAAAAAAATAATAAGTAAATGAAATGATTCGACTTTTTATGTTATTTTTTTTTATATAATTAGATGACATCTCATGCCCATTTCTTAAACAACATCAGAGCCCCGTATACCCACCTACAAACAACGTCATTAGAGGATTTGGACTGAAATAAATCATATGAGGCGGTCAGAATAATAGTGGCCTAACCAGAAAAAGTAAGATTTGTGTAAAACCAAGTTTGTTTGGCCACTATATATTTTTCAAAGACCGCCAAAACTGTTAGTTAAAAAACAAACTGCTGATGCTATCTAGTGAAAAAACATAGAAGGTGGCTTAGGCCACTAATATTTCATAGAACACATTATTCAGCAACAAATACTATGGTAACTCAAATAAGCAAAATTTGAGGGTTCGGCCACTATAATACTGAGCGCCTCATATATGATTCGTATATTTTCCTTAGTATCAACAAAATATGGGGAGAAGATGAGTTCTGGAGGGAGGAATATCATTTTTTTTTTAAGTCAAATATACACTGACTATAATCTACCAACAATGTATAATGAGGATACCCTAATGTTACAATATCCTGGGTCTCATGTATCTACTCTTGGAGGAAAGTATTTCACTTGTAAATTTGTTGATGGGCCTCCTAGCCTTCCTAGCTATTGGAGAGCAAGAGAAGATTTTTATTTAAGTTCTCTAACTATTAGAGAACAAGAGAGAGAAGGCACTCTTGGAATGTTTATTTGTTAATTATTTAAAAAACAAAACAATAACAATAAAACTATTTCAAAATGTTCACCTTCATTCAATTTCTCATTGTTCAATGAACTCTGTGAGTTCATCACCCAGTTATGTATAAATATATTTACAATGTTATCACTTTCTCTTTATAGGTGGTTTAAAGTCACGTAAAAGAGATTCGCTGATTCAATTCATTTAGTTCAACAACTGTAAGTAGACGTTCTGATTACATGTCATCTTTAAAATCTATTTTTTGTAATATTACCTTTAATAGCATAAAAGGGTTGAAAAATCATGGGAGGGTTTGTCAGCAGTGTCCTGATAGTTCTAGCTCAGAAAATGTCAAGAGGCGTAAAATAGGGATCCCTCAAAGCAGGATCTATTACCTATTACGCCACTTATTACCTTACTTCCTTATGTCACAATTTCTGGAACCTATTAAAAAATACTTATTAACCTCTTTACCTATACGTTTATATACAACATTATCATAGTCACTTTGTTGAAAGAACAGTAGATCATTCACAAAAACCCTCTTTTTACCGATACGTTTTTTTTTCTCTTTTTTTCTTTTCAGAAAATAAGCGTCCTAAAAAAAAGAGAAACCAATGGAGAAAATGTGGGATGACACAAGTGAAGAAGAGGATGAAAATATGGCTACCCCCTGAATTTACTGCAATGAGCTTTTCTCCGACTCCAAGGGTGGTGGAGGATGGATCCAGTGCACCCATTGTCATGGTTGGGCCCATCAAAGATGCTCTGGGACCCAACAGGAACATGACGATTTTATTTGCGATTTGCAATTTCACTAAAAAAATGTAATGGTAAAATAATAATGGCGAAGACTGTTAAGATTGCTTAACTCTTATAGAATTGTGTGTTCCTTTACTTGTTTCAATGCTTAAATCAATCAATCAATAATATTCTGTATTTTGTTATATAACTATTACAGGGGTCTGCTGGCCTTAGGAAGAAGGATAAATAAATAAATAACATAGAACAAAAGAGAATACAAACAAAATAATGTTCAATTAAATGAAATGCAAAACTTCAACATTTAGAATTTTAGAAAAAGAAGATACCACAACAAAAAATAAAACAAAATGATAGAGTATAATCCAAAAAATACTAAATTCTTCTATGAAAACTAAGTAAAATTAAAATTAATTAATCCACTCAAAGCATCTATTCAAAAAGAACAAATGATCTCATCCTGGAGGATTATATCCCCACGTGATATAATAATACAAATTTGACAAGGCACAATTATTGATTGGCATAATTAATGATTTCGGCTCTCTTCTTCTCTAAAGGCACATCTAACTGGAGATACTCTTCGCCCAGACCCAGGGAACTCAAATTTCGGAATAGAAGGCTGTAGCGAGAATTCAGAACTCTTTCAACATCAATTGATAATAGGTGGTTCTTCAATTTCTCGATTATATCTTCCTTATTCTAGAGTAGCCAAGACATCTTTTCCTGTTGGAATACATCATTCAATTCCAGTCTCCTCAAAATGTCTTGCAGTGGACAGAACCAGACATCTTACAAGGTCTCCGGATGGAAGTTAGTTTTCTTTACTATCATCTCGTAACCCTTCCTTACTAGTGAGCTATCATCCATAGTTTTAACGGTAAGCCACCAGTTTAGAATCCTCTTCAAGACAGATACCCTTATGTCTTGTCCGACGATTTCCAATCTCAGAAAATGATTTGGAGTATTAACAGGTAAACGATAGAGTCCTTTTATAAACATCAGATGTCTGTTCTAAATAATCGATCCTTATTGCCACCTTTTTAAAATTGTTTTTGTTATAATGACGTCATGTGCTAAAATCATGTACAGGAAGTCACGTTGATGAGTGTTACGAGAGTGGGAAATCATAATTGTGATTCCTTTGCGGGCTGCGGAAGAAAAGAGGATGTGAGAAAATAGAAGTGAAGGGGAAGCTGTTCCACTTGGTAGTAGCACTTACAGTACAATAATCATTATTCATTAGCTTTGGGACAATTTTCTTTAATTATATTTATTTATTTCTTGTAGGAGGTTCCTAGCAAGGCGATGATGCTCATCTCCAAACCACATACACAAAACAAGAATAAATTAAGCTAGATTAAGAAAAGAAAGAAACCTATGAACATGAAAAATCTAATTTAGAACATAAATAACAATATAAGAAATCCGAATAATCAACAAAAATAAAATATTAAAATATAATTATGAAAGGAATAAAGGCGTAATTCTAATAATTAAAATCTTATGTCTAAAACAGTAATTACAAATTTAATTAAAATATATATAGTTTGATTTAAATTAAAAACACTATTAATTTATTGTCATCTACTTAATAAGTACAATATGAAGATACGAAAGTCATAAATATTCCCTCAAAATACATCAGAGAGAATAATGACTATACATTATTCTCAAATAGCCCTTGGCATTTGCCAACGATTTTTGATTACTGTGCAAAACTGTGGATTAATTGATTACTTGAATGCATGATTTAGAGCTCAATATAAACAAAGAAAAGACGAATTAAACTGCAATACACTCCAGAGGTCTTGGGTTCTGATATTTTGAAGACTGCATGATTATTTCGATTACATCATTTACAAATCTCAGGGAACCGTCGAATCAACAATGTCTTCCAGAAAGCAAATTTACATATATTATTTATGTATTGCATAACGTATAACGTATAAAATGGGTGCTTTTTATTGGGCGTGTTTTAGCTTCGAAATTAGAGCTACATTTTTAGAATTTATTGGCTATGTCCTCCTAGATTGGTCATTTTTACCGCTGTGCGACGTGAGGACAGTACTTCAATTGTAGACTAGCGGACAGGTGGTGAGAAGCCAAGTTAAGACGTGTTTACTGTCTTCAAATCCGACCATTTTGGGAAGTCGTACCACCAACCAAAGATAGAACATAGTTGCAGGACCATGGTTGTTAGGGCAGCTACATTGGCCCAACTGACAATAGCTTACACCACTATATAATTCAGCACATCATGAGCTACAAACACAGAATAAAACGTGTACTTAAGTCAAGCAAATGTAGGATATTGACACGTTCTGAAGACAATAAACGACAACAAAAAATAAAAAAGTTTAAATATTGAGTTAACGATAAGACGAAAATTCATCCTTTCAAAGCTTCAGACTGCTTGCTTTAAACAAGGAACTAGCTATAGGCTTGGTGGTATGCTCCAAAAATAGACGAGGGCGAAGATGAGGGAGGCTAGACTTGCAGGAATTCTGATAATCCACGTTGGCTTTTATCTATTTATTTATATATTTTTAAAAAAATGCAGCAAGTGTGTGATAAATTGATTTTAATTACTTTTAAAAAAAAACAAAACAAATAAATTAATAAAAAAAAAACAAAACAGAAAAGTACATACATTAAAAGTAAAAGTCCTTTAATTGTATAATATTGGCTAATTATAATGTCAGTTGGATATATGTACTTGTAAGGGAGAAAATATATGTTTATGCAATAATAATGAAAAAAGTGTATATACTATTATTATATAGTATCGTTTTCGTAATCTCCTATGTAGGATCTATGGACATTAGAGGTAATTTTTCGAAAATCACGGAAGGGAGGGAGGGAGGGACGGACGGACGGACAGACAGACAGAGAGGTAGACAGACAGAACGATAGATAGTAGAAAAACATACACACACATTAGGTATCGGTGGACATTTGGAGAAAAGTTTATTAAATTGGGCCATGACTATAACTGCAAAGCTGATGGGTGTTACAATTTCTAATTTCGTGCTCTTCCTTGTGCAGGACGAAGCTGCTGGACTGCCTGTCAATTGAAGTTGGTCTTTGCATTCTTGAGAAGGGCTATCACCTTTGTCTCCGATCTGGGACACCGTCTGTCCTCCTTCGCTGTCGCTAACTACTGGAGAAAGTTACTGGCACGCCCCAAACGATTAATCTAACTACCATTATTACGTTTTTTGCTAGTCATAATCGGCTAATGTGATACTCCTATTTCCATATATTTTACTGAAGGGGATATACGTGCATTTGCTTGAAAGTGTAGTCACTAAAATTTTTAAAGATCTTCATGCTTGTGATTAGAGCTCGCCTAACCGGATGACGTCATCTATCATTCTTTTCTCTGATTTACTTAGTAATAATTAAATGTAGAAACAAGCTCCCTCCTTTGTCTAAATCCATATGTGGACAAACACCGGCCTGCGAGACATTTTGAAAAACCCAAAGAAACGCAAATATTACAATACTGACTCTAAATGAGGAAGATGAGGAGAGATGTGTAGGTTCGGCAGTACTTATAAATGCGAACAGTTCTTTTCATTGATGAAAGATAATAAATCAAAACTTCGCACAAGGCTGACTGACGATAATTTGGAAAATTCTTTTCGTCTTTGTATCAGTGGAATTAATCCAAACATCGATGGACTAGTTTCCCAAAGTCAAGCTCATTGATTTCGGTGTCGCTACTTAACTTTCGTTGTTTGTAATAATTCCAGCTTTTAATGTTGTACCTATTTTTTCATTTCATTTTAATAAATTGTATTATAATTACATTGTCGTTATAATTTCATGTCTGATATCTAACTTTAAAAATTATGAACTCTACTTTAAATTGCATTACTTTTAAAAGCGGCCCGCGAACGTATTTGCACACTAAAGTTTGGCCCGCAACATGTCAAAGGTTGCCTATGCCTGGTCTAAACCCTAACAAGTCAATGGGGCAAGACTGGATATTATTAAAGTTTTAGCATCCATACTGATACTGGCTAATGGCTATCATTAATCTGCTTATGCACTCTACTGGGTGGATGATATGTAACCACTATTATAGCATCTTATAGAGTTCGTCTTGTAACGGCCAAGCTGGAAGGCGGCCGCTACAAGACGCCCATTCTCCACTAAGATTCCCCACTGCACGAAATACTATAATTTAATGGTATTTTAATCATTAATAGGTATTTTCTTTAAAAGTGACGGAATTCACTAAATAAAATCCTTAGTCCCACCCTGGCTAGAAAAGGGTGGTCATGTAGATAACCTGTCCCAGTTAGCCTTAGTTGCCAAAAGTGGACCTTAATCAATAATTTAATTTTTCTTTAAATTATTTTATTTCCGTGGGATGGCTTATCTAATTTACACATGTTAAGAATTCATTCTTAAATAAAATTATTTATTAACGTCCACTTTTTGCAACTAAGGCTAACTGGGACGGGTTATATACAGGTTACCACTCTTTCCTAGCCAGGGTGGGACTAAGGATTTTATTTAATGAATTCCGTCACTAAATAAATTCTTCTTATCCAGGCAAGAATCGAATTCGCCACTCTAGGTGAAGAATTCATTCTTGGTTAAAAAAATATTATACATTGTGGTTAAAAAGCACAGCATTTAAAAAAAGTGTTGACTAAATTAATTTCGAGATATTCAAAGAAATTGGAGACAGTAATTCCTGTCCTCTAAAGTGGTGCCCCCCGACTGATATGAACACGCAACCTTCTGATATGCCCTCTTACCAAACTTGCCTTTATCTATATATCTATCTATATATATATATATATATATATATATATATATATATATATATATATCTATATATATATAAAATTGTAACCTCTGTCTGTACATTGATTTTTTTCTCGAAATTTCACGATAACTTTTCGTTTCACATGTCATAGACACCATAACTGCATTTTGTTTCTTTGGTGTCTGTTTGTTTGTTTGTTTGTTTATTTGTTTGTTTGTTTATTTGTTTGTTTGTTTGTTTGTTACCTTTTCACGCATAAACGGCTGAGCCGAATTTTATGAAACTTGGTATGTATATTACTACTAACCCAACTTAGACTTTAGGCTATGTTAATATTCTCTGAGACAAACAGGAGTGGGGGTTATAAGGGAGAGCTGAAATTAAAAATAGCGATATTTCGTTTTCTATTGGTTTTTCGGCAAATATGCACATAACAAAAGTTGTTTATTTTGTTATTTAGAGTAACTTTTGTTATATACACTTTTGTCGTATACCTAAGTTTAAATGTGTTATACGCTAAAAATTATAGCGGAAGTGAACAATATTATTTGCCAAAAAAGACTCAACCGAACTAAATAAAACTCGGTATGTGTATTAACAATGAGGCCTTCAGTATAATAAGCCATACCAACATTTCTATGGACGGGCAGGAGTGGGGGTTATAAGGGAAGCCTGAAATTAAAAATAGCGATATTTCGTTTCCTATTGGTTTTTCCGCAAATATAAACATAACAAAAGTTGTTTATTTTGTTATTTGGAGTGACTTTTGTTATATACACTTTTGTCATATACCTAAGTATAAATGAGTTATACGTTAAAACTTTAGCGGGCACTAACGGCTGAAACGAACTTAACAAAACTCGGTATGTCAATTAGCATTAATTCTTCCATGATTATAAGTTATATTAAAATTTTTAGGTTCGAACGGGAGTGGGGTTTTAAGGGAGGCCTGAAGTAAAAATTCACCATATTTACATGTATAAGAGCCGGAAAATATAAAAACATTGAAGACAGTGAAGCCTTATCGAACAAATAATTCTGTTATTAGCAAATCCACGACAACGACGGGTATCAATCCTAAACACTGGGACGGGCAAATGTCAAAATATTGTGCAATGTAAAGCCTGCTAAAAAATACCATCACCATTCAGCCGCAAATGAATTCCCGGGCGAAGCCGGGTATCTGAGCTAGTATATATATAAAATTGTAACCTCTGTCTGTACATTGATTTTTTTCGCGAAATTTCACGATATCTTTTCGTTTCACATGTCATAGACACCATAACTGCATTTTGTTTCTTTGGTGTCTGTTTGTTTGTTTGTTTGTTTGTTTATTTGTTTGTTTGTTTGTTACCTTTTCACGCATAAACGGCTAAACCGAATTTTATGAAACTTGGTATGTATATTACTACTAGCCCAACTTAGACTTTAGGCTATATTAATATTCTCTAAGACAAATAGGAGTGGGGGTTATAAGGGAGGCCTGAAATTAAAAATAGCGATATTTCGTTTCATATTGCTTTTTCAGCAAATATGAACATAACAAAAGTTGTTAATTTTGTAATTTAGAGTAACTTTTGTTATATGCACATTTGCCGTATACGGAAGTATAAATGAGTTATACGCTAAAAACTATAGCGGGAGTCAACAATTTATTGGGCACAAAAGACTCAACCGAACTAAGTAAATCTCGGTATGTGAATTAGTACTAACGCCTTCCTTATAATAAGCCATACTAACATTTCTAGGGACGGGCAGGAGTGGGGGTTGTAGGGGAGGCCTGAAATTAAAAATAGCGATATTTCGTTTCCTATTGCTTATTCAGCAAATTTGCCCATAACAAAAGTTGTTTATTTCGTTATTTACAGTAACTTTTGTTATATACACTTTTGTCATATACGGAAGTATAAATGAGTTATACGCTAAAAACTATAGCGGGAGTCCACAATTTTATTTGGCACAAAAGACTCAACCAAACTAAACCAAACTCGGTATGTGAATTAGCACTAACGCCTTCCTTATAATAAGCCATACTAACATTTCTAGGAACGGGCAGTAGTGGGGGTTATAAGGAAGGCCTGAAATTAATAATAGTGGTATTTCGTTTCCTATTGCATTTTCGGCAAATATGCACATAACAAAAGTTGTTTATTTTGTTATTTAGAGAAACTTTTTTATATACACTATTGTCGTATACCGAAGTATAAAGGCGTTATACGCTAAAAATTATAGCGGGAGTCAACAATTTGGAGGACAGTGAAGACTTACATAAAAAATTAATTTTATTATTAACAAATGCCAACAACGGGTATTAACCCTAAACACTAGGACGGGTAAATGTCAAAATATTGTGCAAAGTAAAGCCTTGCCAAAAAAATACCATCACCATTCAGCCTCAAATCAATTCCCGGGCGAAGCCGGGTATCTGAGCTAGTATATATATAAAATTGTAACCTCTGTCTGTACATTGATTTTTTTCGCGAAATTTCACGATAACTTTTCGTTTCACATGTCATAGACACCATAACTGCATTTTGTTTCTTTCGTGTCTGTTTGTTTGTTTGTTTATTTGTTTGTTTATTTGTTTGTTTGTTACCTTTTCACGCATAAACGGCTGAACCGAATTTTATGAAACTTGGTATGTATATTACTACTAGCCCAACTTAGACTTTAGGCTATATTAATATTCTCTAAGACGAACAGGAGTGGGGGTTATAAGGGAGGCCTAAAATTAAAAATAGCGATATTTCGTTTCCTATTGCTTTTTCAGCAAATATGCACATAACAAAAGTTGATTATTTTGTAATTTAGAGTAACTTTGGTTATATGCACTTTTGCCGTATACGGAAGTATAAATGAGTTATACGCTATAAACTATAGCGGGAGTCCACAATTTTATTTGGCACTAAAGACTCAACCGAATTAAACCAAACTCGGTATGTGAATTAGTACTAACACCTTCATTATAATAAGCCATACTAACATTTCTAGGGACGGGCAGGAGTGGGGGTTGTAAGGGAGGCCTGAAATTAATAATAGTGATATTTCGTTTCCTATTGCATTTTCGGCAAATATGCACATAACAAAAGTTATTTATTTTGTTATTTAGGGAAACTTTTTTTTTATATACACTATCATCGTATACCGAAGTATAAAGGCGTTATACGCAAAAAATTATAGCGAGAGACAACAATTTTATTTGGCACAAAAGACTCAACCGAACTAAATGAAACACTCAGTATGTTTATTAGCACTAACGCCTTCCTTATAATAAGCCATACTAACATTTCTAGGGACGGGCAGGAGTGGGGGTTATAAAGAAGGCCTGAAATTAATAATAATGATTTCCTATTGGGGTTTTGGCAAATATGCAAGTAAAAAAAGTTGTTTATTTTGTTATTTAGAGAAATTTGCTCAACACTTCTTTTCAATATGAACTACCAGGTACCTCACCTGGAAAAATTAATTCAAATATATGTCAATATTTTCTCCTTAATAATTTAAATCTATGCATAATGCACAGGAGACGGGAAATATGACAATATGGAGGACAGTGAAGTCTTACATAATAAAGTAATTTTATTATTAACAAATGCCAACGACGGGTATTAGCCCTAAACACTGGGACGGGTAAATGTCAAAATATTGTGCAACGTAAAGCCTTGCCATAAATATACCATCACCATCCAGCCTCAAATAAATTCCCGGGCGAAGCCGGGTATCTGAGCTAGTATATATATAAAATTGTAACCTCTGTCTGTACATTGATTTTTTTCGCGAAATTTCGCGATAACTTTTCGTTTCACATGTCATAGACACCATAACTGCATTTTGTTTCTTTGGTGTCTGTTTGTTTGTTTGTTTGTTTGTTACCTTTTCACGCATAAACGGCTGAACCGAATTTTATGAAACTTGGTATGTATATTACTACTAGCCTAACTTAGACTTTAGGCTATATTAATATTCTCTAAGACAAACAGGAGTGGTGGTTATAAGGGAGGCCTGAAATTAAAAATAGCGGTATTTCGTTTCCTATTGCTTTTTCAGCAAATATGCCCATAACAAAAGTTGTTTATTTTGTAATTTAGAGTAACTTTTGTCATATGCACTTTTGCCGTATACGGAAGTATAAATGAGTTATATGCTAAAAACTATAGCGGGAGTCAACAATTTATTAGGCACGAAAGACTCAACCGAACTACAACAAACTCGGTATGTGAATTAGTACTTACGCCTACCTTATAATAAGCTATACTAACATTTCTAGGGAAGGGCAGGAGTGGGGGTTATATAGGAGGCCTGAAATTAAAAATAGCGATATTTCGTTTCCTATTGCTTATTCAGCAAATATGCCCATTACAAAAGTTGTTTATTATGTTATTAACAGTAACGTTTGTTATATACACTTTTGCCGTATACGGAAGTATAAATGAGTTATACGCTAAAAACTATAGCGGGAGTCCACAATTTTATTTTGGACAAAAGACCCAACCGAGTTAAATAAAACTTGGTATCTGTATTAGCACTAACGCTTTCATTAAAACAAGCCATACCAACATCTCTAGGGACGGGCAGGAGTGGGGGTTATTAGGGAAGCCAGGAATTAAAAATAACGATATTTCGTTTCCTATTGGTTTTTCGGCAAATATGAACATAACAAAAGTTGTTTATTTTGTTATTAAGAGTAACTATTTTTATATACACTTTTTTCATATACTGAATTATAAACAAGATATACGCTAAAACCTATAGCGGAAGTGAACAATTTTATTTGGGACAATAAACCCAACCGAAATAAATAAAACTCGGTATGTGTATTAGCACTAACGCTTTCATTATAATAAGCCATACCAACATTTCTAGGGACGGGCAGGAGTGTGGGGGTTGTAAGGGAGGCCTGAATTTAAAATAGCGGTATTTCGTTTTCTATTCGTTTTTCGGCAAATATGAACATAACAAAAGTTGTTTATTTTGTTATTTAGAGTAACTTTTGTGATATTCATTTTTGTCTTTTAACAATGTATAAACGAGATATACACTATAAACTAAAGCGGGAGTCAACTATTTTATTGGGCGCTAACGATTGAACCGAACTTAACAAAACTCGATATGTCAATTAGCATTATTTCTTCAATGATTATAAGCTATATTAAAACGTTTAGGTTAGGACGGGAGTGGGGGTTAAAAGGGAGGCCAGAAATAAAAATTCGCGATATCTCATAGTCTATTTGTTTTTCGACAAACATGCATATAACAAAAGTTGTTTACTTTGTTATTTAGATTAACTTTTTTTTTTTTATACATATCTCCAAGAACAATGTGTGGAGCAAGTAATTTGCGTAGAAATATTGATATGCTCAACAATTCATTCCTATTTGAACTATCAGGTACCTCAGCTGGAAAAATTAATTCAAATCAATGTTAATATTTTGTCCTTAATAACTGAAATCTATGAATAGTGCACAGGAGACGGGAAATATGACAAATTGGAGAACAGTGAAGACTTACATAAAAAATAAGTTTTATTATTAACAAATGCCAACAACGGGTATCAACCCTAAACACTGGGATGGGTAAATGTCAAAATATTGTGCAAGGTAAAGCCTTGCCAAAAAAATACCATCACCATTCAGCCTCAAATCAATTCCCGGGCGAAGCCGGGTATCTGAGCTAGTATTTTATAAACTACAAATTATAAATTTATGAAATAAAAAATGACTCCCTAAAAGTAAAAAATATAGAACAATAATTCTAGGACCATAATTACAAGCATCCATTAATCCCTCATCTCATCTATCTTCTCTTTTTCTAGGTAAAATTACAATGAGTAGAATTGGTGATTTACTGAAGGCTGAAAAAAGAATGTATGAATAACTCGCTTAATATTTGAGTAATGAACAAATGTATAGAACAAAAATTGTAGACTAACAATATTTCAACAAGATTATTTTGAAACTTTAAATTTCCCCTTCAACAAACATAACCTCCGCCCCCCCCCCCCATTTTCACATCACACAGTAGAGGTTCAATGTAAACAATATTTGGTATTTAAGCTTTCAATAAAGAAGTTCATATTAGAACAGACTATTGTCAATATGACCTGAGTAGGAGTGGACCAAAGGGTTTGAAATTTGGGGTTTACTCAAGAATAAAAAAGTCCGTCATGCAGGGGTGCGCAAAATAAGTGGATTTCCCTTGTGAAGATTAATAATTGATCAACCTACATACTGGGAACACAACACCACCGTGAATATTAAGTGAATAAATACAAACAGTTTCAATTTTGTAAATTTATTATCCTTTGATTCCAGCTCTTCTACCCGACCAGTGTTTTAAAATAAAAGTAATTAGGATAAGAAATAGGGGCTAACATTTGTGGATGGTCTCTACACCTATTTTTTTAGCAGATTTCCCTTGAGGGAAATCAGCTATTGAGGTCATACTCATGACGCGAGTTTCGAAAAATTTCTTCAAATGTCCATCGATCCTACCCAAGAGATGACGAAAATGAGGTGCGTTCAAAATTATATATATATATATATATATATATATATATATATATATATATATATATATATTTGTCTGTTAACGCTCTAGCGGTCGCAATTCTTGTTTGATCTTTACCAAACTCGGAATTTAATCGTTTTATGTAAAAAGGAAGATCAAGTTCGTTAATGGCTGAAATCGGACCAGTGGGAGGGGGGGGTTTAGAGGGGGGATTTTTGAAAATTCAAAATATCTCCGTTATTATGCGTCGGATCGAAAAATTGTATAGAATAAATCTTATTGCAAATTAAATTTACTATAAATATTGTTTTATACATTTATTCTGTATCTTGAATATTAACCGAGATATTTGTATTTTTATTAAGTGTGCTTGTCGGAATTTTTCGGATTAGTTCGGCTGTTTCCCTAGGTCGGCTCTCCTGTAACCTAACCTTTCTTGTCTTCAAACCTATTACTTTGTGAGATATATGCAAATAAGTTTTGTTGATCCCCCCCTTCTTTATTTCTTGGACTACAATAGTTATTTTTCTTTCCAGTGTGAGGCAGGCAGATCTGTTTGTTTACATTTCAAACGCTTCCTGTCGGCAAGTTATTGAAATTGACTGAAACATTTCTTATTTCCGTTTGTATTTATTCACTTAATATTCACAGTGGTGTTTTGTTAGCAGAATGTAGATTTATCAATTACTAAAGTTCACGAGGGAAATCTGCTTAGTTTACGCATCCCCTGTGTGACGAACTTTTTTGTTATGTAGACTTTGAGAGGTGCACCTCACCGAGGGTTAAAGATAATGTAAAAATAGTAAACAGGTATTAGTTTGACGCACAGCTTCACATGTGTGTCACAATTGAGTATTGATAAAGAAGAATTATTAAAGTATTTTCACCATCTATACTAATTCCATAAGCACCCGGGTTTATAGATTTATATAAATGTATCTTCTATAAAAATATTTAAAAGAGTCGGAGGGAGATAGATTATCAACCTGGAGAATACAACCATTAATTGTTATTTAGAGTATTTTAATCCTATTTGGACATTCATTTTCGTTTTCTAGAAAATATGTCTCCTGAATATCTAATTATTTATTTACTAATGCATAATTCATACAAATTCATAAAAATTATTTTTTTATTACTATCTCAAATGCTATAAAAGGGGCTCAGGTAAGTCATGTGAGTTTTTAATTAATCATTAGCCTTAATCTCACATGGTAAACCTAGAGTGGGGAGTTCGATTCTCGCCTGGGCAATAAGAATTTATTTGGCGACAAGCTTTAAATAAAAAAAAATTAATAAAATCCTTGGTCCCACCCTGGCTAAAAAAGGGTGGTAACCTGTAGATAACCCGTCCTAATTAGACATAGTAGCGACAAGTGTACATTAATAATAAAAAAAAATGTTTTAGAGTAGTCAATAAAACAAGTGAACACCTTTCTACCATTTAATCTAAGTTGTAACTATAAAAGTGTTTGAAGTGAAAATATGCTGTCCATGTAGCAACTGCCCCTATGAAAGCCGTTTTCATTCTCTGAGAGGGAATTAAATTGTCCTGATGATTCTACTATCCGGTTACTTAAAAGTAGAGTAAACATTTTAGTTATACTATTCAAAAAAGTGATTCCCCATATTACAATTATTACAATCTGTGGAGTCACTTTTTATCAGATTTCCATTAAGGAAATAGGAGCAGGAATATGGGGTTTAGAGGAGGGGGATTTAAAACATTTCTGTTATTGTGAGTATGATCAAAAAATGTTATAGGACCAATCTTGTTAAAGTATTGATACTCTACAATTGTTGCTCAATGCATTTGTTCATAACTCAAATGTTAAGTGAGTAATTTGTACTTTCTGATTGACAGTCAGAATATCGTGATGATATGAGATAACTAGTGTGTTATGTAAGCACATGGGAAATCTGCTTAGTTTAAGCAGCCCCTGTGTATTTTATGTAGCTGAAGCAATCATATTGCCTCAGTTTAAGCACTTCCGAGTACTTTGTCTGTAATAGACCAAAGCTGTTGCCTTTTTGCCATGGCAGACATCAACAAAAATTGTTGGTGAACTTTAGATATTCTATCTAATTCTCTGATAATTTCAAAATTCTTGAAATAGATTTAGCTGTACTGTCTGCGATTTTCTTTTTCTGAAATTCTCAGTGTCATTTAACTCATGTAGAATATTCGGTAGAGATTGAAAGTTTTAGTTTAGTGCCAAAATTCCTTAAGTTTCTAATAAATGTTTAATTTATTCTCCAGTCCAATAATGTTATTATATGTTTGTCTTGCTGACTATTAAATTCAAATGCAAAACACTTATTTATGCTTGCATTTTTTTGAGGCTAATTAGTATGGTATATTGTCTGCCTGGTTACATGTACATTTGTCTCCAAAACTGTATTTTAGTTTGCTAGTTAATTCTTCGACAACAAATATGACACTATGACATACGTTTTCACCTTCTTTCTACCATTTGTGATTTTTAAAATGAAAAATGGAGGTATCCTCGATTTTGTATTCTAATTTTTTTAAGCCCTTTATTATTTTAATGACCATCATCCTCTGTACTCATCTTTACTAAGTTATGTTGTCTGTTGAATCAAGCGTGCTAAATGTTAAATGCTATATGTTAGGGAAGGAAATGCTCAGGCAAATATGAAGGATGTTCAATGAACCTGAACTTAATCCCTATACACTACTCGCAACTTGATAGAGAATTTATGTGTTTAAGTAATTTGTTCTGAAGTTTGTCATTATGTGTGTTCCAGATGAGTTTATCATCCAAATATACATCTAAAAATTTTAGTGATTTCATTGTACTTATATGTTGTCTTATGATTTGTTTTAATTACAAGTAAATTTTTTGTGTATTAAAACTTAATTTGTCTCTTGGAGCCAATTTTTGTATAATATTTGTGACAATGTTCATAGTTACTTGTAATCATTCAAAAAATTTGGATCAAATTAAAATTGTCATCAGCAAATATGGTAATTACAATGCTATCTGTTAAATCTCTATGAAGTAAGATATTTAAAACAGTGGTGAAATTCCAGAATTCTACATAGTGTTGCAATTTAAATAATTTAATGTTTTGTGTGATAATGTACAATATTCTGATTTCTAGGCAGTTATGAATAGATATATAAATGTTCCTAGGGCAATTAAAGGTCTCTAGAGAATTTAAAATGGATGAAGCGTTATCAAAGGCACCTTTAATATCTAATAATATTAAAATCATGTGACTTGTGGCATTTTTGGGCATGTAATGGAGTCAAGTACATTTTGCAGTGCATCAGTCATTGAAATTGTAGGTGTAAACCCATATTAATGTTCATAGATTGATGAATTTTTGTATGTCCTCTTACAGTTTTGAGGTTATCGTGTTGATTATCGATAGGGAGAAGTAAAATTAAATTGTTTTGAATTCAAAAATAATTTATAACTTTCTTATTTACAAACTAATTTTGATGAATTTTTTTGTGTGTATTCATAAATATATTTAAAAACAATAAAAAAATAAACTAAGGCACCAATAAGTATTTGTGACCAGAAAAAAATTACAAAGTGTCAGTTTGAGTTTTTCTGAAAGCAATTACATAGTTTCACGTTAAATTGAATATCTCCAAAAGGGAAAAGGATAATGGAAATATTTTTTTGTTTTAGTTCAAAGTCATATAATCTACCACCTAAAACAATAATATGGTTATTTGACTCCTTCATTGTTTATTCCAAGTTTAAAAATAAATATTTATAAAAATTTAGAAATTGATATGAATTAGAAGAAAATGATAAATAAAGTTAACTAAAAACATAGTTACATTACACTGGTTTATTCTAAATGAAATAGTGTTTACATTATAGGATTCATCAGGCTTAAATGTACTTTGATATGTACAATTCTTACCCTTAAAATGGTTGTTTTGGTCAATGTTCTTTACAATTTTAAAGTATTGTTTAATTTTGTTTTAACACTCGTAATACATTGTTGAGAAAACTGGATTGTTCTTCCTGTCATTGTTTTTGGAGATTTCACAGTCATAATAATATGAAGAATGTGTATACCAGATATGTCCTCCTTTTTAGCCCAAGAAAACATTGGACACTGAAGGTACATGGGGATGAAGGAACTGTTCTGTGACATCCTGTTCTCCAGTGATCACCTCAGTCATCATACCAAAGTACCACAATCAGATATACTCACGAACATTGAAATATCCTGGGCTTAAATCTTCCAATATTACATGACAGTTTGGTTGATTGTTAAGTAAATTAAACATGAGGGCTGCTCTTTCATCAATGGCAATTCTTCGAGCTTCAATGGTTCCTGAATCATCTATTGGCTGAATGTTGTGACATGATCTTGTCCCTGGAAGAGTTTGAACATCTTTGAAGTGACCTTCCAAAGCAGGATGAGTTAATTCAACTGTTTCTTCAGATATGGACAAAAAAAAGGGGCTTTTTCTATTCTGGTTTTGGAAAAGTTAAACAGTTCAGTCACTGATATTATTTTGTTTTCTAAGGGTCTTTTCAAACATTCCTTCCTAGTTAATCGATTCACTGTACCCCCAATTCCATCACATTCTGTGTTACTATGACTAGTAGCAAAAATTGACCACTGGGCCCGAATTTCAAAATCTTTCTCATGTAGGCATAGATTAATGAAATTGTACTAATTTTCTTACTGAGCAGCATACACATCACTGACGTAATGAACTTTTTTAAAGTGTGGGCGGGTTTCTTTCAAAAACTCAATCACAGATTTTTGGATTTCATACACCATATATACCTACATCGTGTTTGAGGTCATCAGATATACTGCAAAGGGGTAGGACAAGATTTTTCTCAGTTGCATCCTTGCAGTATATGATGACAGGGTGTATAGTGCAAGAATTTGAAGTGTAGTGGTATCCTTGGGCTTCTACATTGACCAAAATAGCAATTTTAGGGTAAGAATTGTACATATCAAAGTACATATTAGACTGATGAATCCTTTAATGTAAACTACTTACACTATTTCATTTAGAATAAACCTGTGTAATGTAACTATCTTTTTATTTACCTTTATTTATCATTTTCTTCTAATTCATATCAATTTCTAAATTTTTATAAATATTTATTTTTAAACTTGGAATGAACAATGGGAGTCAAATAACCATATTATTGTTTTAGGTGGTAGATTATATGACTTTGAACTAAAACAAGAAAATATTTCCATTATCCTTTTCCCTTTTGGAGATATTCAATTTAACGTGAAACTATCTATTTGCTTTCAGAAAAACTCAAATTGACAATTTGTAATTTTTTTCTGGCCTTAAATACTTACTTGGCACCTTAGTTTATTTTGCTATTGTTTTTAAATATATTTATGAATACACAAAAAAAAATTTATCAAAATTAGTTTATAAATAAGAAAGTTATAAATTATTTTTGAATTAAAAACAAATTAATTTTACTGTTCCCTATCGATAAAAACACAAAAAGCTCAAAACTTTAAGAGACTATAAAATCCAAAACGTTAAAGATAGATCAAAAAAATTTGGTATGGTTTCTCAAATCAATGAATAGAACACCCAAAATAAGATTCACAAAAACCTGAAATGGTGTGTGTCATGGTGTGGTTGAATTGATGTGGAATGATCCCTCTATCTCAGGTGCCCTGTTAGGTTTTAAATTTGTAATACTATATTTTTATTTCATAATAATATATTTTGTTTGTAGTTTGTTATCTTTACACAATAGTGTTTAATTTTATTTTGAATTGCAGTTTGTTCTCCTTCGTGTGTCATATTAGTTTGTACAACTACTAAATATCAATTTATACTTACTTCCAAAGATTTTAATGCCAACATTAAGTTTATTTGATTTTATAATACTTTTAAATCATTTTTTAGTATAATCTATTCTTACATTTAAAGTTGTATTTTTAATGATTAATTTATGGGGATTGACAGCCTTAATATAATTTTTTAAATATTACCGTAACTACTCTGTTTATTAACCTCCTTAGTAAAACTTTTATCTTGAATATTTGCCATTAAAAGTTAAGTTTTTTTCTCACAAATTCCTTTGTAAACACTGAAGAAAATACAAGTTCATTCATTGTTTTTACTCGAGTATCTTGAATTTTTATTTTTATTGGTATTATTATGAGGTCCTGATATAAGCAAATGTCTGGTATTTGATCACAAAAATGTTCCTGCAAACTAAAGTTTATTGAAACTGAGCATCCTTTTGGAAAGGTTGTATGAAAATTTGGTTTCATTTTTTTTAAACTGCTTTTATTTTTATTTTACAGTTATTTTCAATATTTCATTATGAAATCATTAAACTGAATATTATAATACAAATGAGAAAAATATTATTGGATGTAATTAAAATAATAAATAACAATATTTCTTTCAGTAAAATAATAAAAATAGCAATACCATCTATTTTTGTGTGAAGGTTTATAAAGTAGTGAATGTGTAAAGTGGCATTATATACACATTTTGTGGTTGCTTTTGAATTGAAAATTTGTACACCTATTGCTGTTTCTTCCTAGATATAAGTTGTGCATCCTAACATGTGATCAGTTTGATCAAAACGTCTTTTAACTTCCCATTTTTTGTTAGTGTTGCCACTTTTAGGATCAACTTATTGATTAGTTTCCAAAATGGCAAGGGCATCTTTTTTGGAGAAATATCAACTGATCAATATTAGCCTTAGAGCCCTAATAAACTACTGAGCATTCTTTTTGCATAGTCAACAAGAAGTTCAATCTAGGGAAAATACCATTTTTCATAATGTATGATTACTCTATATAGAGCCATTTTTGGTTGGGTCTATCTATGCCATCCATTTTTAGATGTCTTTAATACAGTTAATTGTTGGGGCTAACAACCAAAAATGTTTTTTTCATGAGAATATCTATCTGTTTGCCTTTTCGACTGGATAAACTCGATCAGAATTGAAGGCTACTGTTATGACGTTACAATACCAATGAATAATTGAAATATTACTTATTGATTTGCTCATCCTTATTTTTCTAATATTCTCATCAGATAGTGGAAAATTTTCCCTAATCAAAAAGCTCAGATGCCCGAAGATATTTCAAATCTGAGGGAAGATCAATAGGAGTAAACTGGTTATGAAGAAACAATTTATATATATATAGAAATATTCTTTGGCATTACATCAATTTGGACTTAACAATCAAGTTTCCCAGCCCATATTCACCACATTTTTCTGATAAAGTACTGACCCTTGGATAAGGAGTTCAAACCATAGATGGATAAGCAATTCCTCAACATCAAAATTTATTCCCAAACCATACAAGCTTGCTCCTGATAAATTGTTTTGTCACATGCTCATAATATGGAACCCATAATAATGATGAGGTATTTCATCATCTTTGCCTCAAAGAGATTGAGTCATTTCCCCATGGAAAAAAGTGCTACATCATTATATTGCAATCCTTCTAGAAGGATATGTAAGTTGACAAGTATCCTCATCAATAAAAAACGTTTTATGTTTGGTTTTCTTCATCAATAATAAACAAGTAGCATCTAACAAAGATAATTTATAGGAAAAATTGCTGTCTCTGTTTAGAATAAATAAAATACACCTTTCCACGACTATCTCTGTGAGATTATTCACCTTTGCGAGAAATTCAACTACCACTGATTACTTTGCCAACCGTCTTTCTGAAACGGACTGATGAGATTCCTGTAGCTAACGTATTCATGTAGAAAATTAAATAACTGCCTTAGGTTTATTTTTGTGACAACATCCACAACCCTTTAACACTGCGCGCCCCTCGTCAGTAAAAGAGTCATGAGGGCGCATGTCATCTCTCAGATGACTTCCCGTCTTTTCTTAAGTATTAAAGTGAGAAGGTTAGTTTTAATTAAGCCTGTACTAATATGTGTATAAAAGTTATAATTGATACATTATATGAAGAATATACATGATTTATGATTATATAATATGAAAAAAATATTTCACACATTATCTTGGCTTCCATAATTAAAATTGATATATACATTCAAATAATACAGTCAGGTTTATAAAATATAATAAAATAGTTAGATAGGCTTATAAAATGAAATATGGCCATTTCCTAAATAAATTACTTGAGAATTGACCCTGCAATATTCAGAAGAGAAAAAATACTACCATCGACCTCCTTCTGGTATTTCTCGATACATTATAAAGTGAACACATTGTATCCAATATGTCCACACCTACTTTGGTTTGATTATAATGCGTTATAATGGAAGGCTTATTTTTTTATCCTGTTCTCTCATTTATTTCTCCATCAAAATGCATACTTGATATAGCCAATACATTTCTAATATTGGACTTATTTTTTGGGACATAGGAAACCAGGGTGCCCTTCTTCCTCTAAGCGAAGATGCTTGAATTTATTTCCCTATTTTTTATACTTTTAAGCTCCCTGTAAATCTGCCACTGCCCTACTTACAAAGGTAGTCGCACGGATCTCACAGATGTCTCAAGGTCATGCGGAGTACTGCAGAATCAGAAAAGGCTTGAAACAGTACTAATGGAAGGCTCTAGGGATGGGGGAAGGTGCTGAGGGTGGGGGGCACCCAGGTTCTATCTTCTATTCAGCAGTTCAAAAAGTCTCTCCAAGTAATCTCTGAGACGAGGTGCGACTACTGCAGTGTTAAGAATGTTTTTACTGTTTCCAGGGTTATTTTATTTAATAGGATTATTACCTGAAGAATTTTATATTCTTCACATTCATCATCATTTGTGCCTGAATATTTCCATTAAATTTTACTTACGAATGTGTGTTAACAAGCTGTCTGTAGTCTTTAAATGTAGGTAACCTTGTTAATGCTTACCTCTCACGATTTTGTAATCATAATGGGTTGGGGCGAGGGAGATTATGATTATGGCAAATTATCATAATATGTGACCTGCTCTTGAGTAATTTCACTGGGAATCTTATTTATTTAGTATGTGGGGGACTATTAGGGAATGCAGTGCCATGATTTCTTCCTAAAATAAATGAAATAAATAAGAGGCATGTTTGCATGGGAAACCTGAAACCTATGATATTAGGTTTCCCAAACAAATAATTATCCTTTGATGGTACTGGTTTTCTATCTATGGTGCTCTTTTAGTGCTCAAAATATATGATGAATGACCTGGAGGAAGACTTGCAGAGATTAGGGGGTGCATAATAGATGTAGCCTCTAAACTGAATGGCTAAGATAGTAGTAGAGGCCTAGTAGTTAGTAATTAAATTCCCAATGAAAATCAGCCGTCAATAAATTTCGGTGTATGATATATTTTTATTATATCTATATTCCTTTCATTACATTTTTTTATATGCTTCGATAGGGAAATCAAATCTCCCAACTAGTGTGAAGTGTAACCTTGTTGTTATGGAAAATTTGAACTTTGGGGTACTTAAAATTAAATCAGGTTAAACTGTTCTGGCGGCATTATAACGGCCACAGCGTATTTTATAGCGTTGTTTTGCATCATTAGTGAGGGGGAAAGTTCCCTATTTTCATCATATCGCGATCGTAATGAGGCTCGCATGGAATCGTTCTGGATCGTCTCTCTTACCCTCCTTTCCCCTGGCAGCTTCAACGACTACATGGTAACCACTAAGGTACTCTTATCATGTATGTGCTTCATAAATAGAGTTTTACTAGAATGACCTTTCTTAAGGACTATGGCATGAGGTACAAAGGAGCATTCACATTATGACAACAGAACGTGATAAAGGAGTCTTGTTTTACCACAGAATCCATACCTACATACAGATAATCTTAGGACTGCTTATCCCTTCACTGGTCATTAAAATGTTCGTCACTCAGGGGCTGCGTAAACTAAACAGATTTCTCACGTGCTGGTATAACACACTTGTGATATCATCTCACCACTTATTCTCTATTTCTGCATTACCCGGAGATACTTTAAATTTTCAGATTCCCCCTCCCTAAACCCACTCTATTCCGGGTCCGATTTCAGCCATTAACATGATCTTTAGTGTTGAATGATACAATCAAATATCGAGCATGGAGTAGAAAAATATTTACGCAGTACCTCACCTAGAGAATATCTGTTGAAAACAATATTTGGCATTTAAGCTTCAAATAAATTGGTCCATTATATAACCAGTATAGGTTATGTGACATGAGTAGTATCATTTGGGTGTTCACTGATGCCTGAAAACTAAAAAATACTAATATCTCTATTAATATTGAAGAATAAGAATAAATCTATATAAAATACTTATAGTAAACTTAATTTTCAATAAAATTTATTCTATAGAATTTTTCGATCGTACTTAAAGTAAGAGAGATATTTCCAAGTATCGAAATTTCTCCCCTTTTAATCCTCCCCCTTCTCTCAATGGTCCGATTTCAGCCATTAACAAACTTGGCTTGCTAACAATGTTTTGCATGAAACGCTTATATATCGAGTTTGGTAATTATATATATATATATATATATATATATATATATATATATATATACACACACACACACACACATATACATTCATATCATTTTGAACGGACCTCATTTTCGTCATCTACTAGGAATCATGGACATTTGACAAAAGTTTTCGAAAATCGCGTCATGAGTACAACCTCAATAGCTGATTTCCCTTAAGGGAAATCTGCTAAGAAGGACTTATCTCTAATCCAGCCTGAGATTCTAGACTACGATATATACATTGAAAAATTCCTTAATTGAAAACATTCTGGCTGGAAAGGATTACAGAGAATTGTTTTAAATTAAAGGTGTGGGAGAATTAGTTGCAAAAAAGAAAGGCAAATACTTGTGGATCAAACGATTCAAAACATTGCTTGGCTATGTAAGGTTTTCAATTAAAAATAAATTATTGCTTAAATAAAAATGCCTTTATT
Source organism: Riptortus pedestris (assembly GCA_019009955.1). Classification (NCBI taxonomy): domain Eukaryota; kingdom Metazoa; phylum Arthropoda; class Insecta; order Hemiptera; family Alydidae; genus Riptortus; species Riptortus pedestris. The sequence goes on from CM032228.1 coordinate 139,607,125, forward strand.
TCTAACAATAATGATAACAAGTAATGGAACGAAAGTAACGTATAGTAGTAATTAAATAAAATGTCTCTTCTAAAAACAGAATATATTAATAATAATCTGTTCTGCCGGAGAAATGCCACGTCGCCCCAGAAACTATTCAAAGAGTTGTGGGTTCAATTAGTTACTGGCTTACAGTATTAAACTAAACGACAAAATGAGTATTGTTACGGCGGAATTAGCGGATTAGCGTAAGGGAGTGCCACTGTTGTCTTCGTCATAAGTTGATTTTTCTATGTTGACTTTATGATTCCAAAGGAACCATTCCGAAGAACATTCAAGAGTATAAAAATGAAATGGGATTGACATCTCCTGTTTATCCTCTCAGAATCTATCATAGGAGATCTCATGAAATCATAAATAGCCTCATTAATGGCTCATTATTATTATTATTTTATTTTTATTTATTTCAATGTTATTTATTAATCTCCATTTTGTGCTACTAAGGCTAATTGGGACAGGTTATCTAAAGGTTACCACTTTTTTCTAGTGAGGGAGGTACTAAGTATTTTATTTAATGAGTCCGTCACTAAATAAATTCCTGTTCCCTAGGTAAAAATCGACTCTAGGTTGTGAGATTAAGATCAACGCCTTAACACACACGGCTAACCGGAGCCCCTTTTATATATTTATTTATATTAATAAATTTATACTATTGAGGCTTATTTAGTGTAACAGATTTGTTTTCCTTTTTAGCAGATTTCCCTTAAGGGAAATCAGCTATTGAGGTTGTACTCATGACGCGATTTTCGAAATTTTTCTTCAAATGTCCATCGATCCTACCTAGGAGATGACGAAAATGAGGTCCGTTCAAAACTGTATATATATAAATATATATATTATATATATATATATATATATATATATATATATATATATATCAATCTATCTATCTATATATTTCTCTGTTACCGCTCTAGCGGTCGAAATGTTTGTTTAATCGTTACCAAACTCGGTATTTAATCGTTTTATGAAAAAAAAAAAGATCATGATCGTTAACGGCTGAAATCGGACCAGTGGGAGGGGGGGGTTTAGAGTAGGGGGGAATTTCGAAAATTCAAAATATCTCCGTTACTATACGTCGGATCGTTGTATAGAACCAATCTTATTCCAAATTAAATTTACTATAAATATTGTTATATACATTTATTCTCTATCTTGAATATTAACCGAGATATTTGCATTTTTATTAAGTGTAACGGACGAGCTATGGTCGCCTGTATTCGTTCCCGCCGAAAGCTAGTTCGACCGTTTCCGTAACTGCTCGGCACTCGTATGGAGATTTCTCTATTGTATAACTTTACGTGGGAAACCTGCTTAGTTTACGCAGCCCCTGCGTGACGGACTTTTTTTTTCTTTCTCATATTTGTTTGTAATGAGTTTCTTGGCGAGTGAACACACTTATCGTCACCGGAACACTACAATAGCCAAATATAAAATTAATGCTACTTTGCATTATTTTGTTACTAAGAGAAATATTCCACTAGAATCCAGTTTTAGTGTATTTGAAACTACATTCAGATAAAGCATATGAAAAATATAATGAGGTTGAGTCACTTCAGGAATATTTCATTAAAAAAATGTTCTCACTTCCAAAATTTGATTAGATAATATTTATTTTTCTAGAAACTAAAATTACCCACTTTCTCACGTTTACTTATTTTTTAATTATTTAAATAAAACTTTAAAAATTCCAAATATTCTTTGGCCCAAAATAATTCCTAAGCATGTAGCTAATTGATAAAATGAATAATTGGCCTAGAAACCTGCAATGTATTATTGAGCAATTTCTAGGAGTAGATTTTAGCTGAATTAAAGAACAGGGCAATATAGATAAGAAGAAAGATGTAATATTGTAATAATTAAGGTTGTAGTTTGTTGGAGATATATTGGTTGAAGCAAACCATTCTTTGAGTCGCAGTAACTAAAAAAATCTTAATTTATCTTTAGAATATAATAACTGTATGGGTATCAAGAACAGCATAAACTTCGTAAGCCTGATAATTGAAAGAAAGTGGAGAAATGCTGAATTGGAATTACTCTGTATATAATACTGAAAATCTATGGATTTGCTCACCATGTAACATGAGTGCATGGAGAAAATATTTCATTTTATGGCCGATTGCCCAATACTTAAAGTATTCAAAACAAAAAGATATGAAGTAGCTTATTGAGGAGCGTAATAATTAACTATTCCCAGTTTGTGCCTTAGTAAATGTATATTTGATACTAATATACAACCTTTAGCTGAATACATAGAAGTATTGTAATATTGTTAGAATTAAGAAAATTATTTGGCCCCAATTGTTATACTCTTGTAAATACAGTAGTAATAGATTATCGTTGTATTATTTTATTTATCATTAGAAATTGTTACTGAAAAATCATTTGGATAATCCTGATTAGCTTAATTATCATATACAATAATTTAATCCATTAATGAAAAGACATGAACTCAACAGACGGACTACGTGAGTCCATTTTTATTTATGTTTGTAATCTGACATGGTAAACCTATAGTGGCCAGTTCGATTCTTGCCTGGGGAAAGGAAATTATTTAGTAACGGAATTCAGTAAATAACATCCTTAGTCCCACCCTGGCTAGAGAAGGGTGGTAACCTGTAGATAACCCGCCCCAATTAGAATAAGTTGCAAAAAGTGAACGTTAATAAATAATAATAACAATTTATGTTTGTGCACATATGTTGGGAAATTTTCTTTTATTTAATTAAATTTGAAATTTATTTTGTCTATGTATCAAATAAACATACTTAATTATTTTTTCCTAACTTGAAATCTTTTATCCAGGGAAATATTTTTCCAACCTGTAAAAAGGGTTTCTTTAATGAGTATTCAGGAATCTTCTTGCTACCCTAGGAATATCTAATATAGTTTTTGTGATTGCCAAATTATCTCTTCAAGTAAATATGCTTATTTAGTACTTTTGGCAATATTTTTAGGCACAAGTCCGTTTGTGGAAATATACATGTTAGCAACTCTGGCTGATTCCAATTTGTAAAGATCTTTTAATTCTGCAACCAAAACTTGACTTTGATTGATGTTTTCTCAATTTCTCGGCAATTGCTATTTGAACAGTTTCATCATTTGGCACAGAAATACCAATGATATCTTTTTAATGATAAGTATGTCCTGCTTGTTATTGTGGACAGTATGGTCTGTTATCTTCACTTCATCCCAACCAACTGCCCTACAACCATAGAGTAATGAAAAATTACCCTTTTAAATAACTGGTTAGAATAGGTCGCAAGTGTTTTGTAAATGTAATTTTTAGCTCCTCTTTTTATTCCTTTCGGGCTACTCTTAAATGCTATTACATTCCTAAATATTTATATTTTTCTGACTCTTGAAGTTGTTGCGTACAGATTATTATTATTTTAACTATTATTATTTTAACAAATAATTTGCAACCATGTTTTGCTCCTTATGTATAACCTTTTTATTATTATGAAAATATTTTCCAAGTTAAAAAAAACTGTTACAATTATTTTGAAGATTATTGGCCACGTTGATAATCCAGCCATAAGTTGAACAATCCAGTGGAGAGTGTTAATTATTTTCTTCTTCTTTTACGATTCAAATCTCTTCCAAAAAATTGGGAGCAACTTTGGACGATTTGGAGTAGGAAATGAAAACACCTTTCGGATTGTTGTCGCAGTGAAGGGTGGTAGTTGAGTGAAATGCAAGTGAAGTCCCAAGGCGAGACTAAAATAACTATAGATCGATTAGTTAGCGGGTATCTTGAAAGCGGAGTACACGAGTTGATTAGTAGATCGAGCTGAGTGGGTGTTCTGAATACGGCCGCTGCCCTCCTCTGCAATCACGTACTATCGCCCATTCCTAGTTCTTCCCATAGCCTCACCCGGACCTATCATTTGGTTGGAATAAAGTCACTTTTTATATAGTGCAGACTTACACTTTGCAAGTCAGGTGACGCCAGAGTGACAATAGCAGAAGGTTTGCAGAACGACAGTTGGTTTTCCACTATATGTATGCCCGAGGATATGTACGCTAAAAAGTAAATAACCAGTAACTCATAAGCCATGGATTTAACTTTTCTAGGTCTTGCACAAAGCCGCATATGAAGACCTCCCCTGGCTTCAGTATAGTATTATTTTTTACCCCTAGATGAAAAACACTGATACAAACTCTATATATATATATATATATATATATATATATATATATATATATATATATATATATATATATATATTATATATAGTATAACTATATATGTATAGTATAGTGTGTGCGTGTTCTTTCAAACATTTTAGATCTAACTTTGTTATCCAAGGAGGAAAGTAGTCACTGGATTGGTAGTTGCACTTATCATCAACCTATGAACAATCGAGATCTAACCCATCTTAATGATAGTATTTAGGTTGACGTGAGACAGTAACTAATATCCCTTTAAACTGAGTTGTGTTAAGAAATATCTCCCAACGGAATCCTTATTTACTTATGTAATATGGTTATATACAAGGTCAGTTAGTTTGTAGGGAAGCTATTTGGTTCATACAGGAAACTTTAAATATCAAATATTGAAAAAAAAATCATTTTTCGGAAGTTTATTGAACATTGGCATATGGAAATCTTAAAACTAGTTTAATTACTTTATGCGCAATAGAATGATACGATGCGCTAGATAAATAATATCAAAACGTTTTTAATTAATATTTAAAATATTAGTTTTTCTTAATAGAAAAACTCATTCATTTATTGGAGCTGTTACGATGTTGCTCAGATAAAAAGCTGTATAAAATTAAAAAATAAAATAAAATAAATTTAAATGAAAATAAAAACACAGAAGTCCGTCACGCAGGGGCTGCGTAAACTAAGCAGATTTCCCTCGTGAAGTTTATCAACAGATAAACCTACATAACACAATAGCACCGTCAATATCAAGTGAATAAATACAAACGTTAATAAGAAACCTCCAGAGAGGAAGCACCTGAAACGTAAACAAACAGGTCTGCTTCTCTTCTCACCGGGAAAACAATTACTGAAACATATCAGAATATAACTTATTAATTTCATTGAAAACTATTTACTATATCTAGTAATGTAATTTATAATGAATCAGAATAATTTTTATGTCAATCAATCAAATTTTAGTAGTCTAAGAACTTGAGTAGGGGGGGGGCACCAGAAAATATTTGCAATTATCTCGTATAATAAAGGTCTCTTGAAAAGAATATATAGTATTAAAGCTTCGAATAATGTGGCTTATTACATAACAGAGTGTTGTGTGTGTAACATAAGTAGAATCTCGGTTAATATTCTCGGCAGAGAATAAATGAATGACGATATTTATAGTACATTTAATTTGCAATAAGATTTGTTCCATACAATGTTTCGATCCGACGTATAGTAACGGAGAAATTTTGAAAATTCCTTCTCTATACCCCCCCCCCCTCCCACTGGTCCGATTTCAGCCATTAACGAACTTGATCTTTTTTTTACATAAAACGATTAAATATCGAGTTTGGTAACGATCAAACAAAAATTGACCGCTTGAGCGTTAACAGACAAAAGTATATATATATATATATATGTGTGTGTGTGTGTGTATATATACATATATAATTTTGAATGGACCTCATTTTCGTCATCTCCTTGGCAGGATTGATGTACATTTGAAGAAATATTTCGAAAATCTCGTCATGAGTATGACCTCATAGCTGATTTTCCTTAAGAGGAATCTGCTAAAACATAAATTTTAATTTTTTGTGTTTATATTAATGTCTTTTAGATGCTTTGGTATAGTGGGTATGAATGGGCTACCTTCAGTGAGTAAGTCATATAGGTCGTGGGGTATCCGTATATGATCTCGTCTCTTGCAGTCTGTCAGTATGTGTTTTATTGTATGAGTCAAATTGAACACATTGAAGATATTACAATTCTATGGGCTGCTCCCTTCTTTTCAAGAGGCCAATGCAGAGCCTTGTTAATATCACCAATTCTCTCCGTTTATATGTTGCACATTTACTAGTCCATGTGAATACTGTTGATTTAATTTGTCGTAATTTATTGCCCGTTTGTAGCCATTTATGTTCTCAGTCTTGTGGTACGTTAGTTATTGCAGAATGCACTAAATCGTCTATTGTTAGTTCATTTGAGTGTACGTCAAGTTTCTTAGTCGCTAATTTTGCTTGTTAATCGACTTCAGTACTTAGTCAAAAATTTTTGTGTCCTGGTAGTCACATTAGGGTAAAGTTATTTTGAACATGAATGACGTGTTCTAAAATTTGGATTATAATAGGATGAGTACTGTAAATATTCTCCAAGGATAATAAAGTACTTAAAGAGTCTGTAAATGAAAATCTGGAAATTTTGAACATTGTGAAATATTTGGCTTGTAACTCAGACGTATAAATGCATTGTTGTTAAGGTTTGCAGTGTATTTGTCTTTGTTAATGATTGCTGCAGCTTCTGTTTCGAAGTTAGTCTTGGATCCGTCAGTTGTGAAGTGAGTTAGGGTTATAAACTACAATTGAGTTACGAGCTATTCTGTGAGATTTAGAAGATAAGGGATTCCTTTTATTAAATTTTGTAAAAGTTAAATTAATGCTTAATTTATTTATTAGGAGGGAGTGACAAGTTTATGTTATAGTGTATTTGAGTTTGCAATATGTTTGAATCAGAGTGATAGTGTTCTGAAGAGCGTATGATTAGGGTATTATATGTACTGCTTTTCCACATTTTGGTTCAAATGTATGTTGTTTAAAAATACTTTGCCTCATCGTGCGTCTAATACTTTGCATCTTAAAAGAAATTTTAAGCAGATAATTCTTCTCGTATATTTCAATGGAGGGTCTCCTGCTTCTACACAGATGCTATTTATAGGGCTTGATCTGAAGGCATCAGTTGCTATCCTCAGTCCTGTGTAGAGTGTATTGTCTCTAACATTTAAAGTGTATTCTGACAGGCTGATGAATATGCTATGCAGCCATAATCCAGCAATGACCTGGTTTAAGCACTATAAAAAGTTAGCTTAGAACATCTGTCAGCTCTCCACGCGGAATTACGAGTACTAAGTAACATTATGTCCAACCTTTTCTTGCAATGAGTAACCCGTGTGAGTTTTCTGTCAAATGTCCCCGACGAAAACTGAAGTCATCAATTTCGCGGGGATATTAGTTAACAGTATATATGATCTAGTATATTATCTCTTTAGAGTTTCAAAGTTTCTAACCATTTATAAAGCATAAATTTCATGCAATTTATATTAAAACATGCCGATAACGAAATGGATTAATGAACTGATAATACGATGATATAAACAAATAAAATATGTTATTAAGGATTTGCAATACTTCATTTCTGATGAATTATTTAATTGCACTATGAAGGAATATATTAAAGAAATTAATTGTAGTTCTAGCAGATTTCTTTTAAGGGAAATCAGCTATTGATCGATAACATACTCCATGTATTTTAACGAGTCATATAATGTTAAGGAAATAATTTTTAATGGTCGTAATTGGACCATTAACAAGGGCCTTACAAGACCTTAGAAGGTCTAAGGGGAAGGAGGGAGGGGTAAAGATGGTTAAACTAAAAAAATCTAAATATCTGCATTATTTTGGGTCGGAATGAAAAATGTCACGTAGGTAATCATGATAATCATTTAATTCCTACAATTTTTGTTCTTTGTACTATTTCTTAAATTTGAATATTATGGGAGTTACTTCACAATAATGAAGTATATTTTAAATAAAATTTCACTGATAGTTTTATTAATTGAATAAAAAAAGAATTGGATCTCCCGCCAATGAAATAATAATTGACTCAACATCACGTTTAATGATAATAAAAAACCTTAAAAATAAAATAAAAATCTTTATATTTTTATTGCATTGCTACTCGCCGAAGCTGAGGTTAATCTTGATTTTGGCATTAATTTACTATGATTCGCAAAGATTTGATGAACTTTTTGAGTAATTTTTTATGTGTAACCAATAGTAACGTTTTTTAGTAATATGAAAAAGATCATGAAAAATGAATTGAGAGAAGGTCCAACGGGACAATAGCGTTCAAATTTGGATATCGAAATTCTACCCTGCAGTTTATCAATTTTCTTAGTTACACTAGACAAAGTATAAGTCCTTACAAAATACGATGATATATGACTGATTAAGTAAAATATTCAAACATAATCATAAAACTGAATCAAGGAATATACTTATGGGGGATATCTACTAATAAGGAACTTGGAGATTGTTTATAGGCGGATTTGTATGCAGACATTGGAAATGTATGACTACAGAGAATTTAACATCGTGTACTCTTCTTTAACATTTAGTTATTTTAATTGGAGCCTATTGCCAAAATGAAGAACTAAGACTGTATGACCTTGTAAGACTGTAAGAAAAAATTGGGGCACGCCTTCACAGCTTTTCCTTAGTTGTTTAATATTCATCTTTCTGAAAAAAAAAAAAAAAAAAAAAAAAAAAAAAAAAAAAAAAAAAAAAAAAAAAAAAAAAAAAAAACCTGGAAAAACATTTAGTCCTAGATGGGAATGCAAATTTTGATTAACTGTCCGAGAATCCTATTTTATCTTCTTAGGGCCATTTGAAAAGGAGCTCGTTTTAGAAAGTCTACTGTTCCCTTTGGCAGAAAGAAGCGGGATCTTCTAGATTTAGATGAAAAGTGGTGAACAAGAGCCAATCAAGGCCTAGGACAAGACTTTTAGAGGTAGGGGAGGGGGGATATCATGCTCCTTTACTACCTCGAGTTTAGAAATCACCCAAAACAGTTTGTTTGTGTGTATGTATATATACACACACACACACTCACTTGTCTGTTAACGCTCTAGTGATCGCAATTTTGTTTCATTATCTAATTCGATATTTAAACGTTTTTTGTAAAACTAAATGACCTTTTTTACTTGTTTATTTGGGTTTTAAATGCATTTAAAAAATAATAATAAGAAAATACTAATAACGATAATACAATTCCCCTAACCATTAATACTTTATAAAAGACACAATTAATAAGGGGGTCCCTAACCCCTTGAATGTCCATAATGAACATTATAAAAAAGGTGCTAGCACTCAAAAAGGAGTTCTTACCCTTAACCTAACACGTAGCTCTCACAAAAAAAAAATATAATAAATAAAAGAGAAGAGAACAACAAAAAAAAAGCCTCATACATAGTTGTTTAAAAATAATGCATTCTGACCACAAATATACTCATAGAAATAAAAAGACAAGACATTCCTCCTAGAAATACGACCTACTTAAAACTAAAACTACCAAGAGAAATATAAAACATAGAAATATAATATATAAAAAAACACAAAATCAAGTTCGTTAATGGCTGAAATCAGATAAGGGGCGGGGAGGGGGAGGTTAGAAGGGGGAATTTGGATAATTCGAAACACCTTCGTATTAGATGTCGGATCAAAAAATTATATAGGACAAATTTCATTGTAAATTTAATTTTCTATATATTGTTGCGAAAATTAAATAGATGAATAATCTTTCAGAGAGAGAGAGAGAGAGAGAGAGAGTCGCGTATTTGGAAAGTGTGACGTAAACGTTAATTAAAAACGTAACAACTGGTGTCAGAAGTGGGATTGCAAAATTAAAATCAACAAAAATGAAGTTTGAAGAACTAAAAGTGGAACATCTGAAGAAGGAGCTGGCTAAATTGAATCTGTCAACAACAGGAAACAAGGCTGAACTACAAAGGCGGTTGACAGATGAATTCCAAAGACAAGGAATTGATATAAGTGCTCATGAGTTTGACACTAAGGAAGACATTGCTGTAAGTACTCCTATCTCAAGTAGCAATTTGGATTTAAATTCAATTTTGGCTGCAATGATGGAAAAAATCACAGATAACAACCAGAAACTCTTAGAAGCTTCTAGAGCTAATTACGAGAGATTAGAAGAAGCTTCTAGAGCTAACTACGAAAAACTAGAAGAAGCTTCTAGAGCTAATTATGAAAGACTAGAAGAAGTTTCTAGAACTAATTGCGAGAGGCTAGAAGAGAAATTTCAGGAAGCTTCTAGATCAACTAACCAAAAACTTCATGAAATATCAGAGGTATTGGGCAAACGAGTGGAAGCCATAGAGCAGAGAGTCAGCGAGTTTGATGAAAAACTCTGCGGCATTTCTTCGCACTGCTACTGGGGAATCAGCCACCGTCTATGGAAGATCCAAGGTTCGACTGACTATCGCCAACACTTGCGCCGATCATGTATTTGTTGTCGCCGACATAGTGGACGAAGTGATCATCGGTGCAGACTTCATGATAGCTCACGGTATCAATCTGCACATGGGTCAGCAAGTTATGATCTGGCGCAACGTCGAGATACCCTTGGATGTTGGATATGAGAGCAAGACCACAGTTAGGAGGCTATTTACCGTCGGACGCCAGAAATTACCACCCCAGTCGGAAACCTTAGTATGGGCGCGTGTGGATGAAGATTGTGAGGATAACCGGTTGTGGGTAGTAGAACCTTAAGAACTTAAAGATGACATTATAACAGCTAAAGCCCTCGTGAAAACCTGTGTCGATGGACGAGTTCCGGTGAGAGTACTAAACCTATCCAACAATGAGAAGATTATTAACAAAAATTTTGAAATAGGTCAATGTGAGCCAGCAGAAGCAATAATTAACTGTGCCAAAAATTCTAGAAGCCCGAAAATGACAGCCAAGGAGCGCAAAATACTTGCAGAAATAGAGGAAAAATGGATGAAAGGACTGACATCGCCTGAAAGAAACAAAGCAAAGGGTTGCTAAGGACACATGCCTCCGTCTTCGCCCTAAACAATAAAAGCCCAGGTAGAACAGCTGTAGTGAAACATAAAATAAATACCGGTGAAGCGAGACCTATAAAACAAGCACCCAGGAGTGTTCCCCTAGCGAAGCGGAACGAAGTTAAGGAACTTGTCAACGAAATGGAGCGGAATGGAGTCATTGAACCATCTTCGAGTCCGTGGAGCTCGCCAATAGTTCTAGTAAAGAAGAAAGACGGCAGCACCAGATTCTGCGTCGACTACAGAAAACTCAACGACGTCACCAAGAAAGACAGCTATCCGCTGCCAAGAATTGACGACACCTTAGACACGTTGGCTGGAACGAGATGGTTTTCTACCTTGGACTTGCAAAGCGGCTACTGGCAAGTAGAGATAGCCGATAAGGACAAAGAGAAAACTGCCTTTAGCGCAAGCAATGGTTTATGGCAGTTCAAGGTGATGCCATTTGGACTTTGCAACGCCCCAGCTACTTTTGAGCGTTTAATGGAACGTGTGCTAAAGGGTCTCAATTGGAAGACATGCTTGGTGTATCTAGACGACATAATCGTTATGGGGAAGACTTTTGAAGAACATCTTAAAAATCTGGATGAAGTATTTAGTCGCATAACAGCAGCTGGGCTGAAGTTAAGCATAAAGAAATGTGCTCTGTTTCAGAAGGAGGTCAAATACTTGGGGCATCGGGTAACAGCAGAGGGCATCTCCACTGACGAGGAAAAAATACGGGCAGTAAAGGACTGGCCTCGACCACGAAATCTTCACGAGCTGCGTAGCTTCCTGGGGCTTTGCACATACTACAGGAGATTCGTGCCAAACTTCGCTCAGGTAGCTGCCAGCTTGCACGAGCTAACCAAAAAGTCGCGATCATACCACTTGAGTGAGACAACGGACAATGCGTTCCAGAGGCTCAAGGTACTCTTGTGCACAGCACCTGTCCTTGCCTATCCAATCGCTGGACAGAAGTTCATAATTGATACGGACGCCAGTGGCTATGGAATAGGAGGAGTACTTTCTCAAGTAGTTGATGGGGCAGAAAGAGTCATTGGCTACTACAGCAGGGTACTCTCCAAGCCCGAAAGAAATTATTGTGTTACCCGACGGGAGCTTCTGGCAGTGTTGGAGTGCGTCGAGCATTACCACAAATACTTGTATGGTCAACACTTCACCTTAAGATCAGACCACTCCGCACTACGTTGGCTGCTGCAGTTCAAGAACCCAGAAGGTCAGCTGGCACGATGGATTGAACGTCTGAACGCATCGAGCATCGAAAAGGTGCGAAACACAATAACGCAGATGCCCTTTCAAGACGGCCTTGTAACATAGAATGCAAACATTGTACTAAAGCGGAGAAAGAGGAAATCGTGATTGATGTGCGACTTACCCGTATTGGCTCAGACGAGGACTGGTCGAAGTCTCAGAAAGATGACCCGATTCTGGCGAAGATTATATCGGCTAAGGAATGCAACAGAAAACCAACCCGAAATGAGACATCAGCTGAAAGCCCACTTGCGAAATCATACTGGGTACAGTGGAATAGCCTAAAACTGGTAGAGGGCTGCTTATATCTATCTTGGGAGAGAACAGATGGCAAAACCACAACCGACCTAATAGTCGTGCCCACTTCCAAGATAAATGAGGTGTTGAAGCAGTTCCATAATCGTCCCAGCGGCGGACATCTGGGCATTACAAAAACCCTGGAAAAGATAAAGCAACGGTTTTACTGGGTGGGATGTCAGCAATCTGTAACCGATTGGATAGCCAATTACGAGCAGTGCATTGCAGCCAAGGGTCCAACGAGAAGAAGTCGTGGTAAACTTCAGCTGTACAACGCAGGTGCCCCTTTCGAGCGGATAGCCATCGATGTTGCTGGTCCATTCCCTGTCAGTGAGGCTGGAAACCGGTATGTCCTAGTTGTAATGGACTATTTCAGTAAATGACCCGAAGTGTATGCCATCCCAAACCAGGAGTCGAAAAAGGTTGTAGATGCCTTTGTAAGTAATTGGGTGTGCCGATACGGGGTTCCAATAGAACTCCATTCTGACCAGGGCCGAAATTTCGAATCGGCAATATTCAAGGAAATGTGTGAATTGTATGGCATCAAAAAGACAAGAACGACACCGCTTCATCCACAATGTGATGGCATGGTCGAAAGATTTAATCGGACACTGGAGGAATATCTCAGAAAAGTGGTTAGCACATACGAAAATTACTGCTGGCTTACCGGTCGGCCGTCCATGATTCCACCTCACGTACTCCGGCGAAAATCTTATTTGGAGCAGAATTAAGACTGCCAGCGGATTTGGAATTTGGGGCTAAACCCGGACCGTCCTGCGAAGACAGTGGAAATACTCCCCAGGCACAGGAAGACCTGCATGAGCTCCATGAGTTTGTACGCAACCGTATTAAAATGACGGGTGATAAGATGAAAGCCAGATACGATCGAGCAGCAAATACGGAGGGATTCACTGAAGGGCAAATGGTTCTACTATTCAACCCACAACGAAAGAAAGGACTATCCCCTAAATTGCAAACGCACTGGCAGGGACCTTACAAGGTGATCAAGAGATTGAACGACGTTGTCTACCGGATACAGAGATACCACAATACGAGGTCTAAAATGAAAGTGGTACACCTAGAGCGACTAGCCAAGTATGGCAACGGCGATATTGAGCCTATTCGGGACGAAAAGGCTTAAGTGGGCGGCAGTGTTGCGAAAATTAAATAGATGAATAATCTTTCAGAGAGAGAGAGAGAGAGAGAGAGAGAGAGAGAGAGAGAGAGAGAGTCGCGTATTTGGAAAGTGTGACGTAGTTCAAAAGAAACCGACAGAAGGTCGAGACGATACTGGGCTGTTCTAGCCCAGCCTCGAATGAACTAGACAATTCCCCTTTGATGTATGCCGCTACCCTATATAAAGAGGGCCTGCCAGGAGCGAGGCAGTTTTTATTGTCACCTGTCTTGATGTTCACTTCAGTGCGACTTAGTACAGTGCGGTAAAGTGTTTTTATAAGAAGAACAGTGTTGTGCCGTGACTGTAAGTAACAGTTTAGTGCCGTGTTTAAGACAGTGCAGTGCCGCGAAGTAAAGGACAGTGCAGTGCCGCGAAGTAGAAGACAGTGCAGTGCCGCGAAGCAAAGGACAGTGCAGTGCCGTCTTGTTGTGAATTTCAGTGACCGTGAGTGAATTATTGGACTGTGTAATCTGAAGAACAGTGACGCTATCAGTCTATACTGTGAGTAGTAATTAAGAATAATTACCAAGTTTATTGTGCATTATCCAAATAAATTGTGCAGTGATAAAACTGTGAAACTTGCGAGTATTTAATTTTGCAATCCAAAAGAACTCTTATTAAAAACGTAACAATATGTTGTTATATACGTATTTTCATTTCAAGAAAATTAATAAATAAATAAATATTAAAAAAAAAATAAAATAATATCTCTGTTACTATGAGTTGTTTCGAAAAATGCTGTAGATTCAATATTGCTAAACTATTTGTGCGACACAATTGTTGTTCCATATATTTTTGTAGCTTAACTATTAAGCGAGTTATTAACATTTTCTTGTTTTCAGTTTTCAGTAAACCCCCACATCAACTACTCGGAGTTTTACATAGATATAGAGAATATGAGATGAGATTACTAGTGTGGAATACCAGTAATTGGGAAAACTGTTTAGTCTACGCAGCTCTTGATGGACTTTTTTGTTGTCCTTCTAGTTTGAATGTTTTCAAATATTTACTGTCTGCGTTAGAGCGATTTATTCTTAAGTTGAACTAGATGTATTCGGTTACCTAGTTCCTATTTCAGTGGTATCAGTTAAATCTTTTGGTTATTAATAATGATAAATTTTGAAAGTTTTTCAATTCCTCTTACACACGCGCATATATGTTTATAAAATATCGTATTACTTCTAAGAACTGCATAGAAATGTGAATGTTTAATAGATAGCATATCCTGATCTTCTTCGGTTCTTATTTTGCCGGCTATTAAAACTTAAGTGAGACATATATGCCACCGAATCCTAAACAAAGGGCAATCGGAATGGCTGGAAGTAAACAACCACCTCCGCAGTATCAAAAGTACTATTAAGGAGTGGCCATCGAGCCATAGGAGTACTAGACGGGAGGAAGTAGTTCTTGCCAGACTCAGGATCAGTCACACACACACACACACACACCAGACACATAGGCACTTAATGACAAGGACTGATAACCCTATATGCAAATACAGCAACAAACACCTACCGATGAAACACATTCTGACAGACTGCATCCAACGAAAATACCTTCACATATCCTACGATATGACAGATCTATTAACTGACAGCAGCCAATATATTCCACAAATACTAACATATTTAAAACATATAAACATTTACAAATACATATAGTACAAAATAGAATAGGTCTACAGCATACTTAAAAAGATTTAACAGGGATAACTTTTATTATATTCATTTCGACAAAGCACTCACAAAAACATATGGGAAACACTCAGATATTTAAGGAATATTTTCCATAAAATATAAATAAAGTACAACAAAGGTGTACATGAAGGAATAAATATATTAATCTAACTACCCCCTAATAGAGATCTTGCCAATCACCATCGAATGTGGGGCACAAACCAATAAAATAAATAAAAACTTTCTGCTGAGTTTATTGAAAGTAAAAGTGCTTATAGATATCTGAGCAGAATTGAGCAGTGAGAGTAAAATTCAATAAGTGTTTATAGAGAGTGAACGATGAATATAATATAAGTCCGTCGTGTCGCTTTCCTTCACCATTTATGTTTTTGTATTCTCTCTGCATACGAATTTCGAATCTATCACTATCCTTTTGATAACGGTTGCTTTCGCTTTTCATACTCATAACTGATAGGAGAGTAATTTCTACCAGGGCTCCAAAATTATAATTTAAATTTTATTCTGGCAGCTTTGGAGCGATAAATTCACAGTACACGCTGAACTCGAAATATTTAGCTAGCTGGTTTATATTTTAGGAATATCTATTTTCAATTCTATGATTCCTAAAAACTTAAAACTTTTAGCAGATTTCCCTTAAGGGAAATCAGCTATTGAGGTCGTACTCATGACGCGAGTTTCGAAAAATTTCTTCAAATGTCCATCGATCCTACCCAGGAGATGACGAAAATGAGGTCCGTTCAAAATTATATATATATATATATATATATATATATATATATATATATATATATATATATATATATATATATATATATTTGTCTGTTAACGCTCTAGCGGTCGCAATTTTCGTTTGATCGTTACCAAACTCGATATTTAAACGTTTTATGCATAAAGATCAAGTTCGTTAATGGCTGAAATCGGACCAGTGGGAGGGGGAGTGTAGAGGGGGAGGATTTTCGAAAATTCAAAATATCTCCGTTACTATACGTCGGATCGAAAAATTATATAGAATCAATCTTATTGCAAATTAAATTTACTATAAATAATATTATATACATTTGTTCTATATCTTGAATATTAACCGAGATATTTGCATTTTTCTGTTTTCAGCTTCTGAGATGAGATCGGCTAACTTCGGGTCTAGTCGTGAGTTTCCGTCAAGAGCTAGTTCGGGCTGTTCCCGTAACTGTTTGAATCTCTATTCTGAAATTTCTCTATTGTAAAACTTCAAGTGGGAAATCTGCTTAGTTTACGCAGCCCCTGCGTGACGGACTTTTAAATTCTCCCCCGACATTTATGGCACCCTGCACAAATTAGAAGCAGGCAGTATTGTTCTAAATACAGCCACAGGGAGTGGAATAAAGGGAAATTAGTCTCCTCAAATTATAAGATTTTAAATTTATTTCGATGGATCAGACCATTGTGAAGGTCCAATTCCAGTCGTTTGAAAAATTGATTGGCACTTACAATTATCTTTCGTTTTATATTACCTTAAACTAAATAATACGGTATCCTACTCGAGAAGAAATAATAATATTCTCTAATTAATATCCCTTACGAAGTGATTTTTTTAACTGTTCGGGTTCATAATGGAAACAATGGCAGTGGTCACCATTTTACAGCAGGATTTGGAAAATTGTCGGACTGTATAGAAAATTGAAAAAAAATGAGGAGAGTAATTTACCATTCTCGAGAAACAGATGTAGTAACTCCTGATATGTGATAGGGATTAGGGAAGTATTCCTTAAGTGCTCTAAAAACTGTAGAGTAGGAGGAACAAATCGGTTTGCAAAATGGGCTGTTTACTCCGTTGGGCATTATCAGAATTATAAAAAAAAAATATCCTACTAAGTAGATTTCTGATGTGCGAGTATGACTTTCTATTAGTCTTACTTCACTTTATATTTTATTTACACTTCTAAGCTTTAGTAGACTCTAAGGGAATGTTATAAAATTTAGTTTAGTGAATAAATAATGAAATAAGTGTCATTAAAAATGTTTAAGGCATTGGTCTTATTTTCGCTTGGTTAATCTGGAGTGGTGGGATCGATTTCCAACAGGTGTATAGGGAGGGACTTCATTCAGTGACGAACTTATTAAATAAAATCCTTAGTCCCAACCTAGCTAGAAAAGGGCGGAAACCTTTAGATAACCCATCCCAATTAGTCATAATGGTAGAAAGTGGAAGTTATTAAAGAAAAATTATTATTATTGATAATATCTTCCTAATTTAAAATTTATTTTATGTTAAATTGTATAATTAATAGATTTGAATGTAAAGGAGAATTTGATTTACTTATAATTCCAAACAATTAAGAAGATATTAAATATAATATTAAACAAAACAATAATTATTTCCAGAGTTATAAAAGATGGAAAAGCTACGAAAGAAAAAGTTAGGATGCTTGAGGTCAGAGACCGTTGGGGGGAACTGGTGTGGTCAACCTCCACTAGGCGAGACCTATATTATTGTATATAGTCGAAAGCTAACGAGAACTCAGACGTAAGATAGATTCTAAAATATTTCAATACTGTACGTTCTAAAACTTTACTATAGAATCGCTACCACCTTATTTAAATTAATTTAATCACAGTGAAATACATGCCATGTTTAAACATTCCCTAAATATTTACATTATTAGAGACAAAAATAAAATAAATGCTATT
The DNA here is from genome assembly GCA_019009955.1 of Riptortus pedestris. NCBI lineage: Eukaryota > Metazoa > Arthropoda > Insecta > Hemiptera > Alydidae > Riptortus > Riptortus pedestris. The sequence continues at coordinate 139,625,045 of CM032228.1, forward strand.
GAATTTTATATACAAACTATCCCGATATTATATTCATGAGTCGATAAAGCAGTTAATTGCTGACAATAAATAATTTGTTTCATTTAAACTCTATAATAAGAAAGGTAAAGTCATACAAAACATATAATAAGTAGCATATGGATAATATCTTCAATAGACACCAAAACAAATTAGGAGATATGAAACTTTCTATTTGTGAATAAAATTTAAGTTAGTCATCATAATCGAGAGGTAGAACTACGTTTGACCTGACTAGGAAATAACCATGCACTTATTTTCCAACACTGACTTTTCATTAAAAATTTGAACATATTCTTTGATCTAACATAGCAGTGGCATACCCTACAAAATTATAAATTTGTTCAATAAGCATCAGTTCTTAAAGCTTTATATAAATTTTGATTGTGTGCTCTTACGTATTGCTTCACAGAAAGTGGCAGAATCTCCTTCGTGACTTGTTAAATTTATCACATACTAAATTCCAGAAGACAGTTGTTACATCGAGCGAGACTGCTAAGTTGAAAGCAAGAACGGTTACGACTGAACATCTTATTATTGAATTTACGTCTTACTTCATGAGGACGTAACAGGACGTGCAAAACAACTAATTAGAAATGAATGACAAACAAACAGAACAAACGTGAGCACCAACAATAATTTCGTACTACAAATCTACAATTTGCTAGTGGACGTTGAGTTTCAGAAATTATAGAAGAGAGAAGGCTCTCTAGACTCAGAATAAGCCACACCAAATTAACCCATAAACAGTTAGTGACTAAAAAAGACAAACCCACCTGCACTACATATCACCTGACAATCAAACACAGACGCCAAAAAGCGATATAACATAAAATTTCCATTTGACACAATGCCACTTTTGACGGACGGTAGCCAATATACGAAAGAAATTTTCACTAATTTAAAAAGTATAAATATTCAAAATGGAATTGAAACGACAAACCTGCGATATATTTGAAAACACTGAAGAGCTTCGCACATCAAAATTGTCATTTCATTTATTTAAAAAAAAAAAAATTTGAAATTAAATTAATTAATAATTTTTATCATTTCAAATTTTTCGGAATTATCAGTTTTCAGGAATAATACTTTCATAATAATAGCATGATAATCGCCAATGGTGTGGGGGCGTGACCAAAGAAATAAATTATGATTACCGAATAAATAATTCAAAAAGAAAACGATGTTGACAGTGAGTAAACACGCCAGATTTCTGCATGAGTTGGAGTAAGAGACCGATGGTGTGTGTCTACATCATTAATTCCCTAATTATCCACAGTAAGGAACCCTATGTAAACCATAAATGAGATAAGTGAAGATGTCCAGTGATATGATATATTAAGTGTAATTCTCACGTGAAAAATTCGGGGTTTACCTACTGATGATAGAAAACTCAAAAATTGAAAAATAAACATACTAATAACTCCTTAAATTTTCAAGCCGGACGACATTGATTTATCGATCTGATGAAAAAACGTTATATTTATGATTTTAAATTTTACCCAACCTCTAAATCTCCACTGCTGGGCAGATTTCAATTAATAGCGAACTCGGTAGCTAGTTTTACATGGATAATATATAGAGCATGAGAGTAATGATATAAAAATTGAGATCTGTAGAGCATTATGTGATTGGAATGTTCATTGATGATGTTATGTCGTTCTTCTATCTCTCCACACAGTAAAGATTTCATAAAAAGAATACGTATTTCAGATTATAATAAAATTCAGAGAAAGTGGCGTGAATAATGAAGTATTTCTAAGGAACTGGTGTGGAAGTATAAATAAATAAAGAATATACTAATTTTAGTCATAAATGTCCTCAAATGTTCAAACATATCTAATTTTGGGACACCTTGCGGAAATAATTTGTGTCTACGCCACTGTAAGGACCCAAAGAAGTCAATGAAGTGCTTGTTGGCACAGAAACTCAAAGTATGTCAAACGTAAACTTATAAGATCAATTTTAATTGTTAAAATTCAGTCATGCTTATAGGCTGGAGTTTCTAAAGGCTGGTTTCTCAAATACATCGCCCAGCCAAACATTTTTTTATTTTTCAGAAATTAATTCCGTAGCTATTGACGATTAGCATATTATATACTGTCAGTATAACTACGATATTCCAATTATATATGTATTATCTTCAGGCTAAACCTTGTAATTAATTCCGTGAGCATGTGAATCTGGTTTTCACGGGAACAAACATGGAAAGAAGAGAGTCACAAGGACATGCAGTAGTTTCCCGTTGCCTCTGCATCAGAATATCCAGCAATAAAGGGATCATGAAGAAAATTCCACTCAAGGCCAGAGTTGTCAGATAGCCAGTCATCTCACCGTAGCCCGTATTCTGCATAAGCCTACTAATGCTAGGCGTTAACCGGTATGAGTATGCAGACTAAAAATTTAATCTACTGTCCAGTCTAGCCCCACAAACATGTGATAAATTAGACAAGGAGGGGGCCATATAACTTACTTTACATATGGCAAATACATTACTATTGCTGTATCTCTTACAGCAATGACTCGAGATTCTTTACGGAGGAGTAACTTAATCCTTGACTCTTGGAACAAGCTCTCTCAAACCGCCCTTATTAACTGTTGAAGCTCCTATTCTTCTCTACTTACACTCATACTCTCTTCTCCCAGACATGACCCACGTAAGGAATGAAGAAGACATCTTGCTCATCTTAAAACCATTCTCCAACATTTTTCACATCTATCTCGTTTGTAATCAGTTTTATCAACTGTTCCACCATGCTGTCATGGTATCTGTTAGTCAACCCATATTTATCTGGGTCTAGACCTACCTAAAGTAATTATCCACAAGCTTGGCACTGTGTACCGTGGTTGTTGGAACGAATGAGGAGGCCATTGCTGGCAAGGAAAAAGCTGTGGTTTTAATGTACCATAGACTGAGAATTACCAATATACTGATCTATATCATTTATTTCCTTTGAATTGTGTTAAAAGATTTCTAATTTTGTAGTCATTAGTAAAAGTTGCATTTGTTCTGCTATGTTTCTAGTGACGACAGAGCTGGTTGAAAGTTCCATTCCACCATCATAGCTGGAAGTAACAAGTGGTTAGGTTAAAGGAATCATCTTGTGCTCCAGAGGTGTAACGGCTTCCACCATAACGGTTCTCAGTTACTCTCTAGAGTGCACTGACGAAGTTGCAACTGTCACCAATGTACTGTAATAGTATTTACTCCTGGGACACCATCACTAGATAGATTCAAAATTATATTAATATTTCGTCCTCTCCACCTCAACTTACAATCAATAAACAAACACAAGTCGGTATTAATGAAACCAGTTGGACGCATCGCCCCGTCGTTCCGATGGCTCCTGGATGCTCGCGTTATCCCTAGTTGCTGGGGGAGCCGAAGATTCCAGTTCAAAATGTGAAAAGGTTGTTGCGACATCAAAGATTTTAATTTGTTTCTTTAAGACAGTCTTTCTTGTTTGAAATGTTGTGGTATTTATTACATCCTGTTCTCATTTTATTAATAAGTTGTGAAAATAGGTAGGGAATACCATAAACTCAACAGGAAGCGGCAAACGATACATGACCCAAAGTATATACTTCTGGTTTTTCTGTAATCCTTGATATTAGTTATATTACTATAATTTAGTGTTAGTCATTAACACGAGATCAGTGTAAGTTTCCTTAATGCTACACACTTTTTTCTCAATATTCAGCAATCCTTTATATATTGTTATTCCAGATTGGTATTTCATTGTATTGTGAGCTTTAATTATTAATTTTCAACTTATAAACACAACAGTTGTAGGTGGCGGGGAGTCGAAAATTCAATCTGCCTGCATAATTTTGTAACTTTGTAAAGTAAAGTCGACGCCCAAAGGGGACAGAACTAACAACGCTTATTTTCCATTTGAAACCTTGTGTTACAAGTATTGTTACATTTTCCATTTCTTTTCACAACGGGAGCTGTGATAATGCCTATTTCGTATTTTCGAAGCCCATCATTAAAATGTCTCTCAGATTCCTGCAGATTAATTATCATAATTATAACTCCAATATTCATAACTCTTGTTATGGTATTTAATTTTCTATCATACATTTAATATTTATCGTTGAATTATTATATTAAGAAAGCTAAGAGATAGAGAGTGAAATGGAGCATCGATTTTTTTTGTGTTTTTTAAGGTTCAGTCATACACTCGAGGTAGGAACTGTCTTAGAAGAATTTCGCTTTTGTGAAACTATTTCTTTTCAATTTGTTCTATTTTCTGACCAAAAATCTCATGAATTTTCATTACACGGCTTTGGGGGATAGTGATTGGGCGACTTAATGAAGTCCTCCTCTGATACCAAAGCCGGATTAGTGATTGTCCTGATTAATCAGCTGATAAGCGGATGGTTCGAGTGGGAAAGAGAGAGAAGCCCCCTCCTTGCTCCTCCTATATACACCACTGGCTCGCTTCTTGGCTCAGTGTACAGACATCCGCCGAGGTGCTAACATCTGTCGTCCATGTGAGTAACCTTTGTTTAAACACACGACCTAATACACTGCAGGGCTTGGAATTGGAAAGCTTTTAGAACCCCTGGTGGCGCATACCTCATGGTTCAATGGTCGGACATTCTGAGTGATTTCAAGATATATTATTTTCTCTTTACATAATTATAATTATAATCATAGTTTATTTGGTTAAAATAACTCATCTGGTGGCGATATTTTTGTCTCTTCCATATTTTCAATACGACGAACCCTACTAATAAATATATTTGTACCTCATTAATTATCAATTAAAGCTCATGAAAATTGTGTATATAGATTTATAAAAGGGGACATAACTATCTGATGAATTTCATTTGAATTTTATTTTTTCACTCTTCTAGGCCTTATAAAATTTAAACCTTTCTGCTTTGGAAATATCTTCATTCTAAGACCTCACAAAATATCAGATCACTGTACAATACTCTTCGTGGTCTCTCATATAATTTTTCAAATATAATTTCTGAAATAAAAGTTTGCTTGACCATAAGTACCGCATTATATCAGTAATCTTCGTGCCCACTCCCTCCCCTTCCACGTTGTGTTACTAAACTCAATATTATGAGTCCGTCACACACAAGCTCCGTAAACTAAATAAATTTCTCACATGCAACAGATCTGCAACCATTCTAAAGTTTTCGCAGAAATCTATTCTATATGTTTCTGTATATTAAGAACCCTACTTAAAGAAGACTTAAAACTTCAGCTTGGAATTTAGAACAGTTCAATAGTATGAATAGGGGTTTACAGAAAACTTTGAACTAAAAAAATGCAAAAATCGCCGTTAATATTCGATTGATAGAAAAGCCTTATAAAAAAAATCTAAGAGCATACATTTTAGAACATTGAATTTTCATCAAGTGTGATTTTGTATCATTTTCAGATATGTCACATAGTAACGAAGATTTTTAAATTTTTTATTCCCCCCTCCCTCTAAACACACTTCTCCATATTGTCCAATGAAAACGACAAGGCGTATTTAAGTTGGATTTTACAACAAATACAAATAGTTTGGAGATTACAACAAATACACTTTATAATATGCTGGTTTATTGCTAATGGGTGTTTACACTCTGAGTGGTTGTTTACTCGAAAACATAAACATATATAACATTATACATATATGTATAAACATTTTAGGAAATTTAATTTGTGATTAGATTGGTCCTACAAATTTTTCGATTCGACTCATAGTAACAAAGATATTTAGAATTTTTGCTTCTTTCGTCCAATTTCTGTCGTAAACGAACTCCATCTTTCTCTTTACATGAAACGATCAAGTTTGATATCGATTAAACAAAAAGGACTACCTGTAGAGCGGAAAGGTAAATATGTATAATATTGAACTGGTTTTATATTACTCATTTCCTAGGTTCGATCGATGAAAATTTGAAGAATTTGTTCGAAACCCGCGACATGAGTACATCATCAACAGCAGATTTCTCATAGTGGCAGTCCCATGGGATGTACCGAAGAAATTATAGGAAGATTAGGTTTCTGTGTTCTTCTAAACAACAAACAGGGTGGGGCTCGAAAAATATCGAAGCTAGTCTTCTGACATGGAGTGTGCAGGACGAGGTTTCGACTGAGCTGGGGATAGTACTTATCCCTGAGGTGAAGGTGGAAGTTCGGACACTAGATCAGTTCATCTGCTTCATTACAGTAAACGAAAGTTGTTATTGCCCAATTAAGTTGTTTTGTTAAACAATTTAAGAGCTATCATTCATGTTCACACATGTAATAACGGACTTATTTACATTTTAGCAGATTTCCCTAAAGAGAAATCTGTTGTTGAGGTTGTACTCATGAAGTTCACCACTCTAGCGGTTGTTATTTTTGCTCTTACCAAGGTTTATTTTATGAGTTTCGTGTAATAATAATGATCAAGTTCGTTATCGGCTGACGTTGAACCTGGAGTGGAGAGGTATAAAGAGAGGGGATCTAGATGCGATTATTATGAGTCGAATAGATAACTCTTAAGCAGTGTAACCTCACTAATTTGAAACCATTTAATTCGAAAATCTTAATAATTGGAAACGCTTGTCTGTTCGCCTAATCTTAACTTTTGCCTTAACTTATTTTACCCCAGAGAGGCTAGAAAAAAAGTGAAATGATTGTATATTTGGAAGACCTTTACAATGGTGAAGGACTTCGGTCCTGCAAACAATGTATTGCCTACTCATAAGATAGCTAATCTTTATTTAAAATTTATACTCCTTCAGTCAGTTCTGGTTTATGAGATTAATGCAGAGTTTTATAGTCTCTAGCCTCCAAAAGTAAGAAAATATTCTAATGGTATTTAATTTTCAATTATTTTTAAATTTGTCCATACTGTTGGACTAGAAAAAAAAACACTCATGAGTATTTTTATATGCATAAAGACTGAGAAGAGAAGAATTTGAAAAGAAATGAGCTTTCTCTGTATAACCGCAATCCTGAGTATAATGGGTCAAGGTGAATGTAAATGATAGTCAAGAGGAAGTGAGGCTACCAACTGCAGTAAAATGATGAGTCCCGACTTTACGTGAGGAAGGGCAGTTATTTTCTTTCTATGGCAGATAACAATGGGAAGAATTTCGGTGTTCATGAGGCATTCTAACCATTTGGTCTCCTTCTCCCGCTCTCCCTAACCAGGCAAATTCTTGTGAATTGGTGGTCTTGTGACAATTCAATATCGCAAAACAAAATCTGATGTGGACATTAAATGACTTCCTTTTATTATTATTAAATAATATAAAGAAAATATTTAATTACTCTTTATTAAAAGTATCTAAATTTGAAGTCATACATGATATCTCCAATGCATTCTTCGATATCTTTAGTTTTATCGATATGGGCAGCATTTATAATAATTAAATACATCTATAATGTACATAGTTCCAGTCGAAAATCAGTAAATAATCGAAATTCTGTTATAGTTTATATTTTTACTGGAAATATTATTATTATTATTTATTAACGTCCACTTTTTACAACTAAGGCTAATTGGGAGGTGTTATCTTCAGGTTACCACCCTTTTTTCTTGCCATGGGGCATAATGAATTTCGTCACTAAATAAATTCCCTTGCCCAGGAGGGAATCGAACTCGCCACCCTAGGATTACCATGTGAGATTAAAGGCAACGGTTTAACTCGCATGGCTAACCTGAGTCCCTTATTAGAAATAAATAGCGAAGTTATTTTCTAGTGAAAATAAATAACAAAACAGTTAGGCGGAGGGGGGGGGAGGTGAAGATTTATAACCTCATTAATCCGATTCATACTTACAATTAGAACTAACATATCAGTCTAAAACACATCATTTGTCATACTATCCCTATATTAAAAACACTTTAATTTGTACTAATACAATTGTTGACTCCCTTTTAGCGTATATCTCGTTTATATATTCTTGTACTAAAAAAGTGTATATATATAACAAAGGTTAACCTAAATAATAAAATAATCACCTTCTGTTATGTGCAGGTTTGCTGAAAAACCAATGGGTAACGAAATATTACGATTTTTCATTTCATGCCTCCATGATAACCCCCATTACTAATCGTTTCTAAAAATGTTAATACAGATTATGATCAAGGAGGAATTAATACAAACCCTCTTACGGGGTTTCGTTGAGTACGGTTAATTATTTTGTGCCCTTTAAAATTGTTGACTCCCGCTATAGTTTTTATTGTTTATACTTTCTTACAAGGCTAAACTGCATATAACCCGGTATCACCAGCTACCGGGTCACCCACCCTCAATGTTCCATTACACCCCATCAAATTTACCACCACCCTTATAATAGAACTAAGTTCAGTAGAAGGGGAACTATCATTCTTACCACCGGTAGGTCACACTACCTTACTACCAACTATAAATGAAGCTGGGTCTCAGAAAAAAAAAAAAAAAAAAAAAAAAAACTGCATACCTATAACAAAAGTTTTTGTAAATTACAAATTAAATTAAATAAATTTTGTTATGCTCATGATTGCCGAAAAACCATTATATATATATACTAGCTCAGATACCCGGCTTCGCACGGGAATTGATTTGAGGCTGAATGGTGATGGTACTTTCTTTGGCAAGGCATTACTTTGCACAATATTTTGTTTACCCGTCCCAGTGTTAAGGGTTAATACCTGTTGTTGGCATTTGTTAATAATAAAATAAATTTTTTATGTAAGTCTTCACTGTCCTCCAAATTGTCATATTTCCCGTCTCCTGTGCATTATGCATAGATTTCAGTTATTAAGGACAAAATATTAACATAGATTTGAATTAATTTTTCCAGGTGAGGTACCTCATAGTTCAAACTGGAATGAATTGTTGAGCATATCAATATTTCTACGCACATTACTTGCTCCATACATTGTTCCTGGAGAAATGTATAAAACAAAAGTTAATCTAAATAACAAAGTAAACAACTTTTGTTATATGCATTTTTGTCGAAAAACAAATAGACAATGAAATATCGCGAATTTTTATTTCAGTCTCCCTTTATAACCCCCACTCCCGTTCTAACCTAAAAATTTTAATATAGCTTATAATCATGGAAGAAGTAATGCTAATTGACATACCGAGTTTTTTCAAGTTTGGTTTAATCGTTAGCGCCCAATGATATAGTTGACTCCCGCTTTAGTTTATAGTGTATATCTCGTTTATACTTTGTTAAAAGACAAAAATGAATATGACAAAAGTTACTCTAAATAACAAAATAAACAACTTTTGTTATGTTCATATTTGTCGAAAAACGAATAGAAAACGAAATACCGTTATTTTTAAATTTAGGCCTCCCTTACAACCCCCACTCCTGGCCGTCCCTAGAAATGTTAGTATGGCTTGTTATAATGAAAGCGTTAGTTCTAATACACATACCGATTTTTATTTATTTCGGTTGGGTCTTTTGTCCCAAATAAAATTGTTCATTTCCGCAATAGGTTTTAGCGTATATCTCGTTTATAATTCGGTATACAAAAAAGTATATATAACAAAAGTTACTCAAAAACAAAATAAACAACTTTTGTTATGTTCATATTTGCTGAAAAACGAATAGAAAACGAAATATTATTATTTTTAATTTTAGGCCTCCCTTATAACCCCCACTCCTGCCCGTCCCTAGAAATATTAGTATGGCTTATTATAATGAAAGCGTTAGTGCTAATACACATACCGAGTTTTATTTATTTCGGTTGGGTCTTTTGTCCCAAATAAAATTGTTCACTTCCGCAATAGGTTTTAGCGTATATCTCGTTTATAATTCGGTATACAAAAAAAGTATATATAACAAAAGTTACTCAAAAAGAAAATAAACAACTTTTGTTATGTTCATATTTGCTGAAAAACGAATAGAAAACGAAATATCGCTATTTTTAATTTCTATCTTCCCTTATAACCCCCACTCCTGCCCGTCCCTAGAAATTTTAGTATGGCTTGTTATAATGAAAGCGTTAGTGCTAATACACATACCGAGTTTTATTTATTTTGGTTGGGTCTTTTGTCCCAAATAAAATTGTTCACTTCCGCTATAGGCTTTAGCGTATATCTCGTTTATAATTTGGTATTCGAAAAAAGTGTATATAACAAAAGTTACTCTAAATAACAAAATAAACAACTTTTGACATGTGCATATTTGCCGAAAACCAATAGGAAACGAAATATCGCTATTTTTAATTTCAGGCCTCCCTTATAACCCCCACTCCTGTTCATCTCAGAGAATTTTAATATAGCCTAAAGTCTAAGTTGAGTTACTAGTAATATACATTCCAAGTTTCATAAAATTCGGTTCAGCCGTTTTTGCGTGAAAAGGTAACAAACAAACATACGCGAAAGAAACAAAATGCAGTTATGGTGTCTATTACATGTGAAACGAAAAGTTATCGTGAAAATTCGCGAAAAAAAATCGATGTACAGACAGAGGTTACAATTTTATAAATATATATATATATATATATATATATATATATATATATATATATATATATATAATATATGAGAGACCCGGCGTCGCGCGCGAATTATTTTGTGGCTGAATGTTGAGGTTATTTTTTCGCTGGCTGTACATAGCACAATATTTTGAGAGTTACCCGTCCCCAGTGTTTAGGATTGATGCACATCTTTGCCGCGGATTTGCTAATAATATAATTATTTGTTCGATAAGGCTTCACAGTCTTCGATATTTTTATATTTCCCGTCTCTTATACATGTAAATATGGTGAATTTTTATTTCAGGTCTCCCTTTTAACCCCCCTCCCGTTCAACCTAAAACTTTTAATATAACTTATAATCATGGGGAATTAATGCTAATTGACCATACCGAGTTTTGTTAAGTTCGGTTCAGCCGTTAGTGCCGCTATAGTTTAATGTATAACTCATTTATACTTAGGTATACGACAAAAGTGTATATACAAAAGTTACTCCAAATAACAAAATAAACAACTTTTGTTATGTTTATATTTGTGGAAAAACCAATAGGAAACGAAATAACACTATTTTTAATTTCAGGCTTCCCTTATAACCCCCACTCCTGCCCGTCCATAGAAATGTTGGTATGGCTTATTATAATGAAGGTCTCACTGCTAATACACATACCGAGTTTTATTTAGTTCGGTTCAGCCGTTAGTGCCCAATAAAATTGTTGGCTCCAGCTAAAGTTTTAACATATAACTCATTTATACTTAGATATACGACAAAAGTGTATATAACAAAAGTTACTCCAAAAAACAAAATAAACAACTTTTGTTATGTTTATATTTGTGGATAAACCAATAGGAAACGAAATAACACTATTTTTAATTTCAGGCTTCCCTTATAACCCCCACTCCTGCCCGTCCATAGAAATGTTGGTATGGCTTATTATAATGAAGGTCTCACTGCTAATACACATACCGAGTTTTATTTAGTTCGGTTGAGTCTTTTTTGGCAAATAATATTGTTGACTCCCGCTATAATTTTTAGCGTATAACGCATTTAAACTTCGGTATACGACAAAAGTGTATATAACAAAAGTTACTCTAAATAACAAAATAAACAACTTTTGTTATGTGCATAGTTACCGAAAAACCAATAGAAAACGAAATATCGCTATTTTTAATTTCAGGCTTCCCTTATAACACCCACTCCTGTTTCGTCTCAGAGAAATTTAATATAGCCTAAAGTCTAAGTTGGGTTAGTAGTAATATACATACCAAGTTTCATAAAATTCGGTTCAGCCGTTTATGCGTGAAAAGGTAACAAACAAACAAACAAACAAACAAACAAACAAACAAACATACACGAAAGAAACAAAATGCAGATATGGTGTCTATGACATGTGAAACGAAAAGTTATCGTTAAATTTCGCGAAAAAAAAATTAATGTACAGACAGAGGTTACAATTTTATATATATATACTAGCTCAGATACCCGGCTTCGCTCGGGAATTCATTTGTGGCTGAATGGTGATGGTATTTTTTTTGGCAAGGCTTTAGTTTTCACAATATTTTCACCTTTACCCGTCCACTATTTAGGATAAACACCCGTTGTTGGCATTTGTTAATAATAAAATTAATTTTTTATGTAAGTCTTCACTGTCCTCCAAATTGTCATATTTCCCGTCTCCTGTGCATTATGCATAGATCTCAGTTATTAAGCACAAAATATTGTGGTGAAACGAAATATCACCATTATTAATTTCAGGCCTCCCTTATAACCCCCACTCCTGCCCGTCCCTCCCTAGAAATGTTAGTATGGCTTTGTTATAAGGAAAGAGTTAGTGGCTAATACACAAACCGAGTAGTTTTATTTATTTCGGCTGGGTCTTTTGTCCCAAATAAAATTGTTCACTTCCGCTATAGGTTTTAGCGTATATCTCGTTTATAATACGGTATACGAAAAAAGTGAGTAAAAACAACTGAGGAAAGAAAGAGGGAGTGAGAAAGGTTCTAGATTACAGGAAGGTCTCCCCACCCCTCCCTGACGCCCCAGGTTACCCAACAGAACATGACTAACGGCTAACTCTCAATTCCGCTAACATTACCTTATATTCAGATTTTATTTTCAATTCTAATTATGTATGTTTAAATACTTTCGTTTTTTTTGTGAATTAATTGATGTTTTAAACACATTAAAGGATGAAATTACTTACTTCCGATTAATTAATGTTCCAGTGAAAGAAGAGGAAGGGGGGGGGGGGGGGGGTAATATACTTTGCCTCCTCATGAAACAGCTACTTGTTTTTAAAATGCTTCATACAATTGAAATGTTTTTTTGTTTATCGTCATGTTCATAATTGCCGAGAAACCAATAGGAAACGAAATACCGTTATTATTAATTTCAGGCATTCCTTATAACCCCCACTCCTGCCCGTGCCTTAGAAATGTTGATATGGTTTGTTATAATGAAAGCGTTAGTGCTAATACACATACCGAATTTTATTTATTTCGGTTGGGTCTATTGTCCCAAATAAAATTGTTCACTTCCGCTATAGATTTTAGCGTATACCTCGTTTATTATTCGGTATACGAAAAAAGTGTATATAACAAATGTTACTCTAAATAACAAAGTAAACCACTTTTGTTATGTTCATATTTACTGAAAAACCAATAGGAAACGAAATATCGCTATTTTTAATATCTGGCTTCCCTTATAACCCCCACTCCTGCCCGTCCCTAGAAATGTTGGTATGGCTCGTTATAATGAAAGCGTTAGTGCTAATAGATATACCGAGTTTTACTTAGTTCGGTTGAGTGTTTTGTGCCAAATAAAATAGTTCACTTCCTCTATAGGTTTTAGCGTATATCTCGTTTATAACTCGGTATACGACGAAAGTGTATATAACAAAAGTTACTCTAAATAAAAAAAATAAACATTTTTTTTTTATGTGCATATTTGCCGAAAAACCAATAGGAATCGAAATATCGCTATTTTTAATTTCTGGCTTCCCTTATAACCCCCACTCCTGTTCGTCTCAGAGGATATTAATATAGCCTAAAGTCTAAGTTGGGTTAGTACTAATATACATACCAAGTTTCATAAAATTCGGTTCAGCCGTTTATGCGTGAAAAGGTAACAAACAAACAAACAAACAAACAAACAAACAAACAAACAGACACCAAAGAAACAAAATGCAGTTATGGTGTCTATGACATTGAAACGAAAAGTTATCGTGAAATTTCGTGAAACAAAAATCAATTTACAGACAGAGGTTACAATTTTTATATATATATATATATATGTATATAATTGTAGCCTCTGTCTGTATAATGATTTTTTTCGTGAGAATTTCCCTATAATGTTTTGTTTGACATGCAATTGAAAGGATATCTGCATTTTTGGCTTTGGTTATGTTTGCTTGTTACCTTTTTACGCACTTAACTGAATTTTATATAACTTGGTACGTATATTACTACTAACCCAACATAGACTATTTGCTAAATGAATATTCTCAGAGACGAACAGGATTGGTGGGTTATAAGGGAAGCCTGAAATGAAATATTTTGATATTTCGTATCCTTTTGGTTTTCCGAGAAACATGCACATCATGGAAAATGTTTATTTTGGTATTTAAAGCAACATTGCTAAAAACAAGAGTGGGAATCAAACATTTTATTTGGCACTAACGACTAAAAGGAACTGAACGAAAGTCCGTATGTGGGTTAGTAATTGAACCTCCTTGATTATAAGGTATGTGCAAGTTCTTAGAAAGTAACAGGAGGGGGAGGGGGTTACAAGGAAGGCCTGATATTTCATTAAATAACCCCATATTTCGTTTTCTATTGAGTTTTCAGCAAACAAGCACATAACCAACGTTGTTTAGTTTGTTATTTAGAGTTAAAAACGTGATATACCCTACTTACCAAATCGGGAGTCAAAAATTTATTGAGTATCATTAGCTTTTGGAGGGAAAGTGATTACTTCCCCTTTCCCGCAAAAAGCTCACATATCAGAACGAGTTTCATCTTCGGGCATACAATAGAATATTTTTAAGAATTGTTATTAAATACATAAAATAAGTGAGTTCGATGTGTTTAGGGCTGCTTTTGGGAATAAATGTTAAATGTTGTCTATAAACGTCCACTTTGTGCTACTATGTCTAATTGGGGCGGGTTATCTTCAGGTTACCACCCTTTTCAAGTCAGGGGGGACTAACGATTTTATTTAGTGAACAAATTAGGATTGAATTGTAACTACTTAACGTTTAGTCTGACAAACTCAGCAATAGTTCATCGATTGTCCAGAAAGCTGTAAAATTAAATTAAAGTAAATACTCCGACAAGGGCACAGGTTGGCCGTGTGGGTTAAGGCGTTGGTCTCATATGGTTAAAACCTTAGGGTGGCGGGTTCGATTCCTGCCTTGGGCAGAAGGAATTTATTTAGTGACGGACTCATTAAATAAATTCCTTAGTCCACTCTGGCTAGAATATTTTGTTTTCCTGTACATAACCCGTCCCAATTAACCAAGTAGCATAAAGTGAACGTAAATAAATAACTAAAAAATATACTCAGAGAGCATTGCAATGAATAATATTCACACTCATTATTCATCGTAAATATTCTCTTAGCAAAGCTGACTCATTAATGATTCTTAATAATGACGAATGAATGCTATTCATGATTACGATTATTATTGTCCACGATATGTCCAACAGCGTAGAAGGATTGATCAGGACATTTTTTTTTTTATTCTTCATGGCTAAAAATTTCCCTTTAGTTACCAAATATTCTGGTATATGCCCTGAACACGGAGACTGGGAAATACAAAACTATTGTGCATATTAAAGGTTTGCCAAAAAGAAATCATTCAGCCTCTAATGATTTTCTCTAATGAACCAGGTACCTTAGCTATTATACATATGTATATATATACAATTTCGAATGGACCTTATTTTCCTCATCTCTTAGGTAGGATCGATGGACATTAGAGAACGTTTTTCAAAAATTGCACCACTAGTAGAACCTCAATTTCCCCTTGAGGGAAATCTGCTTAATGTGGGGCTCAATACCCCTGGCGGTCTATGGCCTGCCATACGGCGTTAGCGGGAGGTCATGAGTTCAGCTAGCTTCGCCAATTGCCGATTGTATTATGGCCGTACTAGGGACCAAAGATTGCTATATCTTTATTCAGGTAGCTGCGCAAGTTTATCATACATTCTCTATATCTAAGTAAACATTCGATGAGCAGAAGTGGGGGTTGCTGAAATCAAGAGAGTAGGATTAACTAGCTTAATGGTAGAATTACTAGAATTGAACGAACATCATTTTCGTCGTCTCCTAGATAGGATCGATGGGCATTTGAAGAAAAATTTCGAAAATCGCGTCATGAGTACGACCACAATAGCTGATTTCCATTAAGCAGATATTTAAACCCCACAGTCTCAGTCAAATTTCAGCCATTGAAGAACGTAACCTTTATTTTTCAATGAAAATGTTAAAAATCGAGTGAGGTATTCATCAAATAAACATTTTCGGAGCAAGAATGAATCTTATTTGATGGCGTCATCATACAACGTATTTCTATGAATATGGAATGATGGTCCGTTGAAAACAATATTTGATACTTAAACCTGGAATAAGTTTTATGTTGATATATTGGATTATTTTTATCGTACAATGATTAAAAGAAAAGGTGTATTGAAGGCTGAAAATTTAAAAAATATGAAATATCTCGGCTATACTTGAGATAAAGAAAACATATAGAACAATATTTATAAAAAATTCAATTTGCTACAAGATTGGTTTTATAAAATGTCTCGGTCTGACTTATAATTACAGAGATATATTAAGATTTCTTCCTTTAACCCACTCCCCCACCCCCATGCCTTTGCTAGTATTCACTTACTTGCGTATTGCAATTTCCTTCTCTTTGTTTAAATAAAAAGACAAAAAACTGAACCGTACAGCGTATATAAGTATCTTCAGTTCTCTTATTAAATAAAATATTTTTCATACACGTAATTCATTGCGTTGTGCTTTTAAGTGAAATAAATGAAATGCGTGAGTAATTCTTGAGAACCTAGTCGTAAAATTTATATTTTGTATCATCAAAAAACTAATAGTCTTTTTGCTTTAGACATCGGACATTCCGTCTTTAAATTATTTTTTTGCAACTATCGTTAATCGGCCCATGAAGCAATCTATGTATGCTTTCTTGAGCAAATATCTCTATCTAGACCATCTTATTCTGACGATCCCATCTACAATCACTGGAAAGTCAATTAATAAATAAATTTGATAATATACAGTTTATATCATTGTTTAGAGAGCTTTCAGTGTATTGGATTGTCTCTGCAATGACCAAGCTTAATTGGCCCAGTCTATTAGTGTATAATATAATATTATTTTTTTTCGTTGAAATTTAGTTTCATCCGAAGGTAAAATGAAATGGAAAGGTGAACAGAAGAAAAAAAAAATGAAATACTTTTAACTTATTTATTTCTCACTCAACATATTTCATGTCATTTATGACGCCTCTTCAGGATTTCTAGTTGTATTATAAAATGATTTCACCAGATGGAGAGTACAATACAAATTAGACAATCGATACATTAAAAAAGATGAACAAAATGAAAAAACGATTACAGAACATGGGTCAATAAGTGAAAAATAGATTACAAAAGAAGTACTCCTCGTAGGTACCTATAGCTTTCCTGGAACCAGAAGAAGTATACCCACATTTACATCTTATCTACTTACTGTTCATTAAAATAATTGAAAGATATATTATCTATATTTTTGATTTCAGTTTTCTTGTTCACAATATTCTGTTTGTTTTAAATGTTATGTATATTTTTAAGTTCCGAGCGGCTACGTATTTGTTATTAACTTAAATGTCTACATAAGTTAAATTTATGTTTAAATTAAGAATGGTCAGCCAAAGGGGGTCTAATCTCTAAATTACCAATATTTTTACAATGCTGTTTTAATCTTTAACGTTTGCGACGATCATCCTATATCAAAGGCAGAACACTTTACGTTATGTTATTGTATTTAATATCGTTTTCTATTATTTTATCTTTTATTTGGCTGAACTGTTTCTAATGCCGTATGCGCAAGCTACTGGCCCTTCAACCTTACTGATTTTCTTAATCTGAAATGCAATAGTAGGGTTATATTTGAATTATTAATTTTTGATAATTATTTGAAAAATACAATGACACAAGTCGTTATATAACAAAAACAAATTTAATAATATACAATTAAATATAACGATTATGAACTCATCCTTTCAATGAACCTACAACCCAAATAATCACCATACATTAAATCCATTAACACACCACTGGCATGATAACTTTCATATTAAGATTTTAGGGAGATAAGCTTGGTGAGCAGACAGTAGCTTTCACTTTTATCTTCTAGCTATTGGTAACTGTTTTATTTATACGTTGTTTTAAACTTTGTCACTGGAAACTTATTATAAATGAAGCATTAGGCATTCGGAGCTGTCACAAGCACACACCTAACATGACCACCAGAAGAAGCAGATTGAAAAACCGGCGAAATATTATGGACCACAATATTAAAGACACCTCTGGAGATACGCCGCGCACGACAACTATGTTTTATTTATATATATATATTAGGAGGTGAAAAAGCCGTCTCCAGCATTGTCTAATCTGACTTCTCTAGAGTCTAAAACCAGACTAATGCAATTTAGACTTCTCTATTGATCTAATTATAAGTCTTTCTTGACATTTCAAAAATATCGGATATATGCTATTTAGTCGCGTCTTCTAATTTTTGTCATTTGCCTGACAGTAATATAGTTTAACGAGACTAAACCAAATCCACGCCTCTATACATCACGCACATATATCATACACAACACACACACACACACACACACACACACTCACACACACACACACACGCACACACACACACACACACACACACACACACACGCACACACACATATATATATATATATATATATATATATATATATAGTATAATATCATTAACTGATTTGCTAATGCTGTTCAATCCCGGTATTGAGTTCCTATGGCTAAGGCTAAAATTTTCTTCTGTGTTCTTCCCAAAGTATTGGATGTATAAAAAAGTATATTGATAACAAACAATAATTAATATTTGAAGTGTACTATTTTTTGAAAATCGAGTCATATGAACAAACTCAATAGCTACTCTGTCAGCTACAATAATATCCATTTTCGAACTAAATGAATAAATTTACCTAACCTAACTGAATATTTACTAAACCTTCTATGAAAGAATTATATTTTTTCTAAAGGAATCAACATATTTTTTATATTGAAAATGCGGAAATTCGAACATTTGATATATCTCCCATATTATAAGTAAGATAGAAAAATTGTTATGAATCAGTTTAAATTATCAATAAATTTAGTTACATACATATTTTCTCTATCACGAATATTAACCAATGAATATTAGCCTTCAGCAAACCCCCATTCCAACTCCTTTCATGTAAAAAATAAGCTGCTATGTCATGAACCACTTTATTTTAAGCTTAAATACCAAATACTATTTTCAAGGGACCTACATTGAGAAAGATGTGTGCTTATGCGTAGTGAACACGTCATCAATAAAGATTTTTCGTTTTTGTTTCGAAAATGTTTTCTTCGAACTACACCGTAAACACTCTACAGTACGTTTTATTTAGGCAAACTGCATTTTCAGAGCAACAGCTCCATCTTCGGTCCTTTGAAGACTGAAAGTGCACCTCGCCTAAATAATAAGGCATTGTAGAGGAAAATAGGCCTACAGTGTACATCCAAATTGATTCGTTCCTCCTGCACCCAGCTTCCTTGAAATGATGTTCATTTCATCATTATACTATTTTTTTTTTTTTATTACAAAATATATATATGTCATAAATCAATATACGTTTCCGCCTCATTATTTACGTTTTATTGTGTTCGTTTCGTGTCAGTTTCGTTCTATTTGGCTCACTCGTTTACGCACAAGAAATGTGTTAACTCAAGCTATAGATATATTAGCATGTATTTATTTATAAGTTATTATTCGTTAACAACTTTAATCGAAGTGTCTTTAAATAAAAAAATAAAATAAGGTTTAATAAGAGAATAAACAACATTCATCTTCTACTGGTTGTAGTAAAACGTATAATAAAGGGATCATATTTTATTTAAAGCTTCTTTTACAACCACCTCTTTCAATGCTAAGCCTACAATCTACCGACATCTAGTACCGAGCATCAATGGCTGCAAATGAATCGTTTGAGTACCGTAAATTGTTGAATATAGCTGCTGTTTTAAGTATATATTGTATTTATACAAGCTATACGGCAAAAATACTTATGACAAAAGTACTCTAAATAACAAAATATTTTTTTATGTGGCTTTTTTCGAGAGTATGAAAAGAAAATGAAGTTGTGCAATTTTTTATTTCAGGTTAAAAATTGATACCCCTGTTCTAAGTCTAAGTTGGGTATCCAGTAATACGTCTTATTTAGTTTACTCTTTTCAGCAGGGAAAGGGCAAAATAAACAAACAGGCACCAATGACAAAATTGTAAATGTTTTTTCTATGTGAAAACGAAAAGATTTCAGAAAAAAGAAAAAAAAACCAACTTACAGACGTAGTTTACCAATATATATATATATATATATATATATATATATATATATATATATATATATATATAAAAACACACACACACACACACAAATTCGATCAAGTTGTGTATTGACATTAAGAGGGACCAAGAAGAATAGCTATTTTGTTTAGGTCTTACATTCCTTAAGAAAAATTATTTGAAATCAAACAAAAATACGTTGGCATAAAAACGTTTAACATTTAATGTCCATCTTCATGCATTCAGATAACAATCAAGGTTTCACTCGTTCCGATTATCTACCTTACATACATACAGTAGCTCTCAGTGAAAATGATACACCACACAAATTTCACAAAATGCTCATTTATTATGTACAATAATATATTTTTTTAAAAAAAGGTTCTCCCTAAAATATTACACATTTTATCTAGAGAAAAAATAAATATCTCTCTTGAACAATAATTAATAATGCCTGAGCATAAAAATAACAAAAATGAAATTCCAGACCTCACAGTGAAAATGATACACATTAATAAAATTCAAATTAAAAGTAATTTTATATAACTTTAATATCTTGTTGGAAGTCCTTTGTTGTTGATTACTTCTCTTAAGCGGTTTGGGATAGATTCTACAAGTTTCTGGGTAAACTCTTGGGTGATTTTCTCCCATTCTTCCAAGAGTGCCTTTTTTAGATTTACTTTGTTTGTAATATTATGTTTTCGAATTTCTGTCTCCAATTTTGCCCACAAATGTTCAATGACATTTAAATCTGGTGACTGCGCGGTGTCTTTATAAGTTTGGGACAGTTAAATGTAAGTCATTCTTTCACTATCAACGAAGAATGCTTGGGGTCATTATCTTTGTAAAAAGTAAAAATATCTTTTAATCCAAGTTTTTCAGCACTTACCTTCAGACTTTGCCTTAATATGTCCACATATAAATGTTTATCCATTATACCTTCTATAAAATGCAGACTTCCCACACCAGAGGCTCCCATGCATCCCCACACCATCACACTCCCACCTCCATGTTTCACAGTCAGTAAGAGATTTTGCTTGGAAAATGCTTCTCCAGACTTTCTCCAAACGTATCCACGTCCATCCGACCCAAAAATGTTAAATTTGCTTTCATCAGCAAAAATAAACTTTTTCCAAAAGTCAAAATCTTTGGAAATGTGCTCATTTGCAAATTTTAGCCCGTCTTTTTGATTTTTTTTAATAATGGACGGCTTTTTCCTTGCAACTCTTCCTTGAAAATTGTGTTTCCTTAGGACGCGACGCACAGTTTCCGCACTAACAATCTTCTTTAAATAATTTTCCCCTTCACTTGCAATTTTTGGTGCACTCATTCTTGTTTTTTTTTTTGTACGTACCTCAGAATCCACCTTTCGTCAGCATCGGAAAATATCTTTTTGGGGCTTTTCCTCTTCTTATTAATAAGCCTATTTTCCTTTTAGCAGATTTCCCTTAAGGGAAATCAGCTATTGAGGTTGTACTCATGACGGAATTTTCGACATTTTTCTTCAAATGTCCATCGATCCTACCTAGTAGATGACGAAAATGAGGTCCGTTCAAAACTGTATATATATATCTATATATCTATATATATATATATATATATATATATATATATATATATATATATATATATATATATACATATATATATATTTGTCTGTTACCGCTCTAGCGGTCGCAATTTTTGTTTGATCCTTACCAAACTTCATATTTAAGCGTTTTATGTAAAAAGAAAGATCAAGTTCGTTAACGGCTGAAATCGGACCAGTAGGAGGGGGGGTTTAGAGGGGAGGATTTTCGAAAATTCGAAATATCTCCGTTACTATAAGTCGGATCAAAAGATTGTATAAAACCAATCTTATTGCAAATTAAATTTACTATAAATATTGTTGTATACATTTATTCTCTATCTTGAATATTAATCGAGATATTTGCATTTGTATTCTGCGTGTGCTCACCAATAGGCTATGTTCGGAGTTTCCGACGGGAGCTCTGGCGGCCGTTTCCATAACTATCGTCCCTCGTGAATAGATTTAGAGGTTAGGTTAACTGTTTTTTCTGCTAGAAACTACTGGGTTATTACGCCCTAAATAATGTTTTTTAGGTTTAGAGGTTTCTTACTACTACAGTTGTTATTAGGCAGATTTCTCTATTGTAAAACTTCACGTGGGAAATCTGCTTAGTTTACGCAGCCCCTGCGTGACGGACTTTTTTATATCTTTCTACAATGTGTACTGTTGCATGACTTTTCTGAAAAAGTTTGCCAATTTCTCGATAAGATTTTCCTCTGTTGAACTGTTCTATAATTAGTTCTCTTTCTTTTACCGTTGTGTGCTGTCCCATTATAATAAAACAATCACGAAATAATATAATAAAATTGTCTTAGAGACGATAGCACAGAAGACACTGAAAGCCTGGATAGAACTAAAACGGATTAAAGGCAACATGAGTGGTGTATCATTTTCACTGTGAGATAGGTCAAAGGTTTGTAATCCTCTTATGTAGCTTATTTAATCCTTGCTAATGTTAGAGAGCTAGGCAAGTTAATCTGTAATCAAGAATGTATTCTCATTCCATATTCACTTATACGTTATATAAAAATAAGTGCAATAAGTTATTTTTGACATATTTATAGAAATATAGTAGGTGAATCCTTTTCACTGTGAGCTACTGTATATACATCTACCATATATACATGCATTTATCACGTAGCACAGAACGGTCGCTATATCTTAGCTGGCGTATAATAATATTGGCACTGAATAATCGGGACATGTTGTAGCAACGCTAGCTTTCTCTCTCGCCACGATGACCACTTTCTTCAACTTCGTTAGCATGAAATACATAAAAGTTCATTGAAAACTTTAGTACAATTCTAATGATAGCTAAAATATAAAAAGTCCGTCACGCAGGGGCTGCGTAAACTAAGCAGATTTCCCACGTGAAGTTTTACAATAGGGAAATCTGCCTAATAACAACTGTAGTAGTAAGAAACCTCTAAACCTAAAACATTATTTAGGGCATAATAACCCAGTAGTTTCTAGCCCCAAAAAACAGTTGACCTAACCTCTAAACCTATTCACGAGGGTCGAATAGTTATAGAAACGGCCACCAGAGCTCTCGGCGGAAAGTCCGAACATAGCCTGGTGACCACACGCAGAATACAAATGCAAATATCTCGGTTAATATTCAAGATACAGAATAAATGTATAGAACAATATTTATAGTAAATTTAATTTGCAATAAGATTTATTCTATACAATTTTTCGATCCGACGCATAATAACGGAGATATTTTGAATTTTCAAAAATCCCCCCTCTAAACCCCCCCCCCTCCCACTGGTCCGAATCAGCCATTAACGAACTTGATCTTCCTTTTTACATAAAACGATTAAATTCCGAGTTTGGTAAAGATCAAATAAGAATTGCGACCGCTAGAGCGTTAACAGACAAATATCTATATATCTATATATATATATATATATATATATATATATATATATATATATATATATATATATATATATATATATATATAATTTTGAACGGACCTCATTTTCGTCATCTCCTGGGTAGGATCGATGGACATTTGAAGAAATTTTTCGAAACTCGCATCATGAGTACGACCTCAATAGCTGATTTCCCTTAAGGGAAATCTGCTAAAAAAAAAAAATAAAGAAGACTAACTGCCAAGGGCCTAATTCTTGTGTCCAGTGAAATCAATTAATGATATTTCTCATAAATAAGAAATTTATACAGAACGAACCTACCTTATTTTTCAACTTACCTACATTTTTGAGAGAAAGTTTTCGTCCTTGAATTCAGAAATATAATAGGAAACTCTGTAACAGTATTCCAAGGAGGAACAATCTAGGATTTTTGGTTAAAAGGTTTGTGGTTTTTTATATGGCATCTGTTCCCTAAAGAGTTTTTACATGCCCGTCTTTATCGGAGTTTTTTACTTAAAAAGGAGCTCCGAGCAACGGTACATAGTTACCCTCGAATCGTATAAGCGATGAACAAAATTATTCGTTTGGAATTTTACATTTTTAGCTCATATTACGACTCGAACGAGGAATGGGGATTAATGAATGCTATAAACCAAGAGGTAGGTGCAATTCAGTATTCAGTTATAAATTGAGTGTTTTATGAAAATATCCCTTACTTTTTCATTTGGCATGGAATTAGTACGAATTAATTTATCCATGGCTTTCGTGTCTGTTTTTTTTTATTTGTCCTCTTTCAAAATTGATAGTCTTAGGAACGTATAGAATGGATGGTACAAAAAAACATAAAATCGTAATATTTCGTTTCATATTCGTTTTTTGGCAAATATTCAATAACAAAAGTTCTTTAATTCTTTGTTAAAATAACTTTTATACATACAACTGCTATACATTTTCTTGTGATGTTGCGATGCAATAACAAAAAGGTCCTTCACGCGGGGGTTGCCTAAACTAACCAGATTTCCCAAGTATAACACAAGCTGGTATAAGACATTTGTGATCTCATCTCAACACGCATTCTCTATTTATATGTATGAAACCGATGAATAGAATGGGAGGGGGGGGGGTTACTGAAAGCAAAAAACAAGAAAGTATGAATAACTCGCTTAATACATGAGTTACCGAAAAATTCTTAGAGCAACAATTGTAGAAAATCAAAAGGTTAACTCAATTCATGTAAATTAATATTCTAAAGGCTGAATATATGATCTAGTTTTAAGTGAACTGAAATTTATTATTATGTATGCAATGTTACCGTTTCGGTCGTAATTTTTATCAATAGTTCCGATTGTTTATAACCACTGTTGTAGGGCTGTGATGCTGTGATGAGGGGGGGGGGTTAAGCTCATTTTTATTGTTGCTGGTTGTGAGGGTGGTAAATCAGGTTTATTAGATAAACATTTTTGTTGCTCCTCACAATCTATATGTGCATTATAATAAGAATTATATCAGCCAAACTACACTATAATCATGAGTGACCTACCAGCAGCAACTGTCTATGCATGATGCTCCTTCAAAAGCTCTGACGATAACCAAGAAGGTTACCGAAACTACTAAAGTGCTCACTAAGATATCATGAGGACCCATTAAAGTGTTTATTTGATAAACCTGTTTTTACTGTAACTTTATAATGATGATATCAATGGTAAATATATAGATTTATAACCAATAATATTGTGAATATTGATAAGAGATTAATATAAACCGATCTGGATTTATTCTTTGAGACTATTAATAATAATTATCATCAGTTATTCGTTCTGCAGAGATTTAAAGCAAAATATGAAAACTATTTAACTATTGAGATGGGAAACTCAAACAAATTATGATTGTGTAGCCTTGCAAAGAATAAGATAGTCACCTATTGCTCAATATATATATATATATATATATATATATATATATATATATTATATATATATATATATATATATATTATATATATATATATATATATATATATATAGGGTTGGCAAATAAGTCCTTTCGGTTTTTTAAGTTGAAAGAAAACTATTGTATATTTTGAACATAATTTTTATTTTAATCTACAATGTAATGTCCATTATTTTCTATTACTTTACCCCATCCCTCCATCAGCTGAATAATCCCATGCTCATAGAATGTCTGTGGTTTATTAGCGAAAAAATGATCAAGGTGCTCCCTGACACCCTGTTCGTTTTCAAACCGTTTTCCACCTAAGGAATTTTGTAGAGACCGGAATAAGTGGTAGTCACTAGGAGCAAGGTCCGGTGAATAGGGAGGGTGGGGCAAAAGATCCCATCCAAGGGCTAACAATTTGTTGCGGGTGACTAACGAAGTGTGGGGCCTGGCATTATCATGATGGAAGACGACACCCTTTCGATTTGCCAGTTCTGGGCGTTTTCGTCGAATTGATTCATTCAATTTTGTTAATTGTGAGCAGTATAGAGTGGAATCGATTGATTTACCTTGTGGCAGCAGGTCATAAAAAATCACACCCTTGAAATCCCACCATACAGAAAGCATTATCTTCTTTGGGTGCAATCCCGCTTTAGATATGGTTCCAGGTGGTTCGTTGCTAGGTCTCCAAGATTTACAAACGCAATACTGACCTAATCTTAACAAGTGTCGACAGACATGTACATATGTTTACATATTACAAATAGGATAAATAAATATGTGAGTGTAAACCGATGATACACAAAATAATATAAATGGACCCCCAAGGACCGATGGACCAAGAGGTCCATTAGCTAAAACGTTTGTTTCGCAGGGGCTGCGTTAACTAAGCTGATTTTCCACGTTTGTCACCTATTTTACCTCATAACGTAAAAGTCCAATGAGAACAACGTCTGGTATTTAGGCTTCAAATAATGTGCTTCATAATATAACACCTTATTGTTAATTGACATGAGAAAGAGTGAGGATTTACTGAATAATCAAGATAGCAAAAACACGTAAAAAGAAACATTTAGAGAACATTTGCAATAGGATTGGTTCTATACAATATTTCGATCCGACGCATAATCGCGGAGATATTAAGAATTTTCGAAATTATTCCTTTAACCCCCCCCCCCCCCCTCCTACTGTTCGGGTTTCAGCCATTAATGAACTGGATCTTAAGTTTTACATAAAAAGGTTAAATATCGATTTTGGTAAGGATTAGACAAAAATAAAGACCGCTAGAGCGTTAACTGATAAATATATATATATAGTTTTGAAAGGCTATAGACAATAGCTATTTCCTGAAGGTAATTATGCTAAAATGATATTGCTATGCATCGATAAATGAGAGAAGCTGTTATCAGCAAGTAAGTTTGTTTTACCATAAAGGAAAATGTTCCATATTACATTTCATTTTCCCCTGTTCAATATCTGATTGCTATCGTTTCCCTAATAATTTTGGACTTGCTAATGGGGAGAGAACTAACTTCAGCACGTTATGCCTATACATTCGTTTAGGTTCGCTCTGATTCCTCCACTAACTACCTTTTGCCTACTCTGTCGTTTAGTATTTAGTGTCACGTTATATAGTGTGAATACCTCATGTTACTAATTCTTTATTGAGGAGTTGTCAAATCCATTCTGTGGCAAACACTGGAGAACCCAAATTAAACTGCAAGATGCGTACAATCGAAATACAGCAGGACAACAAACTGTATGGAGATGGCTTAGATGAGGCGAAAGTAGTGACTGAATAAGGAAAACATTTCAGATTCTTAATGATGACATTTTATATACTTTATGACCACGTAAAAGTGCAGTTTGCCACTGATGGTGGATGAGCTTTCGACGCAATTATCAGATCTATTTCAGATCCAAACTTTAGGAGCTTCGTTTTTAAATTAAACGATTTTAAAAGACCGACAAAAAGTAATGTGAAAGACATTTTTTGATATCTTCTATATTTATCACATTAATACCCTAAGTATTTTTAAATGTTCATTAATAGCGTATGTCTAAAATAAAAATTAAATTAAATTAAATTAATTAAATTATTATAAGGCCATTTTTTTCAGGTTTTTACATTAATCACTGTCCTCAGCAATTTACAAAGATAATAGTGATACAGTTAATTTGCTTGTATGTACGTTCGCCGCTGTTTTCTGAACTAGTGTCCGTCAAAGGAGCCACAGTTTTATGCTGCTGTTACAATTTGAACCCTTTATAGAATTTTACACTTGCGATAAGATTGGTTTTATAGAATAGAATTTTTCGATACAACGCATAATAACGAAGATATTACGAATTTTCGAAATCCACCCCCCCCCTCCCCTACACTCGTTGGATTTTAGCTGCGAACTTATTCTTCATTTTTACGTAAAATCGTAAAAAGTACGATTGGGATCGTTTAAATATCGAGTTTGGTAACGAACAGACAAAAATTGCGACTGCTAGAGCGTTCTTCTAGGAAGAATCAATGGACATTTGAAGGAATATTTTTAAAATCCCATCATAAGTACAACCTCAATATCTGATTTCCCCTAAAGGAAAATCTGCTAAAATGTTTTAGTTTAGGTTTATATTCCAAACACACATTTTCAATTTCCGACTAGTAATGGCTACAATGGCAGGACTGGAATATAGACATGCCACAATTACTTTAAAAGCACTATCAACTGATTAAAGCACAGTAATTGTAAACAATAACTCCACCACGAAAGTATTATATTAACCAAACAAATTTCCCACCTACTACAATGAAATCCTAAGTAATCTCATAATAAGAAGCTTAAGTAAACAGGGATTCAAATTTAAGTGGAGTAAGATGTATGTTAATAAACTTGGTTTTTACACATGTTGCATGAGTAGAAGCAGGTGGAGGGGGGGGGGTTGTAATGAACGGTGAAAGCTTTTTAAAAAATTAGTCCTGATTTTTGGGCTTATGAAATGCAACGAACACTAATTGCATTGTGTAGGATATATGGACATGGAAGTAATGTTTCGGAAATCATGCCATGAGTGTGGTTGCTTCATGGTTTGAGGTTTGAAATGCTATGAACAAGTTGCTTTTTTTTCTGGGTGACATCATAGACCTTAGATGTTTTTGTTCATTGGTCAGAGGTGTACATTGCGATTAATCAACTCGCCCGACAACGTTAACCAAGGAAGATCTGGAATGAGTTGACTCCAGTAGACTGATGTACTACTGGCATGTCCTGTATGTACTGATGTCCTGTAGTCTGGATGTATGTGACATGTTATTCATTTGTTGGCGGAGGGGGGTGTTAGTTCACCAGTGACCAGCTTGCTGATTGTGATCTAGGAAGATCAAAGGCCTTGGAAGCTAATTTACTCACTAGACTCCCACCAATCCACCGAAGTGATGACTACTATAGGCTCACTCATTCAAGAACTAACCATGCAGAAAGTTGCTTGAATTTGGAGATCTGAAATTGGTTGCTCTACCTCTAAACAATAAAAAATGAATAAAAAAATAAACAATGTACTGATAAAAAAATTTCATATTATTTAGCTCTGTCACTTAGGAGAAGGTGTTCATAAACTTCGATATAGAAAATTTCAGTTAAAAGAATGAAGCGACATCAAAGTACATAAATATGAAATTTTATGTTTTTTTTTTTTATTTTTAGTTTTTATTTTAACAGATTTCACTTAATGGAAATGAGATATATAGGTTGTACACATGTAGAGATTTTCAAAACATTTTTTTCAAATGCCCATCATCTAACCTTGTTGGCGATGAAAAAGAGGTGTCGAAATATCTCTGCTATTATGATTGGAACAAAAAATGTTATGTGAACAATCTTATTCCAAACTTAATTTTCTATAAATGTCTTTCCATAAATTTTTATATTTCAAATATTAAGAAAGTTATTGGAATTACTTTCCCAGCCATCTGTAAACCCCTACTACTGTCTGAAGTTAATAATAAGCTAATATATCATACTTAGTCCAAGCTTAAATACCAAATGGTTCTTTAACAGATCTTTACTATGTAAGATACAAGAACATTCATTGCTTCTGACTCATCAAATAAAATTTGATATTCTATGCTCAACATTTTTTATTGGATATACATACTCAACATCAACCCTTTCATGGAACACTAAATATATTCATTAATGACTGAAATCTCAAGGGGTTGCAAAAAAATTAGATATCTAAGTTATTAAGAATAGGATTAACAAATGTTATAGAACCAATTTTATTAAACCAATGTTGTTCTTGTATAATGTTCTACAATTGTGGTTTTATTCATTTTCATGATACCTCAAATAATATGTGAGTTATTTCTATTTATTTTTGTTTCCAGCCTACATTAGTCCTTGTCTTCTACTCCTTTGATTTCCACTTTGAGTCAAAAAAACAGAGTATAGAAGGCGAAATGAGATCATGAGCATGCTATTGCAGCATGTGGGGAATCTGGTTAGTTTGTGCAAACCCTGCTTGATGGACTTTTTATGTTTTGCACTTTTAATTGAATACATCAATAAATTTGTCATACACAATTATGAGTACTTTACCCTTTATTAAAAATAAGAAAGAAAAAAACATAGTAAATATAATGTCTATAATATCATTTACATGATGAGGCTCTTCTATGATCTTTAATAATAGACGAATATTAAGAAATTACCAGCACTAGCATTTACTAATTGTGGCACAAGTACGAATATATCTTGAAATAATTATCAACCCATAAACACCTTAAACTATTGGAGGGGGGGGTTTAATTTTAGTCAACATTTGGACAAGATAAAAAAAAGAAATACCAAACTTAATGGGTATGTCTCTCATCTCGTTGTGGTAAATAAATTTATCTATTTATATTTATTAGTCTCTTCTAAAGCTCTAAATGTTAGTTGTGAACAAATAAAAGAAAAAAAAATAAGTTTTTTATACAGTTTTATTTTTCATAGAGTACTGCATAAATTTTACTGGATGATTATATTAGAAAACTTTTATTTGATACTATTTCTATTATATTTAAGTGTTTTTCAAAGAAAAACTGGGTTTGAAATCTACCAGGGTTTTAAATTTGTGCACTAGTTTTTTGGCTAATTTTTCAGTGGGGGATGAGGCAAACGACACGATAGGTCTCATGGGAATATTGTCTTTATGAGTTTTTGGTAGACAATAGAGAAGCGGGTCGGAGGTACGTAAACATATGATAAATGAAGGCCATGAAGGTAATCCCGTAGAGTTCGAGGTGCTCGACCACCTTGGCAAAGGGAAGAAAATGGATCTAGTAGAACAGTTATGGATCAGGATGGACATGCTGGAGGATAAGAATATTAATATTAGGGGGGAGGGTGGCGTGCTCAGGCATGTTCCATCCTCTGCAGTAGCTGCCCTGGCCCGAGTAGGCTCCCAGTCTCTCCGGAGATGTCGGCTCAATAGGGACCAACTCTAGGTCAGTTCCTCTCCATCTCCTAGTTATTTTGTTATTTGTTGCTTTTAATATTTATTTGTAACGTTTTAGTCAAGTGTAGCATTGCATTTTATATATTTGTTTGTTTTTAATTTTTTAATATTCGACTACCTATGTTGACTTTTACATTTATTTATTTATTTATTCATATATATTACATGTTTTTGAAAGTATAAATCTAGTGTCACAGAGCACTGATGATGGGACGGTTCGCCACGAAAGTACTTTGCCTGTAATAAAAGAAGTATTAAGAGTGGAGGTGTTTGACCTTTTTGATCCTTCCGTTGACGATGGTCCTCCACCAGCCAGCACAAATCCAGAGAGATAAATCTACATACAACACCACCGTGAATATTAAATGAATAAGTACAAACGGTAATAAGAAATCTTATCAGACAGGAAGCACCTGAGATGTAAACAAACAGGCCTGCCAATCTCACACCGGAAAGAAAAACAATCGCTGAAATATAAAATATTAATTTTATTGGAAAGTATTTACTACATCTAGCACTGTAATTGATAATGAATCAGAATAATTTACAAACTATTACACATGGTCAATGCACTCGCAGTGCAATAACCATGTGTAATAGTTTGTAGTTATCTTTAGTCTTGCCCTGAAGAAGAGAAAATAAAGATTCTCAAAATATCGGCACAAACTAAGATTTTTTTCACGAACATTGACAAAAAACTCCAAAAAGAGTGCCATATATAAATATAACCTGGTCGAAAACATCAACACACTTATATATATATATATATATATATATATATATATATATATATATATATATATATAATTTTGAATGGACCTTATCTTCGTCATCTCCTGGGTAGGATCGATGGACATTTGAAGTAATTTTTCAAAAATCATGTCATGAGTACGACCTCAATAGCTGATTTCCCTTAAGGGAAATCTGCTAAAAGTCCTGATTGGTATCATAACTTAGGTCTATTAAGTTTATATCTCTTGTCCTTACTAATTCTACCTCAAAATCAAACTTTTATATTATGATAAAATCACTTTTCTGTATTAACCTTGATGTTTCAGATAATGAGGAACACAATCTTTCTCTGTCTTATCCTCTTCCTTGGCCTGAGTCAAGCACACCCTCAAAATGTGAAGAATTCAGATACTAATTCTGCTCTAAACAAAATTTCTCAAGAGAATGTAGAAGATAAAGAAATTACAGCTTTAGGAGTCACAGAAACATCAAATGAAGTTTCTGAAAGGCATGGTCTAGTACAAGCAAGTAAGCACAACTTTATTTTATATACCACACTTTATTATTATATATGGAAAGATCAAATTTCACATCTAACCATGGATTTAATTTTTTTAATAATAATTTTTATTAATAAAAACTGGAAAAGTCTATTTTGGGTTACTGGTAAATTGATGTTTGCATGGTAAGATCTAGTTGATGAACATGAATCTAATCAGACACCCCCCCCCCTCCACAGATGGTAATGGCAATTCAATTAAGTATTCTCAGATTAAATTTTAATAAAATCGTAGAAGGCCAATAAATAAAACTCAGCTTTCTGTTCTGAATAAATAAATAATACTACAAGGAATTTGGAGCCATCCCTTAAAAATAGGCTCAAAGAGCATTTTATAATAACTATGATGATGATTACTTTTCATCAAAAAGATTTTAAGATATTTGAGAAATTTCTTAAAATCTTTTTGATGAAAAGTAATCATTTTTTTTTTCTAAACTATTATTAATTAACATCAACGCTTTTCTACTATGACCAATTGGGGCAGATTATCTACACGCTGCAACCCTTTTCCTGCTAGTGTACAACTAAGGATTTTATTTAATTTTAATTATTTGATTGTAATTTTTTGGCATTAGATATTGGCTGATAAATAGATAGATTGGTATAAAAATCTGTAGAAGTCTAATAAGCAACTTACGAGTATTTATCTTTTGGAATACATTATTGATATTCTGATGCTTCAGTACTTGTAACATTTGCTAATCGCCTTAGAAGTGTGACAGTCACTTTGTGACAATTAAATAATAAATAAATAGGATCAATAAGAAGGCCAAGTCCTCTACTGTTTTTTAATATAATGCAGAGTGCACTTTCGGAGTCAACGCTCCATCCTCAGTGCCTGCTGATTAAAGCTGCGTTGCCTGGACCACGACCGCCGGGCGACTTCAGGCAACGCAGCTTTAATCAGCAGGCACTGAGGATGGAGCGTTGACTCCGAAAGTGCACTCTGCATTATATTAAAAACAGTAGAGGGCTTGGCCTTCTTATTGATCCTGAT
The DNA here is from genome assembly GCA_019009955.1 of Riptortus pedestris. Taxonomy (NCBI): domain Eukaryota; kingdom Metazoa; phylum Arthropoda; class Insecta; order Hemiptera; family Alydidae; genus Riptortus; species Riptortus pedestris. The sequence goes on from CM032228.1 coordinate 139,658,281, forward strand.
CAATTGGTTCCTCTACCATCCAGCATATTCCGGAGATAATAAATAAATACTTATAGCCATAAAAATGTCAACTGTTTTTATCTATATATTTTTATAAAAATTGTATGTATTATGTCATTTATTATATATGCTTGTAGCTATTTCCCAAGCTACAACTGTTGGAGTTGTAAAAACATATAAACTGCTCATTTCAAGGATTTGGACTATTTAATTCTATCCTGACAACTATACAACTTAATAATACTGAGAAATATATTCTAAACACAATTTTTTTTTTAAATAAAAGCAATAATAACTATGAAATGTTATGTCACAGAAAGCCTCATGTTAGAGCTTGTAAAGTAAGAATAAGAGAAGCATTATGTGGTCTCTGATTCTGGGATGATGCCCATAAAACCATTTTTGAATAGGGCTGATTAGAGATTAAGGCAGCCACCCCACAGTAAAAACAATTGGCTCACACCCTGAACCACAAAGGACTTATAATCACTACAGATTACTCACAATAAAATCAAATAAAGTTGCTACTAACAGGGAGAGTGGCCCATATGGACATTGAACTTCAATTTTGAAGCCTCTTTTCTTAGATTTCTTAGTATACCAGAAGACTGTGGCCTATACTGTATGTTGACTTCGTCACGGATGTCATAAGCTTGACTCGAGTTGATGATGTGGTTTTACTGGCATTTTTAAATATTTCAGATGGGTTGTCTTTTTTTTTTGTTTTTTTTGTAGAAACTTTATTTAATAGAATGATATTAATTTAAATGAATTTGTTGCTTTATGGAATGTAAAGTATTGTTAATATATGACTGTTAATAATATTAAATATATAAAAATGTGTTTAAATATTTTAAAAATAATATATACTTTACATAATATGATCAAATTTATTTTAATGCTGCATTGCACTTTTAGTATAGCTACTGCACAATTACTATTTGAGAATATTTATTCTTCTAGGTTTCAGTCCTTCTTCTTTTGCAGGAGGCAAAAAAGATAAAGGGATGCAGAACATGTACATGATGTTTATGATGTGCAAGACTCTCATATCAACTCTTCTAATGTTCGTTGGGCCAATTATTCAGGTGAAGGGCTTCTTTCTTTCAGTTATTGGCACCTTAATAAACATAGCTAGATTTGTTATGATGCTAAAGCAGAGTAAACAGAATCAAAATGGAGGTGCTGCTAATATCTGGGCCCAAGATGAGGAGGACCGAATTGGAACCCCATTTAGGCCGTCCTTCCCAGCAAACTTTCAGCCTAATTTCATTAAAAGAGTGACTATGAATGAATAACTTCCTTAAAAAAGGATGGTTAATTGGCTCAATTTTTATGTGATTGTATTGAATATGTTATTTATTTAAATTATTTGTAAATAAACATATTTTAAGATAGTTTTATTCCCATAGGATAAATTAGTTCTCTGTTCTACTAAGATGTGAAATATTCATCTTCTTTAGAGCAATGAAGCATGTAATTATCGCATTTATAGTTAGTTCTAAAATTTTGAAATCTTTCATTACTTCAGAAGTTGAAACAAGTCAAAATGAAAATTGTAATTTATTAATCAAACATTGGGATAAATATGTGGATTTCATTTTTTTATCATGCATAGTTGCATGCACTTATTATTTAATGTAATACATGTTTTATATAATTTTTATTAGGAGAAGTTATATGTGACATAATGTTATTATCAGAAATAATAGTAATAACATATTGCAATTAGAAGTTGTGTGTTATACACAATTAAATTAATTTATTTTTACTGGATAATATAATAGTTATTATGAAAATTCCTTCAAATTGGTAATAATAAGTATGGAAGTGGTGAGTCATGGCCTATTAAAGATATTTATGTTACTTATTCATTAAGATTTATATAATTGAGGAACAAACTGATTTTATCACATATTCCTTTTTGAGTTGACCATGCCATAAAATGTATGTTTAGAAATAGATTAATAATGTACCAAAGATAAATTATTTATTATATACTAGTGATTATTTATTTATTTTAGTGATGTGTTATTTATTTTTTGTATACTTATATTTCACCTGTAAATATGTAAAAATGTACACCAAAAATATACTAAATATCAAAAAATAAAGATTAAAAAAATGCCATTGTTTAATTCCCCTTAATATCCAAATTAATAATTCTAAGAACACAATGCTGTGAGCTATTTGTTGCTGATTATACTGGTGATAGTAACCAATGAAGATTTAAAAAAATAATAATAGTGTAGTGATGAGATGAACTCCTAAGTTCTTAATTATTCTCTTAATTTAAATAAGATTTTTCTTTCTTTAACCCTTTCCTTGGGCAAAGCCACTATAGTAGCTTTGTGCAAGGAAAGGGTTTAAAAGATATGTTATGGCAAAAGGTTATGTGTTGTATAAGTGAGATAGATGAATAACAAGTATCAAAACATATAAAATCATCTGCACCGTTGTACAACTGTGCAAATATGTTAGGATCTTTTTGGCCATGTGAGTCAAGTTATTGGATGTGAGACACTTGCTAAAACTATTGACATGAATTCAATTCCCATGTTGAATGGGATTTTATCTACTGACAAGCTCTCTAAAGAAAACCCTTAGTCTTATTCTAGTCAGAAAACAGTCACCCAGCGACTGTTTAAAGTAAGTAGATTTTTCAAGTGCAGGAATGATGCATAGATTCATGATGTGCAGTAGCAGGATAGATGGCATCACCTGCAGTTGGAAAATCTGCAGATGGTATGATGGAAATGTGATGTTTAGTGTGCTACAATAGCTCAAAGTGTTAATCATATTTGTAAGGGAGATTACTTTACGAAGACTGAAAATGTAAAAATTTAAATGTTGACTGAATGTTTGACTTGGAGAAAAATTGAAGGACTTTTCTTAATTGATGAGAATGTTCATACACATATTTTACATTTAAGACACACACACACACACACACACACACACACACACACACACACACGCACGCACGCACGCACGCACGCACGCACGCACGCACGCACGCACGCACGCACGCACGCACGCACGCACGCACGCACGCACGCACGCACGCACGCACGCACGCACGCACGCACGCGCACACGCGCACACACACACACACACACACACACACACACACACACACACACTACTTCACCTCATTATTGTAAAGACCTAAGTAAGATCGAAAGATATTAACATAATCTGATTAAAATTGTTTAAAGAGTGTATCCTCTATGGCTTATTTATGGGTAATATCATTTTTTAAAATGTGCTTCTTGAATGCCAGTATTTGTTTTTACTGTATACTTTATTCATTCTATTTAAAAATTCCTTAACCTTTTATTATTAGAGTTTATGTTTTTTTATTCTTATGTTCATTTTTAGATATTTGAGAAATTATCTCACTGCTCTTGATCATTTTACTGAATACTTCATGATGCTTTTTTGACCATTAATGATCTCAATATTAAATTTTAAACAAAATGTGGCAAAACTCATTATTTAATGATTTTTATTCAAAATTAATGATGAAGTTTGTTAATGTCATGGAGTAGGAGTATAGCTGAAGTGTCTATATGGAGGTTTATAGGGGAGTTGAAATATAAAATTGTTTTTATTTCTGATATTATGCATTGCAAAGAAAATGTTATATTTTCAATAAAACATTATTTACTTAAACGTTAGTTCTATAAGATATTTGAATGTTTAATATTATTATTTATTAACACCCACTTTATGCTACTAAGTTAACTCGGGAGTCCAAGTATTAAGTCAATTTGCATTTTTTCGGTCTCAGTTATACTCTACACCTGCTCATGTCACTTTCGCATTAAATTATGAATAAATTTCCCATGTTCAGGTTTGTTTATTTTGATATTAAAAGTAACTTTTGTTATATATAGAAGTATAAACCAGATATACACTGAATATTACTGCTGGAGTCACCAATTTTACAGGGCCCAAATGACTAAACTGAACTCAACAAAAATCCATATGTAGGATAGTATTAACACCTCTTAGATTATAAGCTAATTAACATTTATGGACCATTTATGGAAGGAACAGAAGTTGGGATAGGAAAATTGCAATATTTTATTTTCTATTTGTTTTTCTGCAAATATGTACCCAGCATAAGTTGCTTATTTTCTCATTTAGATTAACTTCTGCTATATACCTTTTTGGCCTAAAATTATAAAAAAAACAAGATATGGTAATAAATATATGATTCAAGCAGTCAATCAAACATTGCTTGTCAAATTAATTAATTGATTTTAATATTTGTGTTTTAGAAAAAAAAAAAATATATTTACAAATGAAGTCTGCTGATTAGAATTAAAAATTATGTAAATTAGTTTCATTTTCTTCTCCTGCACAATGTTTCTTCTCCCGTAACTATGTATAACCCAATTGAAGAGTTTTCATTAAAGCTTTATTTGATATAGGCATATGACAAATGGTGTTATGCTTTCACCCTGACTCGCAACTTCCTCTCTGTTCTCCCTAAGTAGCTGGCCTCACACGTCCCACACTTTACCATGTATACCCCTGATCCGTCTCCTAGAAGAGTAGCATCCTTAATCTTAGAGAAAAAAGCAGTGATGCCCCCTTTCTGTAGGCTGTTCTAATGCCCTGCCCAATTCATTTTAATTAGGGATCATAACCATCAAGCTGGATACCACCAGATAAAATTACTCCACATTGATGTAAGAAGTTATTTGATGGACATGGAGGAGTGTACAGAGATAAAACTTGAAAAAGTCAAGAATAAGATGAATGCAAATGAACAGACGGACACAAACAATTCTCTCATGTACAGACTTGTCTCTGCCCCCTCCCTAGCGGCTTGGATGGATCCCTTCGGCCTTAGTGCATTGGCAGGGTTCAGCCCAGTAGCATCTCTATAGGCACGTCCTACGTTCTGACTGTAAATTTTGTTCTTTTGTAATTTTAATGCTTGGATAATAATTAAGCCAAAATTAATTTCTTCTATTTTAATTATAAATATGTTGTTATAGATACATGTTATTGTTGTAACATTCATGGCTTTATTGACTGTTTTATATGACCAATTATGTACATTTTTGAAAATACTTTTAGACTCCTTATTATTGTGCTTTATTGTTTGTAGCTCTGAGGATGGGAATGTAAATTCCCGAAAGCACTAAACGTTTTTAAAAATAAATTGTGTGGAGCCACAAAATAGTGCTCTGATTAACCTGAGTCATTACCCTCACCACCAGCAGAAAATGATTCCTTTATACTTACTGCTCATGTAGTTCAAAAGTTGTTGTCAGATATACTTAAAGAATCCATTTATATTCAATTGTTATATGTACTAATTACATTTAAATTAGAGAAAAAAATTTAATAATATTTTTGTTTGGAAATATCGTTTCATATAAATATTACAATTGAAATTCGGATGTGGGGAGGGTTTAATTTCAATTAGAACCTAGAGTTTTTATAAGGATCAATAAGAAGGCCAAGTCCTCTACTGGTTTTTAATATTATGCAGAGTGCACTTTCCGAGTCAACACTCCATCCTCAGTGCCTGCTGATTAAAGCTGCGTTGCCTGGACCACGACTGCGGAAGTCGCCCCGGATGGAGCGTTGACTCCGAAAGTGCACTCTGCATAATATTAAAAACCAGTAGAGGACTTGACCTTCTTATTAATCCTTATACATTTGTTCCTCTACCATCCAGCATATTCCAGAGATATCTCTAGAGTTTTTAATTCATTCAGTTTATTCTGAAATTTATCAATAAATAAGTTTGAGTTATGTACACATCCTTCAAAGTCTCCATAGGAAATATTTGGGAATTAATTTTTTTAGTTAATTAACTCATTTAACACACAATCTTCATGTCTTCTGATACTCCTATAATAAGCTGACAATTCAACATTTTGTCACCTAAATTCGTAGCATATATTTTACCTAAAGCTTCTTTGAGTCCGATTTCAGTCGTTAACGAACTTGGTTTATCTTTTTAGCAGATTTCCCGTAAGGGAAATCAGGTATTGCGGTTGTACTCATGACGGAATTTTCGAAATTTTTCTTCAAATGTCCATCGACCCTACATAGTAGATGACGAAAATGAGGTTTGTTCAAAACTGTGTATATATATATATATATATATATATATATATATATAGATATATATATATATATATATATATATATATATATATATATGTCTGTTACCGCTCTAGCGGTCGCAATTTTTGTTTGATCGTTACCAAACTCCATATTTAGTCGTTTTATGTAAAAAGAAATATCAAGTTCGTTAACGGCTGAAATCGGACCAGTGGGAGAGGGGGGGGGGTTTAGAGGGGAGGATTTTCGAAAATTCAAAATATCTCCGTTACTATACGTCGGATCGAAAAATTGTACATAATCAATATTATTGCAAATTAAATTTAATATAAATATTGTTATTATACATTTATTCTCTATCTTGAATATTAACCGAGATATTTGCATTTTTATTAAATCTGGGTGGCTAACAGAGGAGTGACTCCCGCCAAAAGCTAGTTCGGCCGTTTCCTTAACTGCTGGGCTCTCGTGAAATTTCTCTATTGTAAAACGTCACGTGGGAAATCTGCTTAGTTTACGCAGCCCCTGCGTGACGGATTTTTATATAAAATGATTATATATCAAGTCTGGTAACGATAAGACAAAAACTGCGACTTCTAGAGCAGTAACAGAAATATATATATATATATATATATATATATATATATATATATATATATATATATATATATATATATATATATACTAGCTCAGATACCCGGCTTCGCCTGGGAATTCATTTGAGGCTGAATGTTGATGGTATTTTTTTTGGCAAGGCTTTACTTTGCATAATATTTTGACATTTCCCCGTCCCAGTGTTTAGGGTTTATACCCGTCGTTTTTTTTTTTGTAAGACTTCACTGTCCTCCAAATTGTCATATTTCCCGTCTCCTGTGCATTATGCATAGATTTCAGCTATTAAGGACAAAATATTAACATAGATTTGAATTAATTTTTCCCGGTGAGGTACCTGGTAGTTCATTTTGAACAGAATTGTTGAGCATATCAATATTTCTACGCAAATTACTTTAGTTTTACTGTATATCTCGTTTATAATTCGGTATACGAAAAATATGTATATAACAAAAGTTACTTTAAATAACAAAATAAACATCTTTTGTTATGTGCATATTTGCAGAAAAACCAATAGAAAACGAAATACCGCTATTTTTAAATTCAGGCCTTCCTTACAACCCCCACTACTGCCCGTCCCTAGAAATGCTGGCACGGCTTATTATAATGAATACATTAGTGCTAATACACATACCGAGTTTTATTTAGATCGGTTGGGTCTTTTGTCCCAAATAAAATTGTTCACTTCCGCTATATGTTTTAGCGTATATCTCGTTTATAAATCGGTATATGAAAAACGTGTATATAACAAAAGTTACTCTAAATAACAAAATAAACAACTTTTGTTATGTTCATATTTGCCGAAAAACCAATAGGAAACGAAATATCGCTATTTTTAATTTAGGGCCTCCCTTACAACCCCCACTCCTGCCCGTTCCTAGAAATGTTGGTGTAACTTGTTAAAATGAAAGCGTTACTGCTAATACACATACCGAGTTTTATTTATTTCGGTTGGGTCTTTTGTCCCAAATAAAATTGTTCACTTCCGCTGTAGGTTTTAGCGTATATCTCGTTTATAAATCGGTATATGAAAAACGTGTATATAACAAAAGTTACTCTAAATAACAAAATAAACAACTTTTGTGATGTGCATATTTGCCGAAAAACCAATAAGAATCGAAATATCGCTATTTTTAATTTCTAGCTTCCCTTATAACCCCCACTCCTGTTCGTCTCAGAGGATATTAATATAGCCTAAAGTCTAAGTTGGGTTAGTAGTAATATACATACCAAGTTTCATAAAATTCGGTTCAGCCGTTTATGCGTGAAAAGGTAACAAACAAACAAATAAACAAACAAACAAACAGACACCAAAGAAACAAAATGCAGTTATGGTGTCTATGACATGTGAAACGAAAAGTTATCGTGAAATTTCGTGAAAAAAATCAATGTACAGACAGAGGTTACAATTTTATATATATATATCTATATATATATAAAATTGTAACCTCTGTCTGTACATTGATTTTTTTCGCAAAATTTCACGATAACTTTTCGTTTCACATGTCATAGACACCATATCTGCATTTTGTTTCTTTCGTGTATGTTTGTTTGTTTGTTTGTTACCTTTTCACGCATAAACGGCTGAACCGAATTTTATGAAACTTGGTATGTATATTACTACTAACCCAACTTAGACTTTAGGCTATATTAAATTTCTCTGAGACGAACAGGAGTGGGGGTTATAGGGGAAGCCTGAAATTAAAAGTAGCAATATTTCGTTTCGTATTGCTTTTTTGGCAAATATGCACATGACAAAAGTTGTTTATTTTGTTATTTAGAGTAACTTTTGTTATATACACTTTTGTCGTATACCGAAGTTTAAATGCGTCATACGCTAAAAATTATAGTGGGAGTCAACAATATTATTTGCCAAAAAAGACTCAGCCGAACTAAATAAAACTCGGTATGTGTATTAGCAGTGAGGCCTTCATTATAATAAGCCATACCAACATTTCAATGGACGGGCAGGAGTGGGGGTTATAAGGGAAGCCTGAAATTAAAAATAGCGATATTTCGTTTCCTATTGGTTTTTCCGCAAATATAAACATAACAAAAGTTGTTTATTTTGTTATTTGGAGTAACTTTTGTTATATACACTTTTGTCGTATACCTAAGTATAAAGGCGTTATACGCCAAAAAGTGATAGCAGAAGTCAACAATTTTATTTGGCACGTTAAAACTTTAGCGGGCACTAACGGCTGAACTGAACTTAACAAAACTCGGTATGTCAATTAGCAATAATTCTTCCATGATTATAAATTATACTAAAATTTTTAGGTTCGAACGAGAGGGGGGTTAAAAGGGAGGCCTGAAATTAAAAATAGCGATATTTCGTTTTCCTATTGGTTTTTTCGGCAAATATTCACATAACAAAAGTTGTTTATTTTGTTATTTAGAAGTAACTTTTGTTATGTACATTTTTTTCGAATACTGATTTATAAACGAGATATACGCTAAAACCTATAGCGGAAGTGAACAGTTTAATTTGACACAAAAGACTCAACCAAAATAAATAAAACTCGGTATGCGTATTAGCACTAATTGCTCCATTACAATAAGCGGTACCAACATTTCTAGGGACGGGCAGGAGTGGGGGTTATAAGAGAGGCCTGAAATTCAAAATAGCGATATTTCGTTTCCTATTGGGTTTTCGGCAAATATGTACATTACAAAAGTTATTTATTTTATTATTTAGAGTAACTTTTGTTATATACACTTTTTTCGTATACCGAATTATAAACGAGATATAAACTAAAACCTATAGCGGAAGTGAACAATTTTATTTGGGACAATAGACCCAACCGAAATAAATAAAACTCGGTATATGTATTAGCACTAACGCTTCCATTATAACAAGCCATACCAACATTTCTAGGGACAGGCAGGAGTGGGAGTTATAAGGAAAGCCAAAAATTATAAATAGAGATATTTCGTTTCCTATTGGTTTTTCGGCAAATATGAACATAACAAAAGTTGTTTATTTTGTTATTTAGAGTAACTTTTGTTATATACACTTTTTTCGTATACTGAATTATAAACGAGATATACGCTAAAACCTATAGCGGAAGTGAAGTATAATGGTGGTCTGAAATTAAAAATAGTGATATTTCGTTTCCTATTGGGGTTTCCGGAAATATGCACTTAACAAATGTTGTTTATTTTGTTATTTAGAGAAACATTTATTATATACACTATCGTCGTATAAAGAAGTATAAACGAGATATACTCTTAAAACTAGAGCGGGAGCCTATAATTTTGTTGGGCACTAACTATTGAACCGAACTTAAAAAAAAAAAACTCGGTATTTGAATTATCATTAATTCTTCCAAGATTATAAGCTATATTAACATTTTTAGGTTCAAACAGGAGTGGGGGGGGGGTGTTGTAGGGGAGGCCTGAAATGAAAAATAGCGATATTTCGTTTCGCATTGATTTTTCGATAAATATGCACATAACAATAGTTGTTTCTTTTGAGTAACATTTGTTGTATTCACTTTTTTTGTAAAATGGTGTAAACACGGGATATACGCTAAAACTATAGTCGGAGTCATTCATTTTATTAGTGTTTATTTATGCGTTTTTAATGAATGCATATTATGAAAAATGATTTTGTGTTAGTCACGTATGATAACTCTAAATATGATTCGGATTAGTGAGGTTATATATCTCCGTCGCCTCCTTCTCATTTATTTATTTTTCCTAGAAAATAACATTGTTATTTATTTCCAATAGAAATGTAAACCATAAGAGCATTTCCGTTATTTAATTTGTATAATGTATTATTTAAACAAAGTCATGCTGAATTGGCACAAGGAGCGTTAGCGGAAGTTGTAGGGAAGCAAACTCTTTGGTTCTGCTAATATATATCTTATTTCCGATATTTTGATGTTATTGAAACAAATATGAACCATCATAACAATTTGACGTTAATGGTAATGCCATTATGAAAAAAGACAATATCCGGTTAAACTTAATATGATTTAAAGTATTACTTATTTTGCTGGGAGGGCTACAATCTCTTCCCTCACCTATCTCTTATAAATATAAATGAAATTATTTTTAGGGTAATACTATTATTTAATTCCGTCAGGTAGATAAATTATTAAAATAATACTCTGAATCAATAATTTAAGGAAAACATGGTGTTTAGCACTCATGCTGGACCGGAAGATGAGAGGAGCCTAAACAGTTAATTGAGTTATCTTATTTCCAGTGAAGCGCTGCCATTCCTGGAAGTGATTTCCACTGAGCTCTGCTATTATGCTATTACGAATATAATCTAATGTACAAAACTATGCTTAAACTACATGTGCTCGAGTTGGTTTTTGACAGGAAATAAGTTTCATTATATATTTAATTGTAATAAATGCAAGCCATGACTATGATTTTAAGTATTCAAAAAAGGAGACTTAAAAAGTGGAAAGGGGTAGATTAGGAACACATTTTTATTTATTCTTCAAGAGTAAAATTTCTCATTTATAAATCGCCTGCCTGACCCTCACGGGAAAACAATACGCCCAGACGGGAAGTGTAGCAAACATTGAAGCCTTGCCCAAAAAAATACTATGCACACAGCAACGACGGATATAGACCCTAAACACTGGGACTGGGAAATGTCAAAATACTGTGCAAACTAAAGGCTTACCAAAATAATACCATCATCATTCAGTCTCAAATGAATTCCCGGGCGAAGCCGGGTACCTTAGCTAGTATATATATATATATATATATATATATATATATATATATATATATATATATATATATATTTTTGAACGGATCTCATTTTCGCCATCTCCTAGATTGGATCAATGGACATTTGAGTAAACATTTCGAAAATCGCGTCATGAGTACGACCTCAATAGTTGGTTTCTCTTAAGGAAATCTGCTAATATTAACCAAGATATTTGCAAATTTTAGTTTTCAGTCTTCTCTAAGCCCCCACTCCTCATTTCATATTAGCAATAAGCCGTTATATACCGAATCGTTTCATATAAATCTTGCATTGTTTTCAACAGACAAGCAATTTCGTCGTTCAGAGAAATTAGATTATTCTAGGTACTGTTTCAGTTATATTATCGGCTTAGTGTTAATATATGACTAGGAGTCAGTAATGTATTTGAGTGGAAATAATACTGTCATTTTTAGGTCATTTATCGAACGAAAAACGATACTAGTCGTCTTCATCACCTCTCTCCGGTGAGAGAGATGCTCTTGACCTCAGTTCGTGAGATAAATCGAATGATCCACCATGGGAATGGCGTCATTTTAGTTTCACTTAGATAAAATTACTATCCTCAACCATTCTAGATGATTTCCACATTCTCTATAACATGGCAAATGCATTTCTTTTGTTTTCGCACAGACGACTGTTCCATTTTATTTATATTATTCTGTTTCTTATAGGTTGCAATCTACACTTTGCAAGTAAATTATTAATTTATTACCAGGCTGAAATGTAAAACTACGACTACGAAGAAAATCCGTCACGTAGGAGCTGAGTAAACTAAGCAGATTTTTTAATAGCTGTATGCCACACTGGTGAAATCATCTCACCAAATATTCTCGATTTCTAAATAAATATCCGATGAGTAAAAGAGGACGAATACTGAAGCCTGAAGACAAGAGAGTACGAATAACTTGTTTAATATATGAGTTACGAAACTATTCATAGAACAACAATTGTAGAGATCAATAGCTTAACATGATTGGCTCTATAACTCTATTGTGAATTTTCGATTTCCCTCCCCCCCCCCTATTATATATCGAATTTGGTAATGAATATTTTCGAAAGGAATCCTCCTAAATAGGATCGATGGATTTAGAGTAATGTGAGTACAATCGGAACAATTTTTTACGAATATCAAGTAGTGATTACAATCTGAATAGCTGATTTCACTTAAGGGAAAAGTGATAAAATATCAATATCTAGGTTGTATGTGAGCATTAACGAAATACACTCTAAAAAAATGTTTTAGAAAAACTAAATTTTCAATATATGCATATGTTTATTTTTTTTTTTTTAACATTGTATAATTAATTTAATACTTAGAGTGGCGAGTTCGATTCTCGCCGGTTCAGTGACGGAATTCATTAAATAACATCATAAGTCCCACCCTGGCTAGAAAAGGGTGGTAACCTGTAGATAACCCGTCCCAATTAGCCTTAGTTACAAAAAGCGGACGTTAATAAATAATAATAATTAATTTTCGACTAAATAATGTTATTTTTTAAATTCCACTATATGCTACTATGTCTAATTTGGGGAAAACTACCAACCGTTTCCTTAGCCAAGGTGGAACTATAGCGTTCGCCACTAAATAAATTCGTATTAACCAAGTGGGAAAAGAACCCACGACCAGGTTTGCCGCGTGAATGAAAACAATCGCCATAACTCACACGACCACTTGACCTCTATCGACTAATAACACAGCGTCAAAATAGATATTCAAATAAATAACTAATATCAGACTTACCTTAGTATTGACGAGATGGGGACAAAATACTGTTCCCAGCTGGAGCGATAGATATATGAAAGAATCATCCTTACTGAGAAGAAATCAGCTGCGGAGGCGAACATTGTCTACTAACTAATTTGGAGTTGTAAAAATACGTCATACCTATTTGAAAGTGTAGACTATTTATAAATAAATATTCTTTTGCAAATTTCAATGAAGAAAAGTTTCATTGAAGATTATCGAAAGTATTTAAATTGACGAGAACCCAGCGCATAGCGTTGTGGAGCCATATTAATAATTAATCTTTTCTAACGAGTTCATCTGTAACCTGTGTGATCGTTTATTGTGTGATAATAAAGTTATTTGTGGGACGATTTGAGCATTACATAATTTCCAATTGTTCTGAGCTGGACACTCTTCTAATAGGTTGTATCAATAATTAATAGTGAAAGGCCGACTGGAGTGGTAGAATCCTGCTGCCCTACATACGCATTTCAAATTTCACTGACCACATTCACCCCTGCTCTCTCTGCTTCATGGCCATTGCTCTCTCTTTTTATTTCCTTGTCCCTGGCTTAGTTTTACTTTCGTTTCGCCCATTAAATACAAAGATCTCTAGTCATCACCAAGTATGCTATTAGAACATCTCCCTTAAGCAAAACCAACTATTGAGTTTGTACATCTGAAGCGATTTTCTTCGAATGTCATTAGTCCTACCCACATGATCAGAAGGAGACCCTTCCCAATTTATATATTTTACAACTCGTTAACGTTCATAATTTTTGTTTGATCGCTACCTAACTCTATATTTATTTATCCAAACTTTTTACTAATTTATTTTCCTGCTGTTGTTGTTCAATATGTTTCTTTACTCACACATTTCTTAGTTTTCAGCCTTTAGTACACTCCTACTACTCCTACTCATTTCACTTACGCCTTCATCAGCCAATAACGACAACCTCTCACTACAACCATAATTATTATGAAAATAAAATAAATGTCATTTATTATAAATTAGTAAATTGCAATAACAAGAACATGAAAAGCATTAACGGCCAACACTCCCTCTCCCATCTTCGATTTCAGCCCTAACTCTTGTTTTACTTTTACATGAAATGCTCAATCGTGTGCGCAGTGTGCAGGCAGGGCTTCACTATATACAACCAGTTTATGGGTCATCCCTTATCGCAGCTTATTACTTATTGATTTTATAGTTCTCTAGGAATGCAAAGTATTGATGTGTCAATGAAGGGACTGAAGAAAAACGTAAATAGATTACTAACTAATCACTTATGAAAATCCAAACTATCATTAGGGTTTAGAATTATGAACAATGAAAATTTCCATTAAGGGGATTCTGCAAAAGGTATCAATTTACAGAGAGAAATCGCAACACACACAACCCCCCCCATATATATACATCCCTTGAAGCAATTGCCATGAAACTCTAAGTTACTTAACTGCTAAACGCGTTGAAAGCTCCTTTTGTGGATGTTAAGCTTGTGTTGATGGACGGCTCGTGGAATGCCCTACATAACATAGAGATACCTGTATCCATTGTGACCACACTTCCAGAGGTGTTCCGTTGTAGCAGAGCACCATTGTCAGTTGGCTATAGATTTCAGAAGACAACATCCTGCACTTTCTCGTTTCCTTTCAGCAGGTGGTATGCTTTCTTTGATGCCATCTCTTGCCATTCTTGGGAGAGGTCCAACGCTCTTCAGTCTTCAGATAACTAATTCTATCTTCCCTTTAGCTTAGCTCAGTTATTCATTTTATCTAAGATCAGTGGTAAGAATTCTTTCGGATTTTGTATAACATTATATCGGAAAAAAATTGTATATATCCAATCTTATTGATTTGTACGTATTTTCACAATCGTGTTTATGAACCGAGATATTTGCATTTTATAGTTTTCGGCCTTTAGTAAACCCCCACTCCTACTCATGTCTAATTAACAATAAGATCGTATATTATGAAGCACAATATATGTAGCGTAAATAACAAATATTGTTCTCATTGAACTCTTACTTTTTGAAATGAATGCAAATACGTGCCACACGCGGGAAATCTGCTTAGTTTAAGCAGCACCTGCGCGACGGACGTTCAGCAGATTTAATATATATATTATTGATCTGCGCCCCTCCTCTCCCGGAGACCACTTAGTTGAATAAAAAAGTATGCTTCCTTTGCTCTGTAATACCACGACCAAGTAGAATGCCTTGGCCCTCCATAGCCTGATGAACCAAAGTTATTAGATGTATGAAAAATTACTCTAAATATTAAAAAACAAAAAAAAAAAAAACTTCGTTATGTACATTTTTATTAAGAATTCTTGAAATGTTTTGTATTATAGATTTAGAATAATTATTGCTAACTTACTTTTCTCTTCTTCCTTAAATCTAAAATAAAATAAAAAAAATATATTTCTCTAAACATATTTAATTTATTTATTTATGATTGTACATGTACACATAAATTACTGATGATAACAACGCATCCAAAGCAGCATTTCATTTATACCTAGGATGAGAGTAATTCTAGCACCATAAATAGTGTTCCATTGAAGTTAATAAGGAATATATATTTAAAGTCAGTTTATAGTGCTTTTTTTATTTAATAAATAAATAGATCCTAATAATAGTTATAAATAAATACGACAATAAAATAAATAAAAGTAACTATTATATAAATCCTAATATGGTAATCTAAATAAATTACTAGAATTTATAATTAACATTTGGTTTCAGAATTTCATATATTTATGATCAATGAAGAGCGAGACTTAAAACTCATAACTTGACAATTATCAAATTAGTTACCAAGTTGTAATAAATACACAAAGGAAAACTACTTATATCACAAAAAAACTAGAATCATATATAACAAGTAAAGTGTATGATGAAAAAATTTGATAATTCCATTAGAAGAATCTTAAGATTTTCAAATATCATCCGAAAATAACCTCGTATGTATTCATTGTGAATACATTTAAAGGATATTTTATTTAAAAATAAGACACAGATTTACTTAGAATCTTTCTATTCAAGTAAATTGAAAAAAATGTGATTTGAATAAATATCGGGAATTTACCTATAAATATTTTGCTCACTTATTCTCTTTTTTTCTGTTACTTATTAATGTCTACTTCGTGTTACTGATACTGATTGAAACGAGTTATCTACAGGTTACCACCCTTTTCTAGCCTGGAAGGGACGCGAACCCAAGGCTATTAATTTCGTCTTGTATACCAAGAATGTAGAACACAAGGGAGAAGCTATACTGGTACCATTAAATATTGTTCTAAAAACGTTTTCTTTATAAAAAATTACATACGAAATAAATAAAATATGATTTCAATTTTACCACAGAATTTTTCGTAATTCGAATAAAAAAAGTGGTTAATATTATTTTTTAAATTCAGTGTAACTATCTAATATTTGCTTATGATTCATTTCGTGAACACAGTACGTTTATTTAAAGAAAATGCAATAAAGCCCTGATGGGAATTTTATTTTTTTTTAAATTTTGACAAGCCACCAAGCATTTAAAGGAATTTGCATTCATTTCAAACATCGCTTCTCATTATATATTCTAAGACCTATCCCTGATTTACACAGCCTTTTTAATTATCAATAACTAATAATATAAACAATTAAACCTATATGATGTCATTTGAATGCATTATATATAGTAAATATAACAATAATTATTGAAATAATTTCATTCATTAGCCATTGGCAAATACTAGTTGCTCGTGTGCAATTTTTGTCAACGAAACATTTTGTTTCTATTTCCTTAGTCTTACTCATTCTCTAAATTTAAATGTAGATATATACCTAGAATAAAACATAGATTACACATAGAGTTAACTCATTTTTGTAATAATAACCTAAGGTCTTACAAAACTCAATCGACTGGCAAATACTGGCTTTGAACAAATGACCTACGTGATTGCATTATCATTAATTTGAAAAAAATGAACGCGATCTTTTTATAAATTAATTTACAATATAAAAATAATCATTGATGTATTTTGCTTCAATTCTTGAACGTGCTAAGCTCTGCTGTCAACTTCAATTTGAAATTGAGTTCAAGAATTCTTTTACTCTAAGTGGCTTGCTCAATTCTGTGGTCCAATTTCTGAAAAAAAACACCAACATTATAAATAAAATAAATACAAATCCATAGAATTCAAGAAAATGTCTCATTATCAGTGTATCTGTTGTTATGTTGTGCTATCATCGCAACATTGCATTCCAGGTATTTGTGTGTGTGTGTGTGTGTGTGTGTGTGTGTGTGTGTGTGTGTGTGTGTGTGTCTATTTGAGTGGAAAAAAGCTTTTAGGTCAATTTTCGAATGAAAAGTTACATTTCTCTGGCCAGTGTCATATTCGTGATCTCAGTTAGTGAGATAAAAGGGATCATCCATCATTGGTAAAACACTTTCACTTTTTTTCACTTAAAGAGACGACAGAGAGTCGATGCAGAGTTAAATTTTTCAGTTGTCTTGGTGCATTATATAGCGAAGGTTTTCGGCTGAAAATGTGCTTGCATTGTCATTGAAGGCTATTGAGATATTGGCATCGCCTAACGTTATAGATAGTCTTACGCTATACCCTGGATTAGCCCTTATAGAGTAAACGAAATGTTTGTCCTCAAATGTTAATTTTTTAAACATTCTTCCAATATTGCAGCAATTTAGGTAATGTAAGGCAATAGTCCTTACATAATGTAAGCAATAGTTTCTTTAATCCCAAGAAGGGTTAGAGTCATATCAAAATGATTAGGACATTAGATTTGAATGCACGACCAGCTGTAGTAAATAATCCACTGCTGTTCTTTTCAAAAGAAATCATTTTGTTGTACTCAATTTATAAAGAGTTGTATATTTTATTGTTCTACAATTAATGATAATCTGCCTTAAATGAGGTACCCACGTCAGTCGAATAGTAATTGTAGTGCGACTGTGAATGGTACTAGCCATTAGTAGGGCATTAATGCGGCTCATTGCTTTGTTTTTTGTTGTTTACTGGGAGCATGAAATATCATCTGTTATGATGATTAAATGAGTCTATTCCATTTTGGAGTGGGGCTGATTTTCTTGAATGAATGTGTTAAAAGTGACAGCTACATTTTCTTATTCTGTAACTCGGCCTGAAATGGCTTCTGAAATTATTTTCATGGAATGCTATGTCTAGGAGTATTGGCCAGACTGTATCAATGAATTTCAAATGAAACACCCATCAATGGTGTCAAATTCGCGTTTTCTAGAGTTAGTACATGATAGAGCTGAATTTTCAACAATATGACAATACAGAAGGAAAATATATATTTTTATTGTAACTATAAGAGGCGTCAATTTAACATTTTGTCAAATATTGTACTATATGTGATGTCTTACCGACTTCTGGGTCAATAAATTATTGCTATCCTTTAAAGTGAGGGTAAATATAGCTTCCTTCCATTAAACTAAGATTGGAAAGTGATTGTTTTTTTTTTTTGTCTTTTTTTATCCTAACGAATATTATCAAGGCCGAAAGAAGTATTTTTACTTCTATGTACGAAGTAAAAGAATCATTGAAATAGGAAAAATTGTGGTTTTCAGACGCATGGGAATTGTGAGTTTTAAATTACATGAACCCGTTTTGACTAGTTTCGGCGTGATTTCTGTACGTGCAATAGCTTCGGCGTGATTTCTGTACGTACTTATTTTGCATAATTGAAAAACGGCTATCCTCAGGATATTGAAATTTATTTTTATTTATTTCGAATTTATGTAACGTCTAGTTGTGCACCTCCCTTTTTGATCGAAATCCACTAAGGAAAAAGGGGGTTATTAAGGGCAAAAATAAAAATGGCCTCCCCATTGTCAATGTACATTTAACAAAATTGTCCATATATATATATATATATATATATATATACATGTGTGTCTGTGAGCGCGCTCGTGTAACTGACACGTCGCTCAATGACCCCAGTTGCAAAATGCGACTAATATACGAATAAATAAATAAAAAAGTATATTGAATCTCTGTTATGTATGATATAAACCTATATAAATGATGTTCTATGCTATTATTCGATCCAATGCATTCGACCTTCAAATGAAGTTCAACCAAACATTTTGCTTTATTATAATATGAGTACTAGGAAGTGATGTGCAGATATCAGATTTCTAATTTTATTTATTGAATTTTGCAATTTAATTATGATGAATGGCCGATAAAGTGGGGGAAACTGACTATTGGCAAATGTTTGACATTAGTTCAAGAAAATTGAGATTAAATTGATGATTTCAACCATGATATTGAATATTTTAACAGGGAAAAGTTATACTAGTTAAAATTCTAAGTTTTACTTTCAACGTCACTACTACCTTTACGTTGCGAATGAAACTTTCCTCATTAAAATCATCTTACATTAAATAAACTCAGAGCTCAAGATGACTTTACATTATCTATTCGGGAATTGAAAAAGCTATGCATGACATTTAAAATGCTTTCTGAGCTTTGAGTTTATTTTTCATTAGTGTCACAAGGACTACCTGTACGAAGTGAAAAGTACTTTCTGCCTGCCGGTGCAGGTAGAAAGAGAAATTTTCCGAATTAAGGAAGGAGTTAGTTCAAGTATCTTTGGTATCTGGAGAGAGTGCTTGAACGTAGGTAGTCGGGGACAAACGTTTTGATGTCGTGTACCACTTAGGCTCTGGAAGACCACTCCTATCCCATTTCATTGACCTCTTTACTTACAAACAAAAAAATAAATAACTACCAGTGATATCCAAGAATCCCATTAAATAAAAACTAATAGCTCCCATTATTATTTTTCTCCATAACCAATGAAACGGACCACTATTTGAAAAAAAAAAGTCCGTCACGCAGGGGCTGCGTAAACTAAGCAGATTTCCTACGTGAAGTTTTACAATACAGACATTTCTCGAGGCCAAACAGTTACGGAAACCGCCGAACTAGCTTTTGCCGGAAACACACGACTAGGACCGAAGTTAGCCGATCTCATCTCGTCCGTTACTTCCACACACATAATATAAATGCAAATATCTCGGTTAATATTCAAGATAGTGAATAAATGCCTATAACAATATTAATAGTAAATTTAATTTGAAATAAGATTGGTTCTATACAGTTTTTCCATCCGACGTATAGTAAAGGAGATATTTCGAAAATGCTCCCTCTAAACCTCCGTCCCACTGGTCCGATTTCAGCCATTAACGAACAAGATCTTTATTTTTACATAAAACGTTTAAATATCGAGTTTGGTAAAGATCAAGCCAAATTTGCGACCGCTAGAACGTTAACAGACATATATATACAAATAATTTTGAACGGACCTCATTTTCGTCATTTCCTGGGTAGGTTCGATGGATATTTGAAGAACAAATTTGATAATTAGCCCATGAGTACGACCTCACTAGCAAGATGCTAAATGGCTTGCAAATGAGAAACATAGGCGAAAACCACTGACTAAGGCACTATCATCCGCTACATTGATTACCTTCCATCCATTTTGCATTACTACTTTCTAAACTTTTTTATTCTAATATGTGTGACTGGGTAACCTAGCATATTACGTGATTGGTAACAATAATCCCCTTGGTTAAAGTTAGAGGTGTAGATTCAGGGGAAGGGGATTCGCCCTGTGATGAATTCACTAAATACAATCCAGGCTGGAAAAGGTTAGCATATGGTTAACCCATCCCGAACATCCCTTGCAACATTAGAGAAAATAAAATATAGATTAAACAATTCCAAGTCGATTAAAAATATAATTATACTTGTTTTCTACCTATGTTTGAAAACGTGCCTCCTCTTGAGATGAAAAGTCCGTCACGCAGAGGCTGCGTAAACTAAGCTAATTTCCCAAGCGAAGGTTTACAATAGATAAATCTATTGTACATACTGGTAACACCACCCTGAATATTAAGATAATAAATTCAAATGCTAATGAGAAACCTTTGAGTCAATTTACTAGTTAGTAATCTCTACAACGGAAAGCTTCTGAACTGTAAACAAACAGGTCAGCCAACCTCGCAGAGCTGAATAAATAGATAGAAATTTTTTAGACCGGAAAGAAAAACAATTAATGAAACATATCTGAATATAACATATTAATTTTATTGAAAACTATTTACTATTGCTAGTGTTGTAATTTATAATGAATCAGAATAATTCCACAGAACGTATCTCACAAAGTAAAAGTTCAATGAAAACAATATTTAGTATTTAACCTTGTAATGCAGTGATTCGTGATTTAACAGCTTATACGACTGGAGTAGGAAATGTGGTATTCTGAAAGTGGAAAACTATAAAATCCAAATATTCGTATCTCGGTTAATATTCATGATACAGAAAATACATGTAAAACAACTTTTATAGATCATTCAATTTGCAATAAGGTTGGTTTCATACAAATGTTTTCCATCCGAAGTATAGTATCTATTTATAAAATATAGGGTTTTGAACGGATCTCATTTTTGAGATCTGTGGGTAGGAACGACGGACATTTGCAAACGAAATCCCGTCATGAATGCAACTTGAACAGCTGATTTCCCCTAAAGAAAATCTGCTAAAAATAAGGGTTCCACGTGGCAACTGCATGAACTAAGTAGATTTCCATAGGGCTAAAATGATTTTGTCGACTCTAATTTGATAATCTACTAGTTCCAATATGAGAAGAGTATATGAATATGAGTTGAAATGTATGCTAGATTTGAGATGTTGTGATTTAATGAACTAGGTAAAAATAAAAAAAGTAAGGGTGTTCGTTTCCTGAAGGCTGAAATATAACAAAATATACGAGTAACTCAAATAATACATCCGTTATTTTTAGTCGGATGGTAGAACATTAACATCATCCATCTTGGATTTAATATTCTATTGTTGTTGTTCTCCACACTTCCTTTTGCTAGAATGTTGAGAATATTTTTAGTTTTCTGCCTTCAGTAAACGCGCACTCCTACTAAACTTGCGTTACGATTAAGTCATTATATCACGAAACATCTTATGACAAGCTTAAATAGGACGTACTGTTTTCATTGGACGTTTAATAAGTGAGCTACGTGTTGTCGTCAACGAACATTATATTATTTATAAGCCTTAATATTTATTTGATCTGCACTACAATTATATACAGATTTATTCAGTTCTTCTCTAACTAATATTATCTGGCGCATTTGCATTTATTTACTTTCAGTCTACAGCTAAACCCCCACTATTGCACAGGTGATTTTCACTGAAGGTAACTTTTATCGTATAATCAGCGTATAATTTTATAGAGTGGGAAGTCTTTATTTTTTATACAGCGCCTTTGTGGCTGACATTTCAATTGTATTCACCACGTACGGAACTCTAGTAAGATTTAGGACCGTAAAAGATTTCTTTAGGCGTTGGTGTTGTCGGGTTACTCAAGGAAATTAATGAATGATACATCTTGAAGTTTTTGTAAATTGTATTTTTACGATATTTACATGCACCTATTAATTTCGGTTGTATGTTTTTTTGATCAAAACAATGATATTTTCTTAATTATTTTTGTGCTAGGATTCCCTCTAAACCCCCCCCCCCTCCCCCTTCCGACAATTGCTGCTAAAAATTAGTGGCTAAGCTTTATTCATGATAGTAAAATTATAATAATAATAGTATATATGTTATTTACTGATGACTAATTTTTGATACTAAAGCTAACTGGGACATGTTATTTACAGGTACCATCCTTTTCTAGCCAGTTTGGGTATTTTATTTAATGAGGTCATCACTAAATAAATTCCGATTACCCAGGTGAGAATCGAACTCAGGACTTTAGATAGACCAAGTGCGGTTATGACGAGAGATGGTTAACCTAAGCCGCCTAACAAAAACAGGGTGAAGATATTTTATTTACACCAGTTAGCCTATCCGCACATCTGTGCCATTCTCAACTACTAAAACACGCGTTGAAAAGCAAAAATATAGATTAGTTTTAAGATAAGATTATATTTAATTTTAAAAATAATTTTACAAAAACTATACGAAATATTTTTTTTTAAATTAAAAGTAATCCTGTTTTAATCTCTCTATTTTATTAATTAAACGCATTTTTATTGCTTTAGGAGTATGTGAGAATGTCAGATGTTCAGAAAGGTATCGAGGAGTAAATAAAATACCTTCGTTGTGGGAAGACTTTATTCTTCACCCTTATATTCGGGAACTGCAAACATCTTGCATTCCACACACCGATAATAATGATGCTCTAACAGATATAAAGGGTATTATTCGTTTTTCAACGCCACACTAAATGTTTGATAATTTTTGAAATCATTTATATGTCAAAGGAAGATTGATTACACAGTAATCGAGTTTCAGAGACCAGAACAGTTTTCTCTCATAGGGTGTTATTTCCTTTGCCTAATTGAGGGGCGTTATGTTTGTGATCTGGCGTCTCGTGATAAAATGATTAAGAGATAAGAGATTTTTCAGATATCAGCCATTCTTGTACAACTAGCAATGGATTATCCCCTAAATGTTTACTGAATAAATTCATTTTAATTTACTGATTATCCATTTTAATTAATTTTAATAGTGTCTCCAAGTAGTATCTCAGGCAATTACTACACCCTGGTAAAGGTTTAATAAAAAGTACTTTCTTTCTATTAATCTTTCTGAGAATAATAACATGTTTTCTAATTTAAAAAAAATTTCGCAGTTACTTCGGATAAATTCAGTAACCATGTGTGTACTTAATCGGTAGTTATTAATAGTATTTCTTAAATTAAAACAGTTTCACTGCGGCATTTCTCTGCTATCTAGAATAAATAAGACCAAAACTGGTGGCAGCATGGGAAGACACTTTCAAATTAACAAAATGGATTTTTGTAGAATCCTCCGAACGGGAGGAATTCTTAGGTTCAAATACGTTTTTCTCCCTTTTTGTTCTATTCTAATTACTTTTTTATTTATATGCCATGGCGACTATGACCTAAAGGGCAAATTTCAAAAATTAACATTCTAATTTACTGAAATCCTTTCATTCGGTTTTCCAAGACCAACAAAATTACCAAACCAATTCTGCTTTCATGTTTTGAGTGAACATTCCAGTATTATTTCGAATAATAATTGAAAACGGACTAACTGAAATCCAGGAGTAACATGTTACAGAGCAAAAGTCCGTGACACAAGTGCTACTTTAACTAAGCAGATTTCCTACCTGCTGCAATGCCGTGCTCATCACGTCATCCCATTTAATATGCTCTATATCTCCCGTAATGATATGTCTACGCTAACAGGGCTTGAAATTTATTCTGGGCATGAGGGGCTCCTACATACAGTTCCTTCAATTGAAAATCACAAGAGTTAAAGTTGGTGGGGGGGGGGGCTGACAACTGAAAATTAAATATAAAAGTAACTTGGATAGTATTCAATTATTTTTTATGTGTCTGGGAAAATAAAAGGTCCGCAAATGTGCTACGTAAACTTGACAGATTTTTCAATAGAAGGCTGACGTCATTCCACATTCTATTCTATAGCTTCTTAATAAGAAGCCCTTGTTAACAGTTAAATGAAATATATGTAGGTCGAGAGGACACACACACACATTTGCAAGTACATATTTTGTGTTGAGCGTATTTCATGTGTCTACGCGAATGTTTCATTAGGTAATAAGCCATAGAAGGGTTTTGAATATTGTGCTGTTGTACAATGAAATAAATTGTTTTTAAAGTGGTAGAACAGTGGAGGGAATACGCTAAAGTATATGATTTCAGAACACACACTTATTTACAGGCAATTCAGCTTCTGAAAACAGTATATGAGGATGCAACTATGGCCAGTTACATTCATATGAGTTGCAGAAATTGTAAATGCGTGTCATTGCAAAGCCCGCAAAACATCACAGTAGATGGTGGGATCTTAAATAACGAAAGAATATTCTCATCAAATCATAATTCTTCGAGGGATGCATGCTTTGTTTTTGTGAATCCTCAATTACGTGAACTTCTTTATTTTTTTGAAATTAATATTCTTTTTTGAAACAATATGTAACGAGTTTCGGATTTCAATATTTTAATCAATTTTCTAGTACTTTATAATTTTCTTTGTGTTTGATTAATATTGAAGATTCTTTTTTTATAACATTTAAAAATATATTAAAAATCTCACTCCAAAGCAAGATGAGAACTTCCCATTAGTAAGGAACAAACGAATCTTACACCTGTGCCGTGAGAACTGTTCCTCACTTTCTGATAAAATAGTCTGCCCCTTTAAGAGTGTTTTTCATGATTATGTCTTAAAAACCTATGTTTTATAAGATTACGAGCATTTTTACGAATTATAGGTTTGTTTAAGATCGAATTTTTGCAAATTCGAGTCAAGTGATGGACCAGTTTTGCTCTAGGGAATTTTTAAACAGAATTCCTTTCTATTGTATGAATAACATTAGTAATTTTTTGTGAAGTCTGATTTTCTGAGATTTGTAGAACTATGTTGTTTGACTTAGTTATTAAATATTGCTGAAGACGGGCATAGAAACGGAAAACATAATGCAGGTGACTTACTCAATCGAAAAGAACACTTTCTTCAACTGATCATGATTCGAAAAGGTGGAACATAAAGATAACCCGGTCCCATCAGCCTTTGAAGTATAAAGTAAATTTAATTAAGTAAGTAAATATATATATATATATATATATATATTTATATATAAACTATTAGGTTTCAGCTCCTCCCTGTTAGTACTGGACAAGAGATGTAAAATTCCACTACACAATTAAAAAATATTTTATTTTTAATAAACAATACTTGAAGAAAAAAAGCATACCTCTAATGTTTTTAGACTTGTGATCATGGATAGTCATGTGGTTTCTTTCTATGTGAGTATCCAAAGTTATAGTACTTAACATGTTGACCAACCCGTGGCCCGAACACCATGTTTCTCAAGGTGATAAATATTGCAGCATTGAAGGCCATCATGTTTATCATTACAGCATTCATGACAAACATCTTAAGTGAAGCAAGTATGAAGGGAGCGTATCCTAATGCCATCATTCCAGGCACCATTAGATACGGCATGATCTTCTTGAAAGCCTTCTTCATCTTTTTCATATGACCTCTACCTTCCTCCTTTGTAGTTTCTTTTTCGCTGGTGGCTATATGTCTTTCAGTATCTGAGGGTTGTTCGGTAATACTTTGAGATGTCAAGTTATTAGGGATTAGGCCTTCCTTCAATGACCTCTTGAGTACGCGAGGAAGCGGCCTTACAGCTGCCTTCACGCCGATATCTGGATCTGCGGCTATCACGGTGAGAGGCTGAGAGTTGACCACCACCTCCTCCAGGGTGCTGCTGTTCCAGGATCCCTGGACTCCAGCGGCGAGAACCACCAGCAACCAGCTTGTCTGCATCACTGCCTTCTACGATCCCCCACCAGCCCCCACTCTCTCTGCCCTTCTCCACATCTTTTCTCTCTCTTCTAATATACTTCTATTTACTTCAGATAATAGTATGTACTTTTCATTGAGCTTCAACTTTCTCTTATAAATGGTAAGTGCAGTCCGTAACTTTCAAGAAACTGATCTATTAAACCAAGCTACACATTTCTCTCCTTTTAAAAGCGTTCGAAGTACCTTTAACTTCTCGTTAGTTGACGTAAGTATAGTACATCTTCATTTTTTAAACTCTTTTAAATTTGATATACGAACTTTCAAACATGTCATGTTTCTAATATACACACTACCATATTTACAATATATATACATCGTAAGGTTCTTTCTTCTATAATATTCTTTACACTGACTAAGTGCTCTCAATATCAACCCTTGATTGGAAGTTACTTGGTGCAGAAGTACAACCACAAAATAAAAATTTTATTTTGTTAAATGATTATTTGGAAAAAAATAAAAGAATAAATGATTTAAAATATAAAGACAATACAAAGTCAGAAAATGCAATCGAGATTTTGTTGGTTTGGTTAGCACAAATTGACTTATAGAAGAAAAAAAATAGTACAAGAGAGACTTATCTATAACACATCACAACCTTGAGGTAAATATGAAGTGACGGAAAAAGTGACTTAAGTACTAAAATGACCCAAGATATAACTAACATAATTATGGATGTCGTCAGAATCCATGTCACTGTGATTATATGAGCCACGTTCTACGAAACTTCGTTCAGTGCCTCATCCCCGCATCTAGGTAAATCAGTTAATTTTACGCAGCCCCTGCATGACGTTTTAGTAGATTTCCCTTAAGTAAAATGAGGTCCGCTCAAAATTGCATATATATATATATATATATATATATATAATCATTTTCTTCAGGCCCTTCTTTAAATTTGTTTATGGGAGGTGTTTTCTGCAAAAGAAATATATTAGAAGACGAGAAGTCACATGGCTGTCAAAAATTCTGACTATTAATAATACGTATTAAATAAGTAGCTGGTGTAGAAAATGGAATTAACAAACTTAGGGGGACCATTACCTTAAACTTCTACTATTACTAAACGTCTAGAAAAAATGAGGACTTTGAACTTCATCACCTCTGACTTTTACGGGACTTAGTTTGTTCACATGATTCTCTGCTTAGTAGTCTTTACTATCATCGGTAGGGAATGAATGAATGAAATTGTCTATTTTTCTTTCGATATTTACAATATAATTATAACAAACAAATTTACAGAAGCTTTGGGTAGCCGATCAGCTATAGAGACAATACTATATTTTATATATATATAAAATTAACAATTTATAAGTAATCATTTCAAAACAGTTAAATTTCAAATTAATTTAAATATCAATTTCTGAAATATAAGATAAAATAAATTACCACATAAAACAAATGTAAAGAAAGGATAAAACTATTTTAGATCACACCCACAGCCTTCGTATCTATAAATAATCATATTTAGACTCCAATAAAATAATTATAGAGCCCGTTTCAAACATCCCCATTTAATAGTCCTGATGTCGCTTTCAGACTTTGTTCTTCCCAATGAAGTATCTCCTGAATTTCTTAACCTATCTTCTTGTACATTAAATTGTTAAGAAATAAAAATTATTTGAATAATCATAGGAAGTTTTAATTTTTTTCTGTTTTTTTCCTTCCGCCATAGGCTAGTTAAGTAGAGTTAAATAGGTATTTTTCACAATACATTGCCTATGAATGTTGTTATGTTCATATTTTCTCTATCATGAATATTGAGGGAGATATTTGGATTTTTTAGGTTGCATCCTTAAGTAAGCCTCCTTCCCTGCTCATACCATATTAACCATAAGCTGTTATATCACGGACCACTTCATTCTAAGCTCATATACCAAATATGTTTCTCAAGAGACCTTTATTATACGAGAAACATTCAAATGAGTGGTGTGATGACGTTATCCATTACGATTTTTAGTTCTAACTCGAAAATGTTTATTGGATCAATAAAGATACACGATATTTAACCATTTTTGTCAACACTAAAGATAATATTCGTTAGAAGCTGAAATAGGACCTGAAATAGTGGGTTATCTCCAAAAATGCCGGGTGGTAGGCGAACCAATGATCCTGTTGAAATAGTGGGGGTTTCGAAAATTCGTCGTATCGTCGAGTCATATCGTGATATGTTATAGAATCAATCTTGTAAACTATTGATGCTCTATGCATTGTTTCGTAGCTCAAATGCTAACAGAGCTATTCGTACTTCATTATTTTCAGCCCCTAGTAGGGGGAAGCTGATTCAATCTATCTCCGTTGTGTGACGAATCAAAATTGTTATAGAACCAATCTGATTGCAGGTTTAATGTTATATAAAAATAATTTTTTTTTATATATATTTTCTGGAATGTGGAGAGAGAGAGAGAGTCGCGTATTTGGAAAGTGTGACGTAGATCAAAGAGTCCGACAGAAGGTCGAGACGCTACTAGGCTCGTCTAGCCCAGCCTCGAATGATCCAGACAATTCCCCTTTGATGTATGCCGCCGCCCTATATAAAGAAGGGCTAGCCGCGAGCGAGTCAGTTTTATTCTCACCTGTCTTGATGTTCACATCAGTGCAACAGTGCGACTTAGTGCAGTGCGGTAAAGTGTTTTTATAAGAAGAACAGTGTTGTGCCGTGACTGTAAGTAACAGTTTAGTGCCGCGAAGTAAAGGACAGTGCAGTGCCGCGAAGTAAAGGACAGTGCAGTGCCGTCTTGTTGTGAATTTCAGTGACCGTGAGTGAATTATTGGACTGCGTAATCTGAAGAACAGTGACGCTATCAGTCTATACTGCGAGTAGTAATTAAGAATAATTACCAAGTTTATTGTGCATTATCCAAATAAATTGTGCAGTGATAAAAACTGTGAACCTTGCGAGTATTTAATTTTGCAATCCAAAAGAACTCTTATTAAAAACGTTTATTACTGGTTTTGGTAATAAAAAACGTAACAATATGCTCTAGACCCTAAATCATAATGACCCGATTTCAGTTATTAAAATTCAGGTATTTTTTTATTTGAATGACCTCATTTTTCTCATCTACTATATAGATGGTAGATACTTCTGTAAAATTGCGGAGTATGGGTTTCTTTTAGAGACTTCTATAGCTGTTTTCATAGGTAGACAATCTGCCAAAAAACACCGCTACTTAGTTGTCGTGCCGTTAACTGACACTAACGAGCCGTAACTGAACTAGTGAAATGACATGCTTTCAAGAAAAATGATTCGGACCTGCTACACGTTAACTCTTCTAATGGGGAATATGCATTTGAGTCATATTTCACATATTTGTGGACTAGTGTTTATACTTTTTTTTTCATCTTCAAATTGGTTAACGTTGTTTGTTATTTTTATTATTTATTATGTTTAAATGTACCAATATTCTTTATCATATTTTCTGCCTGTTATCTTATTACGACTGTTCATCTGTTGGAGTCCATTTCTTCTTCTTCTATTTTAACGTTTTCATTGGTCTAAACGGCCCATATGTTTTGAATGTCTAATGGTGTAACTTATTGTTGCTGAGGGCTAAAGTAAAATTAGTTACATTTATTTCAGCATTTGTTTAGAGCCTTTACAATATTGATGGTTCCAGTCAGCAGCCATTGATAGTGCTGGTATAACACACGTGCAAATGAGATAATTAAGAAATGGTAGGAAGTGTGCTAATTACATGGTAATGACTGAAAGTATAATTGGAGAAAAGTGACGGGAGTAGAAAATGAGGGTAAAGGCGTGTCTCAGTCACGGTGTCTGCTCCTATTATTATATGGATGATCTCATTTTATCAAGGCAACTATCACAATGAAGCTCAGTTTTGTCTCCTTACTCCGAGTAAGCTCTATTTACATACACCCTTAATTGAAACCTATAATAGCCACCAATTTCACTTAGAAGCTACGTGAACACTTTAACAATGGCTTCGGTCATTGTTACTGGTCAAAATAATCCTATCAATAGAGGAGCTTTACTGGAAAAAAAGACAAAGAGCATTGTTCAAATTATTTTAATGATAAAAAGGGCTGTTTCTGAATGGAAAGATCCGGTTTATGAAAATTTTCTTGTTTAAAGAATGTGTTAAGGGCTGATTAGGGATTCGAAAATCGTGGATAAAATCAAATACCGAGTTAGTATTCTTATGGCGAAAATTGGATTTTTACTCGGTAATTATTCGGTGTAATTGTCATATGAGCAAATGTTTGTCTCATTGTCAGTAATTTTGTGTAAGAAAGAATTTGTTTAGTAATGTGCCGTCAGTAGTTTTGTAAAAAGAATTGATGTTGGCCAAGTCTTGTGTTTTGTGTTATTTATATCAGATATAAAGTATTTAACATGTACTCCATTTTAAAGTAGATCTCCTTGTTAATTGGCCCCTTTCATTGAATTTTCAATGTAATTTTTAAAGTACTCGCTGGGTCAGGAATCAGTACCTCTCCAGCTATTGGACCTGCACGCATCACTTGGTCAGGAACTGCTTGCTTTCATCCCTTTGTCTTCCTGCACCTCGGGCTGCCTCTCGCAGAGCTAGGGAAGAATCCCGCGTGGAGGACACTTACCTCCCGGCGAGGCCGACGACAGGCGATTTCTCAGTCACTCGTCGACCCATCATCAGGTTGACCTTCATTCTAGGGTCTCTAAGTCGCTGAACACTTGGAGCCCCAGCCACCACGACGATGATAGGCTAACACCGCCTAAGGTGCTCCACTGCTGCCAAAACATTGATGACGAAAAGAGCCTGCAGCAGCGAGGACTACTCTCCACTCAGAGAACCACGAGTACGAGATGTATCTCAAACCCTGCAGACCAGAGACTACATGCTGCTGACGACTCACCGGCCAAGCATTTCCTATGCAAACTTCTGGACGGCAGTTACAGTATATCAGGTGGAAAATCCACTGGCATAAAGAAGGCGTGGGCCAATCAACCTGAAGCGTTGCACAGGCTCACCATCCCTACGAGCCGACTGGATCAATCAGTTAAGCATTACTTGCTGGCCGAGGAAGTCCACTAGCTTATAGAGTCTCAGCCGAGATGATCCTGAATCAACTGGAGCCCACAGTACTAACTCAGATAGATGGGCGTATAAGCATCATAAGCGACATGGCACATTTCTTCTCAATGGCCCAAGATATCGAGCATAGTGTAGCTGTGGAGGGATTGAAGCAACAAGGGGGATACCTTGCTTGAGGAACTCCCTCTCCTTTCTCCATTCCCACCATCCACTTTACAGAGAGGGAAGTGCTTCCTGCATCATGAACATGTGAGCAATGCCTCTAGGCGAGGGAGGGGAGGGGGTTAATTCCTGTGAAAGAAATAATTTATTTATTGATGAACTCACTACATAAAACTCCTTGTCCATCCTTGGACGGAAAGTATGGAACTCTATATCAATCAGCTCAAATAGTATAGAGTTGAGTTAATAAATAATATTTAAAATTCTTCCTCGATAGTTATAAAAATAGTTCATATAATGTCATATTTCCTGCTTTCAACATGGAATGTGTTTGATGTGTAGGTAAGTATAAATAAATAAACACACACACATACATTGCAATGGTAGACTTTGCCCAATCTGTAAGCATGTCTTGTCTCAGTTCTTATACATATGTTTTATCTTTATACATTGCTCTCAAGAAACTGTGAATAATTGATGAACTATGTATTCGATGAGCAGAAAAATGTAGCCGGATACAAATCCTTTTTAGTGAATCATAAAGATTTAATGCAATAAAAAAAATGAATAAAATATTAAACATTAATCAATCCCTCCAAAATATTAAAAAAAAAAATGTGGGCAATATAAATAATGTAATCATTCATAGTATTCACCATTAAGAAGTGTTATCTGTCAATAAAAACTTATTTTCCCTAAAAAGCAGACCAGATCAAGTATTATGTATCTAATTGTAAACATCTAGCGTAATAACGAAATTAACTGTATCAAATGAAAACCGTGTTAAAATAAAAATTTTACTTTATATTTAATTATAATCCCTTAGTAGATGGAAAAATCATTTCAGTGTGCAAAAATATAGGATAAGTATCACAGAAATATCATAACAGAAAATATTATTTTCAGTCATGTAAAAGACCAATTGAATTTAAAAGATATGAAATGTAATATATGTAAAATGGATTTTAATAAAATGTATGCAGGAGATTCATCTCAATTACTATGAATAAGAATCAAACTACATATTATAAATCTTGATAAGGAAAATAAAACATCTTTAGCAGACAATGCTATCAATAGTAATCATAGGTTTGTCGTAAATAATAATTGTACCTATATTAGAAAAAGAAAAGAACATGAACAAGAGGAAATTAAAGAGTATATGTGCATTATAAAAAATAGGAAAAGGTTGTCATAAAAACAAAACAAATTAAGCATTAGAATAATGTATTTTTTATCTTTCTAGAAAATTCTTAGAATAATTTACTATTATAAATTTTCATGTAAATGTGATATTTTCATTTAGTATTGAGACTACAGTTCTTCAGTCATCAAAAAGTAAAAACATTGATTATCATGTTTTTACTTTCTGACATGTGTTTGTAATCAGCTGACTATGGCGTGCCATATTTCTTTTAATTAGTCTATGCCTGACTTAGCTAATGGAAAATTGTACTATAAAATGTGTTATTTACCACATGATGGATTACACTCCTACTGAAGCATCAACTGGGTGCAAAGCTAGTGAGACAATAAACTGATTGTATACATTTCTGGGATTTTTATATATCTTGACCTTCCGCGTTATAATCTATGAAAAAAAGTTCAATGTAAGCTAGGTCTAGGTGATTCAGTTACTCAATGTGAAAATCAGATGAGCAGAAGTGGTGTAGGGAGGGTGAATTCTGAGGCTAAAAGTAAAAAAAAAAAATCAATATTTGAGTTACAGATAACATGTATACGGTAAAACAATGGTCATAGAAACTTAAATTTGCAACAACATTTGTTACATAATATGCTCATAATAATGGAGATTCTTTGCATTTTCGATTTTCTCCTCTCTAATCCCTCTTCCTCGGCCTGGTTAGATTTGATCAGTTAACAATCATGATCGGTAATGCTGCATGTAACAGTTAAATATTACTATTTTAGCTTGGAAAAGACTGTTCTCGATATATGTATTAGCTTATTGTTGGGCTAAGTAGAATAGAAGTGGGGATTTACAGTAGACTGAAAACCAAAGAAAAAGCATATACTTATATAGTTATAATTTTAAAAAATTAGACAATTATAATAAATAAAAAACTAATTTGAGATAATTAAATTTGCAACATGGTTAGTTTTATAACATTTTTTGACCTGACTCATAACAATGGAGACATTTAGAAATTTTGATTTTCCCTTGCTAAACCCCCTACCACCAATTTCCCCTCCTGGTCCAATTTCTGCTATTAATGAATTTGATCTTTGGTTTTAAATAAAATTTATAAATAGAGTTTGGGGAAGATAAAAAAAAAACAAATAAATGAACACTATAACTGGTTGAGCATTAACAGAAAACATATCTATTTATCCATCTCCATTTCATCCTCCCACTGTCTCACAGAAATTAAAATGGCCTAAAATCTAAGTTGAGTTACCAATAATATACATACTAAGTTTCAACAAATTTAGTTAAGTCCTTTAGACAATAAACACACAGACACCAAAAACAATTTACATTTATAAAGAAGTAAAGATAAACAAGAGCTGATCCCTTATAGTCATTTACAAGGCACAATATTCAAAATTTAAATTAAACATAAATTGGCTTCATTACAAAAAGACATTAAATAAATACAATCATTTCCTTACCTAAATACTGTGGAGTGCTAATTAGGAGTCTGACTGTCGGGTGTCCTCATATGAGGGGGAAGAGCATGTTGTGTATTTATATAAATTAGAAATTAAGCATTTATATAACCTCAGGTTTTTGTTATTGTTTGAAGCCTCCTTTTTCAGAAGGAATTTCAGTCCAAAAAAACAAGTAATACAAACTGTATTTAACAAATAATAAACATTTCCATCTCAAACACACATTATGAAAATAATATATAACACATCTAGTAATTCAAATAAATGTAATTTTATTCTCTAATTACGCTACACCAGCCTCAGATTGCCTATATAGCAAGCAATAATAATTATAAACATTATTGTTTTTTGTAATTATATAAAAAAAATTGAGTAGCTACAATTTAAGTTAAATCAATGTAGCAATTTGTTAACAAATTATGGATGACCCAATATATAATATATATTGGGACATCCATAATTTGTTATATTATATCCATAATTTGTTATATATTATATTTTAAAATATAATAAACATTTGTTTAGTAAACTAGGAAGAATGAAAATATGGAAATGTAAAAATTTTATTAAGTGAATTAAACTAAAAATGAAAAAAAAAAAAATGTTACTGAGCAGTTAATTTTTTTATCAGATCTAAAAAATATGCACTAAAACAGAATACATATATTTTCATCATCAAAACAGGAAGGTAAAGAAAGAAGTCTCAGAATTACCCAAATATGTAGAACAATAATAATGTATATATTGTTGCACAGGTCCTTTAAAGTTCACATTGCACCATTAGGCTACTCAGAGAACACGAGGGTGCTTGAAGTAATCTGAGCTGAAGTTGAGTATCAAATCCATGGATACATAAGTTCCGATATTGATTGAGAGAACTTGTGTGGTTCACTTGACATTCATCATTCCCTAGCATAGTGTGAGTATAGAATACCAAGAGAATTATTGGGGAGGGGTTAAACTGTTAAATCTTCCTCCTCTGGTTAACTTCTGCTTGCCTTTTTCTATCTTGGTTATTCCTCAATGTTAGTCCTTTTCCTTCACCTAATCACTAACTAGACTAGTATTTCATTTTTGATTCCATACTTTGTTTTGATTAAGTTACTATCACCCATTAATACTTGTATGTGTGTGCCATACAGTTGCAATAATCAGAAAAAAAGAAAACATACAATATGAAGATAAAGAATATTTCCATTGAAACCCTATTGATGAAAAATTGAAAGAGAATTGGTTTTGAACAATAAAATGGGACTAATAAAAACCATAAAACCACAGCCGTGCCAGCAGTGGCCTCTTTGAAGAGAATAAATAGAATAGCTCATTTCATTTTTTAAAATATTAAAATAAAAGTAAATCACACAGAAGTTATAGAAGTATTGCATATACCCGTTTATAAAATAAGTCAATTTCATTTTTAAAAATGCTTTCTGTTTATACTAGAGGGAGGAGGGGGACGATAATAATAAAGTATCTTTTACTGAGTTTCAGCATTAGAAAAATAAATGTGCATAAACTTGAGGAATTAAACCTATTCCAATAAATATATGTCTGAATTATTTATGGCTTCCCTGGTTAAAATATCTTTAAATAAAATATTAAAAAAAAAATTAAAGAAAAAGCTTGGAGTAATTGACTAGATGGTGAAAAAGTAGCAGAGACAATGGTGCTGAGATAGTTGGCCAAGTACTAGGGAGTGGTGAAGTTTCTTCTCATTACTTCTATGTTCAAAGGGTTTATGAGTGAATGAGTACAGACTCTAAGGGCTACCAAAAGGGGGGCACTAAAAGAGGTATATAAAGATACCCTAGTGCCGAGCAATTTCATAACTGTGCTAACTGCGAACATGGTCCATAATCTTTTGCTCAAACCAAAAGAGGTCTCGTCAAAGTGTGAAGCTGACTTGCTGAGCGTGTGCCACATTCATTATTTTTACAGGTGGCTACATCCTAAGTTGTCTATGTAAGGTACTTCATACACTTTGGCCCTAACTCTTGTGAGCAAGACTAGTTATATTATTGAATTCAGTTGATTATTCACACATTTTTTCATTTTACATTTTTTACAGTATGCATAAACAGATGTAAATTTGAAAGATCAATAAGAACTTTGTTTTGTAATATCAGATAAAATAAAAGTAGAATCAGCAAAATTTGTTGTTGGTTTTTCATTCATTATGCAATTTAATAGTATTATATATTATTATTTTTTTAGTAGTCACATATTATTATATTATAACTTAAATATCAGAAAAAACCGATTTTTTTATAGCTTTCCTGAATACAATAACCAAATTCAAATTAATAAAGTCTGTATGGAAAAAAAGAAGTTTTTGTCAGTCCCCTTACCATTAAAGTATGAAGACTTTTTTTAGATCATCACATTTTAAAAAACCATTAAAAATAGCAGTATTCCAAAAAAATAGAGAGAAAGATTTTTTAATATAAAATTATAGCTTTTAAAGTAATTAATTTATAAGTTGATTCCTGATTAATGTAAATAAATTTAGAATGCCTCTTTATTTCCTCATTTTAAAGTTGC
Source organism: Riptortus pedestris (assembly GCA_019009955.1). Taxonomy (NCBI): domain Eukaryota; kingdom Metazoa; phylum Arthropoda; class Insecta; order Hemiptera; family Alydidae; genus Riptortus; species Riptortus pedestris. The sequence continues at coordinate 139,695,243 of CM032228.1, forward strand.
ACTTTGTCTAGTAACTCTAAACATATTTCTTAAGTAACTATTATAATTGATCACATTATTCTGAAGTAAACTCTCATTTTTTTAAAAAAAATCTATACATTTCAAAGCTGATATAGTCCTTTTAAACACTAACATTTCTTTTTAATTTTTTTACATTTAAATATAGTTATAAAAGAGAAAAAATCATTCTTTCCTTAAACAAACTTTCAAATGTGATCCACTGAAAGTATTAAAATAAAAATATATAAACTTAAGAGTAATGACATCATAAATTAAATTGCCTTTACTGAGTACATTTTCACAGAATGGCACATCTCAGTCATTGTGAATTGTCAATGGCAAATATATTGCCTATATGCTTATTAGTAGTATTAAATAAAATTTAAATTGGTCAAACTGCTTCTCGCTTTTCTTTAGGTGGATCTGTCACGTAAGTCAGCTCATTGAGGTAGTACCTAGAACAAAGATTTCAATGTATTTTCAAGTTTTCAAAACTAATTCCTAAAACTAGCCTTCTAGTTACTCACTTGTATTGGTTAAATGCTATTATAGGTGTTACAGTATTCAGTTTTTCTTTTTAAAAATTCTATAATAGTTACTCTACTCTGTAATAGCATGCAAAATTGTATAAACATATGACAAGCTAGCCACTTCATTGCAATATAATAGGTACTTATAAAATATTTTCAATGTCAGTGATATTCAATAAAATAAGTAAAGCAAATGTATTAGAAATGATTCTAGAACTAAACCACCAAAACCAATGTTTATTTGATAATAATAATTTAATTTAATTAGTAATTAAATAAAATAATTATCATACTATTATTATAAAAATTAAAGTATTATTTTATGAAATCTGAGAGTTCTTACAGATTACACTTTTTTAATTATGTAGCATGGTTGGTGGAAGAATAACCAAAACATATCTTAACGTTTGTGATATTGAGAGTGAAGTACCAAAATATAATAAACTCCTCCGTCAAACTCCTTCAGAGTTTTAATTTTAACTTTCTAATGTAAAAACATTTAGGAATGATTTTCAAGTACTATTATTTAGCCCGTACTATTATTAGCCGAAAAACATTATTTAATTTATTATATTCATATTTGGTCAGAAATGTTTTTGTTGATCTTGACTCATTTCTTATATATGGCCATTTTTGATGTTGGCTATCTCCCATTATATCCATTCTTTTTAAAATGATACTTATACATTACTTCCCAGAAATTCTAATAAGGTTATGGCACAGGATCATGGTAAGGAAGAAATTTTGTAAAATGAAAAGTATTTTCAAGGTGTTGAGGATATCATATGTTCGATGTACCATTTGTCCTGTTTTGTAGTTTTGTGCAGGCCTTTTCAGTATCTGAGTCCAATAGCAATATGAGTAGTATAATGAACTACCCATATAGAATCAAACAATTTTCAGTAATTTGTGTTTTCCTAACAAGGATTCTGGGAATCCTAATAGGAGATCATTCAGCAGAAGAAGCAGATGTGAAGGTGAGAGTAAGTGGAGTAGTGAATAATATCCACCCTTTAGTAAAGAATAGAGTACGACTAATTTCGTTTCAACTACAAATGATGGTAAGTCATTTTAGAGTGGATATGAACAGATATTTACCTTAGTATGGTGTCCTTTTTGCATGAATTTAATAAAATGAAATCATGTATTTATTTCATATCTTAGCAATATATTTCAAATCTTGTATTAAAAGATTAAGACATGCATTGTTTGATTTGAAATATCATATCTGTAGTTTGATTTTAATATTTCATGATTAAAATCTTATAGTAAATGCATTCTTAGTTATTGTGTGATTATGAAAATTTATAAAATATATTGTGTCAGCTAAAATTCTTGTTTAACTAGAGGATTAATAATATGCAAATGTTGCATCTCTCTTTTGATTATCATAATTTCAAATGTTTCTACTTACCAGCTCTCCGCTTCACCACAATTAACATTATAGTCCCAATCGCAAACACGGTATTCCTGATTAAAGCTGGTGTCATTAGCACAAATGTATGGGATTCTACGGCCATCCTCATCACACATGTGGAAGATCTGACAGTGATGCTCCGTGTCTGCATAGAAACCTACAGCCCGATCAGTGCAGTCAAATGTAAATGTCAAGTTTGGAAAGTCTTCCCATCTTTTTGCCTGCAAGAGATATGACATTACAAACTATAATGAATATTTAAATTTAAAAGAAATGTTCATAAGAAGTCTGTAAAATTGGACTTTATAAAATAAGAAGATTCCTCGATTTTAAAGGATAACACATCTGTCATACAATTCCATGTTTCACTCTTAGTAAAGGTCAAATGAAACAGTATGTGGTATTTACACTGGAAATAAAAGTTTTGTGTTATATAGGCATATTGAGAAAAACTTGTGAGTTAATAACTTCATTAACATTTGAGTTCAAAAGAAAATATTAACACCAAAAGTTATAGGCTGTAATTTCATAAAGAAGAGTGAGTATGTATCATTTTTTTGAATGATGCACAATAACTGACATATTTCGATCTTCCATTTACCTTCTTGACTGAACACTCATTCCCTGTCCCATTTTTGGATGATTAAAGCAGTTGCATTTCAGTTTTTGATGAAATGATTAATTATCATTTTTGGCAATGTTCAAATAAAAATAACGAGCACAGTAGAAATAAAATAAAAAATTTCTTCAAATTTAAATAAATTTTTAAATTAAATGAAGATTTGATTGAAAACTTTTTTTATTTTTATCTGAGTCCCAGTAAATACAGACACCTATTTTTGCAAAATAACGGGTACGGCCTGCCGGGTGTGTTCTAACAGTTCCCTTTCTACTGAACTCTGTTGTTTCATTTTAGGGGATGTTGTGAGTGTGAACAGTGTATAATGGAACATGGGTGTGGAGTACCCAGCAACTGGTAGTACCAGGTGGGTTACTTGGATAACTGTACTCTGAACCAGGGTAGGGAGTGCATAAACCTGCCGAGTATCTATTCAGTTTAGAAGGAAAAAAAAATCCATTAGTGCCAAATAGACCTGCCCAAACACATCAACAGTGCCCCTCCCAATAATACAAATTGTATTAAATTCATCTTTATTGTTCCAGTTGAATGTTCTAATGTTATTATGTTTATGTTAAATACATATAAATATATTTTTATCAAATTAAAATTAAATTGTTTAGTTTTTAAATTTTAAAGGATAATAGTTGAATATAATTTAAACTTTTTTTTTTCTATGAATAAATTGTTAAACAAACTTTTATGATGACCTATATCTCCTTTGAAGGTTCATAATAGATATAGATAGTGTACTTCCTTCAATCATGAAATTCATATAAGCCCATGCATTCGGATTATAATCATTTGAAAAGAGAGTAATCTCTTAATTTTGGTTGCTTACACAAGCTCAAGCTTAACAAAATTGTTTCTTTTCAGGCATGCATGTATATTACATGACTACTTAAGTTAAGTATTTATTACCTTAGTCAAAAACCAGATACAATACATACTTTAATATAAGGATTCAACTAAATTTTCCATTTTTATTAAAAATCCTCCAATAAATGTTAAATCTTGGCACCCCGAAATAACAGAATAATATTGTTATCTTTACTATTTATCTTATATTGAGGCATTAAAAACACTAAAGCGTCAAAGAACAAGCTCTTTGAAATATAATTGAAATTATCTGATATACTGACGCAAAAATGATTCACATGGATAAAGGAATAAAGATTCATTAAGTAAATAAATCCAACAACTCAAAATTTGTTATTTTGTCAAAATGAGAGTAAGTAGTATGAATCAGCCAAGGAACACAGAATTTGAGAAATCTAAGTGATTAAATAATAATTCAATATAGTTCCATCTCTTTTGAGGGGCTTTACTAATCAGGTTTTTAACACCTGTGTATGAACTTGACACAATTAATTAAAAAAATTAATTTAATTGAAGCCCGTTTGGAAGCTTATAGAATGGGACAGGGAAAAATTTACTAATAATAAAAAAATAAGAATACTACACAATATAAAAAAATGGCACTTTCCTACAAAATGGATAAGTGGAAACCAAGTTATAATTCATCAACTAATGAAAGTGCATTTAATGATGATGACAATGAAATCATTCAATTCCCAAAAATGAGGTACGGCTCCTTTTCAACAAGCATGACAAAAGGAAACAGTATCACAATTGATCCAACCATCTGAATTGAACTAGTCGAAGAGTTTTATATATATATATATATATACACACACACACACATATATATATATATATATATATATATATATATATATACACATACATAAAGTTTGAGTTGTCCCTGTGAAATTTTATTACAGAATCACTTACTCCTGAAGGAAAAAGGATGCAGTACAATAACCCTAGTGACAAATAAGTCAAGTATTGCATTTATTTCTAAATGCAAATATATATATTTAGATAGGCCATTAATTTAATTCCATATAGCAACTTTTTATGATTTCTCAAACATATGATCACTATAAATGAAAGAAGAAACTTAGAGAAAATGATGGTAAAAAAATTAATATTTAACTCACCCTATGGTGAACTGAAGGTTTTGAGTTAACGTAGGCAAATACTGCAAACAAAAATTACAAAATTATATAATTTACTGCAAATTAAATGTTATACATATTTAGTAATTAAATTAATATTTTGAATGCTCATTTGTTGAGGCTTATTCAGTATGGGTTGTTATCTTCCCACACTTTCTGTGGGTACAGAAAGCCATGGGTATCATACTCCCTTGTGGTGTAAATGAAAACCATGCCCTACTGTCCAATAGCTTGAACCTCAACTACCAGCAACACCAGAAGAAAACTCAAGTAATATTTAAGGATTGACAGGAGTTTTTTTTTTTTTTTAATTCATTGATATGTTCCATTTATTCTTCAGGAAATTTCTTTAAATAAAATTGTCTTTTAACTTCCCCAAAATTTGGATCTCTTTGGTCCCACTATTTTAATTAGAAAATTCATTTTGATATCTTACAGGATATATAGTTAGGTAGGTACCTAAGATCTAAATAGTTATAGGTAGGTCAGGAAACCTGATAATGGTCTTGGCATTTGCCAAGTATTAATTATAGAAGTAAGCTCCGCATCTTTGATAATTTGGTTTGAAGATACAATGCATTTAAACTGATCTAATTTTGCTCTCACTTGAAATAAAATAAATAATGAAGTAAGACTTGGTAAACCTATAGACATGGATTTGATTCTCAATATTACAACATAAATTTTCTGACTCATTAAATAAAATCCTTTTCCATCTGTCTCCTGGGATATTAATTATTCTTAATATTCAATTCCAATTGAAACTAGGATGCCCTCACTGTACAATGTAATTTGGCATTTTCAAGTTGCAAGTTGTGTCCCCAGGAGACATCCTTTCATATGAAATGTGTAGAGTTAATAAAACAGTGAAGAAGACTTCATGTCTTGTCTAGAGCTGTTGCCACAAACTGCAGTTTATTGAGTAAATTGGGCCCAAATTTTTAAATTTGGTTGAGAGTTTAATATTATCACAAGAAAGGAATGCTATAAGTTTTATGACTATCGTATAATGTTTTCTTTTCCATAAACATTAGCTAATCAATAATGCATGTAAAAGGGAATATTTTCTTAATCTTTTATTCAAGCAGCACATTCATAATACCACTTGACATTTATAACATATGATGAATAAACATTAATAATAACTAGAGATTGTCACTGACAGTGAAGAGTGTTCAAGGATAACTGCAGAAGTTCCTTAAGGATGTAGCTATATCTTAATTATTCATGATACAGATGGTTGAAATTTTAGCATTTAATGGTGCATTAAGTAAAAGTGAAAATACTCAAAATGAAAGAAGAGTTTCTTACCCAAACAGGCAACTACTACAGCTCCTTCTCGTATCATTATTGACTAGATTAGGTAAGCAGAAAAGAATTCACCACCCTAAAAAAAACAATAAAATACACATAAGAATTATTTCGTATTTTTTAAAAAATTTGATCTTGTGTTAATAATATAAGCATGCAAAGTTAGATCTATAATTACAAATTGGCCAATCCATCAGGATATGCCTTCAATTGTTAGTGTGAATCAAGTTTTAAATAATTACTGCAACTACAATAGTTTAAAAATAACCCAAAATAAATGCATCCCGAGCAAAGAATATTTTATTAATTTAATTCTTTAAGCAGATTTCCCTTAAGGGAAATCAGTTATTGAGCTTGTACTCATGACAAGATTTTCGAAAAATTTCCCCAAATGTACATCCATCCTACCCAAGAGATGATAAAACTGAAGTACATCCAGAATTTCGAATATTTGAAATACCTCCGTTATTATAAGTGGGATCGAAACATGTTATAGAAGCAAACTTATTTCAAATGTATTGTAAGTACCTATGAATAACTTCATATACATATTTTCTCTACCATGAATATTAAGGGAGATATTTCGATTTTTTTAGTTTTCATCCTCCAATAAACCTTCACTCCTACTCATGTCATATTGACAATAACCAGTTACATCATGAAACACTTCCTCCGAAGCTTAAATACCAAATATTGTTTCCACAAGACCTTTGTTATGTAAAGTGCATGCAAAATCTTTGCGTGATGACATCATCAGTCAAGATTATCTTCGTTCTTGTTTCGAAAATGTTTATTTGATCTGTATCACACTTGATATTGAACCGTTTCAGTGAACACAAGATCAAAGTTGTTAATGGTAGGAATTGGACCTGGGGAATGGAGAGGTATAGAGGGGGGATTCCAAAATTAAAAATATTTTCGTTATTATGAATTGGATCGCAAAATGTTATAAAACCAATCTTGTTAACCTATTGATAGTCTACAATTGCTGATCTATGCATTTTTTTCGAAACTAAAGTATTAAGTGATTTATTCTTACAATCGTGTTTTCAGCCTCGAATACCCCCCCCCCCCGCCTCCTACTCCTCGGTTTTTTTAATATAGAAATAGGGAATATGTGGTAAGATCAAAAGTGTGCTATACCAACAGGTGGGAAGTCTGCTTAGTTTACACATCTCCTGCGTAATGGACTTTTTAAATATTGCATGTTGTCTTGTTTTCAAAATATTTTTTATACTTAATATAAATAAATATTTTTTATATTCAATATAAATAATTAAATATTTTTTATATTCAATGTAAATAATTAAATAATTTTTATATTCAATATATAAATTACATACTTTTTTATATTTAATGCAAATAGTAGTAACAACACACAAATGAATTTCGAGTTTTTATATATTTTAGTAGATCTTCATTAAGAGAATTCAGCTATTGAGTTAGTAAAAATAATGGGAAGAGGTGTGTGTGTGAGCGTACGTGCGTGTAATCATGTATTTATTTATGTTAGTTACTATTGTAGATTTAGAACGCGACTTCGAAACCAGTAACTGAAAATAGATGACTGCACGCATAGAATATGTATAGATTGGTAACACACAAGTTTATAAATGAATCTGAAAGAGAAGCGTATACAAAAAAAAAAGTCCGTCACGCAGGGGCTGCGTAAACTAAGCAGATTTCCCACGTGAAGTTTTACAATAGAGAAATTTCACGAGAGCCGAGCAGTTAAGGAAACGGCCGAACTAGCTTTTGGCAGGAAAGCCATTTTTCCATTAGCGACCCAGATTTAATAAAAATGCCAATATCTCGGTTAATATTCAAGATAGATGTATATAACAATATTTATAGTAAATTTAATTTGCAATAAGATTGATTTTGTACAATTTTTCGTATAGTAACGGAGATATGTCGAATTTTCGAAAATCCTCCCCTCTAAGCCCTCCCTCCCACTGGTCCGATTTCAGCCGTTAACGAACTTGATCTTTCTTTTTACATAAAACGACTAATTATCGAGTTTGGTAACGATCAAACAAAAATTGTGACCGCTAGATCGGTAACAGACAAATATATATATATATATACAGTTTTGAACGGACCTCATTTTCGTCATCTACTAGGTAGGATCGATGGACATTTGAAGAAAAATTCCGAAAATTCCGTCATGAGTACAACCTCAATAGCTGATTTCCCTTAAGGGAAATCTGCTAAAACGTATTAGTCAAAGTATGTTTTTAAATGGAAAAATGTATATTATATTTTGGAAAAAGGTATATAATTAATTACAAGGAATGGAAATGTGGATTTGGAGCGGGATCACCACAAGAAGGCAACTCAAAGAATTCAATGTAAGAGTTATAAATGTGTAAGTAAAAGTATTATCAAGATTATAGGGTCATTTGGTATATCTGTGTTAAATTTAATGTATAAAATAATCATATTGGATCATGTTACTGATATAAACTACATAAATTAGATAGATTTTTTTTTATCGTTACCAAACTAGAAATATAAGCTTTCATATAAAACTAAAGACCAAGTTCGTTAGTGGCTGAAATATGACGGGTGGAATAGGGGTTTAGAAGGGGATCAAAATATATCCGCCCATATGAGTTGGATTAAAAAGTTGTAACCCCCACTATCATCTTGCGTAAAGAATAAGCCAATATTTCATGAAACATTTTATTTCAAGCTTAAATACCAAATATGGTTTTCAACGGAAGAACGGTCTCCTCTGCTTCTTGTTTGACAACGGTAACATACAATTTCCTCCACATGGTGCTGTTTTATTATTGAATCTCTGAAAACCGCTGCTCATATTCAGGCGATTTCACTTCGTTCTACTAACTCACTAAAAATCGCATACTCAGCTGATATTTCGATTTATGTTTACATTGACTTCTTATTACGGGAGCAATAGAGAATAGACGGTGAGTTGAGATCATCACTGCGTCATATACCTGCTCATACGAAATCTGCGTAAATTTGCAACGCCTGATGGACGGACTTTTCTTTTTTCACTGCAAGCCACCAGTTACTGTATAACTTTCTGAAAGAAGTATCTACTCCACTGAGGATAACCAATAAGCTTGCTGGCATATATTAACCCTTCCATTGAGATCTGGCTATAGAGAAAATGTTCCAGAGTATCCAAATCCAACCCTTGATGGTTTCTACTGAGATTCGGTGTGGCCGTGCTGTTTTTCTTCCCACCGTGAAGCAGTACTTGAATGCCCACTAAGTTCTTTTGGTAATGACTGTAACTAATATGAAATTGTAGACCCTGGAGGTCCTTTTCTAAATTTCCCAGAAAAGAGAATGATTTATTTCTTACTGCACTTTGTTAGAATATCTTGCAATATAATAAAATTGGCAACGTTCAAATAAAAATCCTGTTAAAGCACTAGTAGCACTGGTAGCTGACACGATAGCACAATCACATATTTTAAGCACTTGGTTTGAGGCAATATGCTGAATCGATTAAGAATCTGTTAGACGGCAAATTTAGAAAGTCACCCATGGAAATATGCAAAATAGTGTAGCCTGAAGTGTGAACTTTAGATGGCACACAACCACTTAGGTGCTCGTTGCTAGGAAGGCGACACTCGCTTAGTGCCATTACAGTGAGTGGTGTCTTGGGGGTCAAGGGTTATGGTCTGATGCAATGCTCAAACTGTGCCTCGGGGTTACATCCTACCGTTACGTCACTCACAGGAATCTCATAGAACTATTTTACTACAGCCAATATAAATATTAGTGAGGAATTTTTAAATATTCAACCAGCTTTGAACTTTTGTATTATTTCCCCCCCCCCCCTTTTCATTATTCCAATATCTATCATATGTGAAGGGCAAAGATGCCCTTTCTCTCTTACAAAAGACATCAACTTAAATGTCTAAGTTTTTAATTTCATCGTCCTGTTTTCCATTAACGAAAGTAGTGATGAGGCTTTTTTTTTCGTTCTGTGTCCCCCCCCCCCCCTGAGGGAAGTATATAGTTTAAATACATGTTCCATTGCCACGTGACCACACATGTATTAATTAATATATGGGTATAAATTGAGTTTTACATTGTTAACAATTATAATTTATGAACTGTAAAAAATAAAATATAGAAAAAAAAAACATTAAATAAAGGATAAAACAAAGTACCTACATACAAAAGAAAGTAAGTGAAGAAAAAAATAAACCATAATTAAATTAAACTCTACCGATGTTGCGGCCGTTTTTCTTTAATTTGCTAATTTATTTAGAGCAAAATATATTTAATTATAATTCTCATTCATCTAATCTACTTTAAATTTTAATGTATTTTGGCTAAATCTATGTCTATACTTTTTTAATATGAATGAAATTATTATTATATTATTAAATGAAATATTCACTAACTAGAATAATGACTCATACTATGTGAATGATTACTAAATATGATAACGATGATAATAAAATGTTTAATAAATATAATAATATCTCTGGAATATGCTGGATGGTAGAGGAACCAATTGATAAGGATCAATAAGAAGGCCAAGTCCACTACTGTTTTTTAATATTATGCAAAGTGCACTTTCGGAGTCAACGCTCCATCCTCAGTGCCTGCTGATTAAAGCTTCGTAGCCTGGACCACGACCGCCGGGCGACCTTATAAATATAATAATGGTGGTTCTGGCTAATTATCTCCTTGTAATTTTATATTCGTAATAAAGTAGTGTTGAGGCTTATGGACAATGAAGTTGGGCCATCAATTTTAAATTGTTCAATTAATTGTTGTTGCTAGAATTCCAAAGCGCATTTGAATTTTATTCATTGGTTTATATATATATATATATATATATATATATATATATATATATATATATATAAACTACTTTATACGAAGGAGTCTGGTCTATGACTCCTATTTCACTCATACAACAGAACAACAGACTAAAACTGAAATGTTTTGTCTTTTAATTATTGCAAGATTCCTGTATTTGACATGGACAACATTCGTTATATTAATCTTGGTAGGTAACGTGAACCCATTTGAATTTACACTCATCTGCAACGCTACACCTTCAATTCTTCAACGTTTTCAAAGCAGAAAAAGAATGCAGCTAGAGAAGAGGAGGAAAAACTAATTTAAAACAATAATATGTTAGGATGATAATGACTGTTAAACAACACCATTTGCTGCTTGATAAATGATCCCCAAAGGAAAGCCATTAGCAGATTGCTACCTAATTTTAGGAACTCATTACATTCACTGCCTTGTCCCTTTAGAAAAAGGCCGCACGCAGGGGTTGCGTTTCCTAAGCCGATTTCTACGAGCAGCAATGTCACATGATGACGTTGCAGTGTGCCACCTTCCAATTTATATTCTCTATTTTTCCTCGTTTTAAAACTTATATGCAGACAACAAACCTAGACACATTTAAAACATGAATCATGATATGGGATGATAAATGTGAAGCATGTGCACGGAGAGACAAAAAAGTCCGTCAAGCAGGGGGCGCGTTAACTGAGCAGATTTCCCACGTTCGTCACATATTTGCATTTATCTCAAAACGTAAAAATTAAATGAGAAAAATATTTGGCATTTAGGCTTCAAATAAAGTGCTTCATAATATAGCAGTTTTTTTTTTTTAAATATGACATGAATAGGAATAGGGGGGGGGGCAAAAACTAAATCCCCTTAAGGGAAATCTGTTAATAGTCTCTTAAAGGATCCCTATAGGGTACTCTCTCTTAACTTGTGGTTATGCCTAAAATAAAATATTTGTAATTCTCCACTTACAATAAAAAACAGACTCTAAAAGTCGTGAACATTTACAGTTCCCACATGACTTACTGTTATTCTGCAACCTATTTTTTCTGGCATAATAACAACAGGCATATTTGGAGTTGCATGTTTCTCTTAACTCCTTCTGATCCGATTTCGGCCATTAACAAACTTGATTTTTAGTTTTACATGAAACATTTAAATATTGTGGTTAGTAAGGCTCAAATAAAAATTGTCGTAGAGAGGCATATATTTGAATGTATCTAATATTCATCTGGATAGTATCAATAACCTTTTCTATCAATAGGTAATTTCTAGATAATCACGTCTTGTATAACCTCAATAGCTGATTACTTTTAAGGGATTTCTGTCGAAAATTTTAGTCAAGGATCCTCCAATTTTTTTTTTATTATCTAATCTCCGGAGTATATTTCCATGTTCCCGTTACCTATTAGTTTATCCTTGACTCTTCCCTCCCTTTTAGCTTTAACTGATTGTTCGGGGAAGAAGGATGTGAAGGAATGCTGTTCCTTTACACCTGAATCGCCTCATTACAGTGAATGAGGCGTGGATCCTGTCCGAGGCACCAAGGTTGTAAATGAACATTCAACATGCATTACGTTTTCTCTATATTTAAAAAAAGTAAATTTATACACAAACTAGTTAATACCTATGTTGGGAATTCCGTCTACTTATTAGTAATGCATAATCGGATTAATCAGGATATAGCAAACATTTTGGGTGACTGAGAACACGTACAACCAAAAGCATAATGATTTACCTTTATTCCACAGTACATAAGTATTAAAATAGCAAGTCTGTTGTAACTCTACTTCCTGTCCATATAATTAGGCCAAACATTATTTTCCTCAACAACTGATTACTGGGTTACCGTAGATCAAGGAATAAAATACATTCATATCTTATGACTGAAGGAACTCTAAAATGCTAAAAGAAATTTACCAGGGAGAGGGAGACTATAATCCCCTTTTTTGGGGGTATAATTAGCACTCATGTATACACTAATGTTATTTTCAATTTTTGGTCATTTTAAGTCATAGAGATACTTTATTTAGATGTCAAAATTTCAATGATCTAACCCCATTAGTTCTCAAAGTATGGTATAAAAAAACTTTGAGAATGTTTCCTAATTAATAATTATTGTAATGCACTTCCGAACTTAAGACCTCTATAGCTACTGCCTTCAGGTTTCCGTTTCAAATCTTAATTTTAATCATGATAAATGATAATGCAGTAATTAATTTTCCGATGATTTATGTTATATATTTAACCAGTGACTGCGGATAAATGAAATATAAATTTTACCGTATTCAACCACCGGGTGAATGGAAATGCTATTAATTACCTATTTCATTATCTGAATACTTCGCTCCTATTTATAAATTAGTATTCTATGCGTGGAACTTCAAAGAACTTGTTTAATCGTTTTAACATTCATTTACATATTTACCTCCTCTTTATTTGATATTTTATGTCAAATTCTGCGTCATTATGGTATAAGTTTAATACAATATGCTTTATTAATATATACAATGTGTTTTTTGATATATTTTCCCAAATGTTTTTCGATCCTACCCAGATGTTGAACATGAGGTCTGTTCAAAACTATACATCTTTCGCTTTCTCTCTATAAATATATATATATATATATATATATATATATATATATATATATATATATATACGGTGAATTTCTAAAAGTTTTGATATCTCCGTTATTATGGGTCGGATCGAAAAATTGTACAGAACTGATCTTATGGAAAATGTAATGCTCTAAAAATGCTGTTATGTATGCTCTTTCACTATCTTGATTATTAACCGAGATATTTGCATTTTTTTTAGTTTTACGTCCGTCTTTACTCATGTTAAATAACAATAAGCTTTTATATTATTACGCACATTATTTAAAGCTTAAATACCAAATTTTTCGTTTTGAGGTAAACTAAATACGTGACGCACGAGAGAAATCTGCTTAGTTAACGCAGCCCCTTCGTGACAGACATTATTTATATATGGCATATCCTTAATTAATGTAAGTGGTTCAGGTTGAAGCGTTGGCTTTAACCTCACATGGTAAACTAAGAGTGGTGAGTTCGACCCTCGCCTGAGCAATAGGAATTTATTAAGTGACGAGCTCATTAAATAAAATCTCTTGCCCCACCCTGGCTAGGAAAGGGTGGCAGCTTGCAGATAACCGCCCACATTAGCCATAATAGCAAAAAGTGAACGTCAATAAATAATAATTTGGGGCTCAGGTTAGCCATGCGAGTTAAAGCGTTGACCTTTATCTCACATGGTAAACCTAGAGTAGCGAGTTCGATTCTTGCCTGGGCAAAGGAAATTATTTAGTGACGAAATTCATTAAATAACGTCCTATAATCCCACCCTGGCTAGAAAAGGGTGGTAACCTGTAGATAACCCGTCCCGATTAGCCTAAGTTGCAAAAAGTGGACGTTAATAAATAATAATAATAATTATTTATGTAGGCCGTTTATTTTATTTATTTATGTCATGTGTTTTTGTTTTTCAATTACCTCGTCAGGCAAGTTACGAACATTAACAATGATTATTTGTTCTGAGTGTGAATTGCTATATATTTTAAGTATAAATTAGACATCGTTTAATTTCAACTACAATTTAATGTGGTCTCTACTTTATGTTTTTATAGAACATGACCTTGTTTCCATAATTGGAACAAAAATCAAACTGTAACGACCGAGGTACACAGGCCACAGCACACAATTTCAGCTTGATGCGTTAAGCACGGCTACCTTTTTCTGATTATAGGCAGAGAAATTCCTACCAGGACTCACTGAAATTCGTCAAAAATAACGACTTTTGAAGTACACAAGTATCTTTCAAATCATAGTTTTGCTTTTTATAAATTTTCTTCAATTTTTTATTTTATTGAATGAATTAAGAACCATATAGTAATAATTATTGTCATGAAGGTTTCCGAACACTTTTGAGTTAATTATGCTAAGTTAAAAGCTCGTTTTACATGGAAGTTTCAGATTCTCTTTATTGAAAATATGAATCATGATTGAAACAGATTATTTCAATTTTTAAAATACTATAGAAGATAAGCGAAGAGGTTAAATATCTAACATTAGATACACACCTTGAGAAACAATGCCCTATATATTCCATTCTAAGTATAAATTTCGGGTAGTTAGTACATCTTATTATTGAGGTTTATAACGGTATCGACGGGTGTTCTTCGTCAGAAAAAGGCCTGGCTAGTAGGTACCCTTTCATCTGTTTCCATACTCTTGTGGCGTACACAAAATTTCTGAGTGTGGCATCGGAACCATTACGGTGTGCGGTACATCTCGGAGCCTGCTACCAGTCTAGACTTTGAAGTGGAGACGATGAGGGGTTGAAGGAGGAAGCCTTCGGCAACAATCAGGATGATCAGTCAATGACTAGTGGTGTCCCATGTTGGCGCTTGTCGGTCACAGACGTGGTGGACGTTGTCGCACTCTCGGAGTGGAAGTATCGGAAATGGTCTAAGGCTTCTCTACCCCTTTGGTCATATGTGACAATAATCATGTCATTTAAAGTGGGATTTTTATCGGAAGCTCTGAAGGATGTTAGTGTGCTGGTTTCTTCCACATCTTCAAGTCTCGAGATTCGTAGAGGGTGAGGTGTCGGTAAAGGCGTGACGGCCTAGGTACCCCTGTATATGCTTCCTTCCCCTCAGTGCTGTTCATACGCATGCCTCTGAGGCATTCTATCATTTTATGTGGAGTCCATATGTTTCAATAAGGAAATCTGCTATAATAGCAGATTATATTGTTTTCTCCGGACATTGAAGAGGTAAAATAAAAAATTTAACGTACGTCCGCTACTAAGAAAATGATCGAAAAACGTAATATGCAAACATAGCAATTTGTCTACAATTTCATATATGATTTGTTCTCCTACTGAAGTATTTGGTCTTCTGAAAATCCTCTCCCCTGCATCGAGCAGCTGAGCGACTAAACATCTTATTCCCACTTTAAGTTCAAAGTTTTGTTTACCTTGTTTTCTTATTAGAACAAAATTGGCTAATACAGTAGATGGTACCAGATTCGCAGCTTGTCTATCACATGAGAAATTTGCTTAGCTTACTTAGCCTCTGCGCGACAGACTTTTCTATATTCTTGGAGGTAGTTATTAAGTGTAAAGTAGCCAGAAGTGGTTTCAGGTATGCTTTGTAAAGTATTCTTCGTTTTCTGGTCGAAAAATAGGTATTAGCTAAAAATGAATGTCTGATCCAAACTCGTTAGTGACCCTCCCCCCCCCAGAGTTTTGCTGCTAAACTAACACAATTGTCTTTCGTCTTAAATTGTCTCTAGTAACTGTAAAAGAACTTTTTCTACTGGCAGTAATTATTTTCCAGTCTATTGGCATGCTGAACTAATTGTTTTTTTTCAATTTCTTTATGATCTTTTCTACATTCAACCGATACTCACCCGAAAGAAAATTAATTTTATTTTTTAGTATCTAAGCCTGGACCATTAGCACACAGAATGAACAATTTAAAGTAAATTAAAGATATTTAAAAATAATCAATCACGAATACATTGCTAAGTCAAATGGAAATAGTTAGTTTATTTTTTTCCTAACTATTTAACATCATGAAAAAACGAGTGGCCTTTCGAATCTTCGTTCCTTATGTTGTATTTAATTAATTTTCTAGCGAATGACATATGATGAAGCTTTTTGAAGGAAAAGAAAGTTTCAGACAGCTAAAAGGGATTTGCGAAAAAAACAAAAACATTTTACTGTCAGTTACTTCAATGCCTTTTCAATAGAATAAAAAAAAGAGCCTTGACTACTGAAATACAAGAATGCTTCGTCGAAAACCTTGCTTAATAATGTTACATAACAAACATCTTTTCTCAGTAACTATTAATCATTTTGTCAATCTTATATAATATTACTATCGGCTATCCTTGTATAATTAGGAATTGTGCGTTGATACTTATTCAAATGTAGATTTTGTTCGGGGAAAACATGTTGTACACTGAATAACAGAGGACATTCAAATTTTTAATGAACAGTTTTCAAGTGTGTATAAATCCTTGTTATATAAGACACGAAGGCTGTAGAGAGGCTCAAAGGTTTTCGTGATTTATCGGAAGTCTCTGGATCCCAGACTGTAGTTAACGTCCTCTCTAACATTTACTCAACAACAGGCTTCAGTATGTTATTCCAGTTGAAGTTACATCTCTTGTTTTAGCTGACGTCCTGACATTACAGTCCAACCAAAGTGTGGTCTTTGCTTATTTACACGCACACACACGAGCTCGCGCGCATAAATAGTGTCCTACTCCCATTTATTTCCTGTTTATTGAAATCCACCCTACAACACGTTAGACAGGCAATTCTGAAGAGTACACACAACATTTTGGCCTACGTACTTATACCGGCTGAAACCTGACATAACTCAGTATATGAGGGCTACAATCAAATTCTCTCAAACAATGTTTAATGTGTTAATTAAACCGATGGGAAATGTTCTTGAATAAATATATTAAATTGTTAATTTTGAATATGAAACTACTAAAAAAATTATTTCATCAATAAAATTCGTCGATTAAGACGGCGAAAAAACATTACTGTATTTACAGCCGCCATTTACTCGAGGCTTCTGAGAAATCATATTCACTTTAACAAGGCACTTTTATGAAATCGACCCAGTAAGACTTCATTTACTAATTTAATTGAAATATAATAGAGTATAAAGTGAAATAAAAACGAAGAGAGCTGCAGTGCTGATGAAGACATCTCATGTTCTATTTTCCCCGCAATAAGATGCCTATGTAAAAAGGACTTGAA
Organism: Riptortus pedestris; assembly: GCA_019009955.1. Lineage (NCBI taxonomy): Eukaryota > Metazoa > Arthropoda > Insecta > Hemiptera > Alydidae > Riptortus > Riptortus pedestris. Next base: position 139,712,748 of record CM032228.1, read on the forward strand.
GTTTATGTTGGGCACGAGATGCTAAGTAGAACAGATGCTTTAAGTGAAAATAACACAAGTAGGACTGGGAGTTCACTGAATTCCGAAAGAAAGATTTCTTCAATAATTCAGTCGATATTCGAGTTGGAGAGTTCTTGTGCGTAACAACAACAGGAGCACGTTCCTTTATCCATAAATTAGGTTACGATGTATAAGATATGTTAGCCTTAAATGAAAATAGAATAAGTGCAATAGGAGGAATATGATTAAAATGCTTTAAGGTTTGAAAACGATAGGGTAAAAACAACTCAGTTAACCCAACTCAATCCTGGTTGGGAGTTGGTCGTTAAAAAATTTGATCTAACTTGATAGTTCAGTAACGAACTATTAAACCTTGTGGCCGTTGTAGCCGTTAGAACATTACTGATCTTAATTCAATATTAAAAGCCTTCTGGAATTCTTCTACCATCCATGGTAACGCCTTTATCTAAACCAAACATGAAATTTAAAGTAGTCTTAAAATGTTATTTAACATTATTTTTTATAACCTATATATATATATATATATATATATATATATATATATATATACATACTAACACACGCTCCGACATATTCTAGCTGCACAACCCACCCCCCAGAAGAAATGTAAAGTGGAATATAAATATTCGTACATACATTCTGTTATGATATCAGAAATTTATAAGGTATTGACAGGAAGTAATACTATGAAAATAATATTCCATGCTATAAGATAGGATACATTTTTTTTTAAAATTTTATAAAACAACATAACTAGGTTTTGAATTAAATATTCATTCCTATGAGAACAAAATATCTAAACCGATATCTGTGCTTGAGGCAGGGATTTCTTATGGTGCTCAGTATGGTATTATGATGAAGCGCGACGCTATAAAGTGTAATGTGTGGTATATGACCACTGTTCGTGAGAAATATACCATTTGACCGAGAATTCACGTAAAGCTAATGACTGAAGGCTAACATAAACTATAAAATATTGATTAATATTCGAGTTAAGGAGCAATATGTAGAGCAACTATGGCAATACATTATACTATTAATAATTTTGGTTACAATGTACATGATATATACCTTACATCATATGTGGGCAACCACAGCACGCGGTAAGGTTTGATCCGGCTCGCGAGACATTTTGGAAAACCCAATTAAACAAAAATATTACACTACTTACTCCAAATGAGGAAGATGAGGAAAGATTTGTGCGTTTGGCAGTACTTATAAAATTTATAAGTATTGCCAAACGCACACATTTAATGTGAAAAGTTCTTTTCAATGATGAAAGCTAATAAATCAATACATCGTACAAGGCTGACTGACAATAATTTGGAAAACTCTTGTCGTCTTTTTATCAATAGAATTAATCCAAACATCGATGGATTAGTTTCCCAAATTCAAACTCAAGTGTCTCATTGATTTCGGTGTCGCTATTTAACTTTCGTTGTTTGTAATAATTCCAAATTTTACGATTTAATTAATATATGTTGTACCTATTTTTTTTCATTTAATTTTGTTATTTAAATAAATTGTATTATAATTACATTGTTGTATTATTTCATCCCTGATATCTATCGTTAAAAATTACGAACACTACTTTAAAATGCACTACTTTTAAAAGTGGCCCGCGAACGTATTTGCACACTAAAGTTTGGCCCGCAACATGTCAAAGCAATACCTGCATTAAATGATACAAAATTTTGGATTTAACAAATCAAATCTATTAATTTACAGAAATCCTTGAATATCGAGTACGCTATTAATTAATAAAAATTTAGGCCTCTAGAGCACAAATAGTTGATTGCTCACTTACTTATCATTCTATCTCACTCAATACAGGTCCGTTGAGAACAAAACGTATTTAAGACGTTTTGTGATATATTCGCTTATGGTTAATGAGAAACAAGTGTGAGTGGGGAATTATTTGTGTTAATAATACAATAAAAAATACAAATAACTGCGTTAATTATTGAAAAAAAATTAACGAACAACAATTGTAGACAATTGTTACTTTTTCAACAATATTGGTAATGAAACAATTTCCCATGTCAAACAAAACACCGGATACATTGAAAATAATTTGTTTTATCCTTTCCCCGCTCTAGCCACTTCCGGCTAAACGTTTACATATCGAGTTTGATATAAAAAAAAAGAAAAGAAAACGACACTTATCAGGGGTTTCATTTTAATTCCATGGCTATATACAATGAAGAACTTAAATACTTCCTAGTACAGAGCCCCACAACAATTTATAAAATATTAAAGTTGTTTGGACGCACAAGCGGTTCTTGATAAAGTTCATGTACCAGTCTTCAAGATACTGGGGCCTCTTTACTCCGATTACGTATGTGAGGTAGGAATCACACAGGATCTATGTGCAACATTTTAAAAAGAGACATTAAATGGTAGTTAAGGTTTCTGGAAACGTCGGATTCCGGTTCTTACACCATTTGTTCTATTAGTTTAAGACGGAGGAACGGCCTTTAATTGTATGAATTATTCAATTTAAATTTTACTAAGTTACTAAGATTTATGGGCTGAGGGAAGCCGCCACAGAAACAAATACCCAATATGATAATCCTGCAAGAACAGCTTTAAAAGTTGAGACGTTGAATGGACTCTCACGTCGTCATACAATACAATAGCATGTAGAGGATAATAAGAACTAAAGGAAGAGTGCATAGAATTTAGATTTACTATATACTTTTTATAGTACAATTCCGTCTTTTCTCAACTGAACATCCATGATTTTATATAAAATATAATTTACAGATTTGAACCTCTTGAAATCTGCCAAGTATGTAATTTGAAGTTGGTGGTTTCTTTCACACCGTGAATTTTCTGTTAAGTAGGCTCCTGATAATACAGGGGGAGGCAGTCAGAAATTTTATTTATTCCTGGAATCATCATTCATGATAATCTCATAAGAATTCAAATAAATTCATACAGGTATCCCTATTCTGCGGGACTAACTTCTAAAAGTATTTCTAACTTGATTAGTTTATTTTTCATGTTTTATAACATTTCTGATATGTGAAGTAATAGCAGTTTCTTGTTAATCTAACTTCGAATTGCTGTTAAGGAACATTGAAAAATTCATATTCGTCAACATTTTCTAATGAATTCGTTCTTGAGTTATAAAAGAATGCCATAGGTCATATCTTGAACACTGAACAATTATTATTGGATTAACTGATGTCTTAATATATAATACTTGTTGAATTAAAAGTATGGTCATGGGAGTTTATTACAATAAATGAGGAAATATTTAAATGACAACTATAGTTTAAACCCTGCTAGAAAAGGATGACAATTTTAGTAGTGGGAGCATATAATGAATATTAAATTTAAATTAAAAATAACTACTAAGAATGAAACAAATCCGACTTTGGATTTCTATCAAAAACTACATAACAACGATCCACAAAGCTGACGTTAGTGAATAAATATCATCTAGGAAGATGATATTTATTCACTAACGTGGTTATTTATCAGGAGATAAACCACCAAAAAAAAAAAAAAAATCTGAGCCATTAATTTTGATTTCCTGAATGTTACATACTGTATTTTATGGTCGACTACAATTTAATGTCATATAATTTACCTGTGCTGTTTTCTTATAGAAAAAAGAGTAATCTAGAGGCAATATCCAAGAGAGTGGATGAAGTTGGTGGAGGGAGTATGACTGGAGGCGGGTGGTAGAGCCCAACTCTATATACCATCCTCCCACCCCTTCCATGGAATTACATCAGATCTTAACCTCTGCAAATCTTATCTTCATTTCATTCCAGGATTAGTGTTCCCTTTGAAAACATACTCTCCTGGTATTTAGCTGGACTTTACAAAGCCCTGAAATTTATCATTGCCCTACTTGGAACTTATAAGGCTTGCTTCCTCCCGTATCCTTCCTCTTTTATAGAAATGTGCACTGGTATTATCACTATACTCTTTTCTCGCTCTGGCAAGAAGAAGAGTTTTATTCTATTGGGACTTATTCTTAAATAAGCTTATCATGCTTTCAAATAAAAAAAAATTGCTGTTCTTGTAGTGAGCTCGTAGGTCACATCAATTTGTAAATTATTATAATAATTGTAATATTCACAAAGTTGCAATATGACAGCCTATTTATAGTCAATTGAATCTATAAACAATCTTATACTTAAATAGGAAATATTATTTTTATGTTTCTTTATGTACTATTGTACTGGGCAGGAGAAACTCTATAAATTATTTTGTAATAATTCAATAAAGGATATTTATAACCCCTAGTTAGTAACAGTGAAGATCTGAAGAAGTATTATAAAACATAATATGAATAGGATTATATATATATATATATATATATATATATATATATATATATATATATATATATATATAAATGACCTCCCATTCATGTATCACTAAGCATTTTACTTCACCATAAACCACAAGTCTTGCTTGTTCAAGATTCTGACTAAGGGATAAATAGAATGCAATATTGTGTCAATCGAGCATCTGGGAAATCTGCTTATTTCAGGGACTTTTTCATATGTGTATCAATATTAAGGACTACAGTATTCATATCATCATAGTCAGTGGTGCTACAGCCATTGTATGTCTTCCACCATGCCCATATGACAATTTATGACCTTTTTCTTGTCAGCTTGATAGATTTCATTCATTCATTTTGAGTTAAGAAGACATATGTGATGCCGCTCAAGCGTTTTGTTTTTCTCTCTGGTGCTTCTTATTTTTAGTTCATCCTGCTTCTTGTCCACTCTCAATAAGACAACTCATTATCAGTATTTATTTTAGAGTTTCGCCATTTTTAATGAAAATCACACCATTGGTATAACGTTTATTCACAATTCTTAGTGTTCTGTGTTTGTTGCAACCTTTTTTAAAAAAATAAAAAGAATCTCGTCTTATATTGTAGTTCATTAAAATTACCCTTCCTTGGGATTTTTATTAAATTATATTCCCAAATACAATTGTTTTCTTTTAGGTACTCTAAATCTCCTTTAAACTAGATACCTAAACGTTTATGTTTGAATCTATGTGTGTGTGTACATGCGTGATTGCGTTAAACATTTAAGCCTATGGTATTTTAGTTAAGAATATCATAATATTCACGCATTAAAAAATAAGTTTTCTTCGTAGAAAACAAGTTTGAAGAATGTAAAAGTCCGTCACGCAGGAGCTGCGTAAACTTAGCAGATTTCCCGCGTGAAGTTTACCAATAGATAAATCTACATAGCAGTAACACAACACCACCGAGAATATTAAGTGAATAAATACAAACGATAATAAGAAACCTCCCGACAGGAAACAAACAGTTCTGCCAACTTCTTACCGGAAAGAATAGCAATTACTGTAATATATCTGAATATAACGTATAAATTTGATTGATAACTATTTACTTTATCTAGTACTGTAATTTATAATGTATCAGACTAATTTTTACCTCAATCAATCAATGTCTCTTGAAAACAATATTTGGTATTGAAGCTTTGAATGATGTTGTTTATTTCATAACCGAGTATTGTTTATGTAACATGAATAGAAGTGGGGGTTTGCTAAAGGCTGAAAACTGAAAAATGCATATATCTCGGTTAATATTCCAGATAGAGAATAAATGTATATATTAATATTTATAGTACATTTAAATTCCTATAAGAATGACCTTATACATTTTTTCGATCCGACGTACAGTAACGGAGATATTTTGAATTTTTATAATTCTCCCCTTCTAAACCCCCTCTTTTCCCTGGTCCGATTTCAGCCGTTAACGAAATAGATCTTTATTTTTACATAAAACGACTAAATATCGAGTTTGGTAACGATTAAACAATAATTGCGACCGCTAGAGCGGGATCAGACAAATATTGTTCAGTCGTGTATTCCCGCTTACTTAGTTTATTAATCAGTCGCTTCCACTATTTTCATTTAAATTCCTTCTATTGCGGTCGCCTTCTCTTGAAATGTTTGTAGTTCACCAACCGGCCGTACATCAGGAGTCGCCGTAGGTGGTGGCCAAGATCGGAAACTGCAGCGCTGGGGTGTACGGGGTTGAGCGCTCGTTTTAGGTTGGGCAGCCATATTGGTTCTGTGTCCGCACATGGTTGTTTCTGCTCCGCAAAAGTGAATGTTTTTCGGCTCTCACAGCGATTTTACACAGAAAGGATCTCTCCGCATCGAAGATAGAGGCCTCCGCTATCATTCTGCACCAGTTAAAGGAAGGAATCTGATGTGGAACACAGATAACACTGGAAGGAAAGTCCGCCTCATGAAAACTATATTTTCATCAAAGGTACCTCTTTCTATTACTATAATGCTAGCATTATCGACGTTGACAATCGGATGAGTACTCATGATAAAGGACATTTCTCATTATTGGCATTGTTGTGTGTTACGAGGAGTAGTGCTCAGCATTTTGAAAAGTGACTTTATTTTCTTCTTTTTGACAATCAAAGGTTTCCAGCTATTACCAGTGCATTTAAATGATTAATCTCATTAATTATCTAGTGTATAGAAAGTATTGGCTTGCCGCTAAAGTTTACAAACTTAATAAAGCGCAACTATTATTTTCTTCTATGTTTTCCAGCCTACTTTAATAAAATTAAAGTTTTTTTGTTTTTATAACAGATTTATTAATAAGTGTTAATGTTTATTTCATTAGTTTTAAGGCTAGTTCCTAGATTAGTATTCTTTTAAAGGTTTCAATTGTTTCAAATTATTATCATTTTGTTCTAACCTATCAGAAGGTTCATTAATATAAAATTTGTGTATATGCTATAATTTATTCAATATATTTTGATTCTTTGGAGAATTCAAATAGTGGCTTGTATTATTTCCCCCTCATCTTTCCCAGAAAATAGTAAATACTTTTGTATAATCAAGGTGAGGAAATTATCTCTTTTATTAATCTTATTTCAGTCTAATGCTTTCTTATTATTAACACAAAGGCTAACCACACGCCCGAACACACACACACATATATATATATATATATGTGTGTGTGTGTGTGTGTGTGTGTGTGTATATAGTTTTGAACGGACCTCATTTTCGTCATCTCCTGGGTAGGATCGATGGACATTTGAAGAAAAATTTCGAAACTCGCGTCATGAGTACGACCTCAATAGCTGATTTCCCTGAAGGGAAATCTGCTAAAAGGTTGTTCAGCACGGAGCCCAAATTATATTTGTCGAAAGTTGAAAAGAATAGCACTTACCTCTCTTCCAGCAGTGTTGATAATTACATTTTTCACTGGGGTGACGCTGTATTTCTTATTACGAGGCCAGGAACATCAGAACGAACACTCGATGGACACTGTCGATATTGATATAACAGTTCTAATTGGGAAGGAAGAACTATTGAAGGATGCTATTAGTACACAAATTAAACCACTATTTTTAAAATGCAACCAAATAAAATATTCTATTACCAGAGTCCATGGAAATTTTATTTTGTTTTTCCTCTTTGCAGACATACTCTCTTGGTATATAGGAGCAATTTACAAAGCCCTGAAATTTATCATCGCCCTACTTCGAACTTATCAGACTTGCTCCCTCATGTATGCAATTATAAATGTGCACATTTACCGCTGTAAAGGATTACTGGTATTTTCACTGTACTCTTCTTTTCTCTTTTTTTAAAACAGTTTCATATAAAAGAAGGAAGCAGTCTATAAACTGAAATTATAATTACTTTTTCTTTTAATTCGTTTTTTAGAGTATTCACTTAACTCACAATGGATACCTATATACAGTTTCACCAATACATTAGTCATTGTCCAGTACGATGGTCGTAGCCATGGGGGAGGGGAGGTCCAAGACCCCAACATCGAGCTCAATACATCTTTCAAATCTTTTGTTGTGAAACTGACACTTATTTATGAAAATCGCAGTATATGTGAAAATCGTATCTGTATATGCCTGTTATTAAATTAAAAATTCAATTAAAAGTAGCTTAGGATTTAATACTTCAGAGACCAATATATGAGTTATTAATAACTTAAAGTACTGCTATATCATAACATACTTGGTTACACTCTTTGTTCACAAAATATATATTCCTATAGGAGGGAAACCCACCTCAGCCTGCCGGTTTCAAAATTAGTAAAAGAGTTAAGTGTCGAGATGAACGTATGGGACATAAAAGTGATTCCGAGCTCAGAGAGTGCAGGAGATAGGAATTATGAAAAATAGTGGTATTGTAATTCAGGAAGAATAAAACATCTTTAATTATCGCTGAAGTCAATATAAAAGCCGTGTAAAGCCTGGCAGATATTTAGATTACTTCCGTGAATAGGCGCAAAGTATTTAGTTATGGGGTATACAGGAAATGGGTGTTTCTTAATTTCATGAGAAGGAAGAATCTTCGGCATGCAGAGGTAGCATAAAAGTGTAATAATGATAATGCAATAGGATTCGGAAATATATAATTGCTTAGTGTGCCTTTGGAAGGTGCATTGTTCAATAAAGGCTTGCAACTCCATAACTGCGAAATTTCTGAAGACTCACTGTGTATCACGATAGTACACTAAGAAAGGAGTCACAAAATGGTCCCCTTAACATCTAAAATGTATATTTTGTGGATACCTAACGGCATAAAAGTATTGAGCATTGTGACTAATATTCCACCAGAACTCAATCTTAGAGTTACTTCTTCCAGTTTGTTACTTCAGTAGCATTCAATTATATTTTTGATTAAAATGTTGAGAGACTAAATTTGTTGATTGTTGTCACTAGCAAGCTAATCATATTCAGTTTCCAGATACCTGTGTTTTAAAGCAAGGAGACCCATTACTTCAAATTCCTTTTAGCCTGCATGGAGTTCCTTTTAGCGCATCAATAGTTAATTTTCTCTCCAGACTCCAAGTCCACAGGTTCCTCAACAAGCTTGACAACGATGGCATCATTCTGCCAGTTATCACAACTCCAGAGTATATCGTGGACAGTTGATATTCCTACTTTAAGGATCCACGCACATCCTCGTGCGTATACACAGTCAGACCTAATGTATTTTTTGGAGTAAAGCTTTATTCTCTAAAAATTAAAGGCTTTTGACTTCCAATTCTGGTCTCTTGTGGGTGGCCTTGTTGTGAAACTCATAGTTTGCGTCAGTAATTTTGTACCTAATCTTATAATTACGACTCTTTAATTCTTTACATTATAAGCTACCATCTTAATCTATTCTGACAGTTCAATTTACATTTGGAGAACAACGTTTCTATGACAGCTAATGGAGACATAAACACTGCTGTTATTCGGGACCTTACTTTTTGTTTCATTATTTCCTGTGAAGGTAAAAATTATCCTTTCCTTGCCTTTTCATCGTGGTCATTTTTTTTACAAATAGATAATTTTTTGACAATTCTTTTTTTGCGATTTTTTTTAGAATGAAGTTTTGACTGTGGCCAATACCACCTTGCTAATCGAGCTATTATAGAAAAATATGGATATATCCTTTTGTCTGTGAATTAGGAATATTTTTTTTCAGAGGAAAAGTTTACGTTCAACCCAGCAAACTGTAGAACACCGTCGAACAATGGAGCTGCACACGCCTACTTCAGATACTCATGTCTAAAGAAAACAGAAGCTATTCTCTTATAATTTTAAGGGCTGTGTAAAAAACAGTATCTGATCTGTTTCAGGCCTTGAGGATTTTATTTGGAAATTCAATAAAGATAACTGCCCACAAAATAAAATGTCATGCCTCAACTGACGTGGGGAACTTGGCTGTATGTTGATGTCAATAATTTCGACTGCTTACCGTTGTTCTAAAATAATTTTGTCCCACCTCTTTACATCAGAAAATTATAAATATTGCAATATTGCTTATATGTTATTTAGATATTGATTTATAAATATGAACTATGATAAGAAGATAGTTTCATTTTATTAATTTTATTGGGAATTTTTTTGTCTTTTTATACACATTTTATTTTAAACCTCAGGGCATACACCTGTGAGAAACCCCTGTGTTCTAGAATCTTAAGGATGGAAATAGTACATGGTGTGTTTCAAAGGTGAAACAGTGTATTTAATATTCCAGGGATTATATTTTTTTATCTGAAATATTTTTTTAAAAAAAGAAGTCAAGGAACACTTAACTATTTAATTAATTTTTGCAATTCATAAAACGTTCAATTTATTATGTCGTTTAAAACGGCGTAAATTTTATTCTCCATTGCAGGGGATTGTTTATAATTACGTAATATAACATTTTCTTAGAAAATTGTCATATTCATAGTTTAAATGGCATTTGAATCAGTGAGAGGCCAACTCAAGTGATAGGTCACTGGTGACGTAATGGTCGGTGGGCTTGTTGTGACGATTTTCATTGGCCAGTAAGGCTGATGTATGATTGGACAATTCCGCTCCAACGGTCCTGTCATCTTCCGAAAAGATTCTAATGGATGACATACATCATTAGTCCCAAGTAGCCTCCTAATACGTAACCTTTCCCCTTCATTTCACTAGTAACTAATACTAGGAAGAAAGTACTTTTGGAGTGAATATAACCAAACTCTTGGAGCCCTCAAACGTTTTTGGGTGAATAACCACCTCAATGATTCCAATCTAATTATGAATTATTTATACGAGTTTCTGGACTTTTAGTTTTGTTCTGTTATGGCGTTTTAAACAACACTAAACTATTTCAAACCAATTTTTTTGAGTTTGACTGTACATTTCATTTATTATCGTTTGAGTTCATTTTTATGACATTTTCCACTTACTGTTTAAGAGATCTTTCTATATTTTTGATTAACCAAAACATGTTGCTATGAAATATAAGCAACTAACTTGAAGAATTAGAATCTGCTATCATTAATATTCACTGGAGAAAATGTAACGGTGCCTTGCGACCTACGACTGTAGATATTTTAACATATTTTTCTTTTGTTATAAGGTGGCTATTCCAACTTTAAGCTTTATAATATAAGAAGTGTGAATCGCTAAAATTGCGACACACCTAAATAAATAAATAATTATAAGCAATAGGTCTCGAGAAAGGTTCTTTTTTTCTGGAGTTAAGTAACAATAAACATATGTAAGTAGTTTATTGGTTTTTTTTATTTATTAACGTCCATTTTATCCAACTAAGGCTAATTGGGACGGGTCATCTAAAGGTTACCACCGTTTTCTATCCAGGGTGGGAATAAGGACTTTATTTAATGAATTCCGTCACTAAATAAATTTCCCTGCCCAAGCGGGAATCGAACTCGCCACTCTGGGATTATCATGTGAGATTAAAGGCAACACTTTAGCTCACATGGCTGACCTGAGCCTAAGTAGTTTATTGTTACCCCCATTTTTATCAAACGCAGGTTTATGAAGGGAAATTAAGACCTACTTACAATTGTACGAATGAGGTAGTATATTATTCATATGCTATGTATAGAAGTGGGGAGTTTAGAGAACGGGTTAAATTTACAATAACGGAATCTCTTTTTATAATGAGCCGAATCCTAAAATGCTATAAAATTAATCTTGTTGAGAAAGTAATGCATTGCATATACTTGGGGCTCAGGTTAGCCATGTGAGTTAAAGCGTTGACCTTAATGTCTCATGGTAAACCTAGAGTGGCGCCTCGACCCGCGTCCCGCCTGGGCAATAGAAATTCATTTAGTGATGGAATTCATTAAGTAAAATCCTTAGTCCCACCCTGGCTAGAAAAGAGTGGTAACCTGTAGAGAGCCCGTACCAATTAGCGTTTGTTGCAAAAAGTGGACGTTAATAAATAATTTAAATTTTAAAATTATTCTTTGTATTTTTGTCTCTAACTTCACCACTAACGGAGTTATTTGTACTTTATCGTTTTCAGTCTTTAGTAAACTCACTATTTTATACTTAAAATCTTCAGTTTTGGATATTATTTTAGCAAATATCCCATGTTGTTTACATGGTATTCTAACTAAGAGGGAAATAGTGAATATAATATGCAACTTTGTTATTGTGTGCCATTCCAGGACGAGAAAAATCGACTTAGTTTACGCAGCCCCTGCAGAATAGATTATTAAAGGTATCAGGATTTGACATGAAAAATGTTGAGGAGAAATATGAATTTCGTGATTTAAACTGTTGATGACTTTTATTTTGGCGTTTGATTTTAAGACTCTTTTACTAAGCGAGAGCTACGATGAGGCGTGTAGGAACACGAAGAACTGCCGAGTCCAGATTGACTTCCATGGAGCGACTATTAGCCAGTCATGGAGAGTGCGTCACCTCTCACCCTTCTATTGGAGACATTTCCCTTAACACAGTGGGTGATTAACACAGAGGTATTAACATATCCACCACGAGAGGGACCTTTTTAACATACTGCTAGCAGGAATGCTTGCCTATCTTCGATGGTGTCAGAAATCTTATAAAAAACGGTCCACCCACCTTCCACCCCTACCACCTACGGCCGTACCATGAGAGGCTCATTTAAATTTAAAAACACCAGGCCTCTTCAACAATAGTCGTAATGCCAGCCCATGCAAACGATGAATTGTGATGATTTGAAATCTAAAAGGCTTGAAAAGTATTGAAGTAGTGAAAAGCAAATAGCTTTGTCATTTCGGACTTCCAAGTTCCGTGATGAAAGTGAAGTCAGTAGTTGTTAATGGTTACTTCATGATTATTATCTCTAGTGAAATTATTATGAATTACTGGCAGCTGACGTTAACGTGACACTCTATCCAAGAAACAAATTCAACATAATTTAATTCAATGGACATAGCTTGTCTTTATCTTGTCAGTGCAGTTTCGTTCATTGGTGCTCCTAGTGTTGAATAGAAAAACAATATATAATTGGTATGATCAATAGTTAATCAAGATATTGTTAGAGGTTAAATTTACAATGAAAAGCATAAAGTTCTGTAAACTAATTGCAGTAATGTACCCTTATAAAGCTTGGTAAACCCATTGGGTAAGCAGATTTCCCACTCGAAGGTTTACAATAGATAAATCTACATACTGGTAACACCACCGTGAGTATTAAGTGAATAAATACAAACGGCAATGTGAAATCTTTCAGCAATTTACAAGTTAATAATCTCTTCCACAGAAAGCGTCGGAATTTTTTAAACAGCATGAAATCAAATTAGAATTTTTATATTAAAAAAATAAATAAAATAAAAGTGCTATAAAGAAGTAAATGAAATTAACAATTGTTTAACAATAAATAATACTAAGACCCAAAGAGAAATAGTAAAATTGATATTTTGATGTAGAAACAGAATGTTAGGAAAGTTTCTTTTCATTAATTTTGAACCTCAATAGGCAAGTTGATGTTTAAAATAATTCACAAGCTTACATTTTAGTAACTGAGTATTTTTTTTATTGCTCGATTAGTTTCTATGTTATTAACTTTATTTTCTTTGATAATAGTAGTCATTGCTATTTTCATCTCATGAACATTTCATTTTATTATATTTAAGTTTTTTTGGTGTATTGCTTTAATTACGTTGAAAAATTAAGATTTTTAAATGTAAACGAACATATCACAATTTTATGGAACCTTTATATATTTATCTTTAATAGAGTCTCAATTGTAGGTGGTTTATTTCAAGGAAAATATTTCAACTAAAGTAATTTCATATTATTTACAGACGTATATCATTTTTATAAATTAGTTTTCACCAAATTTATCAGAAAAAGGTCGCATTTAAGCTTCTCCGCTCAGACTTTTGTCTTCCAAGCGACGTAGCAGCTTGCTTCATTCTGATTGGCTATTTGTCAAATGGCCATAACCTATCTTATACGTACCTTGAGTAAACGTGGAGTCGTGAGTTCGATTCTCACCTGGCAACAGGAATTTATTTAGTGACGAACTAATTAAATAAAATCCTAAGTCTAGTCCTGACAGCGTGGTGACCTATATATGACTCGCCCCAATTATTAGCCTTTGCAACACGTTGGGCGTTAATAAATGATATAATAAGTTGTAGTTGAAAAGTAAATCTAAGGTTCAGCAAATAGAACAATGTTAATTATCAGTCGGATTCCATAATTTATTAACTGAGATTCGTCAAGCTTTAGCATGATTCCCTGTCCTCCACTAGGAGTGTTTTCTCGTCTTGGTAATAGGCGTGATTTATATTTTTGCGAAAATAGGTGAAGCTAATTTAATGGTGTGTATATATAGAAGGTCGGGGGAGGGAGGGTCTCGCAGATGGGCCGTAACTTCTTCATGTACTCACATTCCCCATTTTCTCAAAATTCCTTGCGTAAAGATATATTTACGAAGGGTTGTTTATTGGCGATTCCTAGAGATACTTGTGGGTATGAAATTATAGTCTTTGGAAATCTTTAACCACCTCCCAGCCAGAGAGTTCTTGTCACAAGGAGTATTAGTGATCTGAGTATTTACGTAGAGAGTGATCAACTCCTGTAACACAACCCCCTTTAACCAAGGAGGACCTTTTGTAATAGCCTACAATAAATATTTGTATGAATTATATATGCGCATTCTATAACCTAAATGTCTTCAGCTACTAATTGTATTAATTTCAATTAAAAATATGCTAGTAAGAGTATTATGATTTGTGTGTGTGAGTGTATATATAAATATATATATAAAATTTTTAACTATTTATATTTCCCACGTGAAGTTTTACAGTAAAGAAATCTGCTCTAAACCTATTCAAGAGGGACGAACAGTTATGGAAACGGCCGCCAGACCTCTCGGCGCAAAGTCCCGAACATAGCCGACTCCTGCGGACCACACACAGAATATAAATGCAAATATATCGGCTAATATTCAAGATAGTGAATAAATGTATATGACAATATTTATAGTACATTTAAATTCCTATAAGAATGATTCTATACATTTTTTCGATCCGACGTACAGTAACGGAGATATTTCGAATTTTCATAATCCTCCCCCTCTAAACCCCACTCCTCCTTGTCCGATTTCAACTGTTATCGAAATTGATCTTTCTTTTTACATAAAACGACTAAATATCGAGTTTGGTAACGATTAAACAATAATTGCGACCGCGCGGCGCGCGCTAAAACACAAATATATATATATATATATATATATATATATATATATATATAATTTTGAGCGGACCTCATTTTCGTCATCTCCTGGGTAGGATCACTGGACATTTGAAGAAATTCTTCGAAACTCGCGTCATGAGTACGACCTCAATAGCTGATTTCCCTTAAGGGAAATCTGCTAAAAATTTGTATTATATTTGGGATCAAACAGTCTGCCGAGGGCCCGAGATCTGGAAGTCCGGGGCTGAATAGACCCATTAGCTAAATTCCACCCCAGGTCCCAAGAAAACCAGTCACCAGCTTTTTAGCAGATTTCCCTTAAGGGATGTCAGCTATTGAGGTCACGCATGACGCGAGTAATGAAAAATTTCCTCAAATGTCCATCGATCCTACCCAGGAGATGACGAAAATGAGGTCCGTTCAAAATTATATCTCTAGCGGTCACAATTTTTGTTTACGAAACTCCATATTTAATCATTTTATGTAAAAAGGAAGATCAAGTTCGTTAATGGCTGAAATCAGATAAGTGGGAGGGGGGGTTTAGGAGGGAGGAATTTTGAAAAGTCGAAATATCTGCGTTACTATAAGTCGGCAAATTAAAAACAAATAAATGATCTATAAATATTGTTGTATACAATTTTCTTTATAGAATAGTTTGATTTTTATAGTTTCAGCCTTCAGCAAACCCCCACTTCTACTCATGTTAAACTAACAATACTCGGTTATGTAATAAAACACATTATTCGAACCTTAAATACCAAATGTTGTTTTAAAGAGACCTTTATTATATGACATACATGCAAATATGTTCTGGTAACCCCCCTCTTAAGTTTTTGGACTTAAATTTGATTGATTGAGTTGAAATTCTGATTCATTACAGTAAATAGTAAATAGTAATTATAGTAAATAGTTTTCAATCAAAGTATTAAGTTATATTCTGATATATTTTAGTAATTGTTTTTCTTTCCGGTGAGAGTCGGGTTGGCAGACCTGTTTTTTTATATGTCAGACGCTTCCCGGAGGGGAAAGATTTATTACCGTTTGTATTTACTCGCGGTGGTGTTGTGTTACCAGTATGCAGATTTATCTATTATTAAACTTCACGCGGGAATTCTGCTTAGTTTACGCAGCCCCTGCTTGACGGACTTTTTGTCTTTAGACTAAGTTTGTGAGCGTCAAAGTCCTTAGGCAAAAATACTCTGATCTATTTCCACAATAAATTTAAGCTAGCTATCTAGCGTGCTTCGGTAATAAACTGGTGGACTATTGAAGTGAACTCTCCTCGATCACACATTTAAATAGTGATCATATCCGGTCGTAGTTGAGTCTCTTGATTGCAGTCTGCCACTGAGATGTTGCACACCGTTAATATAACCACCTCAATTATTTCACCTAATTTACAAAAGTAGTAATACATCTGTGATTGTTATAAGGGTGTTGCTACCTGCCGATTAGTCTCGGGACTATTAAAAAAACGTCCATCACGCGGGGGCTGCGTAAACTAAGCAGATTTCCCACGTGAAGTTTTACAATAGAGAAATTTCACGAGAGGCAAACAGTTACGGAAACGACCGAACTAGCATTTGCCGGAAACCCACGACGAGAACCGAAGTTAGCCAATCTCATCTCGTCCGTCACGTGAACACACATATTATAAATTGCAAATATCTCAGTTAATATTCAAGATACAGATCTAACGTATATAAAAATATTAATAGTAAATGTAATTTGCAATAAGATTGGTTCTAAACATTTTTTCGATCAGACGTATAGTAACGGAGATATTTCTCATTTTTGAAAATCCTCCTCTAAACCCCTCATCCCACTGGTCTGATTTTAGCTATTGAGGAACTTGATCTTTATTTTTACATAAAACGTTTATATATCGAGTTTAGTAAGGATCAAGCAAAAATATGACAGCTAGAGCGTTAACAGACAAATATACATACATACATACACACACACACACACACACACACACACACACACACACACACACACACATATATATATATATATATATATATATATATATATATATATATATATATATATAATTTTCCATTTCCGGTAAGAGAAATTATGTTTTAAATATTTTAAAAATGAAGGTCAGATATGTTTTTAATTAATTTAAAAAAATTTTTAGTTATAAAATATTTACATTTACAAATTTGATTGCTATTTAACGTGAATTTGGGCTTAATCTTACAATTGTAACGAAATTTCCATGATTCTACTTATTATATCATTATAATGATTAATATATATTAATAATTAGTTTATTTCCTTTCTAATTGCCGTTACAAAACTGTCACAATTATTTTTTTTGTCTTGAAAAAAATATCAGTAGCGGCTTGCTTCATCGCAGTTGCATATTAAGCTTTTGAACTCACTGTCATTACCAGTTCCCCCGGCAACTTAGTCTGATCACACATTGAACTGCAGCTGGGGAGCTCCTTGAATAAGAGAAGTTTGGCTAAATTTGCCAAACCTAAGCACAGAGTTGGTGCTTTATAATAGCAAATTTTCTCAATCAAAACCTCATGTCCCCAAGCATGGGGGGGGGGTATATATATTTAAATTGAAGTGATTATTCAAAATGCGTCACCACAGATACGGGTGGAGAATGTATTTCCGGATTTTTAGTGGTACTTGAACAACACATTGAAATGTCACTGATCTTTAGCTGAACAACCATTAATCAAAATTTGATGTTGACCTTTAATCATTGTCACTTCTTCTCTTTTCAACGCGCATTCGACTACGCTTCAGTATTTATTTCACTCTTCTTATGCTGAGGAACGTTAAGAGCAGAATGAATTAGTTCAAGAATGAAACAATGAAATTAAAAACACCTTTTAGAGTTGAAGTTCCAACTTATACAAAAAATAAACATATATATCCTCTATCATTTTGAATCTATTTTGGAGACTGCGACGCGATAGTATAATGAACAATCAGAGGATCTGGAGAATTTTTTTGGAGAAAATTATAAAGAGAGGAAAATTATCCAATATTCAACTTCTATGAGTCATGTTCAACGGTAATCAAACTTGCGAAAATGTGATAAAATAATGTATGCATTTCCTTCTTATAATTTAATTGTTTTTATTAAGAAATATATCAGACTGCTATTAAGTATTAATTATTTACTGACGACGCGTTCCATTATTAACCCTCCGTTGGGCGCGGGTCACCTATGAGGTGACGATGGAGAAATATGTTGGTAAAACTGTTTCTTAGGGGGAAAAACAGAGTTAAACAAATATAAATACTTATCTGAACAAATAGTAAAACTATTTTTGTTTTAAAAGTTAGCAAAGTAACACATGAATATGTCTTACAACTATCAAAGAAATTAATTCATTTCAGGTAACATGAAGCAATTTATGAACAATGAATTCTTTAGGTACTACTTACTTAGCTACTAGAAATTATCTATAAAAAAGTACAATAATAATGGTTTAGAACTACTTAATCATTTGATTTCTGCAGGAATAACGAATATAAGAAAACATTTAAGATAGAAAAGCACATTAAAACGTTTCACGTCGAATCTTTCAGAGCCATCTAGTTCTACTCTGGTGAGTTTCTTGCCGAACAGGTTTTACATAAAGTCTTCTAAATGCATTCTCACTCCTCTGTATGTGCCAGCTAAGTAAAGAAGGCCTATATAGGCTTTTATTTCTGTGAAGTCTGTCTCTTTGGTAGCCCTAGAAAATTCTGGATCAACGATTTTTATAAATTCGTTTGTGCAGTGCACAATCCTACTGATAATTGTCTCATCAAAGAGACAGAACCAGCAGTCAAGTTCATTAGTAGCCTCTTTTGCCGCCCCTTTCAATCCCGGAGGGTGTAATTTTGTTTCCATACTTAACGCAAAGGAATTTTCCTCGACTCAAAACGCTCAATGATCTTTCTGTTCACACTTCTCAGTGGCCTTTACTATTTCAGAAATTTGATAAAAGTCCGAGATGTCGTCACCATTTATTCTATGCTTTTCAGGCCTTCAGAATCATTTACCTGATACCAAACTCTACATTTATTCGTTTCATGTAAAAACTAAACTTTTATAACCAAACGACGTGGAAGGTCTCAGACCTTCTGAAAAGGTTCAGAGAAGGGGCAAAATAAATAATTCGAAATATCAAAAATAACATATATACCATTCATGTTGAAAATATTATTTTCTACTCTTGTTGGTCCATAAATTTTCCTTCCTATCTCGAATGTTCACCAAGTTATTTGTATATTTCTGTCTTCAGTAAACCTTCAGTTCACCTCATGAGTTTTTACATAAAGCAGCTCTATCAATAAGCATATTAAGTCCAGGTTAAAATTTCCATTGTTTTATATATTGAGAGGTGAGAATAGATTACGGGATGATGTCATCAGCGTGTCATGCAAATATGTGAGAAATCTCCTTAGTTTACGCGGCAACTCAAGCTTTTGTATTAATGCAGGAATGGGACTAAACGTCTTTCTTGATACTTATAATCGTCGAAATCATCGATATCAGTTTTATAGAATAAATGTATTAACTTTATGTAATAAATTGTGTTTAAACTACATTTTTCAGTTCTAAACCAGTGTCATGCCTGTCCAGCGATACAAAATTATACCGGAACAGAATTCTATCATATTTTTTCTACTAATGTTAAGATGGCAATCGTTATATTTTGATGGAAAATCATTGAGACCATGAAGAAGGGTATAAACGTAAAAATATTACCACCACTCCAATAACTACGCCCTTCAAAGCAGGCAAAGCAAAATAATGACTACACAGGAAGTAAATGTTGAACATGTACCGAAAAGAAGGGTTTTTACTTATTTCCTCTACATAGTAACCCTATGAGGGATTTTATTATTCTGTACATCCCATGCATATTTGCATTATATGTGCATTTTGTTAAAACTTGTTACAATTTCTATATATATATATATATATATATATATATATATATATATATATAAATATATTAAAAGATTAAATAGAAACTTTAAAATGAAACTTTAAAAAAATCATTAAATATTAACAATTAAGGGATACGTTTAAAATAAATAATAAAACAAAATACATAATACTCAAAATGTAATAAACGGATTAATTTAGTCACGTAATAAACCCCACTTTACAACATATTTTAGTGTGACTGCTCATCCTCCCCATCACTTTCCGATTCCACGTCACTTTGTTCAGTCTCTGAGTCTATACCCCGTTCTTCCAAGCCGTTCTTCAAATTCCGAATCTATGTCGTTCTGTATGTTATCGTCTTCTTCGAAATGATCCAGTAATGCTTGGTGGAGTGTAGCAATGCCATTTTGATTAATCAAGTCAAAAATACGTATTTCCTGGTCCATTTTATTTGAAAAATGTTTTAAAAATGCATTGTTAGTCGCGGTCACCTCAGAGGTGAATTCCCTATTTCGTAGGTATTTGTAACTATTTAAAAACAATCAAGGCACTACAAACGTTAAATGATAAATATGTCTAAGATAAATAGATTAAATATAGAAATAAAAGAAATTGAAATACTAACAACTTTGGTCGCGGTGCACCTGTTGGGTGATTTTAGCATAAAGAACGCACTGTGTACAAACTTCGAAGATCAATCCTATACTGTATTGAGGAGGAAGGGAAGCTAGAAGCATTGCTGGAGCCGGAAGTCGTTGGGTCCACTCAATCGGAAGCTATTGGAAAAGCACCTCAAAGATGTACCTGTCAGGACGCCGCGACTAACGGAGGGTTAAAATCATAAAAGATAGTAGTTGATTAACTTACAAATAATTTAAAAAAACATATTTAAAAGTTTTACTTCCGGTTGTCCAAAATTTTGTGCCAAAAAATTTTGTAATGTCTTACTTAGACAAGGGGTAGGAGATTAATTAATTATTTTGATCTGACAATTTTAAAATGAATAGCTACTATTATTTTAATTTTATTATAGATAACTTCTAAATAAGTTTACAATATATTTAAGACAATATGCAATCCACCAAAGGTATAAATAAATAATTATGATTTGACAGTTCTGAGTTTCCATGTTTTATACTTTCTCATATTTGTAAAAACTGGCAAAACCTGATAGAAATCTCAAATGTCTGCAATCTATGATTATCTCGTGTAAAGAACGGGTACCTAGAATGTATAGTCAGAGAATAAGTAAATAAAATAATCGATCTGAAATATATTAGAAGGGGAAGATTCCTTTAAGTTGCCCCGTGTATGTAATGTAGGCAATTAGATTATTTCATCGATATACTTATGTACTTAACTTGAGCAATATACCAACCAATCTGTTGAACATCTTTGCTACTTTAACTCATACTTGTGAACAAATGTGATTTCACTCTGGTGGAATAATTTATATTAATTTTTTTAAAGAACCAGATTGTAATTATTGTGCTAGTAAAAAGCACTGCGACTTTACTCTAGTTATTACTTCATTGTGGTATTCCTTCTAAACCTCATGAAGCTAAACTTCCCCTAACATCAACAAAACTTAAACATAAGTTGCATTTTACAAATAACGTACATGGTCGTTAGACCGTTATTTTTAGACGTTTTATGACTTCTGTAATGATGGAGCATTTTTCAAACATTCTATGCAAAAAGTGTTTCTAATAACCAACTTTAGAGGATGAGTGAAGTTACTAATTAAATTGAGAAAATAATGAAAAGTGAATTTATTAACAGCTGTCAGTTTTCGGTTAGTAATTTCTCCTGGTGAACTACACAGCCGGGATGATCCCTCTTATGTAAGTTAGATTGAATGGGCAGGAAATACTTGAGGAGGATTAGGGTCAGATGTACGACACCCCAGCTCTTCTCTTTATGGCATATTTTTAATGTCAATAGTCCGGTCCTGTTCCTTAATTTATTGCGTGGGTGGAACACTTCCTTTTTCATATTTAAAACATCATTAACATAAATATTATTTTATTAATTGTATTATGAAGAAATAAAATAAGAACCATTCCATTTTAGGGATGTCCATAAGAGGAGTTAGGAAAAGGTTAACTTTGGAATGATTAAACTGTGTGCGATGGGAACAACATAGTTCTATGAGTCGAAAGTTGCCCAATAGGAAGGTAATCTTAAAAAAACAATAAAATTTCTAATTTACAATATAACTACAAAACTATTGTATAAAGAATAAAACTATGAACAATTTTTCCATAATATATAAATAAGATCAATTCAATCTAATTTACGAATCTACTTACATTTTTTATTTAAAAAAAAAATAATTTTCTTATTATTTTTTAAATTTTAAAACTATGGACAGTTTTTCATAATACGTAAATACATTAGGGAAGCGTCATTTTGAGTTACGTTGTCTTGCCTCAGCCTAAGAGTTAAGCTGCTTCAGTCTTACCATAGATCTCTCTACATGTCATACTTAAATAATTATTATATAGACATTTTGACAAAAAAAAACAAAAAAAAAAAAAACTAATATATTAATGCAATAAAAGAAAAATTAATTTCTGCCTTGTGCCTGCTCAAATAAATCTTAGTTTTCCATTCATTCGGAGAATGAAATTCGTATTACAGTCATTCTCACATAGGGGTACTAACTGTTTGAACACTCTATAGTAATTTATTTCATTCGTACGTTAAAGAAACGTTTGGCCGTTCTTGACCCGAATTGTGTAAGAGGCACTAACAAGGCATTTTAAAGTGCTAAAAATCTCCTTTCCGGGCACAGAACACTCTTCGCCCTTTAAAACTAAAGAAAAGACATTGTAAATTAACTAAAAAGTATATTACATTCGGACCTTATTGAATGACAATAAAAATAAGCTATTACACAAAATAATAGTACACATACGAACAGAGAAATTTAATGAACTGTACATACACGCACTATTTATTGCTCAAAACCGATCCATTTTTAGCGATTGGTAATTGGAAACGAAAAATGGATTGGTTACAATAATTTTGTCATTCTAGTAGCTCACCACCAACCACAAACAGAAACCAAAGCCACAAATTGAAGATATCGTGCCTATGGAATGTGAAACGAAAAAATATCGTGAAATTTTGAGAATAAATTCTGACAGACGTTCCAATTTTATATATATATATATATATATATATATATATATATATATATATATATATATATAAAACAATTTATTTGCGTATTTACTAGAATAAAAACAATTACAATTCTAACACATAACAATTACACCACTCAATGTCAGTGACTACTAGACGCAAGCGGTACCCTAACCCTTGTAATGCGGCCAATAACTGGGATAAAAAGGTGCTAACTATGCGGTGCTACGCCCAAGGGCAATCAAGACCTTAGTAAGTAAATCACACTATCCACAGAACCCTAAAGCCAGAGACTAACCTACTATATACAACACCAATAACAAAAATAATAAACTAATAAATACAAAATAAATTGAATGGATGCCTGCCTATTCTAAGAAACTTTTTCTGGGGACTCCCATCCTGCAGGGTCCTTATAGAAGCACAAAACCTGCAAGGCCGTCCCACATGTTCCTCTCCTACCTGCTACTCCTGCACAGTTCAAATCTTGTAGAACCCCGCAGAATTCCTTTGGCAAGGGCACTATGGGGGACTCCAAGCTTGGCTAATTTCCGTGCAGACCGTCTCGACCATAATCCTTTCCAGCAGAAGGTGACGGAGAGTACGCTCACCTTACTTCTAGGCACTCCAGTCAGCTAAGCAGCAGCCCGAAGGATCCACGGGCTGTCATACTTCCAGCATTTTATCAAGCCTGCTTTGTCCAGGCTGCCTCTCCCACTCAACCAACTTAACTTCAACGACTGGAGGAAAACAATAAGATCGGGCCTACTCCTGACTCATCATTAACAAGAGTGGGCTAGCTTAGCTCAGTCAGGGCCCTGTGCAAATTCAGGAAGTCGACCAAGCAATAATGCTTCAGCATCTTAATGCCTTCCACCAAAGGGCACTTCTTCACTATATGAGCGGCGTTCTCCGTGCCGCAGCACCCTGCTCTGCATCCTAATTCCACCTAGGGTAATCTTCGACCCTGAACAACCTGGCTCTCGTCGGGAGTGACCCTGAATACATATGAAGGAACCGGACATACTCTCTTCTACAGAACCTGCACGCCTCTCGAAGATTCCACGCCATTGAAGTCGATATCTCTTTAGACTGGATTAAATCTCATCCGTCCGACACCTCACGAAGTTTAATTACATAAAGGGCCCTAGGATCTGGAGGAATTACAACAGAAAGGAATTGGGGTCCCAAGACTCCTCTTACCTGTTCATTAAGCCTTATCAAAAGCAGCAATTGAACAATCAATCCTTTTCTGAACTCCAAAAGAGTACAGCCCAAGCAGGGTTTACATTCCAAGCCCGCCTGGCTTAAATGAGGAATAAAGAAGAGCATTAGGCATGTTATAAGACAGGTGAATACAACCTCTGAATGCCTTCCTGATAAGAACATCCGCTTGACGAAGATCCCCAGGCTTGATACAGCCAAGTACGGCTTTGATAGAGACTCCGTATGTAGAGAATGCGATTGATTTCCATCTATTGTTGAAGTTTTAATGGAGCATTGCCTATCCTATGAAGTCCCTACTCCAAATCAATAGGGTCACCAAAACCGACTCCCAGATAACCCCAAATGTCTTAAGCCCCAGACGCCCAACATCCTGATCAGACTTCACTACGTTACGTCTTGTTGCTGGAGTTAAAGTCAGAGACCGACATTTAGTCGGATTTAACTCTAACCCACAGTCACGAAAACCATCCACTACCACCTTTAACATAACCTCCATACCACCCACACTCGAAGAGAAGAGGGTAGGTCTTCGGCGTAGGCTAAAGCAGAGATTCTGACGGAGAGAAATGGCCCAAACTGTATTGAAGAGGTACGGTAAAAGACAAACTCCTTGCTTAAAACCCTGCGCAGGCCTCAACACTGGCGATGCTCCCCCTTGACTAAAAATATCTTCAGTAGCATCCCAGTAAATACTCGCTAGGTAGTCACAAACTTCAACCTTCAAGCCCCTAGCAGTCAGCACCCGGTGAATTGAGGCATAGATCACACTGCGAAATGCCATCTTCAAGTCAGGCGCATGGGAAGCTCTTCTTGGCCGATCCAAGGAGAGCATTCAGAAGAAAGACGTTGTGAGCAATACCGTCAAACCCACCTCGAAATCTCTTCTTATGAGGTACATGAGGAACAAAGCGACCCACTGCAGCTGCGAGGATTTTATGCAAGTACCTTACCACAACCGAGGAAACGTATATTGGTCTGTAATCACCCGGATTCTCCTCACATTATTAGTTTTGGGGACCGTTGTGACTCTAGCTGGAATACTCTCAGAAGATATACGCCCCTCAATCAAGATTAGATGCAGAATCAAAGCTCTGGCTGCCAAGGTGCCCCTCTGCAGGAGGCTGGAGACACCTTGTCCAGTCCCAGCGATGACCCCGATCCAGGTGAGAGACCACCACCTCATTCAGGCTCATAGTCAACCTCACCAGGAGCTCATCAATTGCCGGGGCCCCTAGTCACCTCTGCTCGGCCCCATACTTCAGGACGAATGTAAGCTCGACAAGCGCGGCCCAATATTCCCAAAGAGTCAGCTGGAGAATCCCCACCAACCAAATAAGATTGTCCCGACGTATAAAATATTTCTTTAAAACTCTCTCTCTCTCTCTCTCTCTATATATATATATATATATATACATATACATGTGTGTGTAACGTATTAGCAATCAGTGTTATTCATTGTCAAACTCGATAATTAAATGCTTTATGTAAAACTAAAGATTAAGTTCGGACCAGTGGCCCCCTCCGTTCAATATGGAGATAGTTGGATTTCTTTAATTTTCACCTTTCAGTAAACCCCTACTTTTAGTAGAGAGAAAATTTTGAAACAATGAAGAATTTTGAAGTAGTGAATTCATTTTGAGATTATATTATTAGTGCGTCATTCCAGCAAGTGAGGAATCAGCTTAATTTTCAAGTACGGTATCCCTTGTGACAGAGGAAATCCTATAAGTGATAATGGTATAAGAGAATTGTGATAATAAGATGAAGGTAGGGTATAACATACATTTGTTCTTTATGTAATTTAAAAATTTTAATCTAAGGAGCTTTACATTGCAAGTCCTACAGATTACAATTCTTAATAATAAAAACTCTTTGATGTGATTCTTTCCAAGTGCACCTTTAGATTTATTTTCTATTAGTCCCATTTCTCTCCACCCCCCCCCCTCTTCTCAGGAATGCATTTTCCTGAGGCCTTGCGAAATGATATTTATTTTATACTGACATTATCAATATTTGTAGTAGTATAATACAAAAATTCTTCTTGATCATAAATTAATTAATACACTAGTTATGCACAAGAAAAAAACACTCTGATCCAACTGATTGCTGATGGAATTAAATTTTATTTTGAAAATTATTAATTTTCACAGTATTAATTTTAATAATCCATCTACCGTCAAGGACAATAGTAGTTGCTGTATAATGTAATAAATAATTTTCACAATCTGTGGATGCAAAAACTATTACTTATACATTTTCTCGTGAAACACAAGTCATGTAATGGAATCACAAAACCAATTTGTTACTTTTTCAACGATATCGACTCATTCTCTTAAAATCATTTATGGCTCACTACAAAAATTTGTGATATTGTTTTTGTTTGGGGTGGATAATAGCAAAGTTTTCATTTTAACTGATTTACAGAAGTCCTACTCCTTGGTCCGTTTTAGATCCGCCCCTGTAAATAAATAGGTCTGTTTATAGAGAAGTGATATCTTTTTGGTAATGATATTCAGAAGTCGGGTTAGTTTTAGAGTACTGTGTTAGTGTTCATGTCAAAGTTCAGTTTGTGTAAATTATAATCGAGAAATTTAGAAATATAGACTAACGTAGCCTTTGGGATTTGTGATTGTTGCACTGTACAAACATACATTTATTCTTGCTGTATTCATATTTAACAGTAAAAAACAACTTCTTTCTTGTTAACGTTTATCAACATTTAATCTTCTGACATATTTTATATAAGATATAGTTAAATAATTGATATTGGATGTAGATGTGTACATAGCCTTATAAAACCTGAAGATAGGCTAAACATGTAATACGCAGAAGTAATACTGGCTTAAGGGAAATTGACAAGTACCTATACACAACCTATAAATTGCTGGGGCATTTATTATAGTTGGGAACCAAGCACTAACGTGTAGACTACCGGCCATATCAAGTAACTTCACTGCTGAACTACAAGGCAGTAGTTCTTAGACTGCAACACTTTACTAACGTACAACAAGAAAATATTCATGTTTTTACTGACTCCTACAGCTCTATACAGTCAGTACTTGATCTTTACTCAACTCACCCACTCACGAAACGACTTCAGGAACTACTAACTAACTTGCAGACACGGATGGATAAAGTAATAACTATACATTGGACACCAGGACATTCGGACATCACAGAAAATATTTTATCTAACAAACATGCAAAATTAGCAACTCAACTTGACATATTACACACCGATCACATTACAAGACATGACGCCATTAAACTCATTAACAAAGAGGTCAGCTAAAAATGGGAAGCAGAATGACATCAGACACACACACAACTACAAGAAATTAAAGACACTATTCGTGAATGGCTGTCAAGTAATTGGGTATCTAGAAAAGAAGTAGTCCTTGCTCGGTTGAGACATGACCATTCACGGATAACACACGTAAACCTCATGGCTAGGACTGAACCACCATTATTTACACTGTGTAATACACAACTAACTATCAAACTCTTACTTACAGACTGCAGACTAATAACCGACAAGACTTAACCCACCAACCTATCAGAACTACTGCACGACAACAGACCATATGTTCGCGGAAGAATCAACTCCGCGAAGAGTGAAGTAGGCACAAGACCTCCATGACGTCATCCACCGCCACTCATCCTTGCCCTGGACTGGGATCTCGCTGCTAGCGCATCCAGCCACGAGTGGGACCGGCAGGAAAGGGCAAGAAGAAGACGAGAAGATGGGAGCCTAGTGCGGCTAGTGAAAGAAGCCATTATCATCGAAGTGAAAAACCCCCTCAACATGCAGGAGTAGGCCTAAAAGGGCCCGTCGGGCGATGAGGCTGGGAGGAAACAAGGAGGGGAAGAAACCACGACAATAAAATAGTGAGTACTCACATTTATCTCAAAGTTCAACGCACTTCGAAGCCAACAGGCATAAACCCCATAATGGGCCCCACCAAGCAACCTGCTCCACCACGAGTTCAACCCAACCCACAGCAGCTCACCAATCGAACATCAATAGACATTAAAAGATTTCATCATCATTTGTTCTTTGTGTACTCCAAACAATGGTCCAGCCGGGCCGGATTCGACCCACAAACAATGGTCACACCAACCAATTGACCCCCCAAAACATGGTCACACCAACCAATTGACCTCCAAACATGGTACAGTAAGACCTGATTGCTAAAGCTTGATGCAAAATATTTCAATAATAAAATTCATACCATATTCACTGCCATCAAGCGCATATACATTGAATAATAATGACCATACTGTATGTAACGCCATTAAGTGCATACCAGTAATTGATAATAATTCATAAACAAACAGCTGGTTTAATTAACACAAATAAAATCCCCTCTTGATTTTGTGTGAAATTTAGCAAAGACAGAATTAAACTGAGGAGGTAACATTCAAACCGTGCTTTGTCCGGATGAATGTACTTTTTAGGAAACCATGAAATTGAATATAAAACATATATATATATTTGTTTTTTGTAATGAAAAATACTCCTATATGGTTTAAATAAATGTTTTATCAATGAGATACATTGTTAAAATAGTTTAGCGTAATAAGTATAATAAATTGGACCAAGCACACTTTGCATGAAACAAATGGACAAAGCACGGTTTGAATGTTACCTCCTCAACTATCTACTGTATTAATCTAAAATTTTTAGACAATCAGTTTTTATTTACTCAATGTACTATGATTTACCAGTGTGTTTTATGCATTTATTTGTCTCTATTCAATTTCAAAATCACTTTACACTATTATTAACATTGTCGATGCTCATCAAGCATTATTCAATTTTAATTTAAATCTTACCTGAATTTAGCATTTAAATTGCATTTAGTAACTGTAACATGAGTAGCACAGTTATTCACAAGTGAATATTTATTTTATTTTCATAAAGAACATATACCTAACCAATGTTCTCATGCATTAATATATTTATTTTTATTTAACTCAGTTTTTCTACTCATAATTTCTTTATCACTACACAATGTGTATTTGTTTAAGCAATTTAGTTGGCAATATGTTTATTTCAAATAACTCATACCCTACATTAATACTTATAAGAACTTGGCATGGATTCTACAAATGTAACCTCAAAATGTTTCATTTCACTACTTTCCTTATTTTATCAATGAAGTTTACATGTCGTTTAATTATTTTCAGTAAATGAATTTTGTAAATGTGACTGATATTCTAGCTTTGGTGTTTACCTGTGACCAGAAAGGAATTTGTACACAATCTATTCAAACAAAGTTACATTTATCAAACACAGTAACATTATCAAATACATCATTCAAAGTACATCTAACAGTTAATCCAAGAGATCACTAATTCAAACATTGCTCACAATCTCATTCTTCAAAACAGGTGAGATCCCTTATCTATAAAAGGTTTCAACATGGTTACAGCTCTCTCCCTGCTACATAGAGCTCACCCACCTGTTAAGAGCCATACATAGATCACCTGCCTAGACTACCTCACTGCTGTGACGTCATACACTCTTTGTGTACTCTACTCCCCTTCTTCGCTTAGTTACATTATCATTATACTAATCATGGGGCTCCCTTTGTTTATATCTTCTTCTTCGAATATGACTTCTTCTTGTTCTTCCCCTTTCTTGTATTCCCTTGTTTCCAGCTGTCGCTCGACTGGCTTGAAACACATTATTGTTTATAATCAAAACATCTTTCTTTGATCTTTGATCAAAATGCCCGAGTCAATTCCAGACTATGCTCATTCCATCGCTCGCCTAGAACGGCGATTAAATAGGCTGAATCGTGACATCAACTGCGTCACTGAATCCTCCAAATTTAGCCTCGAAGATGAAAATGCGACTCGACACTTCAAATCTGTCTTCAAAACTGCCCAAACCGAATGGACGGAGTTCCGAGAAGTATGGAATGAAAGAGATGAATTGTTATTGTTAGAGGGTAGAGAAATCAACTTCTCTGACGTATGGTCGACACTGTACGACGCCACCAGACGCGTCATGATAGATGCTGAAACCACTTACGCGCGCATCCAAGAGCGCTTCAAACAAGAAACCCTTGATGCAGCCCAACATCAAATCGGATTCGATTCCACGAATCGACAACAATCCTTAAACATAACACAGGTTTCAACCCCCAGGACGCATCTCCCAGTCATTGAAATCCCTAAATTTCACGGCGACTTGACATTGTACCCATATCGAGGAGTGGCTACAATGTAGAAGGCACCTAGCCGCGAGGCCTTAATCCTTCTACACCAATCCAACAACCTCATGGTGACTGAGGACTCGCTACGATGGTCAGAAGCGAGTCCTATGGAAGGGACAGTCTCCTACTGCCCAGCTCCCACACGAGAGAAGAACTCCCACAGATGTACCAGTTTACCTGGCCTGTATGTCCTCGTGCTTTGAACACACGACCACTACGTCTATGACCGACAGTGAAGGCAAGCCTCCACTCCGGACACCACCCAGCCCGTAGTTCACATTGAGTAAGCCGCTAGAACTTAGCCCATTAAGGCAGGAGTGATCCCCTGCCCAGAACAGCAAAGCCGACTAAGGACCTACTGTTCCTACGGTTCCCCTACCCAACAGCTACACAGCGGGGGCTTACTGCTGCCACTGGGAAGGGCCGGCCCCGTGCCGGAATCGGCGACTTGACAGAATGGAATCACTTCAAAGACACCTTCAAGTCCTTGGTCCATGACCAACCATCTATCACAAATGTTGAGAAGTTCCACTACCTCCGCAGTGCTTTGAAGAGTGTGGCAGCTGCTTTGGTATCAAGGTTTCAGGTGGACGACCGATCATACATCCTTGCTTGGGAAAAGCTCCAAAAACAATACGACAACCCTCGCGTACTTGGCTCATTGTACATCCAAAGAATGCTGGAGTCCAACACCAGATCTTTCCCGACACCAGCAAAGAGATATGAAGCTTATCTTGCTAATATCTGTGAAAGCCTTGACGGCTTTCGTTCTCTCGATCTTGAAGACAAGGGAGAATTCGCATTGGCGATTCTCGCGCTTCGAGACTTAGACCCGGAAACGCGAAGAGGTTTTGAGTTAAGCCCCAAAGACAGCACGAGGTCACCGACAGCCGACGATGTAATAGAGTTTGTCAGACAGCGTCTAGGGGCCATCAAGTTTTCAAACGAATTTGGCTTTCAATCCGAAGCTCCTGCGAAAACACGACGCCAGAGTCCCTACAACACAAGATCCCGTGAGACTCCACCCAATCGCTTCTCTCAGAAGTACTCCACCGCCAACCTTCATTCAACCTCAAGATCTCCAGAAGCTCAAACAGAAGCATCGACTGCCCGGTTCCAACGTTCGCACGCTCGGAGCACCTACTCCAACCCCATCCTACCTAAATGCCCATTTTTCAAGAGAAAACACTATCTCTTAAGGTGTCCTGAATTTATTAATATTCCCAGCCGGGAACGCATCGCATTCACTGAGGGATCGAAGGGCTGCAAGAATTGTTTGAGGGAAGATCATCCAACAACGAAATGCCCCTCAAAGTACAACTGTCGGCGTTGCAACAAAAGGCACTACACCCTCATTCATAATGAAGAGGACACACCCATCCGCACATCCTCTCTTAGACAACCTTCGAAAAAGGCGCAGGATACCCCTGAAGGTAGTGGAGTAACATTCACCGCTTACGGCTCTACAACCCAGCACAAACCGGAAGGAACCAATGCGGTTCTCCTGGGTACAGTACAGATGATGATAAAGGGATCCAACGATCGTCTGTACAAGGTACGAGCGCTTCTTGATTGCGGGAGCCAGCACACATTCATCTCCAAGGCACTCGCCTATAAGATAGACCTCCCTGATCGGCACTTCAAGCGCCGCATCGCCGGCTTAGGTAACACCACAACGGCAAGACCAATGGGAATCGTGCCCATCGAATTGAAGCCGCTCGATTTTGACAGAGTACTCACGACTGACGCTATCATAATAGACTCGATAGCTCCCCGCCTTCTTAACCAAGACCTTGACCCTAACATCTGCAAATCGTTTGCAAATCTTTAACTGGCTGACACCACATTTGGACAGTCCGGAGCAATTGACCTACTCATAGGTGCGGATCTCTATCCCCTAGTAGTCACCAGAGCTCCCTACGCCTCCGAAGTGCCTGGATTCTTCCACATCCCAACTATATTTGGTTTGACAGTCATGAGCAGGTCACAACGCCACAAGTCTACTGAATCCTCATCTTTTTTCACCACTTCTCCTGCTGACACTGTGGCAGCGCTTTCGGGAAGTTCAGAAACCTGCCCCAGTTAAGCGGAACAATCCAGGTGAGGAAGCATGCAAAGAGCATTTCAACCACACTTATGCCCGCACTCACAAAGGGCGTCATCGACCATGTAAGGCTGCACCTGCCAATGTGGGAAACAACAGGAACATGCTGATGAAAAATTCTGCTCCCCCGAATACAAACTTCCCAAAGACCATGACCTCTCGCAAAATTACCACGCATTCATCCAAGAATACATGAAGTTAGACCACAGAGCTACATCTTCCACCTCATCGCCATACCTTATACCACATCATGGCGTTTCGCAAGAGGTCACCTAAAGGCGCAAACTCCGCGTGGTTTTTTGACGCCTCGTGCGCATCATCCACAACATCACTCAACGATTTTCTCCACACGGGCCCCGAACTACAAAATGACCTTTGTGACATACTAGTACGTTTCAGAACACACCAGATACCTCTCTGCTGTGACCTCGTAAAAATGTATCGACAAATCTTGATACATCCTCAAGACCGCCAATATCAGCTATTATATGACGCAACAAGCCGGATGAGGCTATCCTCGAGTACGAGCTGATAACGATAACGTACGTCGTGAAAACCAGTGCTTTTCAAGCTCTCAGAGTTATCAGACAATTCCTCCACGACGAAGGCTCCAAATTCCCTTTGGCCACGCTACGAATTTCCGAAGATATGTATGTGGACGACTTGGTCAGTGGAACGGGCACAATTGAGGAAGCAATACAACTTCAGAAGGAACTCATCGCCTTATTTGCTCAAGGAGGCTTTAAACTGGGCAAACGGTCGAGTTACAGCACTCGCCCCGAACACCATGGAGTCCGTATAGGCAGTCAGCATGCTACCTTCAGGCGACAATTATTTTAAGGTCCTGTTACTCAGCTGGGACTTAAAAACGACACCTTCTGGTACCCATCTCACACAACCAGTGTCATCCCTCACACCATTATTACACCCTGAAGGAAAGGATTCCTAGGGTGAAGAAGAATTTCGACTTTATTTTTTTGGAGATACATTTTTTTTCTTATCATTCTCTTCGAGATCACAAGGTTCCTTATTTCGTTCTTTATTATTCCAACTTGTAAATATTTTTTTTCTTTAGAGGATCTTTATTTTTTTTATTCAATAACAGCCCCCCACTCACTCACACAAAAACAGACGCCACACAAACACAAACCACAAATGGCTCTGTGCTTTAGATCTAAGTTAGTTTTTAATTAGCCCTAGCTAATTCAAGGTGGGCGGTTTGTTCGCGGAAGAATCAACTCCACGAAGAGTGAAGTAGGCACAAGACCTCCAACGTCATCCTCCGCTACTCATCCTTGCCCTGGACTTGGATCTCGCTGCTAGCGCATCCAGCCAAGAGGGGGACCGGCAGGAAAGGGCAAGAAGATGACGAGAAGATGGGAGCCTAGTGCGGCTAGTGAAGGAGCTATTATCATCGAGGCGAAAAAACCCCCTCAAAATGCAGGAGTAGGCCTATAAGGGCCCGTCGGGCGATGAAGCTGGGAGGAAACAAGGAGGGGAAGAAACCACGACAATACAATAGTGAGTACTCACATTTATCTAAAAATTCAACGCACTTCGAAGCCAATAGCCATAAACCCCATAATGGGCCCCACCAAGCAACCTGCTCCACCACGAGTTCAACCCAACCCACAGCAGCTCACCAATCGAACATCAATAGACATTAAAAGATTTCATTATCATTTGTTCTTATTATCGACTACAAACATGGTCCATGTAATTATATCTATTGTACATATCCATGCCTTATAATTTGCCCCACCAATACCCCACCATTCATTGCACCATACAGTCCACTCTCTTAAAATCACTAAAAGGGGCGAAGGGGCATCTCCCTATATATCCTTTAATGGGAACCCTCTTCGATCCCCAAACACCATACATTACAAAAATCATGAAACACCTCAAAGACACACACATTTACAATCAGATTTAACATTAAATAATTAAACACTAGACTAAAATAATATTAACTGCAGAAAAAAAAAAAAAACTGTACTTTTACCTACCACAGTAGATTTTTGAACCTTTTTATTTTTTATTTGTTTTTATAAGGTGGCTTTACCTAAACTATTTTAGTTTTATAACAAGAAAATGTGTGAATCGCTTAAATTCCGACACAGCTAAATAAATAAATAAATTATTATAGTGCATCATTTGCAAAAGATTTGATAGTTTCTACTGCCTTACAATTGTCCCAGGAATTATTTCTCCTTTATAAGCATGACGGTTTTGTAACATGTTTAAATTATGGCATCACATAACCTTATGATAAGTTATGATATCTAGTTCTTGAATCATCTCTGCTGTCAGCACCAAGGGAAAAAAATAAAAAAGTGTAATTTAATGTCTGCTTTCTGGAAGGGGCTACTTACAAGGTTGATGTCGTCAGTCTTGGAATTTTTTATGGTTTGGGGGTCTACTAAAGATTTTGAAGGTATCTGTAACTGTTGTGTGCAAGGAAGTGGAGCTTAGGGTTCTCTAGGCAGGAAAGGATTAATCAAAGTCAATGTACAACAATAATGTTCAGTCTATGATCTGGAAGCATTTAAGAGTGAAATGCCAACTAGGAGGGACATCCCTTGCATGATGAGAACATCCCATGGGAAGCAGAACTTCAGGACGATGAAAGAGTGCTGTTTTGGGTGTCAGTTGTTGTAGTAGTGCAAACCGTGGAATTGAACAATTTCCAATATTCTGGGAATATCCATGAAGTCGGGTTTAGCAATTCTGTTTACTTCCAGTAACCAAAATTTATACACCGTATTTTAATGATCTAAATCACATATTAGCATAATTATTCGTATTTTAATTTTTTTTTTTTCGTTTTCAGACTTCTGCAGACCTTACTCCTACTCTTGCAATATTTATTTAAAGTTAATTTATTACTTACCGCCTCATACGCAGATAAATTTCAAACGTTAGACACATTGAGTAATTATTAGGGGAGAAATAGATATTAGAATGTCCAGTTGGCTTCAACTGTACATCATTACTATTGGTAAGAAATCTACTTACTTTACCGAACCCCTGTCTTACTTTTTTTAAATAATTTTGTTATAATTACTGGTTTAATTGGTTTTATGATTGACTAGAAAAGGGTGTTAACCTTTAGATTAACTGTCCCAATTATCGTTAGTAGCCCAAAGTGGACATTAATAAATAAGAACAATTCAATTAAACAGATATAAATTTAATAAAATGGAAAATTTTTAAGGACTACTTAAAGAAATTCCTTTCAGCACTGTTAACTTATTAATGTTATAAATTATTTTAAGTGTATATTATTGGGTTAAAAAAAATTCAAATATAGGAAATTTTAGATTTGTAAGAAAAGAATGAAGCCTATTGCGTTTAAATGAAGGTCAGATAAGTGTATCACGAAGAAGTTGATATTGGCTAAGAGAATGATTTATAGTCACAACAAAAGCGTTCCAAGGCCATTGTGATTTGGCCTGACCCAAAATATGGATATATTTTTAGTTTATTATATCTATTTCTTATGTCATATGTCCGATTAATTTTGAGGTTAACAGGTTTAAAGTGTATTTTATTAAAAAAATAAAGTCAAATATGTCTGTAAAACCAGCATTCCATAATATGCCTTTGGTAACCAGCATTCGAATTAGGGTCACTTCTAACCCGGAAATCCCGAGATAAATTTTAATTTTTAGGTTCTCGAGGAATAACGGGCCTCTCCTAGGAAGCTGGCTAAAACTGGTCCTAAAACTGGTGCTAACATTGTTTTCCTCCTGCGAATGAATGCATTTATTTATAATAGGGTTGTGAGAGCTATAATTAACTTAATGTGAACACATTTGAAGAGAGAGCTAATCTTATACTGCTAAAAAAAACTTTTTTTTCTTTTTTCTCATCAATCTCTCATCTTCAGGATTAGGCAATTTAGCGGGAGAAAGCAAAATGAATATTCAATCTATTGCATTTATAATGGCAAATGAAAGCTATAGGATTCGACCTGTTCCAATCTAAGCCTACATTATTGGTAAATTATCTTGTGCCTGGGTAATATATAAGCTTAAATGGACATTGATTGCTAGCCATCAATTTTTCGAATAAAAGAGATTTAACTTGAATTACTAAGTCAAAGTACTATTTTTTAAGGTAAATAAGAAATTAATTTATGCTTAAAAATAATTTGCAAACAGGTTGGGTAGTTGATGAAGGTTGATTGAGAATGTCACATATAAGAATTCAAAGGTCTAAAACTGTCTTTTTTAATATAAAATTATTAAATACTTTCTTGGAATTATTGATATAATATATTTAAATTAGGAGAATTAAAATTAACGTGTTTATTTATTTTTACGATGCCTACGATCGATTAGTAACTAAAGAAGATAAGAAAAAAAGATTATTATGAATCACGTAATTACACTGTGATTTATGTCAGTGTGTAACGTTTCTCTTGACTCACAGAGGTTGGTTATTCAAAACATTTGTTATTTTTCAAAAATACCATTATAGGAAATTGATACAAAGGGGCACTGCTATGTATTTATTGGACATCTTATTTCCATTT
Organism: Riptortus pedestris; assembly: GCA_019009955.1. Classification (NCBI taxonomy): domain Eukaryota; kingdom Metazoa; phylum Arthropoda; class Insecta; order Hemiptera; family Alydidae; genus Riptortus; species Riptortus pedestris. Next base: position 139,749,907 of record CM032228.1, read on the forward strand.
GTTACATAGGATAGGGGATTAAAAGACAACCCTCTTAGGACGTACACAGTTTTTGGCGTACAAAATGGTTAACATTATAATTTTTGATGGAGTGCTTCAACAAGAACTCTCAGGTGCTACCAGAACGTCTCCACTTGGTGCAGCACACTTCATTGCAGTCTTAAAGTTTTTTTTGACGGGTCTTCTTTGAAATCACCAACCTAGATGAGACTGGGCGAGGTAAAAATGTCCATTCTATCCTACAGTGAACTTCAGTATCTATAATTTTATTTTGTTCATATCTCAAGAGACGCTGTTTGATAACTGCACTTGCCCCACAAAGTTTGTTCCATTGTCAGACCAGACTGATTAGAGCAGATCAGTCAACAGATCTCAACAATAGCCTAGTTAGCGAGATGAAGGTGGGTCGTCCGACTGGGCAAAAACGAGAATTTAGCCAGCTGGTATTTCGGTTCCTTTTTACAAAATCTCCTTGTTAGGGGAGTAATAAAGAATAGATGATGATTTGTAATCATAAGAATGACCAATACCAGGATTTGGGAATTATGTATTCACTTAGAGCAGCTGAGCCAGTAAATATCCCATGCCCAGTTTATATTTCAACTCATATTTACATAGCACTCCACACAGTCCGCAGCATGTCCAGTTCGTGGGAAATCTACGTAGTTTACACAGGCATTGCATGACGAACGTTTAGACCATAGTATAGGGCATTTGTTTTGTATAATGAATATGAAGGAATTAATTAGTAGTCCAGGCATTGGAGGGAGTTGAGTGCGCAAAATTTGAGGACCTGATCCTGTAAATATTTTTGAACTCAGAAAAGCTTGAAGATTATGATTCTGGATGTTGCCAGAAGATTATATGGTCCATTTATTTTTTATAGCCTTTCTCCTTATTTTTATTTTTTTTTATTTTATTTATTTATTTGAGCTTCGCAGCTTTGGCGATGTTGCTATAAAATAAAACTTAAAAAACAAAACAAAACTCAAATAAAAACAAAACAATACAAAAAAATTAGACGAAACATAAATACGTAGAACATAGAACACAAAAGGAACAAAAAACACAAAAGGAACATAGAACTCAAAAGGAACACAAAACATAAAAGGAACATAAAACACAAAACATAAAAGTAACATAGAACACAAAACATAAAAGGGACATAGAACACAAAACATAAAAGGAACATAGAACACAAAAGGAAAACACAACATAAAAGGAACATAGAACACAAAAGGAACACAAAACATAAAAGGAACCTAGAACACAAAAGGAACACAAAACATAAAAGGAACATAGAACACAAAAGGAACATAAAACATGGAGAATCAAAAAACATAAAAGATTGGAAATCAAAAAATAAAAATGGAACACAACAAAGAACAAAATAAATGAACGAGGGAACAAATAAAGACAAAATTCAAAACTAGGTATAAAACTGAAAATCGAAACTAATGATATTGGGCAATAGGGAAATCATTAATAAAATATTTAAATATTCAATAAATAAATAAGTAAATCGATAGTTAAAATTAAATTGGTATATAAAATGAATAAAAGAAGTTTAAAATTATTAAGGTTTTGATAAAATATAAGTTGGTTTAGGTGACTATTTACATAAAACTCTGTACACACTCAAGTGAGTGAAAACTTGAAAACAAAAAAAATTGAGGTTTAGATAAAATGTTTATTTTTGCATCCAAAAATTCATCATCAAATCATTTTGTAAAAATAAAAATGTGAAACAAATTTAAAATGTATCAGATTTTTGAATAGATGTGTATAGTCTTTAAATGTTTAAGAATTGTATTTATGTATGGACTCCCCTTTGTCAGTAGTTCGTGTAAATTATGTGGTATCTGTAAGTAATTGCGTTGCCTGCAGTCAGTCAGTATATGTTTAACTGTCAGAGCTTCATTACAACTTCTACAAATCGGTTTGTCTTGTTTGTTCATCAAGTATGAGTGCGTTAGTAGAGTGTGTCCAATTCGTAACCGTGTAAGTATTACTTCATCTCTTCTTGCTTTAAAGTCGTAAGGCCACGGCTTAACTGAATGTTTAATTTCTCTAAGCTTACTAGTCGAGTTCAGCCAGTGACCTTGCCATATGTGAAGTATTTCTTTCTTTGTTACTTTGCATAAGTCCTGTGTAGTTAGTAAGTTCGTGTCTGTAGTGTTTTTCCTTGTGGCTAGTTTTGCATGCTTGTCTACTATAGTATTCTGTTTAATGTCTTCATGTCCGGGAATCCATAACATAGTTATGTTTATATGTTTAAGTCTGTTAATGTGAGAGAAAATTTGTGTGATTACAGGATGTGAATTGTAAATGTTTCTTAGTGAGAGTAATGAGCTTATTGAATCTGTGCAGAGAAGGACATTTTTCTGAACGTTTGTGTCTATATTGGAAAGAGCGAGTAATATTGCATGTAGTTCTGCTGTGTATATGCTTGTGTCATCGGGTAGTTTAATGCTGTGAATATGATTGTCAATGACTGCCGCTGCACCTGTACCACTGGTAGTTTTGGAACCGTCTGTATATGCGTGTAGTGTGTTATGTGCGTGGTTTGCTACGATGTATTTAAAAGTGTTTTGATAAAAGATGTTTGAAAATAAATCGCTCTTTTTATATTTGGTTAAAATTAAGTTCACTTTTAAGTTCTTTATGGTCCAAGGAGGAAATGATGGTTGTATGTTAAAATACATTTCTCTATTTAAAACCTTGGAGCCATATGTGCTGTCTAAAGTGCGAATAAAAATTGGCTTATTTTTTGCAATGTTTTTGGATATACATATTAAAAAAAGGGTTATTTAAAAAACTCATTACACAGGGTGTGTTCAAAGCTTTTGCTTGTAAAACAAATTTTGCACATAACATCATGGGCCTGTACTCCAGTGGAGGTTCTCCAGCCTCTGCACAAAGGCTTTCTGCAGGACTAGATTTAAATGCACCAATTGCGATTCTTAGTCCTGTGTGGTGTATTGGGTCCAGAAGTTTTAGAGTTGTCGGACTGGCAGATGAATATGCTATACATCCATAATCCAGAATAGACCTGGTAAACGCACGGTAAAATGTAAGCATCATTGATCTGTCAGCACCCCATTGCGTGTTACTAAGAATCCTTAATAAGTTCAATGATTTCTTGCACTTACTAACAATTTTTTTCAAATGAGGTACCCATGTGAGTCGTTTGTCTAGTGTAAGTCCAAGAAATGTAATGAAATTAGTATTTTCAATGAGTTTGTTTTTTAAAGTTATGTGAGGAGTTGGAATATTTCTTTTTTTTGTGAAAACAATTTGTTTAGATTTTTCATATGAAAATCTAAAACCTGTTATTTCGCTCCATTTTTCCAACTCATTTATTGTGGTCTGTAATCTTTGTTATGCTTTAAAAATATCAGTTTGTGTGGTGTATATAAAGAGGTCGTCAGCATACAGGCAATAAGACACATCTTCGGGGATAAAACTTACAATGGAGTTAATTGCAATATTGAAGAGAGTTGTACTCAGTACTCCTCCTTGTGGCACTCCATTCTCTTGGAAAAATACATCTGAGAGGGTAGTACCTATCCTCACCCTGAATGATCTTTTGGAAAGATATTTCTTTATAAAATTTAATATTTTTCCTTGTATTCCCCATTCTATTAATTGGGATAAAATAAGTCTTTTCCATACTGTGTCGTATGCTTTTTCTATGTCTAATGATATTGCTAGGAGGAGCTTTTTATTTAAAAAAGCATTATGTATATCATTTTCGATTCTAGCAATGTGGTGCAAAGTGTTGTGATGAGGTCTAAATCCACACTGAAATGGGGATAGTAATGTTTACTTTCTATATACCACACCAATCTTTTGTTAATCATTTTTTCAAGTAGCTTGGAAGTACAGCATGTCAGAGATACAGGCCTGAAACTAGTTGATAGTTTTTTATCTTTCCCAGGCTTCAAAATAGGCACAATTATTGACTCATTCCAGAAGTGAGGATAGTGTATACCTTCGAATATCTCATTTAATAATTTTAAAAGGGTAATAGAACCTAAGGTGGGTAGATTTTTTAACATATCATATGTTATGTTGTCTGGTCCTGGTGTAGTGGTCTGTATCGTCTGTAAAGCAATTTTTATTTCTTGAATAGAGAATGGGTTGTTTAAAGGATGTATGAAGTCTAAATCGATTGTTATTGTTGAGATTTCTGTCAGTCTTTTGTAGTTTTGGAATGAAATAGTGTAATTATCACTGCTGGATGTGTCTCTGAATTGCTGTCCAAATATATTGCAGAGTATGAAAGGGTCAGTGATGATATTGTTATTATGATGTAGTCCTGAAATTGGTTCTTTGTATTTTTTGTGTTTAATTTGATTAATTTTTATCCAAATATCATGTTGTGAAGATGTGTGATTAATACTTGATAAAAAATCTACCCAACACTTCTTTTTGCTAGTCTTAATAACCCATTGAGCTCTAGCTTTCTTCTTTTTATAATCAATGAGATGTTCTTGTGATGGATTTCTGCGGAACAAATTTAGAGCCTGTTTTCTGTTTTTCACAGCAGTTTTACATTCATTATTCCACCATGGGACCGGGGGTTTCTTATATGTGTGTGTTGTTTTGGGAATACTATTCTCAGCTGCTTCAAGTATAATGGAATTCAAATCAATTAGAGTTTTTATTTCAGTAGAGGTTATTTTACTCTCAACATAACTTTGAAATGAATTCCAATCAGCCGTTTTAGTGTTGTATCTGGATGGCATGCTGAATCGTGGGGGAGGGACGTCGAGCAGTATGTGTATGGGAAAGTGATCACTTCCATGTGTGTCGGTATCAACGTCCCATGTAAATCGTGTAAGAATAGATGGACTGCATAGTGTTATGTCTATGTTACTAAATGTCCCCGTCCTTGTACAAAAATGTGTTGGTAAGTCAGTGTTTAGGCAGTGTATGTCAAACTGTTCAAATATGTTTTGTAATTGAGCGCCTTTACTGTTTGTAAAAGGGGAGTTCCACATTTCTGAAAGAGCATTTACATCCGACAATATTAGTAAAGGGCTCGGTAATTGTGTTAGTAAGTCTCTTAGTTGTCTTGTGTCTATAGGATCCCGTGGTGGAAGATAAATGGAACAAACTGTGAGTTTGAATGGAAGGAATACTGAAACTGCAACTGCTTGAACGGTTGTTCTAAGTTGAACAGGTTCACTATGAACATGATCTTCAACTATAACTGCAACACCACCACAAGCTTTACCCCCAAGAGTATGGTCTCTTCTGTAAGTCTTATAACCATGAATGCTGAATATGTGATCCTGTTTTAAGTGTGTTTCTTGTAATGCGATAATACTGCTGTGTTTTAGTTGTATCAGTCGGGTTAGTTCTGCTCTATGTTTGTTGGCACCATTGATATTCCACTGAAGTACTTGGGACATAAGTTATTATAAATATAGGAAGGATAGAATGCAGTATACGGCTAGAATAAAAGTTAAAAGCTTAAGGGAATCAAAATCAGAATTGCTAGGAGAAAGATAATTAAAAGACGGAGCAAATATAAAATAATATAACAATAATGATAATAAAAAATAATAATAAAAAAAAAATAATAATAATAAATCAATAAATAAAAAAAAAAAAATCATTTAAATTTTCCAGAACCTTTTCTGGGTGTTTTCTTTCGAACGTTTTCATGCTTCTTTACATTATTGTCCTTTAGCACTTGGTTGTCTCTTTTAAAATTATTATTCTTTCCTCCAGGTACTTCCTTCAGTGATTCAGGTACTTCTTCCAGGTACTTCAACTCTTCTTCCTCTTTTTCAGTGATTTCAATTTTATAATCTTCTGCTGATTTTTCAAACTCTTGAACGGAGATTATTTGAGTTGCGGGTCGTGGGGTACTTTCAGAAATAACTTTTTCTAGTAATTCTATTTTTTTGTGTAACAGTCCTATAAGATTTAATAATTTATTGAACTGGATATTATCACTGTGATGTGCTTCAACTTTTTTTGTATACGATTCGACTCTACTTTGGTTTTCGAATTTCTTTTTTGCTTCAACATAACTGAGTTTATCAACTACCATTTCTTTCTCCTTATATAGCAAGTAAATGGAAAGAACACATGCATTGGAACCATTTTAATGATTTTTGATGAGACAATACCCAATTGTTTCTTATGATAAAGATACTTTATAGCCAGTTGATTTATTACGAAAATGCAAATTTTAACATGATTCATCCAACAGAAAAGTGCAAATAATCAATTTTTTATTTTGAAAGTCATTATTCATAGAATCACACAACGAAATACACATAAGTTCTAATTTTTTGCACAAACATGCCTTTGATGAACAATTTGATGTAGATTTACAGGGCTGAATCAACAATTACGGCAATGGCCTCTTCGTCAGTTGCCGGTGGGTACAATTTACCAACTCTTTTTTCACAGCCTAATATGGTGTAATCAATAAACTGTAATTGTGTTTTCTCAGCATTTATCCATACATATAAGTCCGTGCTGAAGCACTTATCAAATGAAAATGTAGAGCATCTGATGTGCAAATTACTTTTAATAAATTTAAGCCGAAGCCGATATTTTGAAAAAATTTGGAATTAATACCGAAGTTCATCAGTTGATAATTATTTTTTGAGAAATTATAGGGATTAATGGTTTTGTAATTCTGTTAATTGTTTACAGTTAGTTATGGATTTCCTTAATCTTAAAGCTTGTTGTACAAAATCCAACGACGCAAGTTTTTAACCCAATTTTTTTGAGCTAAATCTGCTAGAAGTATAGCAACCACTCGAGAGTGTAATGTAGGCAAAATAAGACAAATGTTTTCGCCAAAGGATTGAGCAGAGATATGTCATCCTTCGACACATAGACATAAACAACCCAGAAGACATCTGTATCAGCGCTAAGGATTATTGTATGGGCTAATTGGATTTTTAAAGCGTGAAAAATGTGACAAAACACTTTAATTGGCTTCTAAATGGTTTAAATTTAAATAAAGCACTTTAAAAAATGTAGAGCCTTGTAATATTATTGGCTCACGTAATAATCGAACTCATATTTTGAAGTACTTTACAAATTCGATGAAGTTTTCTGTACGGAACTTATCCGCGAAATTTAAAGTTTAAAACACACAAGTTTCCAATATTTTGAAATATTCGCTATTGGTTAAGTGGGTAAGATAAAAAAAGTCCGTCAGTAATCTAAGCAGATTTTCCACGCGAAGGTTTACAATAGATAAATATACATACAGGTAACACTACCGTGAATACTCAGTAAATGTACAATACAAGGCTGAATTGTAAACAACCAGGCAAGCCAACCTCGTAGCGCTGCCTAGATAGACAGGAAAGACAAACAATTAATGGAATATATCTGAATATAACATATTAATTTAATTGCAAAAAAATTACTAAAGCTAGTGGTGTAATTTGTAATGAATCAGAATCACTCAAATTTTTGTAATCCAAAAACAAAAGAAGGGGGGGGGGAGTCAACAGAACGTATTTGCATTTATCTCACAAAGTAAAAGTTCAATGAAAAGAACATTTGGTATTTAGGCTTCAATTAATATATTTTATTATATAACAGAGCATTGTTTATGTAACACTAGTAGAAGTGGAGGTTTACTGAAGGCTAAAAACTGAAAAATGCAAACATCTCGATTAATATTCAAGATAGGAAATAAATGCATATAACATTATTTATAGTAAATTTAATTTTCAATAAGATTGGTTCTTTACACTTTTTCGATCCGACTTATAGTAACAGAGATATTTCGAATTCTCAAAATTCCCCCCCTCTAACCCCCCCCTCCCCCAGGTCTGATTTTAGCCGTTAACGAAGTTGATCTTTCTTTTTACATAAAACGACTAAATTTCGAGTTTGGTAACGATTAAACAAAAATTGCGACCGCTAGAGCGGTAACAGACAAATATATATATATATATATATATATATATATATATATATATATATATATATATATAAAATTGTAACCTCTGTCTGTACATTGATTTTTTCTCGAAATTTCACGATAACTTTTCGTTTCACATGTCATAGACACCATAACTGCATTTTGTTTCTTTGGTGTGTGTTTGTTTGTTTGTTACCTTTTCATGCATATACGGCTGAACCGAATTTTATGAAACTTGGTATGTATATTACTACTAAACCAACTTAGACTTTAGGCTATATTAATTTTCTCTGAGACGAACAGGAGTGGGGGTTATAAGGGAGGCCTGAAATTAAAAATAGCGATATTTCGTTTCCTATTGGTTTTTTGGCAAATATGCAAATAACAAAAGTTGTTTATTTTGTTATTTAGAGTAACTTTTGTTTTAAACATTTTCGTCTTACTCCGAAGTTTAAATGAGTTATACGCTAATGGCTATAGCGGGAGTCAACAATTTTATTTGGCACAAAACAGTCAACCGAACTAAATAAAAATCAGTATGTGTATTAGCACTAACTCCTTTGTTATAATAAGCCACACCAACATTTCTAGGGACGAGCAGGAGTGGGGGTTATAAGGTAGGCTTGAAATTAAAAATAGCGATATTTCGTTTCCTATTGGGTTTTCAGCAATTATACACATAACAAAAGTTTTTAATTTTGATATTTAGAGTAACGTTTGTTATATACACTTTCGTCATATACCGAAATATAAATGCGTTATACGCTAAAAAGTACAACGAGAGTTAACGATTTTATTTGGCACAAAAACTAATCCGAACTAAACAAAAATCGGTATATGAACTACCACGAGCTCCTAACTGATAATAAGCTGTACCAACATTTCTAGGGACAATGAGGGGTGGCGGTTGTAAGAGAGGCCTGAAATTAAAAATTGCAATATTTCGTTTCCTGTTTGTTTTTCGGCAAATGTGCACAGGTTAAAATTTATTTATTTTGTTATGTAGAGTAACTTTTGTTGTATTCACTTTTGTCGTTTAACAAAGTATAAACGAGATATACACTAAAATTGGGCACTAACGATTGAACGGAACTTAACATAGCTCTATATGTAAATTAGCACTAATTGTTCCATGATTATAAGCTATATTAAAATTTTTAGGTTCGAACGGGAGTGGGGATTATAGCGGTCTTGACGCACCTAAAACAGCGGCCACCATTGGGTTTTGTACCGCATCAATGGAAAGGAACTTTCATTCATACATGGTTTAGAAGATAGAATACTTTCTACGATTATGAATTATATGGTCCATTAAGTTATAAAAAAAACTACATGCACAGGAGACGGGAAATATAAAAATATTGAGGACAGTGCACTCTTAAAAAACAATTTTATTATTAACAAATCCACAGCAACGACGGGTATAAATTCAAAACACTGTGACGGGGAAATGTCAAAATATAGTGGAAAGTAAAGGCTCGCCAAAAAATACCATCTTTATTCAGCTTCAAATGAATTCCCGGGCGATGCCGGGTACCTTTGCTAGTATATATATATATATATATATATATATATATATATATATATATATATATATATATACAGTTTTGAACGGACCTCATTTTCGTCATCTCCTAGGTAGGATCAATGGACATTTGAAGAAAAAATTCCAGAATTCCGTCATGAGTGCAACCTCAATAGCTGATTTCCCTCAAGGGAAATCTGCTAAAAAGTTCACCAGTTCGAGCAGAGAACAGAGCGCCCTAGTGTCGCAGTGCTTATGGAGCAGCGGGAGTCTAAAGAGTATAAACGTCTTGCAGCCACTCGGGATAACTACCGATTATGACTCTCTTAGATGCCGTCCCCAGGCTGAAAGTGTGAACTGGTCGCAGACCCTCAGGGTAGAATGGGGCCAGTCATTCTAGAGGAGACAACTCATTCGAGGTCCTCCTTGGATGACGGAGGTTGTATGGTCAGTTGACCCCCACCACATTAAAACCCTAATCAAGAACACCGTTTCACTCGGAGGAGGCTAAGGATTTTAAAGGTCTATAAAGCCAACATAAAAAAATAAAGTATATATATATATATATATATATATATATATATATATATATATATATATATATAAAAAATTATATGTGCGTTCGGGCGTGCCGCGTGCGTTTGTATGTGTGTGTGTGAGTGGGAGTGTGCCTGGCACACTTCTATCATATACTGGATTGACTCAGAAAAGACGTTTGAATAAAAGTTTGCTTTGGTTTCTGTGTTCTTTGTACATTTACTATGAGGCCTTGCAGGTTTTCCTCATAATTCAAGGCTTGTCCTTGTGTTGATAATTCAAGGGAAATGTTCAAGTTGAATCGGGCCAAGCACCATAATATGATATTAACCCACATAAGGCTGAATATTTTATTTTTGTTTTTCAACAAAATTTTTTGATATTCAGTCTAATCATAGCCCACTTAAAAAGGGAAAAAAGAATTTTTTTCAGCATCATCATCAACATTGAAGAAATGACGCATCCTTCTGGAAGGACATTAGCCTAATATACGCATTAAGAAAAGACCGATGCTTTAAAAAACTTTATTGACTAAAATATTTTATATACATAGTTAAATAATTTATTTTGTATGATATGATTTAAAAAAAGCAACATGCAAAGCTACATTGCACTTCAAGCACAAGGTTGTTGCTTTTTTATGGCAAAAACGACAATGTAATTGCTTTTTTTTCCCAGAAGTGTCAGGTGGTAAGTCTCCAACAAGATGATCAACCCTGTCATATCTGTGAAAAAAATATATGCACATTGTAAACTAATGTTACAATATAAATATATTTCATTGGGATTTATTTTTCCTACCTTGAATCAATTTTGGAACTTCCTGAAGGTCGTCCTCTCACTGACGTGATACGTTTGTTAGATTCCAAGATGAATGTGGCAATTCTTCTACGGAATGTTACATTATCCAGTTTTCCACCATCTTTCCTATACAATTGCCAAGCATTTTGGGAAGCCACATCTACTAGATGAGCAATGATGGGGAAGTACCATTTCTTACCCCTAATTGATACTCGGTACAGAGATATATTTTGATCTGCTCTATCAATTCCTCCCATATGAATGTTATAATTATGTATAAGTCGAGGTTGCTGAATCGTGATCTTTTTTTCTTTTGCTGCTGAGAATATCTCTGAACTTGTCGAAGTGGATTTAGACTGTCAAAATTAGTGGCCACGCTTACAACGTTATTGTCATTCCACGTTCCTATCATTCCTCATTGCACTTTGAGATATCTCAATAATAATAAATAGAAAGTTAACCGAGTGAATGTTTATTTGAATCAAAAATACTAAAAAATCACTTTAATTTTAACAACCAAATTATAACATTTAGATAGAGTAAAAAAATTAGTACGTAAAAAAAAAATCTCAAATTGAATTTATATGAATAAGGCTAACGTCCTTTTGGAAGGACGGCATTCAAACAGGTGTCAGAATGTAAACATTGTTGAAGAAAACATCAATTTAATAGGTATCGTTTATGAAATACACCTTTCGGAATAATCATGTTGAGTTTAAAACAAATTCGTGAGAAAATAAGGAAATTTTACTTACCCATCGACAAGAAACTCAGTCTTAGCACTCATTTTTCAAATTACCACTTTTCAAACAGACATATATCACTCAAAAATAGCAGTAAACAAATGAAACCTCTATTATTATCAAAAGGAAGTATCTTTTTATCAGAAAACTAGCTGCCACCTAATGGAGAACGTCTGTACTATTTTATTCTTTTGATTTTTGCGACTAACTTTTAAATCCTTAGAGAAGGACAATAGCCGTAACTGGGTTAAGTACTTGGATAAGATGAAAAATAGAAGGCGTATATTAAAATTAAAGTTATTACATATTAAATTAATAACTAAGTTTCCTGGTTTACATTACCTGAGTTCCCTTCTTTTTTATTTTGCCTGATAGATGCGTTTTTCCGGATACAGCATGCCGATGAATTTAGTATACTTAAATACATGAAGACGTATCAGTGTTAAATATTACAAAGCTGGATAAGGATTGGTTCAGTTATTTGTTATAGTATTTGTTTCTTAAATTTCAGACTTTGAACCCCTCTGTTCAATATTTTCTAAAATATTATTTAAATCAATTAACCCTTTGCAACAATATGCCATCAAGGAGCGATTGCAGGGATACACAGATAGTTTTATAGGACAGGTTTGGTTAGTAGCTGAGGAATATGGGTATCCAATGGAATCGTTTTATCATCTGGAAGGAATGCAATAGTCGAAACGAAGATGAGAGAGGGCGCGAGCTGGTTAGGTAAGCGATCTTGGCCCCATGGCAAATAGTGAGGCTCTGACCTACCAAGGAACGGTTGTTTGTTCAAGATGAACCCATGTCTTTGATTCATGGCTGCAGTGTGGCGCAGATAACAGTTCTCCCGTGAATAATGGTCAGATTCTACCATCTCCACTTATTTCACTTACATAATAATAGGGAAAGCCTAACCTGAGTCCAGTGACGCAATTTCAACATGGTTCAAAGGGCACGTGTCACGTTAATAAGCCTCCTAAATAATCAGCCACCTATGTAAGATAGTGAAATAGAGTGATATTAGAAGTAGACACAGGCAGGAGAAAAAAAAGGTCATAATGATTTTTTTTTGGTACGTTATTAATATTATATTGCATATTTGCCGTTTGTAGTAAATCTTTGGCTACAGTTAGTCTGTAGACATTAAGTAATTACAATTCTTAATTTAAAGAATAATTATTTATAATTGTATAACTATGCTATCAGTATACTATTATACATTACTTCCATAAATATATATATATATATATATATATATATATATATATATATAAAAAAAATTATATGTGCGTTCGTGCGCGCGCGCGTGCGTTTGTTTGAGTGTGTGTGAGTGGGAGTGTATTGTATTTACAGTAGGAGTAATATTGTATTTATAAATAAAGGTGCAACCAAATGACTTCAATAATACGTAGGAATCATAAAATATAAATTACATCTACTTTCAATCGAAACTATGATGCGAAGCATCAAGGATCAGTGCGTGGAACACATAAAAGACCTGTTCTTGTGGCTCGGAAAGAAATCCAGGGTCGCAAGCCACATTAAGGATATGTTTATAGGTGTGTTGATTCATATATATAAATATAATTTCCTTTCACAGTTAATGTGATCTGAATCCAAATTGGTCTGGCGGTTTAGACAGCGCTTAGTCCGGTGTAAAGAATATTCTCTTCTGTAAAGAAACCAGGTTCCATTAAAATATACAATTGCAAACGATTTCCTAAGCAAATACACTTTATGACTTTCCTTAAAATGACTCCTAAACCACGAATTCTACAAGGCACAAAACTGAAAACTTGTTAAAATTTGATTATACCCGTATGTTAACACTCAAGTAAGAGTAATTTTTGTTTTTCTATTCCTACTAAACATGCACAAAGGGACAACAAGTAATTTCTTTTAAAATCTAATATTTTATAATAAAGATTTCTTTACCAGCTTATACTTCAAGACCTGTATGCATAGGCTTCTTATTAGAAAGGAAATGAGAGATACTATATGAGATGATGATATGATCGTTTCCGGAGCTCTTTGCATCTCATAGGAAGGACGGATGGATCATTTTTTAATGATTACTTCCTCAATAGTTAATTTTCCTTAAGGAATATCTACTTGAATCTTGTAATACTAATCTTGCTTTCATTATAATATTTTAAAATCGAGTTTTAATAGTAATAGTAATATTCTATTTGTACTTCAAAATATTAAATGTGACACCAATACTGTACATCCTATGCTCTGTAGTCTTCATATCAATTTGATCTATGTCATTTGCGATATTGAAAAGTTTATTGTTGGAAGGAGGCAAAATATTTAAAAAAAATATTTTCTTCATTATTATGAGTCAGGAGGAAAGATGTTATATAATAAGGCTTATGAATAAAATAGTGTGCTAAATTGTTGAAATACATATTTTTTTCTATCACAAATATTAACTGGATATTCATAACTTGGTTCAGAGTCAAATATAAAAATTCAAAGTTTTTAACCCACTTTGCTACAATATAGGACTACATAATGGGTACAAATCTTGATTTTATATTCAGACCCACCAGAGAAATACAACCTCAGACATTACAAAAATTCATAAAAATAAGGAAACAACTCTCAATGCTGTATACTCTATAAAATGTGAGTACTTGATAGCGTACTACAAAATAAAAATTTGCTTTGTTAAATCACTCCTTAATAGTTTTTTAGCAGATTTCCCTTAAGGGAAATCAGCTATTGATGTCGTACTCATGACGCGAGTTTTGAATAATTTCCTCAAATGTCCATCGATCCTACCCAGGAGTCGACGAAAATGAGGTCCGTTCAAAATTATATATATATATATATATATATATATATATATATATATATATATATATATAATTTGTCTGTTAACGCTCTAGCGGTCGCAACTTTTGTTTGATCGGTACCAAACTCGATATTTAATCGTTTTATGTAAAAAGAAAGATCAAGTTCGTTAATGGCTGAAATCGGACCAGTGGGGGTTTAGAGGGGGATTTTTGAAAATTCGAAATATCTCCGTTATTATGAGTCGGATCGAAACATTGTATAAAATCAATCTTATTGGAAATTAAATTTACTATAAATATTGTTTTATACGTTTATTCTCTATCTTGAATATTAACCGAGATATTTTCATTTGTATTCTGGTTGTGGTCGGCAAAAGTTGGCTATGTTCGGGACGTTCCGCCGAAAGCTAGTTCGGCCGTTTCCGTAACTGTTCGTCCCTCGTGAAGGGGTTTAGAGACTTGTTGCTACTACTGTTATTATTAGGTAGATTTCTCTATTGTAAAACTTCACGTGGGAAATCTGCTTAGTTTACGCAGCCACTGCGTGATGGACCTTTTTTAATTCTAAAAAGCTGAATTTCTCAATTTTGAACCTTAACATTGGAAACTACCTATATTGGTAAAGGTAGAATTTAGGGCATCATGGCTAAGAAACAATGTTGTAAAGGATATTTTTTTTTTTTTTAAATGATGCTAATTCCGTTATTGCCGAATGATCCAGCTCATAGACAATCATTTAGACCAATTAATACCCAGTGATGCGGAAATGCATCACTTGGCTCCAAGTTAGATTGGTCTGGGAGTGGGGGAAGTTGCATGCTGCAACTTGAAGACCAAGCCACGATTAATCTCTCTCCACTGATTGCTGGAGTACCCTGTTATCACTGGAATCATCTGCACCACAAAAGTTTATATTTACAGGTTATATTTTCTCTTAAAAGTGATTAGTTTTTTCTCCTCAAAGATTTACATTATTTCCAATGAACATTTTTAAAGAGTTTGGTACGGTTTTTCCACTTCTTAGGTTTCCATTTACAACAGGTAAGACAATTTATTTTACTACACACAATTTTTAAGAGGACGGGGTTGAAAAAAAGCTGATGTGAAAACGCATCACTGTGCTCGAATGAGTACGTGATGATTTATTCTTGGCCAACTTTTGTACCAGTTTATTTCTTCTAGAATGGGCGTGATATTAGTTTCCTTTTTGTTATTTCCAAACTTATTAACTGTTATTTCAATAATTTGACCTACCCCCCCCCCATCATTTTACCATTAATAAATACAAAACAAGAACTCATGCTATAGTACTTGAAATTTACATTTCCTTTCCAGGACCAAAATGAGAGATAGAAAGAAAAATACATAAATGAAAAAGTTTGCTAGCATTTACAGTTCCTGCTCTTCAAGGATACGTAAAATAATGTCCAATGCCAGTGGATTCAAATATAGCGGGGAAAAAACCCATCTCAAATGGAGCTAAATGTCGATGAATTGACCGACGAACATTTTGTTTCTTTAGAGCGTTAGAAGAAACAAGTTCAATACTATTTTAAAATATTTAAACTTTAACGATAATGCCAAGTTGAGAGCAGGGGACAGATTATTCAAGGTATCTCCAGTAACACAAAAATCGCAAAAACTCATTCTTAGAATATAATATTAGGAGCACATGCAAGGGAAGCTCATCGAATTTGGGCAGAAAGCATGTTGCTGGAACTATAATGGACTTCGATATTTACCAAGGAGCTGAAGGAAGTACTAGCGCGTACGGAGAAGAATTTGGACTTGGTGGAAGCATTATTTCGAATTTTTGTCAAATTATTTCTGATAAACTGATCACTACAACCACATAGCATCTACATTGATAATTACTTTACACAACTTGGACTAATAAATAGAAAGACGGAAATTGTATTCGGCATTAACGGCACTATAAGGCATCATTCTTATTTTTTAGGTCCTTCATCGACTTACAATAGATGGATAGAACAAATTTAATAGATGTCTGGTTTCGAGGATTGGCCATATTATTACTTACTAAAAGAATATCACTTGATGCGTATTTTGCAATTTAGGAACAATAAAATACTGTAGTAAATGCATTGTCAAATCTCTTACTGGAAAAATGTTTTATTCAAATATCACACTGTAAAATGCTTTATTTCGTTCTCTGTAATAAATTATTTTTCTTTTTATATTATTAACTTAGTAATTTTTAATTTTTTTGTTTCAATAAATTTGTATTCTATGATTGATTTTGATTTTATAAATGCTTTCATCTGTTTAAACACTTAAATATCCAGTTATCTATAAAAAAAAGAAAAAAAAAAGTTGAATTATAGCTATATTTAACTGAATGTACAGTCGGAATGTGACAAATTCCTCAGGTATCAACCATTCATTGCCAGTGATACATTTTTGCATCAGCCCATTGGCTATATGGAAGAAAATATAGAAAATAAACTATATAATGTTTAATTGTGACCTATATACTTTTTATGAAGTTTCTTTAAATTCTAAAAGAAAAAAAGTTGTGGGCATTAATAGGTTAACGCTAACGACTTCAAAGCTAAAAACAGTTGCGTTTATCTAAGCAAAAATGGCCGCCACACATGAAAGGTTTAAGATAATATTTTTTTTTAAAATTTCTTTTGGACTTCCTATTTGTTCTTTTGTATTCCTATTGCTGTTCCTATTTGTTTATTAAAAACATGTATAAAAAAATTAAAATGTTCAATCAACCTACCTTGGATCACTTCATATGCATTGCCCCTTGCTTTGTAGTCAGCAACTCACCATCAGTGAGAAGCCACACTTAATTATTTAATAAAGTGTTTTTATTTTTTTCATTTATAGATCATGTTCTGCATATTTTTGTAAATTGACAGCATTTGACACAGCATCAAATTTTAACAGATGTAATGAGTTAATGGGATATGGTCACTCTTCTACTCGGCACAATGCCAGTTTATTTTAAGTTTTACAAGGGGACAATATCTTATCCATTTTACTCTTACAGATTTACCCAGTGGTCACACTTAGACTTATTTAGTTTTCTATCCCGTAGTTATTACAATGACAGGCAGCGCAGATGAATGAAAATATATTTCGATGGTTGCAATATATAGTTTCTGTATTATATGAAGTTTATCAATAGATGATTTAGTTACATGTTAATATCTATATTCTACATATTATTTTAGTACATGTGATCTTATATTATAAAACCTCCCTCATCAGCGAATTTCATTTAGAAAAACAGTAATATGTCTGGTCTGTTATTCTAAATGGAAAGTAATTGTAATCTTCTATTACTCGAATACATATAGTCATATATGGCATACGGGTATATGATGTTTGAGTATTAGATTGACTCTCCTCACTGTGGTAATTCTCTTTTGGGAGAATGAATTCCTTTTTTAGGAAGTTTGTACCTCGAGTTCTAGAAATGCAAGGATCACAAAGGGTTTCGTTGCTCAAAATGTGAAACAGTTATTATTATTTTGAATATGGGAAGCCTGTCGTATTATTTTCTAAATTAGTGTCTTATAGTTAATAAATATTATTACCGGTAATTCATCAGATGTGATTTTTTCAGTCTAATAATTTGTTTTATAAATTTGTTGCATTTACCCTTTGTTTCTATTTCAATACAACTATTTCTGATTTAAGTTAGGAGTATTTAGAAGAAGTGCATTGCAGGTTGTATAGAAAAATATATTTTAAATGTTTTAAGATGTATAGTAAAAATTGTTTAATTGGTTCACAAACACCAAGAGTCCTCCTACTCAGGTTGACACTGAGAACGATAAATGGGTTAACACCTTCTGTGCCCCCCATTGTTTTGGCAGGGTTTAAGTTTGACTCCGTTAGCTATGAATCATATTTTGGATGTTAGGTGTGGGAAGATAATAATTGGGTTCTTCATATCTGTTTTTCTGCCTGAATAAAACGCTTGAAAAAGCCTCATAGAAATTTGGCTACTAATGGTTCTACATTTCGATTTACTACAACCTGGATGCTTGATGATTACTGTTAACACTACCAAGAAAACGTCATGGCAAGCGTAGAAATAATCGAAAGCTGTTAAGTTTCATGTAAATAAAGAATCAGGAAGTAAGTCATAAATGAAAATCTTTTTTAAAATTAATCTGTTTATATATTTTAATTGAGTGGTAAAACCTCCATTGTGTTCACAACTTCTCCTTATGTACCACAAAATGTTACGTGATTCTCACGTTGGTTAATATATAAAATTGTTTATAAATATTCTACACGTTCAAGAAGAATGGGGTGGTTTGTTATTGGATATATAAAATGGTAAGGATATGATAAGAACCTTCATGAAATGTAAGTTTTGCAAAACCCATTTTATAGTCCAGGACTTGGTACATTAGGTGATCGCTCGTTTTCATACATTGTATTTATTTTAAGGGGAACTTAAGGAATAACTCGAAATCACAGGAAATAATATTTTCTTAAGGGGTCTATACCAAGAAACGGACAAAATAATTCAATTGCATTGCTCCTCTGTAAGACTTATTTTTAATGCTTTACTTTATATTAAAAAATTATAGAATTTCGCATTAAGAGCTGCCACTGCCAGGAAGGAATTCTGTCCACCTGAAGCAGATAAGTGGAATATTAAAGAATTACATAGGTGAAGTACCTGGCACTGATCAATAAGCTTAGGTTTTCAATGAAACATATTGATTATTCTCAACATTAAAATTTGTTATAAAAAATATAAAAGACAAAGTACATCAATAAAATTTAAATGTAAAATAGTACAAGTGAATGCAAGTGGTTATTCGAAGTTAGAATACACTAATATTAAAATATAAAATAGCTTAAAATAAATATAAATTGATTTTTTTATTTATTACAAGAATTAATATTTTTATATTAGACAAAATGTGGTTTTAAACTAAAGCCACGTCTCCTCCAATGTAGTGAGAAGTATCTGCAATCAAAGATATCGAGTCACTTATCAGCTGAGTTACGTACTCTCCCTCTTAGCCACATCCAACTAAAAGGTTTAATACCATCAGAATGGTTTCAAAAGGAGAACTAAGCCATCACACAGGCTAGCCTTTGAGAGTAGAGATGTAGTCAATGGGGAAAATTAGTTATGAGATAAATCTTTTACTCATAAAATGTCATCATGCTCTCATACATCGCCCCAGGTAGTTAGTTTTCATCTCAGTAAAATGCCATCCTGGTTCGCAGATTTGTAGACTAACCCGAACAAGACCCTGCTAGGGGTTGTCCTAAATAAGACAAAGCCTAGTAGAGGCTAGTTCGGGAGAGCCCACTCCTAAGCCTCCAGTAAGAAGATAATATAAGTTTTGCGGGCAATCAATGACATTCGTTGACTGGAATGAAACAACATATCTCCAACATGAGGAAACAATGTTCAGATGTAGAAACCATGAGATCTGTAACAAAATCAAATTTCGTAATTTTAATTTCATGTTAATAAAATATTAGGTTAATATGTTTATTAGAATAAAAACATTTACTTGGAAATAGTAAAATATAAAATTTCATTCATAAATCATAGACATATCTTAAATTAAATGAGGAATGTTAAGAAAATAAGTTTCACTCTTAGTTCATTAAAGTTTGGAGAACTTCATTGGTTATCCATCTTTCATTACATATATTTAAAATGGTAATTATTAATTAAAGGCCACTTTATGCTACTACGGCTAATTGGCACAGGTTATCTACAGTTTACAACCCTATTCTAGACTGGACGGTACTAAGGATTTTATTTTGTGGGTTCGTTGCTAAATTAATTCTAATTGCCCACGCCAGAATCGAACCCGTAACTCTAGGTTTACCAAGGCACTATAATTGTTCACAAACGACTTAGTTGTAAAAAGTGGAGTTAATAAATTATTTAATTTAAAGGAATTCCTAATATATAAATTAGTATTTTATACTAAAAACAAGAGAAGAATTTATTAGTTAATGTATTATTTCTTTGTCAGTAAAATGAATATGGGGAAACATCATGAGGTTCTCATAAAAATCACTACTACACACCAGCATTTTCCTCTGATTGTCTGTGTATGTGTGTGTGTGCGTGCGTGTGTATCTTTATTTGAGGGCCTTCTTTGTCAAACAATACATTCCATTCAATGGTTTTATCTAAAACATTTTTATTTTCACCCCCGTTTCATTTCGTGAATGTACTCCATGTTCATGGGTAAAATCCATATCACAGGTGCATTAACATATTTTTTTCATCTTCTCCAATCATATTCTCTTATGAATATGATTGGAGAAGATGAAATGTTTATTATGCTCTGTTTTTGATATTATGTATAAATAATGCAATATATATATATATATATATATATATATATATATATATATATATATATATTGTTATACATATATTATTATATTGTTGTACAAAGAAACAAAGCAAAGGAGTTGCTAAGAACACATGCCTCCGTCTTCGCCCTAAGCAATAAGAGCCCAGGTAGAAAAGCTGTAGTGAAACATGAAATAAATACCGGTGAAGCGAGACCTATAAAACAAGCACCCAGGAGTGTTCCCGTAGCGAAGCGGAACGAAAACAAGAACTTGTCAACGAAATGGAGCGGAATGGAGTCATTGAACCATCTTCGAGTCCGTGGAGCTCGCCAATAGTTCTAGTAAAGAAGAAAGACGGCAGCACCAGATTTTGCGTTGACTACAGAAAACTCAATGACGTCACCAAGAAAGACAGTTATTCGCTGCCAAGAATTGACGACACCTTAGACACGTTGGCTGGAACGAAATGGTTTTCTACCTTGGACCTGCAAAGCGGCTACTGGCAAGTAGAGATAGCCGATAAGGACAAAGAGAAAACTGGCTTTACCATTGCGAAGCAATGGTTTATGGCAGTTCAAGGTAATGCCATTTGGGCTCTGCAATGCCCCAGCTACTTTTGAGCGTTTAATGGAACGTGTGCTAAAGGGTCTCAATTGGAAGACGTGCTTGGTGTATCTTGATGACATAGTCGTTATGGGGAAGACTTTTGAGGAACATCTTAAAAACCTGGGTGAAGTATTTACTCGCATAACAGCAGCTGGACTAAAGTTAAGCATCAAGAAATGTGCTCTATTTCAGAAGGAGGTTAAATACTTAGAGCATCGAGTAACAGCAGAAGGCATCTCCACTGACGAGGACAAAATACGGGCGGTAAAGGACTGGCCTCGACCTCGAAATCTTCATGAGCTGCGTAGCTTCCTGGGGCTTTGCACATACTACCGGAGATTCGTGTCAAACTTTGCCCAGGTAGCAGCCAGCTTGCATGACCTAACCAAAAAGTCCCGACCATACCACTGGAGTGAGGCAGCGGAAGATACTTTCCAGAGGCTCAAGGAACTCTTGTGCACAACACCAGTCCTTGCCTATCCAATAGCTGGCCAGAAATTCATAGTTGACACGGACGCGAGCTGCTATGGAATAGGAGGACTGCTTTCTCAGGTAGTGGATGGGACAGAAAAAGTCATTGGCTACTACAGCAGGGTACTCTCCAAGCCAGAAAGAAACTATTGTGTGACCCGACGGGAGCTTCTGGCAGTGTTAGAGTGCGTCAAGCATTACCACAAATACTTGTATGGTCAACACTTCACCTTAAGAACAGACCACTCTGCACTACGCTGGCTGCTGCAGTTCAAGAACCCAGAAGGGCAGCTGGCACGATGGATTGAACGTCTGCAGAACTATGATTTCAGCATCGAGCATCGAAAAGGGGGGAAACACAATAACGCCGATGCCCTTTCAAGACGGCCTTGCAACGTAGAATGCAAACACTGTACTAAAGCCGAGTAAGAGGAAAGCGTGGTCGATGTGCGACTTACCCGTATTGGCTCAGGCGAGGACTGGTCGAAGGCTCAGAAAGATGACCCGATTCTGGCGAAGATTATATCGGCTAAGGAGGGCAACAGAAAACCGACCCGTAATGAGACATCAGCTGAAAGCCCACTTGCGAAATCATACTGGGTACAGTGGGATAGCCTAAAACTGGTGGAGGGCTGCTTATATCGATCTTGGGAGAGTACAGATGGCAAAACCACAACCGACCTAATAGTCGTGCCCACTTCCAAGATAAATGAGGTGTTGAAGCAGTTCCATAATGGTCCCAGCGGCGGCCATCTGGGCATTACAAAAACCCTGGAAAAGATAAAACAAAGATTTTACTGGGTGGGATGTCAGCAATCTGTAACCGATTGGATAGCCAATTGCGAGCAGTGCATTGCAGCCAAGGGTCCAACGAGAAGAAGTCGTGGCAAGCTTCAGCAGTACAACGCAGATACCCCCTTCGAGCGGATAGCCATCGATGTTGCTGGTCCATTCCCTGTCAGTCAAACTGGAAACCGGTATGTCCTAGTTGTAATGGGTTATTTCAGCAAATGGCCCGAAGTGTATGCCATCCCAAACCAGGAGTCCAAAACAGTTGTGGGTGCGTTTGTGAATAATTGTGTGTGCCGATACGGGGTTCCAATAGAACTCCATTCCGAACATGGGCGAAATTTCAAATCGGCCATTTTCAAGGAAATGTGTGAATTGTATGGTATCAAAAAGACAAGAACGACACCACTTCATCCACAATCTGATGGCATGATTGAGAGATTTAATAGGACACTTGAGGAATATCTCAGAAAAGTGGTTAGCACACACCAAAGGGATTGGGATGTGCACATACCAAAAGTTTTACTGGCATACCGGTCAGCCGTCCATGATTCCACCTCCCGTACTCCAGCGAAAATCATATTTGGAGCAGAACTAAGACCGCCAGCGGATTTGGGATTTGGGGCCAAACCCGGACGGTCCTGCGTAGACAACGGAAATACTTCCTAGGCACAGGAAGACCTGCATGAGCTCCATGAGTTTGTACGCAGCCGTATTAAAATAACAAGTGAGAAGATTAAAGCCAGGTATGATAGAGCCGCAAATACCTAGCGCAACTGGCCAAGTATGGTAACGGCGATATTGAGCCTATTCGGGACGAACAGGGTTAAGTGGGCGGCAGTGTTGCGAGAATCGGATGAGTGGGCGAATACACAAAGAGAGAGAGCCACGTGAAAGGAAGAACAAAGACTAGTGGAACGGGCGAAGCTTATTAGGGCCATTCTAAGTAGGGCCCCGGCAGAATCTAATTAAGGCCTTCCAGGAAGTTCTGGATCTTTCCATACCTAGACACTTCTACAAGGATTTATTAGGAAGTCTCACAGCACCCCACAGTTTCAGTTTACGGTCAGACGTCTTGATGGTGCAGCGCGGTAAAGTGTTTTTATAAGAAGAACAGTGTTGTGCCGTGACTGTAAGTAGCAGTTTAGTGCCGTGTTTAAGACAGTGCAGTGCCGCGAAGTAAAGGACAGTGCAGTGCCGTCATTTTGAATTTCAGTGACCGTGAGTGAATTATTGGACTGTGTGATCTGAAGGACAGTGACACTATCAGTGTAATATTGTAAGTAGTAATAATTAACCAAGAGTATTGTACATTGTGAAATAAACTGTGAAACTTGTGTGTGTTTAATTTTGCAATCCAAAAAGAACTCTTATTAACAACGTTTTATTACTGGTTTTGTAATAAAAAAACGTAACAATATATATATATATATATATATATATATATATTACCTAAGGTACCCGGCGATGCCCGGGAAATATTTGTAGACTCACTAATGATGGTATTTTTATAGCAAGACCTCAATGTGTAAAATTACACTTCCCCCCACCACATTGTTTTTCCGAATTAGCTAATTCTAAAGGGTAACTTTTCTGGACTAATAGAATAGAAATTTTATTTATGAAGAATAAATGAATATGTGTTCCTAATCTATTCCTCTCCACTTTTTGTGACTCACCGTTTTTGAATAATCATGAATAGCATTTATTATAATTAAATAAAATATATAATGAACATATTTCCCCTCAAAACCAATCCGAGCACATATAGTTTAAGCAAAGTTTTGTACACAAGATTATATTCGTAATAGTAAATCTCACAATCAGTGAAAATCACTTCCAGTAATGCCAGCATTTCACAGGAAATAAGTAAACTCAATTAACTGATTTAGCCTCCTGTCGACGTCTGCTCCCGCATCAACATTGATTTCCTTAAATTATTGATCCAAAATATTATTTTAATAATTTATCTACCTGATGGAATTAAATGATAGTGGAACCCTAAAAATAATTTCATTTATATCCAAAAGTCTAGATGAGGGGAAGAGATCTCTGCCCTCCTTGCAATCTAAGTAATCTTTAAACAATCATATCGAGTTTAAACGCATATTGTCTTTTGTCATAATGATATTACCATTGTTATGATAGTACATATTTGTTTCATTAACAACAAAATATCGTAAATAAAATAAAAATTACCAGAACTAAAGAGTTTGATTCCCTATAACTTCCGCTCTCACCTCGCTAATCCGAATCATAATTAGAACCATCTTACAAGGACAAAAGATAACATCATTTGTCATAATATGCATTTATTAAATACACATGAATAATCAATAATAAAATTAATGACTCCCTCTACAGTGTTAGCGTATATCCCGTGTTTATTTAATTTTACTACAAAAGTGAATGCAACAAAAGTTACTCTAAATAACAAAATAAACATCATTTCTTATGTACATGTTTGCCAAGAAACTAATAAGAAACGAAAAATCACAATTTTTCATTTTCGTCTACCCTTATAACCCCCACTCCCGGTTCGTATCTAGAAATTTTAATACAGCTAATAATCAGGGAGGTTTTAGTAATAAATTACATACGGAGTTTCGTTGAATTCGGTTAAGTCTTTTATGCCCATTAAAAATGTTGAGTTCCGCTTTAGTTTTTAGTGTATATTTTGTTTATACTTCGTTATAAGACAAAAGTGAATATAACAAAAGTTACTTTAAATAACAAACTAACCATCTTTTGCCATGTGCATGTTTGTCGAAAAACCAATAGGAAACAAAATACTACTACTTTCAGGCATCCCTTACAACCCCCACTCCTGCCCATCACTAGAAATGTTGCTATGGCTTATTATAATGAAAGCGTTAGTGCAAATACTCATACCGAGTTTTTTTTATTTCGGTTTGGTCTTTTGTGCCAAATAATATTGTTCACTTCCGTTATAGGTCTCGTTTATAATTCAGTATACGAAAAAACTGTATATAACAAATGTTACTCTATATATATATAGACACACACACACACACACAAAACAAACAAATTAAGCTGCGCCTTTTTTTGGAGTTACTTATCAGCCTCCTTATCTACATTATTTAAGGTAATTATATCCAATTTAGCTAATATTATATAACTATCCCTTTCTATTGAGAATGCCACTTAGGGATCAGCGTTAGTTAAACTTTATTATGATATAAATGGCAATTCACTATCCTAATTGATGCTTTTAGAATCTTAGTTGATAATTTTAGCAGATTTCCCTGAGGAGAAATCATCTGTTGAGGTCGTACTCATGACGCGATTTTCGAAATTTTTCTTCCATAGATCCTACCAAGGAGATCATGAAAATGAAGTCCATTCGAAATTACACACACACACATGAGTTTTATATATATATATATATATATATATATATATATATATGTTTGTTAACGCACTAGTGGTCGCAATTGTTGTTTGAACGTTACCAAACTCGATATTTAGTCATTTTATGCAAAAAGATAGATCAAGTTCGTTAATGGCTGAAATCGGACCGGGGGGGGGGGTTAGATGGGGAGAATTTTGAAAATTCGAAATATCTCCGTTATTATACATCGGCAAAAAAATTCCATATACTATAAATATTGTTATGTACATTTATTCTATATCTTGATTATTAACCGCGATATTTGCATTTTTAAGTTTTCACCCTTCAGCAAACCCCCACTTCTACCCATGTTACATAAACAATCCTCTGTTATATAGTAAAACACATTATTCGATGCTTAATACCTAATATTGTTTCCAATAGACCTTTATTATAAGAGATACATGCAAATATGTTTCGGTACCCCCCCCCTCCCGTCTTAAGCTCAAGGACAACTACAATTTGATTGAGATACAAATTATTCTGATTCGTTATAAAATACATTAATAGATAAAGTAAAAAGTTTTCACTAAAATTAATATGTTATATTCTCATATAGTTCAGTAATTGTTTTTCTTTCTGGTAGGAAGTTGGCAGGCCTGTTTGTTTACATTTCAGGCGCTTCTCGTCGGCAGGATATTAAAATTGACGGGAAATTGAAGGTGGTGTTGTGTTACGAGGGAAATCTGCTTAGTTTACGCAGCCCCTGCACTACGGACTTTCCTTATTTCTTCCGTCTTTGTAGTAAGATCTTGTAGATATTGTGCAGTCGAGTTGGGTATAACTCCTCTTCATCCAAACAGTAAACCTTTAACTGTTAAATTTTCAAATTGTATTTTTCTTTAATATATACATACACACATATATATATATATATATATATATATATATATATATATAATATATATATATATCAAGCATACGCTACACAAGCTGAGTTGAATTGCTGTGTGGGTAGACTTGATTTCCCACGCATTCAAGGCCAACTTACGAAATATGATAATGTAAAGGTCGGAAATTTCATTAAAAAAAGGTACCACATTCTTCTTGAATGTCTTTTTTGCTCCTCCTTTTTGGCAGGTTCTATAACTGGGTACAAAGAAGTGAATAATTTTTTTTTTACGTTTTTTCAAAACTAAATTCTTATTGGATTTTAATTGTAGACGATAGATAATTTTCCATTTTATTTCATTAGGCAATAGTTCATATGAAAGCACCAATTTCGAGAAGAATGGGTATAAAATAATTCTTCTTTATCTGTAAATAGATTTTATATAATTTTTATTGGGCTAAAAATCTGCAAAGGTTTCTTGGTTTTTATCCTGCCCAATGGCTTTCTAGTCCATTAAGTGTAATTTCTTAGTGCCGTTTATCCTATCACATTTCATTTTCTATTATTTATTCGGGTGAGGGAAGCCGTATAATGGGATAAAATTATAAAGTCTGTCAGTTCCTAGAAAGCATTTATTTTTCAAGTTTGGCCGCTGAGTGCTTTCATGAAGTCATCTTTAGCCATGAAAGACTAGGCGTAGATATAAAGGAAGAACCACAAGATGTACATATATGGGTGCCTATAAAAAATGTGAAAACCAAATCAAACAATACTTAAATTAAGATTTAATAGAACATACTGATGGTTATTCTTACTACAATTTAAATAATTAAAAGAAAACTATTATCCATATTAACCCTCCTAACCCAGTACTTCTCCAGCGCCCATAAATTTTAAATTTCCAATGGATTGCCCTACTTTTTATGGCGGATTCTTGTAGAAAATCAAATAATTCTAAAACGAGTTTATATGGGCTAATTTTTAGATTAGACGCATCCTTTAGTCGTAAAATGCACAAATCTTTACTTCAGAAGTCAACAATTATCATTGGAACAAGCCTACGGCGGATGGATTCTGAAAAAAAAAATCGTTTTAATCCCCCCCCCCCTTCATTCCTTCTCTTTACCAGGTAATTTGAAAAAGATCTTCAACTGATTTTGAAAAAGATAAATCTTGAGTTCATAAATAATATTTGTCATCCGCCTAACATAATATACAACTGAGAATACTTTAATGATATCTGGAGTAATCCAAGATACTTTTCCTTACTTAACAGATATATTTTATTAAAGCTAAACGCGCTTTCTCTAGCTCAAACCACCATCTTCTAAGCTTTTAAGAACACAGGAGAACTTGTTTAACATTTTATATACTTACATAAGAAGAATATCAACAAAAAATTTATAAAAAACATAAGCAAATTGATCATTAAAAGTCCGTCACGCAGGGGCTCGAAGCAGATTTCCCATGTGCATCACTTATTTGCATTTATCTCTAAATATTTGGTATTTAGGCTTCAAATAAAGTGCTTCATAATATAACAGCTTATAGTTAATAAGTCAAGAGTAGTAGTGGGGGTTAACCGAAGGCCTAAACTAAGAAATTCAAATATTCCGGTTAATAATTAAGCTAATGTAAAAACGTTCATAACAACATTTATAAAAGATTACATTTGCAACAAGACTGGTTTCATACAAATTTTCGATCCGACTCATAAAAACGGAGATATTTATCAACGAAACTCTATAAGTGGGTTACTATTAGAACTACCTTGATTATAAGCTATATGGACATTTTTAGGAAAGAATAGGAGGGAGAAGATCGGGAAATAATTAGAGGCTACACCTTAGCTTATATATATATATATATATATGTATATGTATATTAAATACGAGTTAGTTATTTTTTTTATTATTTTTTTTTTTTACTTGAATGCATTGCCTTATGAGCAATGCATCTAATTACTCTTTTATCTACTTTGAACTCCTTAAAACCTTAGAATATTAATGATACTTAAACATTTTAATGAAATGAAATTGTAATATAAGTTTTTAATAATTTATCATAATAAATATCCTCAGATATACACATAATATATATATATATATATTGATTCTCTGATGTTTGAATTAAAGGGGATACTTAATCTGAATAAATTATCATACATAAATATTACTACTGATTTTTTCATCAAGAATATAAATATTGCAATTTCTTTATTTGATTAGAATAATAATAAATAATTTGGCCATAGGAATTTCATGCTTTGGCATACTCTTCCTTCTGTAATTACTGATGTGCCATAAAAAAAAAAAAATAATAATAATAAATGAATAAATCCTTTTGGCCTTATGATGTTTTTTGGTATTTATTAAAGGTATTTATATATTTTATATAAATAAATATAGGCAGAATCTACAGCTTATTCTGCTAAAATAATGGTTCTCTTTTCTTTTCTTTTTTCCTCTTTTCAGAATCTCTAAAATCAGGTACAATATTACAAAGTAAAGAAGAAATAAGTAATATTTTTTACCTATCCATTGGTTCATAATTTATATCTGTTAGTTAAAATGAATAAACTAACGCAACAAGAAGAAAAGACATTTTAAATATTTTAAGGTGGTAATAAAAATAACCATAACATATGGAATGTTTAAATCTTATGAAATATAATTGTGGCCGCCATGTTATATTTCTTTTGGTAGATTTTTTTTAATTTTCTTATTCATTACTATTTTTATTCTTATAATTGGTGTAGAGCTTTTTTACTAGTAATTTTTAAAATCATGATGTTATGCACCTTGTTTTCCTGCTCAACTCCAAACTACTTTCAAAAGTAGCATTTCAAAGTTTAATGCGTGTACAATCCATCCGTTTTGTTATTTCAACAGTTCAAATGTTATAAAACGAATGGATTGTACTCAGATTAAGGTTTGAGTTATTACATTATAAAGTAGTTTGGGGTTGACCAGGAAAACAAGCTGCAAAATATAATGATTTTTGTAAGGCAAGGTTTTTTAATTGAAGGCTGTATTGCAAATAGAAGGTAGCTCTCCATTTTCATACTTTTGAAATACTGTAAAAAAGTCTGGAAAATTCCACTTTTGTTTTTGTTAACAATTATTTTTCATCCATTATCTAACTTCCTTCTACTATAACTGGATTTTGAATCAGAAATATATGTTCCAGAAATATAATATATATTCTATATTATATAAATATAATTTGATTCTTGGTGCTATTTTTTTTGCCCAAAATAGACATTCTGTCTACTTCTAAGAATAAAATTTATTGGAAAATAAAAAGAAAGAAATGGATCATTGAAATATTATTTTTATAGAAAAGCAACAGTTCATTTAATGACTTATTATGAAAACTAACAACTTTTGTCATAACCTCCCTAGGTTAATTGTTTTTTTTGGGCGCTAAACTATGGGGTTATTACGCTCTATAGGGTGTCTAGAAAACTTAATTTGGTAAAACAATTATTTGTAATAAAATTATATAAATAAAACTGTGTCATGGTCTAATTTTTATTTACTTAGAACAGTTGTTTTTCAGAATTTTCATTAATACATTGCACATTTCGTTCTAAATTTCTACCTTTCAGTAAGAGCCTTCCAGATCTAAGGTTGTATTCAAACTATTGTTTTATGCAGATCAAGTAGAAATTTTTTTTTTCTTTTCATTTCATTTATTAATTTTATTTGTAATTATCTTACTTATGTTAATATTTTACTTTATTATTATTATTTCTATATTATATTTGATTAGATGGTTGATTAACTTTTGTCATAACCTCCCTCTATAACAACTGGCTCACTTAGTGCGTTGAATTGCCGCAGTCCAATGAAAAACCACATACTACTTATTTCAACATATTTGGCTGCTATTTGTAACCAATAGTTAATGCGCAAACATGATGAGGTAGCTTCCACTCTCAAAGAAGCTACCCCTTTGTTGCATAAACTAACAAAACGCACCGCTTTTTGAAAAATATCAGAGCCAATGCTTGATGAACAACGAAAGTTTTTTTCTATTTTTTATTTGTATCACAAAGTAGTAAATGCAAGTCAAACTTCTCCAGGAATCACATCAATTCCTTTATAGAATGGTAATTAACCCAATTTTAAATTTGAATCCAGTTATTCCTTAGATCAGAAATATATAAATATAATATATTTTTCTTATCATTAAAGCATTAATTTATTGAATTGTACTGCATTATTAAGCTATTTGCAAATTTTACTGGGTGTAGCAAGGTACGTAAGTAACAATGGATGTTATTTACGATTTTCGAACGTGTTGCCACCATTATTTCATTGTATAGAGTCTAAATATTGTGTGGGTATATTGGAAGACTGGACAATATATTTGTTGAGTATTTTGTCGTGGAACATCGTTGAAGTATGGGTAACCAGCCTAATAGTGATGAAAGACGGAATTATAATTGTTTAATTTCGGTAAATATGTGTCAAAGTGTAGAGATAGTAGGACTTACCGTTGAAGAAGGCGAGTGGAGCAGTACTGGCGAAGGTAGCCCGCCCCTACCCCCACCAGCTCCCTTGCCGAATTAAGCTGCGGCCCAGTCCTCGCTCGCTCTTTTATTTCTATACTTCTCCATGCTTTACATGCCATTTATAAAACAAGCAACTGAAATGTTAAAAAGTGTTTTTATTAGGACAACGGGAGCGGTTTACTAGTTCATTGGAATTTCTTAGTAGGGACTACAAGTAAAATGAAAATTATTTCATTTCTTATAAATTTTCTACCCACAAAGATAGTGAACGTTCGTTATGCGTACAGAGAAAATGAGATTTGAAGTTTTTCAATATTGATTTTATAATTTAAAGTCTACTACTATATATTCTAAGTTTAAACCGGATGAAGTAAAGCTTCATTGACCAGTTTAAGTAACCTTCTACTTTTTTTTTCTTTATAGTGACCCTATGAGGAGTTATTTAAATAAATATTGCCACATGACATATTACATGTATGATTATGTTTAAATACATTTTAGCAGATTTCCCTTAAGCTATTGAGGTCGTACTCATGACGCGATTTTCGAAAAATTTCTTCAAATGTCCATCGATCCTACCCAGGAGATGACGAAAATGAGGTCCAGAAAATGAGGAAAATTATATATATATATATATATATATATATATATATATATATATATATATATTTGTCTGTTAACGTTCTAGGGTCGTAATTTTTGTTTGATCGTTACGAAACTCGATATTTAACCGTTTTATGTAAAAAGACAGATAAATATTGTTATATACATTTATTCTCTATCTTGAATATTAAACGAGATAACTGCATTTTTATGAAGTCTGTGGTCGGGTATAGTTCGGATTAGGTCGACCATTTTTGTAACTACTCGGCTCAGGTGGAAGCTTCTTCTAACCTTACCTGTCGTTTCTAACCTTACCTTACCTTCGTTACTTTGTGAGATTTATGCAAATACGTTCTGTTCATCCGCCCCCCCCCCTTCTTTAGTTCTTGGACTACTAAAATTTGAGATATTAAAATATAAATTATTCTTACAATTCAGAAGCCGTTTCAGTTGGGAATTTATTTTAATTAACTGAAAGATTTCTCATTACCGTTTGTATTTAATCAGGGTGGTGTTGTGTTACCAGTATGGAGATTTCTCTATTGTAAAACTTCACATGGGAAATCTGCTTAGTTTACGCAGCCCCTGCGTGACGGACTTTTTTATTTTACAATATATAAAGTTATTCAACCATCTAATCAAATATAATATAAAAAAATAAGAATAAAATAAAATATTAAAATAAGTAAGATAATTAAAAATAAACTTAATAAATGAAATGAAAAAAAAAAAAGTATCCTAATTGATCTGCACAGAATAATAGTTTTAATACAACCAAAGATCTGGAAGACTCTTTCTAGAAAGCTAGAAATTTAGAAGGAAATGTGGGATGAACTACAGAATAGTTTTTTTTTTAATTTATCTTTATTGGTAATGATTCTGTATTAATAAATTCTGAAAAACAACTGTTCTAAATAAATAAAAATTAGACCATGAAACAATTTTATTTATATCATTTTATAACAAGTAATTGTTTTACACAATTTAGATTTCTTGACACCCAGTAGTTTATCGCCAAAAAAAAAAAACTAACCTAACCTAGACACCCTATAAGGGAGATCGTCGTTGAGTTTCTAGGGATTTTTTTAGACGGAGTCAACTTTCATATATTATATGCAGAAAATATATTACATTTATTTGCGTATATTATATACCCTTATTTATTGGAAATGTGTCATTGGATAGAATTAGTTTCACAAGTCATGTTTTTGACTTAATTCTCCCCAATTACATTTCTAGCTATCATTTTCAAATACTTTTTAAGGTATCATTCTAAAAATTCAATTTGGTTTTGAAGTTGAATGAAAGTTATATTTCTTACAATTCTTATCATTTTAGTAAAAATATTAACTAAGGCATCGGTTATAGAAATTCTCCTCATTCACTAACTTAATCCCAATCAAGTATACTTATGGGAAATTCTCTTGTCTTTGGCGGTTCCATTGTTAGTACGGAGAATCAAACTATTAATTGTATATATTGAAAATAATATATTATCGAATATGTAATGATGCTGTCGTAATATCATAGAATTTGTGATTGAAGTTTTGATTTTAAATTGAATTTAAATTTTCAATCATGACGTAAACGAATAAATAATTCTTTAGACTTTTATATTATTATTTATTTCATTTCTCCAAAATTTTAAAATTATTTTCTTCAATTTTATTTTTCATTGCCATGATCTGTTATACCTCTTTTTGTGCTCGAGAAACCGACCACATCTAAGTATTGTAATCTTGAAGGAGGTATTTACGCAATATTCATGACGTTGTTTTGCGATATGTCGTCAAATATCCACCAGTTCTACCTAGTGGATAACGAAAATCAATTAAACATACACAAACGAACACACATATGTATATATATATATATATATATATATATATATACACATATACATATAGATTGTTGGGCCTGTCGAGTTGGTAGAGCTCACGGTATATATATATATATATATATATATATATATATATAGATAGATATATATATATATATATATATATATATATATATATATATATATATATATATATAGATAGATATACCGTGAGCTCTACCAACTCGACAGGCCCAACAATCTCCTAGCATTTTCTATGGCTTTCAACTTCTTGGTCATTAGAATAGACCTAGAGGTTAAAATGGAAAGCCGTATGTGCGAACAGTGTTGAAATTTCAATTGAGATCCGGGTCCAAGGCACATCAACGCCAGAGCAAGGATTCATGGATAGCCCGAGTAGGAATGAAATAGCTGGTAATGTAATGAATTGTTAACAATATTGGGTAGGTATAAGACGTCAGGAAGTCTTAAGGCGGGTTACAAACTATAGTTAGTTGCCCAAACGCGATACAACAGATTTTCTCCCTTCTACTCGTTACATTAAGTAATGCCGAGGCTAATCTTGGCTCAGGGACTGCACCATATCAAACTGTTCCCGCGCATACACATTCACCCTTAACTGAGAAGAGTGCTCGTTCACAGAACGTTCGTTCAGAGGAAGAGATTTCTCTGAATTGTTAAACGAGGGTTTTACTCAACTAAAGAGCGAACACACTTACGCCTAGCAAAAGAGATCCGACAGATCGAAACGAAGAACATCAAACGTGTCATCCTGCTTGGAGAATTTTTCTTTTTTATTTAAAATTACACATGGAGACCTACATGAATGAATACACGACCTACGTTGTTGAAATAAACATTAACAAAAAATTAGCCAAACGAAGCAGTAAATTAAATTAAATGGTAAAGGAATAAGATTAGTGGATTCTAAGCAATTCGTAATATCACTAATAACTTGGATTTCTTATTGTTTCATTCAAGAACTTAATATATTTTATATGTTTTCTTGTTTGTACTAAAAATAATCTTGCCCTATGTAATTAGGTCTAAAGGATTTTACGTCTTATTCCCTAAGATTTATATTAATTATTTTTGCCTGGGAAAGAGCCTAGAATTTAATTTGTTAATTGATGAAACTATCTAACTAATGAGTACCTGGAAATTTCCATCTTTTTTTTGGGGGGGGGGAATTCGCTTCAAATAATTTTTTTTTTAATTATATAGTTTTTTTTGTTTTATAGAGATGGGCCGTAGAATAAAAACATTAATTCAAACGGTCTTTTATAAAATACTTAACGTTTTCTAGAGAGAAAGGTTTATTTTGGTTTTAATAAAATATATTTCAACTTAGATGAATATAATTGAAACGAAAGATTCTTTTAATTGTTAGATTATTAAATTGGAAGTAAAAGTGCGTATAAGTTATAAATAAATATTTTGAAGCAAGAAACATTACCACACTCTGCCGATTCCCGTTCCACACTTGATTGCCCCGTCATCCAAGGTCTTAACTCTATTATAGAATACAACTATCAAGGCCCTAGTCAAGAATGTGAGCCCCAAATCCAGTAAAAGAGGAAAATTAAAATTTTGTAAAAGAGGAGTATTGATAGTGCGAAACTGGCGTACTCGTGACTTTAAAAAATCGTCTGTATCGGCTGGTGAGGCAGCGAAAGGTCTCCATTGAGAATGCTCCTAAGAAAAACTCATATTAGATACAACACTTGCTTCGAAAATAAGAGGAAGGCTAGAGAAAAATTGGTTTATAATAAAACGAGAGCTTATGAATCTATCAAAACGCGAGGAGCATTTTCATGAGGGAGCTGTATGACCTATGAGAGAGTTAGGAGTAGGACAGTGATTCGAATCAAATTCTATCAAGACCAGGAAGGGAAGTCTCAAAGAAAAAGAACAACATGACGATAGGAGGACCATCTACATTAAATATAAGTTAGGACAGGTTAGGCAGTCCTCCATCTGATGGACCAATTCAGTCAATAATCAGGCCATTGAGGAAGTAGAGACACCTGATACAGCCTAGATCGCAGAAATTGGATTGTCCCAAAAAATAAAATGTCTCTTAACTACACTTCTAACATTGATATATATGTGTCTGTGTGTGTGTGTGTGTGTATGTGTGTGTGTGTGTGTGTGTGTGCTTAAATTGTAGAAGATTCATAACTGGAAATGAAAACTTGAAAATTACTCTGTAAATATTAGAATTCGTGAAAAACGTACAGGACGAAATTATATAGGTATACCGGTCCTTCCCAGGCTATGAGTTGCAGACAGAGGACATGCAGAGGTAATTAGTGATAGGAGGGGATACTGGGAGAAGTAATTCCATAACACCTTAGGTTACTGGAAATAACAATGGTAAGGACGTCTTGTAAGATACATTTCGTTATCTCCTGGGTAGGATCGATGGGCATATGAAGAACTTTTCGAAAATCGCGTCGTGAGTACGACCTCAATAGCTGATTTCCCTCAAGGGAAATCTTCTAAAAACGGAGTTGGAGTTTTTGGAATTTTGAGACAAAGACACGCATGTCATCTATACCGTTTATCCTCGCCTTGGAAGTGGTAATTCGATAAATTAATACATATACTCGTAGTTATATAAACAATTGGGTAAAGCACACTTGGGGTATGTTGATAACTATCAGAAAAACCGGAGCATTGGCTGGTTCTCTGGATGCATTTACAAGAAGGGAACAAGAACTAGGTTTCGAAATGGCTTTCAAATAGGTTTCTTTGGCTTTTAACCTCTAGGTCCATGAAGTTGGAAGCCATAGAAAATGCTGGGTGATTGTTGGGCCTGTCGAGTTGGTAGAGCTCACCGTATATATATATATATATATATATATATATATATATATATATATATATATATATACATACATACGACCATTTTGGCTTTTAGATCTCCTTCCACACTTTACTCTCACTAGTATTCCCTCCGAAACACGTGCTACAACTAGGAAATATGATTCCTCTTAATACAAGAGGAACGCTTCTAATCAGACTAAAGGTCTTTGGTCTTTACTACTTTTATTAAATTGTTTTCTTTTAACGCTGCCTCTAAAAATCTAACCCTCATTAATGATATGAACCTTGTACTTCCAGTTCCAGTTGTCACAATAAATGTTTATGTATGAAATAATCTTCTAATATTTTGTCATAATAATTTATAACAAAGTATACTTATTATCCCATTAAGGGAAAGGCGTTTTTCATCCTTTCTAAAATATGTCACTCCTAGAATAGTTTAAGATTAATTACAAAGCATGCCGGCTTAATTAAAAGTGCATTTTAAATAGTGTTCTAATGATTAACAAAATTAATATATTTATTGAATTTACATGTTATTTAGCCCCCTTTGCGCTATCTATTGGTTATCATCCTTTTCTAGCCCTGGTGGGCCAAGGATTTTATTTATTGTGCTCCACACGTAATAAATTCCAATTGTTTAGATGTGGATCGAACTCACTACACTAGGTTTACCAATTGCGATTGAGACCAAACCCTTACTCATATGGATAACCTTAGCCCCCAATTGAACTTATAGAATGATATTAGAAAATGTAATATTTCAAATTACTGCAGTTTTTACGTTAAATATATTACTTAAGTTTGGCATGCAAGAATATGATTGAGAATAATTATAACCACCTTAATATTGGCATAGTATTTTTAATGCATGCTTTAGTTAACATTTAATAAAAATCAACATATTTCATTCCTTTTTAATACCCTCTATGCCTGTCATTCTACTACTTAAGTAAGCCTTTATCATATATGGCCTTATTACAAATCTACTATTTTAAATGTGAAATATTAGGAACATATTCGTGCCTGATAGTTCAGAATTAGTATTCCTCCCCCCATTGAGGTCTTATTGATTGAGGATTGAGGATTTACACTAACAATTGACTGGATAACTAAATATTGCTCATACATTTCGAAATGCAGAAATAAATTACCTGCTTTAGCAGATTTCCCTTAAGGGAAATCAGCTATTGAGGTTGTACTTCGAAATTTTTCTTCAAATGTCCAACGATCCTACCTAGTAGATGACGAAAATGAGGTCCGTTCAAAACTGTATATATATATATATATATATATATATATATATATATATATATATATATATATGTCTGTTACCGTTCTAGCGGTCGCAATTTTGTTTGATCGTTACCAAACTCGATATTTAGTCGTTTTATGTAAAAAGAAAGATCAAGTTCTTTAACGGCTGAAATCGGACCAGTGGGAGGGGGGGGTTAGAGGGGAGGATTTTCGAAAATTCAAAATATCTCCGTTACTATACTTCGGAACGAAAAATTGTACAGATTCAATCTTATTGCAAATTAAATTTACTATAAATATTGTTATATACATTTATTCTCTATCTTGAATATTAACCGAGATATTTGCATTTTTATTAAATCTGGGTGGCTAACGGACGAACGACTTTCCCGTCAAAAGATAGTTCGGCCGTTTTCTTAACTGCTCGTCTCTAAATTTCTCTATTGTAAAACTTCACGTGGGAAATCTGCTTAGTTTACGCAGCCCCTGCGTGACGGAATTTTTATTTTTAAAGAAATACCTATTAAAAGGATAAAATTATCTTCAGTAGCATATGAAAGGTGTTTTAACTTTATAATAATTACGAGGCCATGAATAATAAGGGTGTGATGCATTAATTGAAGTTCTAAGGTGCTAATAATTTCCTCGTCTCTACACAATACTAGCCACAATGCTCTCCAAACAATAGCCTTTAGGAATCTAGCTACATTTCTCCATTCAGTATACAGGAAAACGACTTTTTAAACTGAGTGAAGATGTTAGACCCGTCAATAGGCTCCTTGCAGAATGGTGGCAGTTTCTTATTTCTGGCTCTACAAGAAAAATAAGCACCTATCCTAGAAATACATGGACAAAGAAACATCGTTTCCATTTAGTACAAAATTTTATTTCATATTCGTGAACGGGCATATTATGCTTTCTACAACTAAATGGATGGAGTATTGCCAGGTTTCGAGTCTATACCAGTCACAGAGGTAATAAAGATGATTTTGTTATAATTTGGGGCTTAGGTTAGCCATGTGAGTTAGAGCGTTGGCCTTAATCTCACATGGTAAACCTAGAGTGGCGAGTTCGATTCCCACCAGGGCAAAAATTTATTTAGTGACGGAATTCATTATATAAAATCCTTAGTCCCGTGGCTAGAAAAGGGTAGTAACCTGCAGTTAACCCGTCCTAATTAGCCTTAGTTGCAAAAAGTGAACGTTAATATAAATAAATAAATAAAATATAATTTAAATTTAATCATATTCACTTGCGATACTATTCAAACAAAATGCAAAACATCTAGGTCAATTCAATTTTCATTGTTTGAAAAACAACAAAAATATTTTATTAATAGTTTAATACGAGTTCAGTTATTGTGAATAATATTATAGTTGATATAAATTAATTCCAATTGATTATAAATATGGTTTGGTGATTTAAAAAAATTCATTTTTTATTGACGTTTACTTAAATATCAAAATTTTATTAAATAGCAACTACCTTGAAGATATTTCGAAACAGTAAGATATATGGCTGCATAATCTTCATGGACACGGCCCGCAACCACAGACACGCCTAGTTCTTGGATAGGACATGAATGAATAGACATTCACATCTTTCAAGGATTTCCTTGAAGGGTTTATTACTCCAGAGATCAGCTGAGTAAATACATATTTTTTCTGCTGAGCTTAAGATCGACATCTCAAGACGAAACGATCCCTTTATAGTACTACACAATATATTCCATGTCTCGAAGTCTCCTTATCAGCCAAGAGGAATTTGTATTTGAGTAGTCTTAAGGGACCCGTTCTCAGTGGGTTTATGAAGCCTCTTAATCTGTATTAAATTTTCTTTTGATAATGATTAATTTACAGGATGTTACTTAACCTCCGGATTTTAAGTGAAGTTCGGAATAGTCTGGTGTTGACTACAAAAAGTAATCAAATTCAAACAGATGAGTATATTTATTGATTAATTTAAATTGATGGGCGCAACACTCACTAGACAAGACTTCACCGTCATTGCTGACGAAACCTACCTACTCCAGACTTCTCAATATTTACTCTTCACGCCCATATCACCAAAGGCAAACTTGTAGAATTCTGAACATCTCTCATGCACAATGCCCAGTCCCAAAACATAAAAATTAGTAAAATCTTTTCCATACACCACAATCTTCAAGCCCTATTAATTGGTATTCTAAAAAATTTCAAATACAAGCTCATCAGCACACCCAATCAAGCCTGCAGTTCACCTCCGGCCTTTTTACGATCAAACCACAAAGGCCATTTACCAGGTACCTCGTTCATCACAAAGGAGAAACTGAACTATCTAAATATACTCATCTTTCTGAGTACTTTTTGTAGCCGATACCCGAAGATACTGATCAGCAGACAACTTATTTTGTAATTGAAGTACAAGAAAAGAGCACAATCTTGTTTAATAGGCTATGACACTTATATTCAGGAATAGAGTAATTTATTTTCATAAGAGTTTGAAGAAGGTACCTACTAGCCGGACCCCATCTAGAGGGAACTTACAAACTAAATATCACTTCTTTTGTAGGGTGGGGGTCTGCTAATGTCCCGGACCGCCCCAGAGAGGTTACACACCAATTCCATCTGGCTTGCCTTTCATGTGCCACCACCAAAGCTGGTTTTTAGACGTCAGATTTGTCTTATTTCTTTTGGCTGCCTTTACTCCATTTGTAAAGCTCGTTGATTTCTCCAATTACCATTATTAAGACTCTAACCCACACAGTAATGATACACTATTTACCTGCAGTGGCATGCTTCACAACCATACAAAACCTCGGATCTGATCACCTTTTTGCAGAAATTGTAACTTTTTTTTTCTTGAGGAACTTTTTCCGTCACCGTACCTTCCAAGCGGATTAGTGTTTTATGAGCTCAGAACATGCCAGCTCCAAAACAAAAAGAACACAGATTCCTTGTTCTGTTGAGGTTTTTTTGACTCCTTGTTCTGTTGAGGAGTTTTTGTTCATGTACATGATATTCTCTGCCTGAGTTAATCAAGTCTTCATCATGAACAGTCAATGCTCGAATGTTAGACAAACGACTTCCTTCTAAGTCAGAATACATTATGATCGCTTTATGACCAATTGATTGCCAGCAACGTCGACACAGAGACACACTGATGCATGTACTTTTTCTATTTAGGGGGAGGGTATTCCAAGTGATAAGAACAAATCTTAGACTACAATGCCATACTACTTAGATATACAATGCCATATACAATTAGGTCACACAGCACTTGCCAACGTTTTACTATAAAGTTGCTTTTGTCACACCGACATATTACAAATTAAAGACATATTTTGTTGACAATTATACCGTGTACCATTTATGTTTAAGACGTTATACTGGATCATGGATATTAGTTTGTTTGTTTGATTTTGGGCAAAAAACTTCACGGTTATCCATGCCCAACACTCTTCAGACCGTATTTGAGTTCCTCAACAGTCATAGGAAGTCCCATATATATATATATATATATATATTTCTCCTATTTCTTTCTTTTTTTATTTTATTTATTTATTTTTTTAACTTTATATTTTTATTAGTTTGTTATGGGTCTTACAAGTCATGAGATTGGCCCACCACTGATTTAATTCTTTCAGAATCTCGGGATTTCCGTTGGGATTATCCGTCCGTTGTCTTTCAGAAACGTTTAAAATCGTATTACACCAATGTGCTAGGGACTCACATTTAAAAGAAAATATTACGAAAATTGACGAGCTGTTACTCGCTACTTCTTAATTATAATAGCATAACATTTCTTTCAACAAATACTTGTTGAGGTACAGATATTGGAAACCCAAATCTTCCCTCTAAATTTGGCCTTTAAGGAAATTCGGCCATTACCTCAGAAAGGGGAGACCATGAAAAAAAAAAATGCTATCAGCCGTCTATCTGAATAAATGGATGGCAACATAAGTAACACATCTTATCATTACCATAAGACAATTATTTACCATAAGCATAATTAGATAACATTAAATTATTGTTGAAAAGTTTCACGTGAAGAACTTGGGGTGGGGGGCTTTAAAAGCTTGTTATGGGGACAATTTGTAACAATACATCTCATATATATATATATATATATATATATATATATATATATAAAATTGTAACCTCTGTCTGTACATTGATTTTTTTCGCGAATTTTCATGCTAACTTTTCGTTTCACATGTCATAGACACCGTAACTGCATTTTGTTTCTTTCGTGTGTGTTTGTTTGTTTATTTGTTTGTTTGTTTGTTACCTCTTCACGCATAAACGGCTGAACCGAATTTTATGAAATTTGGTATGTATATTACTACTAGCCGAACTTAGACTTTAGGCTATACTGATATTCTCTACGACGAACAGGAGTGAGGGTTATAAGAGAGGCCTGAAATTAAAAATAGCGATATTTCGCTTCCTATTGGTTTTTCGGCAAATATACACATAAAAATAGTTATTTTATTATTTAGAGTAACTTTTTTATATACATTTTTTTTGTATACCGAATTATAAACGAGATATACGCTAAAACCTATAGCAGAAGTGATCAATTTTATTTAGGACAAAAGACCCAACCGAAATAAATAAAACTCGGTATGTGTATTAGCACTAACGCTTTCATTATAACAAGCCATATCAACATTTCTAGGGACGGGCAGGAGTGGGGGTTGTAAGGACGGGAAATGTGTGATATGTATAATGATGCTGCTTCTGATGAAATGAAAGTGAGCCCAGCAATGTTCAGAAGAATTTTTGTCCAAGAGTTCAATATTGGATTCAGATCGCCAGCGAGTGAACAAACTTCTCATCAAGATGTTCAATGAAAAGTGGGCTGATGAGCCATTTGCTGATGACCGCCTTAAATGGTACAAAAACATTATTTTTAATGTTCCTACAACAGATGTGATTCCTCCTGAAGAGGAATGTGATTGTCTGGAACTTGAATTGTGTGATCTACACATTTAAGACAGTTCAGGTCTCATAGTAATGCGATTATTTCTTTTTATTTTAACTTGTGACATAATAAAAATGTTCATTCAAAATAAGCTTTGTCCATCACTATTTTATGCAAAACATGCTTTGTCCATTTGTTTCATGCAAAGTGTGCTTGGTCCAATTTATTATCTAATGTTTATTATAATTATTACGCTAAACTATTTTAACAATGTATCTCATTGACAAAACATTTATTTAAACCATATAGGAGTATTTTTCATTGCAAAAAACAAATATATATATGTTTTATATTCAATTTCATGGTTTCCTAAAAAGTACATTCATCCGGACAAAGCACGGTTTGAATGTTACCTCCTCAAATATTGTGCAAAGTAAAGCCTTGCCAAAAAAATACCATCACCATTCAGCCTCAAATGAATTCCCGGGCGAAGCCGGGTACCTTAGCTAGTATATATATATATATATATATATATATATATATATATATATATATATATATATATATACATACATATATAACTTACCTCTAGAGTGATGCGACAAATGTGTTTTAAAGATGTTCATCGCCTATTAAAAAAAAACTCAAGATTGCTCATAACTACATTTACTTTAAAAACGAAGGGAATTCATGGAGACCGCAAATGTAAGGTTATTAGTGTTGGGCAAACACATTTGAAGGAGAACCACACCCCGACGAATAAAGGAAATAAAAGTGCAATACTGCGGTTTTGGGAGGCTATAATCCCCTGGGGGGAGGGTCCTTATATAAGAAGAGGGTAGCCGGAATGTGCGGCAACAAAAATGAAAATAAAATAATAAGAAGTGGAAAGGAAAGAGAGGTAAATAAAAAGTGGGAAGATGCTGGCGGAATGCTGAGTATTCGGCCTTGAAAGTGGCGCCAGTCTAAAATTAGCCACTCCCCTGTCCGCTTTACATAGGGCAGGGTATTTATAGAGCCCTGGTTCCGGCTTGCTTCCGGCCGTTAACCCTTTACCTGCAAATAGTATCCACTAGATAAACTACTACAACCCTGTCATACACTCTTCCTAAACTCCTTATTTCCCATCATCTGGGCTCCTGTTTTTTTAAGCAAATTTTCCTCAAGGAAAATCAGCAATTGACGAGATTTTTAGTCAATATCAGGTGGCCAAAATTACATCATTTGGACATTTATTCAATTAATTCACACCATCCATTAATCTTCCTTTTAACACTCCAGAAGCTGTAAATTTCAGTTTATCCA
Source organism: Riptortus pedestris (assembly GCA_019009955.1). Classification (NCBI taxonomy): domain Eukaryota; kingdom Metazoa; phylum Arthropoda; class Insecta; order Hemiptera; family Alydidae; genus Riptortus; species Riptortus pedestris. The sequence continues at coordinate 139,793,930 of CM032228.1, forward strand.
TACAAAACTGGATATTTTATTGTTTAACTTAGTACTAAATATCGAGTTCACTAATGGGTGAATTTGGATAAAAGGGGTAAAATAAAATTTAAAAAAATTCTTCATACTTCATTTGTATGAGTCGGGTCGAAAGGTATGTAAGCAATTTTGTCCAAAATGTATTATTCTACAACTGTTGTACTGAATATTTTTTCCCCAATATGTACAATGAATTTTTAAGTCGAAAATTAACGAAGGTAATTGTATTGTGAGCTTTTTGTCACAGCAGTAAATCCCTGCTCCTACTCATCTCGCATAAACAATAACCAGCTATATTGAGAAGCTCCATGTCCATATATGAATACTAAGTATTGTTTTCATCCGACCTCCACTATAGGAAACACAAAGCCATCAATACTCCAGAGGCTTCATCAATATTTTTCTTATTGATGTCATATTTTACATTTAACCGTTCCTCGTGCGAGGCTTAAGATTAAGTTCGATGGTTTTCCTTTACAAACAGCTGGAGAAAACTTTCTCCCCCCCTCCTCATCATCCATTCATTACACAGGTCTGTAAAAAAAAATTGTAGTCTGATGCATGTGATATGTTTACCTAATTATATTTTTTAGAATGCACTAATGTCATAAATGATTTCCATTTGTTTCTATCACATAAGGGCTTTTTTTGTAAATTCAAACAACAAATTGGTAAAAGCACTCTTCTATTTCAAATTAAAATACATATTTTTTTTACAACCAATGAAACATTATTTTGAGACATATAGTAACAATATTATACTTATTCATGCTTTTATGAAACCTTTTCTTCATTTCCTTGATACTTCGCCGAGTCCTATTCCGAGTTCCATCTTTAGTTTCCCGCTTAAGCATCAAACAGTAGTCTGCAAGCAGTGACTGTGTCACGGACATCCTGGTGAAACCGCTCCCACTATTCTTCACTGTAAGCTCCCAGGTTTTCAGGAAAATTGTCTATGTGGGAGTGTAAAAAACGGACATTCAAGCTCATGTTGCAGGGTTGAGCTTCGCAAGCTGCAAGCACCCGTTGAACAATGGTTTTGTAGTCAGGATCCTTAGTATCTCCCAAATACTTTCGTACTACATCTTTGAACGATACCCAAGCTCCTTTTTCCTTCTCCTTCATACTTTTCACTAGAGAGTGTGTCGGTTAAAAGTTTTCTTATGGCGGGACAGTGAAAACTCTCTCTTTCATCTTTGCTTCTGGCAACTTCGGGAATTTTGTACATAGATATTTAAAACAGTCCCTATCGTTTTGCAGAGATTTTATAAATTGTTTAATCAACCCCAATTTGATATGGGGAGGGGTTAACAAAACCTTTTCTGGTGGTACCAAAGTAGTATTGATAACATTTTTCTCTCCAGGTTTTAAAGTTTCTCGGGGTGGCCAATCCCTTTTAGTCCAGTGCTGTTCTCTGGCTCTACTATCCCATAAGCATAAGAAGCATGGGTATTTAGTATATGCCTGCCTACTGACCCAAAAGCATCGTGAGTATTTTGAAGTCCCCTCAAACCATCCATTGATGGTCCTGTTATTTGATTATTCCAGGATAATTGCCAAATCGTATAGATTTCTCCGATATGCAAATTTATTTCCATTGTGCAATAAGACTAGTTTTGAATGAATTAATGAATAGGCGCCAGATGATACCATTCATACTGTATATCAAATCAATGCATGAGTCCTTCCACATCATTGCAAAAAACTAAATTTCCTTCTTTTTAGAAAAACTTGGTAAATTATTTTTCTCGGTGTGTGTGCCATGAAAATGTGTTGCAAGATGATAAAAGGAAATACAAGTAAGTAGATTTTTTAAATTTTTTTTTTTTATCAATTATTAAATTTTAAAAAAACACAGGTTTATTACTAATGAATTTAAATACTGCAAACACATAAAAATTTATGTGATAGAAGATTTTGAATATTTTTTGTGTTTTTGGGAGGTCAAAATCTATTAGAAAATGTAACAAAAATCTTTGCAGTGTTAGTCGTAGACCTATGTTATCGATTGATGTATTCTTATTTAATCGGCGTACTCTTTGTTAGATAGAATACGATGATAACTGCATGTCCTCGTGAATCTAATCTAAATATCACTCAATTAAATATCTAACCAATGCATTTCAGGCTGAGCAGATAGATAGAAATATTCTTCACCAGAAAGAAAAACAATTACTGAAATATATCTGATTATAACAAATTAATTTTATTGAAAACTATTTACTATATCTAGTACTGTAATTTATAATGAATCAGTATAATTTTTATCTCAATCACTCAAATTTAGCTAGTCCAAAAACAACAGAAGGGGAGGCCAACAAAATTGATTTGCATATATCTCACAAAGTAAAAGTTCAATGAAAATATTTTCGTATTTTACTTGAAAATTAAGTGATTCTTCATATAACAGCATATTATTAATATAGCATGAGTAGAGGGGGTTATCTGAGGGCTGAAACTGAAAAATGCAAATATCTCGGTTAATATTCAAGATACAGAATAAATGTGTAAAAAAAATATGTATAGTACATTAAATTTGCAATAAGATTGGTTCTATACAATTCTTCGATCCAGCCGATTCGAGATATTTCGAGTTTTCTAAAATCCTCGTGCAACCGCCCTCCCACTGGTCTCATTTCAGCCATTAACTTTTTACATAAAACAGTTAAATATCGAGCTTGGTAACAATCAAACGAAAATTGCAACCGCTAGAACGTTAATATATATATATATATATATATATATATATATATATATATATATATATAATTTTGAATGGACCTCATTTTCGTCATCTCCTGGGTAGGATCGGTGGACATTTGGAGACATTTTTCGAAAATCACATCATCAGTATGACGTCAATAGCTGATTTCCCTTAAAGGAAATCTGCTATGAGGTCACCGTTTTAACGGTGGCAATATTTGGAATATATAATGTATGCTGCAGTACTTAAAGCAAATAAACAGTCCTTTTCTATGGTTATTGAAGAAGTGGGGGAGGGGGATGTATGCTATTTATGCCTCCACCTTTCGCTTATCATTCTTGCTACTGACAGGTATTGTTAAATTGAATATTACATTCATGATTCAGAAGTTTTCACCAATCCCTATAATTCTATTCTGGCTTTAGGTTTAGAGGTAGGTAACCTTAATACTTTTACAAGAAGAATGATCTCTCAATGTAAAAGAAGAGAGTAGTTGCAGGTTTAGAGAAGTGCTGACTGTGGTATCAGGTTCTAAATATCTGTCAGCACGTGACAAACGGTGAAGTAAATATAAGCAAACTTATTAAATTAAATATTCTTTATTTTGAAGTATAAAATCATTTATTTTACCCGAAGGTCAAAGACAAATAATCAAGAAATTAAGATAATGAAGTATAATCATTTTCCTAATGTAAAGCATCATTGGACATATGTAGGTTAAAATTAAATATTTAATTGTCAAAAATAATAAATAAGATAGTACTAGTAAATCTAATCACTTCTTTTTGACTTTCTTCTTCTTCTTCTTTGACATATCAAGAGAATATGGGCCAAGTTTCCACCGAACCATACAGCCTCTCCACCATGCTTGGATTTTGATCGTGCAATCACAAATGTGTTTTTCTATCTTCTCTTGTTCCAGTCTTGCCACCCTTTCAACTAAATATCTCTCAATTTCACGTTCTCGTCGAGCATACTGAAAACAAACTACCAATCAATCATTGTATTATATATTTACTATATTGAGTTATACTAGATACTACAATATAAATAAAAGTAATTAGAAACAAAAATCGTAATTTAATCTCTTAGTATGCAATTAAAATAAATTAAAACATAAATAATTGATCGCCGAGAGTAATATTGCTTTGATCTACGATTTGTTATTTTTGCCATTTCATAATAAACCTAAACCAAAAATTTATAATAATGTACGTTATAAATTATTATTTTAGCAGATTTTCTATTAGGTATATTTTCTAGATTTTCTATTAAGGTTATATTCATGACTCGATTTCCGAAAAGTATCTTCAAATGTCCATCGATCCTGCCTCGGAGGTGACGAAAAATGAAAGGGGAATTACGAGAATTCTAAATATGTCCGTTATTGTACGTTAGATTGAAAAAATTATATTGAAGAAAACCTTATTACTAACTTAATTTTCTATAAATGATGTTATATATATTTTTTGTCTATGTTGAATATTAACAGAGATATTTGCATTTTTTAGTTTTCAACCTTCAGTACGTCCCTACTCCTACTCATTCCATATTGGCAATAAGCTGTTATATCATTAGCCACTTTATTTAAAGCATAAACACCAAACATTGTTCTCCTTGAACTTTTTCTGTGTGAAATATTTATGCACTGTATTTTTGGTGTGACGTCATTATTTACGATCTAAACTACATGATTTTTATTCGATCAACATCTCATGCGATATTTAACCATTTCATGAAAAAATAAAAGAGTGTATTAGGTAATGGCTGAAATTGGCCTTAGGAACGAGGGGGGAGGTGGGGTAATGCTAATTTGAAATATGGCTGATCGATAGCTTTTATATAATCAATGTATTTGGAATATTAATTTTCAACAACTTAAATATATATGTTGTCCCTGCACACATTTGAATACCCCATTTCAACTCATCCGATTTTTACTATAAGTGCCTCAATAACTAAACATCTTTAGTCCAACTAGCATTTTATTTCTTGTTAACATCGTCTTTTTGCTAGGGGAGAAATAGAGAATAGATAGTGAGTTGATATCATCAGCTTATATTCCAGTGCCTGGGAAATCTGATTAGTTTAGGCAGCACCTGACAGGCATATATTTTTGTTAGTCAACTATCCCAAGGATCATTATCATGTGACCATAGGACCTTTGGGAATGAATATTTTCAACTAGGAGGAAGGGGGGAGGTATCCCCTGACTTCATAACACATATTTGTTTATATCTTCATTATTATTGGTTTTATTGGGGAACGAATTGTGTTTAGAACATAGATTGCAGTACTAAAACGCTATTTAAATTATGAACGTCGAAGATGTTATGTTCCCGACTTTCGGGAGCCTTTTCGTATTTCTTGAAAATGCCTCAATAATATTGAGAAATTATTTAATGTTTATTAAGGGAATACATATTCCCTGAAAATTGTTCATAGTTATATAACCTCCAATTAAAAAGAAATAATTGAATATAAATATTCATACTCATATAAAGAATTATTGCTTAATATATGAATCCATTACCCTACCTATGGGTACAAATAAAAAACATTTCAGTGAGTACAAATAACGAACACCATTATTATATCAATATTTTCCGGATAACAGCAATACTATACTTAAATTCGTCTAACTGCTTAGATTATAACCCGGGTAAAACTAATTGAATGTTCTCGTTACAGAGCATTTGTGATGAATATGACGAGGATGATTTTGTTTATCTAATGTTAACCCGAACAGACAGTTGTCCCCAGAGTGTCAAATGTGGGATACCGAGGTAACATGATGTTCTCCGACTGATCTGGATTATTGGTTCTCCGAATATCATAATTAATGGGACTTCAGATTTGTAAATATGTTGCGGTTGAATGATGTGGAAGATCTAAATTAGTTACCATGACCCAGGTCTTTAATGATTGTTGTATCTCTATTCTAGATAATATGTACCGAACAGTCTTTTTATCATAATGAAATTAGGTTAGTTCTTCGGAGGTCAAATTATTTATTTTAAATATGAAATAGATCTTGTGGGGTATTTCAAATAGCCAATAAACTCGTTCCAGCTCTCATTGGAGTTACTAGATAAAATAGAAGTGAAGTAGAATCCTAAATAACTGAATTAAACACTTTAATTCACTAGAGCATGTATATTCATAGGATATTAGGCTTTTGGGAAGGGAAACATTAAAGGCTTCAAAGTCTTATCTGGAAGATTTTCGATACATTATTCCCTAAAATTTAATCATTTCTCAAAAATATGAATAAATATTGTTACACATAAATTTATCAAGTGTCCCTATAAAGTACATGAGCTATGTGCAATTAATTTAATAAATTCGACGTATGGTCTTCCTTCACCTGTAACGGAATCCCATGAATTTATTTGTATTCATGTTAATTATTATTAATCATAATTATACTTCCGATATGGAGCTCCTTACATCAATAATAAGAGAATGGGTTTTCATAGCCTGTTCTTCAATGTCAGCTTCCAATCTGAGAATTTCGTAGTCTCGGTCGTTCATATCTCTCTTCCATTCTGTTTGCCAATAATTCATTTTATCCTTTAACATCTGAAAAGTGAAACCACAACTCATTTATAAACGTATAATGTGATAGCTAACTCCGATGCGATTAGTCAGTAAATAAACATTTTAACATAGCTTACGTATATGTTTCCAACTTTTCCCTCCATACTAACCTGACAACCAGAATCCTTCATCAGCTATCAACGAACTGGCAACAAAAATATTTTTTCGCTGGAGATCTGAACTCATGCTCTTTACCGCTAGTAAAACCTAAATGGTCAAGACCACTGGGGGAATGTCGATAGCAGTATGTTCTTATTGATTATGTGTTTATTTACCCCCCCCCCCCCAGCAAAGGTTTGGATATGAGTTTGCTTGGAAAACTTTAGATTTCCGTAAGATAAGAGAAAGAAAAACCAGGAAAAAAAAAGATTATGCAATTAGATATAGAAATAAACCATCTAAACATTATAACACAAAATGTATAAAACATACTTATAAGTAACAATGTACCTTAATGGATTCTGTCATGAATTTTACTATCATTTTGTGAGAAAGTTCTTCGTTTTCTTTTTCATTTAGAAGATCTTCAATCCTTTTATTTAATTCACCCTCAATTAATTCTATTTTAGTTTTGTTTTGTGAAATTCTGCTTAGCTCATGCTCCGAAATGTAGTTCCTTATAACTCTTATTTTATGGTGTGTTTGTATGTATTTTTTCTGAAATATAAATTACGATTATTTTGTATCGAAATATAGATTACGATTATTTTGTCATTATTACCCAAAATGTGAGAGTAGGTCCTTTTGCCGCTAACTGTGTTTTATTAAATTAAAGATTTTACAACATGTCGACGTTGTTTTACATTTACACTGAATCAACTTCTTTGTATAATATGCTTTAGCTATTTAAATAAATACCAATTCCACGTCATTCTTTACCTCTTCATCAATTATAAAAAAGTCCGTCACGCAGGGGCTGCGTAAACTAAGCAGATTTCCCACGTGAAGTTTTACAATAGAGAAATCTGCCTAGTAATAACCTATTCTCACGAGGACGAATAGTTAGTGAAACGGCCACAGTAGCACTAGTGCGCTCGGCGGAAACTCCCGAACATAGCCGACCACACTCACAATACAAATCTAAATATCTCTGTTAATATTAAAGATACAGAATAAATGTATAGAACAATATTTATAGTAAATTTAATTTGCAATAACATTGGATCTATACAATGTTTTGATCCGACGTATGGTAACGGAGATATTTCGAATTTTCGAAAATCCCCCCTCTAAACCCCCCCTCTCACTGGTCCGATTTTAGCCATTAACGAACTTGATCTTCCTTTTTACATAAAACGATTAAATTCCGAGTTTGGTAACGATCAAACAAAAATTGCGACCGCTAGAGCGTTAACAGACAATTATATATATATATATATATATATATATATATATATATATATATATATATATATATATATATATATATATATATATATATATATATATAAGTAGATGTATGATATTCCTTCTGGCGCACCCCAATTTTAAGGTTAAAAGTGACTATAACTCAATGATGTATTTTATGGACAAAACCTATCCATAAAATAAAAAGTCCGTCACGCAGGGGCTGCGTAAACTAAGCAGATTTCCCTCGTGAAGTTTAGTAATAGATAAATATACATACTGCTAACACAACACCGTGAATAAATACAAACGGAAATAAGAAATGTTTCATCCAATTTCAAAAGTCCGTCACGCAGGGGCTGCGTAAACTAAGCAGATTTCCCACGTGAAGTTATACAATAGAGAAATCTCCATAGCAGAGCCAAACGGTTACGGAAAAGGGCGGAACTAGCTTTTCGCGGGAAATTCAAAAATCCGTTATCGGCCCAAATTTCATAAAAATGCAAATATCTCGGTTAATATTCAAAATAGGGAATAAATGTATATAACAATATTTATAGTAAATTTAATTTGCAATAAGATTTATTCTGTACCATTTTTCGATCCGACGCATAATAACGGAGATATTTTGAATTTTCAAAAAATTCCCCCCTCTAAACCCCCCCTCCCACTGGTCCGATTTCAGCCATTAACGAACTTAATCTTCCTTTTTACATAAAACGATTAAATTCCGAGTTTGGTAACGATCAAACAAAAATTGCGACCACTAGAGCGTTAACAGACAAATATATATATAGATATATATATAATTTTGAACGGACCTCATTTTCGTCATCTCCTGGGTAGGATCGATGGACATTTGAAGAAATTTTTCGAAACTCGCATCATGAGTACAACCTCAATAGCTGATTTCCCTTAAGGGAAATCTGCTAAAATGTTAGGTGTATTATTATTTATTTTTTAGGATAATTTCGTAGGAGGTATCTGTAAAAGAATTGATAGCAATGGTTTTTTAATATTTAGAAGTTAATTAAAACCCACTTAGCAAAGAAGATTATGGTCGTCAACTGGTTTTCCTATCTGCATTAAAATGTTTGAGTGCTTCAGAAATGATGTAGCTGGAATATTATTAAATGATGGCTCCCACCTACATGACAAATCATCAGCTGACTCCGCGTTTAACTGCTGCGAGTTCACGGCCTGGCTGATCCTAATTCCAATAAAATCTCTAAAATATTTATTTCCTCGTCGATTTATTACTCTTCTCTAATCAGCCTGATTATATCTGTTAGATTTACTTGATTTTTTTCCAGGCATCCAGATGAGTATCTATTATAATTACAATATGCGAAAATCGAAAAAGTATTGGTGGGAGATGCACTCAAGATTAAGACTGTAATAATGTTGAATTCGCCTGTAGGTACAACAGCGTATTTAGTGAGTTTTACACTGCATTTACCACTTGCTCAGTACTTGAGAAATGAAAAAGAAAATTGCTATCACTGTACACCTACATTTATGGCCTCGAATGCATCTCTGTATTAGAATGTTCCGAATGAGTAGTAAAATTCATGAATCCAATTCACTTAAAAGGCTTATGTCTGATTTAGTAAAGGTTTGAGGAAATTGAAAAAAAAAACAAAAAAAAAAACAAAAAAAAAAACAGATGGAAAAGTGAGGACTGCAAGTTTATTTTGTTTTCTTCTCCTCAGTGTCCATCTTAAATCCTCATTGAGAAAAGAATATTTTCTAATATTGTATTTCTAATAATTGAACTATAAATAATTTAACCTACGCTCTTCTATATAGATATATTATGCGATAAGGAGAATTCAAATAAATGTTAGGAATACAATGTCAATATCATTTGTCAGACACGTTAGTTACAAGTGTAACGAACGTGTCTTATAAAGAATATCGTTTTTGCTTTCAGCAGTTTACATTATTATATTTGTTCTGTTGACCAGGAAGGTGCTTCAGAATGGAAATTATTAGTTACACGGGCAATGGAAGCGTCCTAGGAATTTGGGAAATTTAATGAGGAGCAGTATTGGTATTTGTGGTCCCGTAGCCATAGTGTGATAGGTGTATTCATAGGTCTAATTAATTCCTTTAATATAATATCATGATCAATGGGAGTGAACAGTGTGGCAGAGAGAACTAATTGGAATTAGGTAAAAGTCCGTCACGCAGGGGCTGCGTAAACTAAGCAGATTTCCCACGTGAAGTTTTACAATAGAGAAATCTGCCTAATAACAGCTGTAGTAGTAAGTAACCTCTAAACCTATTCACGAGAGGGACGAATAATTACAAAAACGGCCGCCAGAGCTCACGGCGGCAAGTCCGAACATAGCCACTGCTGCCGAGCACATGCAGAATACAAATGCAAATATCTCAGTTAATATTCAAGATAGAGAATAAATGTATATAACAATATTTATAGTAAATTTAATTTGCAATAAGAATGATTCTATAACATTTTTTGATCCGACGTACAGTAACGGAGATATTTTGAATTTTCAAAAATCCCCCCCCTCTAAACCCCCCCTCCCACTGGTCCGATTTCAGCCATTAACGAACTTGATCTCTCTTTTTACGTAAAACGCTTAAATATGAAGATTGGTAACGATTAAACAAAAATTGCGACCGCTAGAGCGTTAACAGACAAATATATATATATATATATATATATATATATATATATATATATATATATATATATATATATAGATATATATATATAATTTTGAACGGACCTCATTTTCGTCATCTCCTGGGTAGGATCGATGGACATTTGAGGAAATTTTTCAAAACTCGCGTCATGAGTACGACCTCAATAGCTGATTTCCCTTAAGGGAAATCTGCTAATAGCCTGCCGACAGGAAGCGTTAGGTTAGAAATGTAAACAAACGGGTCCCGCCTCACACCGGAAAGAAAAACAATTACGGAAATATATCAGAATATAACACATTAATTTTATTGAGAACTATTTACTATATCTACTAGTGTAATTAATAATGAGTCAGAATAATTGTTATCTCAATCAATAAAATTTTAGTAGTCCAAAACTTTAAGAAGGGGGGGGGGAGTCACCAGTGCATATTTGCATGTATCTCGTATAATAAAGGTCTCTTGAATACAATTTTTGGTATTTATACTTCCAATAATGTGATTTATTATGTATCAGAGTATTGTTTACGTAACATGAGTAGAAGTGGCGGTTTGGTGAAAACTGAAAAATGCAAATATCTCGGTTAATATTCAAGATAGAGAATAAATGTATATAATAATATTTATAGTAAATTTAATTTGTAATAAGATTGATTCTGTATAATTTTTCGATCCGACGTATAGTAACGGAGATATTTCGAATTTTCGAAAATCCTCCCCTCTAAACCCCCCCTCCCACTGGTCCGATTTCAGCCGTTAACGAACCTGATCTTTCTTCTTACATAAAACGCTTAAATATGAAGTTTGGTAAGGATTAAACAAAAATTGCGACCGCTAGAGCGGTAACAGACAAATATATAGATAGATAGATAGATAGATAGATAGATATATATATAGATATATATATATACAGTTTTGAACGGACCTCATTTTCGTCATCTACTAGGTAGGATCGAAGGACATTTGAAGAAAAATGTCGAAAATTCCGTCATGAGTACAACCTCAATAGCTGATTTCCCTTAAGGGAAATCTGCTAAAACATTAGCTTCGATATGGTATTAATCCGTAGAAATTTAAATATATATTTCAAATATAAATTTATATTCGATGCATTTCATTATATAACATTGATATAACACAAACCTCTAACAATGATATTTTCTCGTTCAGCTCCTGAATTTTCGTATGTAAATTAGTATCCCCTAGGTGTGAAAGTGGCCGTTCATTTTCAGTAGATTTAGACAGTTTTTTTATTCTGTAATGAAATTCAAAATATTAATAAATTATATTATACAATTAAATAACGTAATTCAATTCAATTGTTGAATGATTTTGTTTCAAAATTCATCGCAGATGATATTGGTTTTAGTTTTTTGAAAATTTTTATAAAATGTTAACTTCTTTAATTCACGTTAAAATTTAAATAAACATTTCATTGCACATTAGGATTAACATTCCTTCGTAATTTATTTAAGAGATGAATTTATTTTCATAAAGATTCGCATACTTTGTTCCGTCGTGGTATGTCAAGACACATCACTACTATCACAAAATTTTTAAATATTTGAGATAAACTGATAAAAATTTTATACTGTCTAAAATGTGGTGTATCCCTGAAGGGAAATCAGCTATTGAGGTCGTACTCATGACGCGATTATCGAAACATTTCTTCAAATGTTCATCGATCCTACCCATGAGATGACGAAAACGACGCCCGTTCAAAACTAATATATACACACACACACATATATATATATATATATATATATATATATATATATATATATATATATATATATATATATGTGTATATATATATATATATGTATATATATATATGCATATATATATATATATATATATATATATATATATATTTGTCTGATAACACTCTAGCGGTCGCAATTTTTGTTTAATCGTCACCAAACTCGGTATTTATTCGTTTTATGTTAAAAGGAAGATCAAGTTCGTTAACGGCTGAAATCGAACAAGTGGGAGGGGGGGGGGTTAGAGTAGAGGGGGTATTTTCGAAAATTCGAAATATCTCCATTACTATACGTCGGATCGAAAAATTGTATAAAACCAATCTTATTACAAATTAAATTTACTATAAATATTATTACATACATTTATCTCTATCTTGAATATTAACCGAGATATTTGCATTTTTATTAAGTGTAACGGACGAGCTATGGTTCCCGCCGAAAGCTAGTTCGGCCGTTTCCGTAACTGATCGGCTCTCGTAGGGAGATTTCTCTATTGTATAACTTTAGCACGTTAGCTGTGACGGACTTTTTAGCAATCTGTAAACATAAAACTGAAATCCATAACAACTCAATAAGATAAACTGAATAAATGCTCAAATGATAAAGATTAAGTCGATATGTTTTTTACACTCATGAATAGGGGTAAACAAATATATTTGACGTCCTATTTTTTATTTGCCTTAAAAATTTAAATAGTGAGTGATGTGTTCAAACCAATAAATGGTTTGGTTTTCCAAATGTAAAATAGTTGACATTTAGTAATATTTCCTGGTTTTTATTCAGTGAAATCAGTTCTGGTTTTAAACTTTTTAGTTTTAATAATCACAGAATAACATTTTATGTTGTTTATATGGTCTTGCGGGGAGGGGGAGGGATAACTAATCCTTTTAGTTGGAACATTTTGTATGTGCATAACTCAAGCTCCTATATTTCCATGAAATAGCAGTCAACTATGAAAATTATAAACCGTGATAAAGGAGTGTTCTCATGTTTCCATTATTATAAGAAAAAAAATGACAATTTGTTTAAATGAAAACGTTAAATTAATTTAATATATCAACATTATTCATATTAGATGTCTTATTAAATAACAACAAGTAATTGTTGTTATAAGACAATCTAATAACCATGTAATAATAATGTAATGTATGTTATTACATAATATTCACAGAATGCCAACCGAAACTTGATACAACTGGAAGGTGCGTTACGGTAAATAACGCTGTCACTCGAAATTCTAAGTCAGTACATCATTCACTAGGACTTACAGTGAACTTGAACTACTGGGTCTCTGTCAAGATTTATATTTCGTATTAAACAGATAGTATTAATAAAATATTATTTTCGTTGAAACACAGTTTTGGCATTTATTTCTAACAAGCCGACTTCCAATTATGTTAATTTTCCAAACGATTCCATACCAGATTGTTAACATAAATAATTTCTTTCTTTTTTTCTCACATTTTATTTCTTAATTCTATTAATTGTGGTTCTTAATTATTTGACGAATTGTTTTTTGTTTAATTTACCAACCTATGCTAATTTAAAAAAAAAAAAAACGAATGTTAATATTTGTCTACTTAAAAGTGGAATATATGACATTTTGAAAATAAAGCCGGTCATGGAATACCATTGTTACCGGAAATTCTTAATTGGATCAGTACTTCAATGTATACGTAAACCCCGTAAATAAATAATTAAAAGCTGTTTATTCTTATTTATAATTGAGAGAAATAATATAATTAAATACTTACATGACCTCATACTGTTTGACCTCTACGAGCAGGTCAGACTGATGTTGATTGAACCTCTGCAAGGCATTTGTACTGCCACAATTTCTAAGTTCTTCTTTCATAATGACGAGCACTTTTTGAAGTTGAGCCCTTAGAAAAATAAGTTGTTAAATTTAACATATATATATATATATATATATATATATATATATATATATATATATATCCATAATAGTATACTTTGCCCTCTAGTAGGGACTCTGATGTTGAGACATTTGTCTTCATAACTGGGATCTTGATCCGTGAATCCTCATTTCGAATCCTCAGGTTAAGTTCGAATGAAAATTTCACGGTTACCCAAGCCAGAGATAAATATTAACTTATATGAAATCTGGTCAGATTTGGCAAGCTGCATTCCAAGATTTTATTTTTAAAAGGGATGTTCAACTGAGGCATGTACATCTGCACTATTAACTAAATTACTGCGAAAAAATACTTCACTTCTTATAATACTAAAAAAATATGTATGGAGCTTAAGATTTTTTTAAAAAGCCTACATTTTGGTGATTCGTTAACCAAAAAGAATACTTTCAGGAGAACCATGGCATAATAGATACTCCACGTGATTGGTGTTCTGAACAAGCAGTTCATCGTCAATATGACTAAGCTTATATCAGAGAAGAAGCAATACATAGCACCAAAAGTCGTCAAGTGTACAAGGCACAATATGCCATAGCACTAAAATTAAAAATAATTAAGTAATTGTAAGTACTTTTGGTGTATAGAAATTAAGATTTTATCCATTTAAACTATGGGGCGAGTTACATTAATTATTAACATACTAAATCCATTTAAAAAAATGTATCTATTTTTTAACCAAATATAATATTTAAATATTCCATTTTTCTGAATTCTCCGTTCTCATTGAAACACATGTTCTTCGAATCATCGCCGTGGTTTTACTCAGAACAGAAAAGACTGAATGCAATAGTAAAGCCCAAACAATGCAAAGAAAGCTAAAGCTAACCAAGATTCCCCGAGATCGGGAAACTGTTTTTATTTGAATATTCTGAATATGAACGGTGATAGAGGCTACTGCAGAGAGGAATATAAATAAATATGATTAAAATTTGTTGACACTCCATTATATTTTCCGATGGCCCAGAAAAGATTTTAAGAGGGCTGCAGGAAGGTGAAAAATTAATTTGAAGAAATTTCAATATTATACAAAACTATATCTATTGCCAAATGACTTATTTTTTTCATCGGCGATATGAATATTATGACTATATACATAGCCAGGAAGAAATAACATGATCAAAGAATTATATAAAATTAAGATACCAACATTTTAGTAATAATACATATTAGCGATAGAAAAATAAGTTATAATACTTACAGATCCCATGCTAACTTCCACTGCCAAAGATTTATATCTCTTTTTGTTAAAGGCTTGTATGGTGGTAGATATGGTTCGTTTCCTCTGAAAGGTAAGCTCATTAAATAACATACAAAAAGGTAGGATTAAGTAGCCATTTCACTGAAGAATCTATTTATAGGCAAATAGATAAACTGAGCAGAGTCATACTTTATGCTCAGAGGTCTTGCCATTTTCATTAATCATTTCTCAAAAGGTCAAAAAGCCTAAGCAAGTTAATGCTTTCTCTGGTTTCATTAAGAGTGGTTGATTGGTAACAAAGGTTGTGACAGATTATATTACAGCTCGTAAAATAAACTATTACTCTAAAATGCCAAGCGTTATATATTGAATACTCCCAAATATAATTATTTTCATAAAGTAGTTATGCATTTTTATACATTAGGAGTTTTGCTACTTTAGTTTAAGAAGTAGTGAGGATAATCGTTTAAAAAACTACTTTTATGTACATATGTACTTAAATATTTAGTAATCCTAACTGTAAAAGGTGAATTAAGCAGTAATTTTATTTTATGAATATAACGTTTTCTCCTAGTTCCTATCATCTGTTAACATTTATCCAGTAATATGTTTCCTGGATGAATTTTAAAAATTTCGAACATATTTGTGACCACTACAGCGAACAGAAAATCTCCTACTATCAAATATATTATCTCCTACTGGTTTGTGAGGACAAACATTAAAATAACTGAATTTATTAATACATACCCTACCTATCTCTTAGAAATCTGAAGTCGAAGTTGCCTGAAACTTCTGGAAACCTTGCCCGTAAAAATGTCAATTTCAATATCAATTCTTCAGCTATGGCAAGTATAAGTTTGGCCTCCAAAGGCTTTAGGTGTCCATTTTCCTCTTTTAAGGCCTGAAAATTAACCCACCATTAAGATGTGAAAATGTTCAACTAAGTGCAAAGTATTTAAAGTACAATATACTTTTTACTTGGTGTTGCAAAAGCTATAGAAAAAGATCTCAGAAAGATTTCCTGGTAACTCAACCATGTATTAGGATATGGTTGAGTTACCAGGAAATCTTTATTTTTACAAGTCGACATGAAAGAGTGCATTTAATGAATAACTAAATCTTATTCATAAAATAAAAAAGACCCCCCCCCCCCGTCCCAATCTAATTTATCTATACCAAATGAAATTAATTATTTATATTCTCAAGTTGAAACAAACTAATAATAACTGAAAAAAAAGATTAATTGTTCATGTTGAAACCGAATGTACTTCAGTCATGGGGAGGAGGTGGGTTGGCTGTAATGTAATAGCGAAAATACAAAAGATTTAATTCTTTCGTAAAGATAAAATTATTTTTAGGAATTCATTTCAGAATCTGTCATATTTCCCTCTCGTTAATGAAAATCGTCCTGGAGACTGACCTCATGCCGCTATTTTACTAAACTATCTCAAAATTTCCACATATCTAGTTGATTACAAAAATGATCCATGAACATGATATATTGATACCACAATTTGTATTTTATCCTTAAAAAATGTTTTTGTTTTATTTAAAAATAAGGTTTCCATCCGTCGATGGTTGAATCGTACCTGGTAGAAAGGGGGTTTAAAGGAGGAATACAATACAAATTACACTTCTGACGAACCATTGTGTGTGATCAGTCTTCTTTAACTCGTTACTTTCATTAATTAGTATACCATACATTTTGCTTCAACCAAAATATTAACGATTCTATTTGTATTTTTTTGGTTTTTAGCCCTTATAGGAATATCTATCAGTAAGTTTAAATTTGAAGAATTGTTCATACTGAGGGGGAATAATAAATAGAATAATTTTGTTATAGAAAAAATATCAGATAAGAAGGGTATTGCTGATCTGGTCAAAATTTCACTGACACAGAGCCCAGTGCAGTTCTCTCATTGTTTAACACAATAGAATTAAAGAAAAATTAGGAAAACAGATATGCAAACCATCAAATCTTCCAGAATACCAGGAAAGAGTTATTCTGAGAAGACACAAATTTACGGTTTTGTTTAATTCTCCTTACTTTTAACACTTCTTCTTTCGGCGTTTCACTTTTCGAAGCATTAAATGAGTATACCGCATTCTGAAAAAAAATGATATTTGCATTGACACAGGATTCAGTTTAAAAATTCTTGCTTTTGTCAGTGGTGTGTAATTAATAAAACTTATAAGATCTTACCGTAAAATTATAATTACCACAGTATTTTCAATGAAACAGAAATGCTTAAGATTAATATACAAATCAAACATTGTTTACCGGTGAGTCCATTCCAGCTTGTAGAAAAGTATTCACGAATAGAAAGTACTAAATAAACATTTATATACACCTTTCTTGAATTAACAGCCGATTGCAATAATTATACACTTATAATAAACACCCTTTTTGAATTTATTTTGAGTGGCACCTCAAAAGGTTGGAATTGTTGACACTGGCATAACAGTGTAACCTAGGAAGAAATCTCTCGAAACTTGTTCATCGACCAAACAGTTATGACGTCGGTATCAGAGATTTAATTGAACCGCATAAGAAAAAATATTGATCTCATCTACATTATACACGCATGCAGATACACACACTCATTCACACACAAATATAATATAGATATGAAGTAAATATATAAATACATTTATATGTGAGGATGTATATATATATATATATATACTAGTGGACCCAACAGACGTTGTCCTGCATGATATTTCAAGCGTTTAGGATGTTCAATTTAATAATATGTTTAAAACAAAAGTTACTTTTAATAACACAAAGAACAATTTTTGTTATGTGCACGTTTGCCTAAAAACAAATAGAAAATGAAATTTTTTTTTCAAGCCTCCCTTATTACCCCCAATCCCGTTCGAACCTAAAGAAATTAATATAGCTTATAATCATGGAAGAATTAATGCTAATTTACATACAGAGTTTTGTTAAGTTCAAATTGTTGGCTCCCACTTCAATTTTTAGTGCATACCTCGTTTACACTTTGTTATACGACAAAAGTGAATCAACAAAAGTTGTTATAAACAAAAGTTACTCAGTGACATACACACGTACAGTAAAATTATTTATATAAAGATATATATATATATATATATATATATATATATATAGAGAGAGAGAGAGAGAGAGAGAGAGAGAGAGAAAGAGAGAAAGATTGCCAATGTGGAGTTTTATGCATCCGGTGAAATCTCTCTTTTAACAGGCCCGCCTATTACTCTAAACGCCATGTATTTGATGTCTCCTAAACTTATTTTAAACCCTAGATCCTGCGCTGGTCTTACAAAATCTTTCAGAGTACCAAATGATGTTTTGAGAGTAACAGATTGCTAGCATGCACCTATTTTTATGTGACATAGAACATTGTTTCACAAGGGGTTCTCCATAACTTTCGGGTTGCAATTTCCATGGTAACATTACACTGTATATGAGACAATGGATCTCACAGCCATTGGTTATATCAAAGTTATCATAGACGCCAACACTGGCTTAGATCTTACTTGTTTCAACGGCCTTAAGCTTGAATAAAACTCCATTAGCCAGGGAATAAATGTTACACATCATAGACCTTTTCAATTATTTGATGGGGCTCAGGTTAGTCATGAATGTTAAGATTGGTCTTAATCTTACTTGGTGAGCATAGAGTCGTGAGTTTGATCCTCACCTGGGCAATAGGAATTTATTTATTTAAAGTGATTCATTAAATAAAATCCTTATCCCGCCCTGGATGGACCAATAGGAAGATTGTTAACCAATAGATAACCTGTTCCAATTAGCCTTAGTACCACAAAGTCAGTCGACGTTTACAAATAACAATATAATACTTTTTTTTATGTTCTTCAAAGTTTCATGGCAAGGGTCACCAATAAAATCATTTTTGGGCAAACTTTATTGATACTAGCCTACATGTTTCGTGGTTTTCATACCACCTCTTCAGGGGCTATCCATTTCTGAAGGGCTCGTTTGTAACGACTGTCCCTTCCTCACTGGGGACTCTTTATTTATTTATTTTTTGTGGCCTATCCACCTGAGACAAAGCCATTTGAGAACTCCCCAGGATCCTCTCGTTCCTCTACCATCTGTAGAATGGCCACAGTATATCCTAGAGGCAATGGTAAGAAGCGCTATCCTTCTATAATTTTCACTTGCAATTTGTTTCCCATTTAATGTAATCAATGTTCACTTGTACTTAATACATGTTTCGCATCGTTGTTTGGTATTTCATAGCACGCCGTGATCAGAAAGGTATAGAACTAATACTTCTTCATACAAGAGGCATGCAGACTGATCAGTAATATTAACTTTAGCCTAATTCTCCAGATTATGGCATTGCTGTAGCCAAAATCAGTATCCTAATAGCTCATTTCGAAGACTTTTCTAATACTTAGCTGAAGATTTTACTGAAATATTATATGTTTCCATGGTAACCTAAAAATTGTTTATGTTCTTAGTACATCACTCCCGGTAGGTTATCTTCCAGTTACCTCGAGAGCGGAAGTTAGTGACATTATCAGCAGAACAATGGTGGCTCCCAGGCCAAATGGCTTAGGATTTCTAGCATTTAGCAGGGACTATGGCGTCTGTGTCTGACTAAATAAGTAAAATGCACCAGAAATTAAAGATAATATAAAATTTTAATTAAATAACACTTCACAGCATGGTCAAACATATTATTACTTACCTTAGACACTTGATTTAACTTCAGTACATCCCACTGTTTCCTCTTAGTATAAGATGAATGCACATCAAAAAGCATTTCGGGCTCAAGGTATACAATATATTTACAGATTCTCTAATTCTTTAGAAGTAATAACCAGTTCCATTCAAGTATTTAGTAATAGAGTTACTCTGAATACGCACTCTTATAACTTAACAACGAATAGTATAAAAGTCATAATAATTATTAACCAAAAATCAAACAGAAATGTCTTGAGGTTATTTCAGAACAATAACACGAATAAAAGTCTTTATTTCAATTATTGTTATGTCTCATGTGACATTTTAATTAATTTCATAAGTTTTACATGTTAAGCCTAATGTGGCGAGTTACATTCCCGCCTGGGCAAGAGGAATTTATTTAGTGACGAACTCTTTAAATTAAATCCTTAGTTCAACTCCTTGCTTGAAAAGGGTGGTAACCTGTAGATTACCCATCCCAATTAAAAATACAGTAGAGCGTCGTTTATCCGAACTAATTGTGATCGCGCACGTTCGGATAATCGATTTGTTCGGATAACTAGTTTTTTTAAGAAAATAGGATAATTGTATAAAACACTTTGTATTCATCATTACAATTACATATTACATATTAAAATACATACTTCCGACGCGCATGAACTGTTGTCTAGAACTGACCTGCAAAAAGAGTGGGAGAGGCGGAAGGGCTGACATCCCGCGTTTCCAGCCGCGGAGTAGACTTCCATTTCAGGGGAACAGAAAGA
Source organism: Riptortus pedestris (assembly GCA_019009955.1). NCBI lineage: Eukaryota > Metazoa > Arthropoda > Insecta > Hemiptera > Alydidae > Riptortus > Riptortus pedestris. The sequence goes on from CM032228.1 coordinate 139,814,624, forward strand.
AGCTCTGATTCCCCGAACGGTAGGGCTCAGTCAGTAGCAAGTGAACATTAATGAATAATAAAAATTAATTTCATACTTGTTGTTGAAATTAACACCCAAGGCTTGTTGCAAATCCGTAGTATATGTAAAAATGATTAATTAGGATTTCCCCTAGGGGAAATCAGCTATTGAGGTCGTACTCATGACGCGAGTTTCGAAAAATTTCTTCAAATGTCCATCGATCCTACCCAGGAGATGACGAAAATGAGGACCGTTCAAAATTATATATATATATATATATATATATATATATATATATATATATATAAAAACAAACAAACAAAATAAGCTGCCCTCCTTCTGGAGGGTTCTCCCGAGGTAGGGAGCCTCCTAATCTGCCCAACTGGGTAATGTTAAAAAAAAAGATCTTTTTTTTTTTTTTTTTTTTAAAAAACATTTTTTAAAACAGGAAATTTGTATTAAATTTTGATAGGGCCATGTGGAGAGGAGTGCAGCTTTGCATCGTGCCTTTATTTGTATAAGTGATAATTTATAATTCTTGCCGAATGTTTTATAACGACTGTTGATAAATTCTGGAGGTCGTTCGTGGATAATCCCAATTCTTTTAGAGTTTCGGCCGTCCTTTGGGATATTGCACCTCTTGCACCTATCAGGAGACCTTTGACGCTCCATCTTTCAATAGCGTATTTTTCCTTGAAGTACCCACAGCAAGGTTCGTAAATCTTCCTCTTTTCCTCGTCCACTTCTGTTGACTGGTTGATATTGGTTTCGAATTTTACTGTGGGATCTAGGATGACTCCTTCGTTTTCGATTCTTTTTATGATTATGATGTCTACTCGTTTCGGCGACCCGTCAGAAGATTTGCATGCAACCTCTTCATAGACTTCCCAATCTCTGTGGTATCTTTTTATTAGTTGGGCTATGTCTGATCTTACTTTATGGTGACGGCTGTTGCGCATCAACTCTCCCCATTTGCAAGAACCTAGGACATGAGGTAGGGTTTCAATCTCACTGCAATGGCGGCAGCGGGTTGATCCTAGGTTCCTACCAGGGATTGAGTGCACAGGAATCAGGTTGACATTCATCTTGATAGCCGTCGACCACTCTGAACAGGAAAGGCCCTTCTTCGTAGATACCCATTGGTTGCTAGGCTTCCATTCTTTAAAATTGATGACCCCATTCCCTTTGGATGGGAGGGAACTCCATTCGATAAACGAGTTTTCTCTGAGTTCCTGGCGAATTTTTCTCACATCAATTTTAGCCTTTTTTTCTACATGCAAACCGTTGAAGCATTGGGCTATTTCTTCTTCAATGTTTCTTGAAGCCATCATATATATATATATATATATACATATATATATGTATATACATCACATATATATATATATATATATATATATATATATATATGTATATATATATATATATATATATATATATATATTTGTCTGTTAACGCTCTAGCGGTCGCAATTTTCGTTTGATCGTTACCAAACTCGATATTTAAACTTTTTATAAAAAAATAAAGATCAAGTTCGTTTATGGCTGAAATCGGACCAGTGGGAGGGGGGGGGTTTAGACGGGAGGATTTTCGATAATTCAAAATATCTCCGTTACTATACGTCGGATCGAAAAATTATATAGAATTAATCTTATTGCAAATTAAATTTGCTATAAATAATGTTATATACATTTATTCTGTATCTTGAATATTAACCGAGATATTTGCATTTTTCTGTTTTCAGCTTCAGAGATGAGATCGGCTAACTTCGGGTCTAGTCGTGAGTTTCCGTCAAGAGCTAGTTCGGGCCCTTCCCGTAACTGTTTGACTCTATTCTGAAATTTCTCTCTGGTAAAACTTCACGTGGGAAATCTGCTTAGTTTACGCAGCCCCTGCGTCACCTATTTGCATTTATCTCAAAAAGTAAATGTTCAATGAGAAATATATTTGGTATTTAGACTTCAAATAAAGTGCTTCATAGTAACTGCTTATTGTGTATATGACATGAGTCGGAGTTAGGGTTTACTGAACGCGGAAAACTAATAAATGTACATATATCGGTTAATAATGGAGATAATGAAAAAAATGTACATAACAACATTTATAGAACCTTACATTTGCAATAAGATTGGTTCTATATTATTTTTCGAGCCGACTTATAATAACGGAGATATTAAGGATTTTCGAAATTCTCCCCCTCTAAACCTCCCCTCCCCCTGGTCCGATTCCAGCCGTTAAGGCTCCTAGGTGGTATTAATGGACATGTGAGGAAATATTTTGAAAATCACGCCTTGAGTAAACCTCAATAGCTGATTTCCCCTGCTAAAACAAAATGTGCTATAACATGCCATCATCGAAAGATTTAACCTTTGATGTTTTTATACACAATAACATCAATACTAGACCTAAAGTAACATTTTACGAGAACATGAATAGGAAGCATGAATATGCGATTTTTATTTCATATCGTTCTCAATTTCTACTATACTCCTGTTAAATATTAACATAGTTTAGGTTGTTCCGGCCTAAAATACAAAAATTCTGTTACATAAGAATCAGCCTAAACTAAGCAGATATCCCACTTACTGGTGTTGATTTATAAATAGGGGCGATGATGATGATCAAAAGGACCCAACAAAATAAGCGTTTTCAAACAGTAATATATTTAAATAATATATAAAAACTCATATTTCATCATTAGTACAGTTATGTATGTTGATACATTATAACTACGATGTTTGTATTCCGCTGCTCGATTTCAGGGAGGTAACACTACGAGTTGTCACTTCCGCGAAGTAAAAGAAGTGGCTATTGTACCCAGTAACAATTTCCAAAATAGTATATATCCTACCTAGGAATTGACGGCGATTTGCGTTCCCAGTTGACCTTCAGGACGTCTCAGGTAAATGTAGGAAGGCTTGGTACATAGTAAGTTCCTGAGAAAGCCAGAGCGTAACAAAGCCCCCGTCAACGGCGGAGGGAAGCACTAGACTGACTGCCCCTAGCAGGAGAATCAACAAACACATTTTTTTTTTTAGGTCATACCCAGCAATTTAGTATTGATTGGTAGTCTTGTAGCCAAATGACTACTGGTGGTAAGCAAGATAGGCCCCTTATGCTCAAAAACCAAAGCTTTATTTGAAGGGGTGTTTGCCAGACTCTTAAAATATATGGTGAATGGTTGGGGTTGTTAATTAGCTGGTGGCGGGTATGAAGCACCAGCTGGGTTGTAGGATAGTGGGAAAAGGAAAGAACAGGAAAGGAGGAGGAAGAAAGAAAAGATGATAGCCGTTAATCCTAAAGCCTAGTCTAAACTAAATCTAACTATGTACAGGGGGAGGGGTGTTCGCTCGACCAAGGGATATTCGGGGCTCTTGCTAATTCTAAAACTATCCTAAACTACATACTAATACTTAAAAACTACTTTTCTTGGGTTGCTTTATATTTACATTATGCCTCCAGGTCCTACGGTAGAAGGTCGGCAATCCGGACGACATCAACAAGTGGCTCGTCATCGGCCATTTGCCAATTCGCCGGTTGCCTGGTGGTAGGGGGTTGTCCAGGTGCTGTAAGGAGTCGTGGAATTTGATATGTCGTCGTGCAATCGTGTGTGAGAGGGGCTCGAGTTTTAGTGTGGGGTGAATTATGTCGTTTTTTAGTCTTTGTAGTGATGTGTGACGGACTATTTTGCGGACACTGCCGTTTTGGAAGGACTGTATGTTTGTGAGGTAGCTTGTATAGGTAGCGGAAAAGGGGAGAACCGTATAAGAGGGCGGGTTGTATGATTCCCTTTAGAATCATTAGTTCTAGGTTTAGGGTGAGATTGGGGAGAGCAAGAGGTGGTTGAGGGAGAGGTATTTGCCACGCAGTGCTTTAATTTTTTGTGAGATGTGTGTGGAGAAAGTCATGTGTCTGTCGAGTCGTATACCTAGGTAGCATATGGAGCCTGATGTTTTGATTGTGGTATTGTAAGTTTAAAGGTCTTTGGAAGTCTTTAGTTCCCGGAGTGGTAGTAAAATATGAGTGCGTCCGTTTTAGTGGGGTTGGCGTTTATGTTTATCTGTTTGAGTCTGTCCGCGATGTCCTGGCTAGTGTGTTCGGCTAGTGATAGGGGTTGAGGGACCTGCTCATGAGTGCGACATCGTATGCATAGGCATGTACAGATGTAAGATTATTGTACTGTCGGCCAACCACATCCGCTGTGTAGGTGGAGAAGAGGGTAGGGGTTAGTACCAAGCCCTGGGGAACTCCGGCTGGTAGGGGGTGAGTGGAAGAAAGACTCTGCCCTACCCTCACTTGTAGTGTTCTGTTCTGAAGGAAAGACACTATAATGTTGTAGAGCGGCTCGGGGCAGCCCTTGGAGTGGAGGGTGTTTAGCAGGATGTGGTGGTCGACACAATCAAACGCCTTCGTACAGTTGATGGAAATCATGGCAGTTGAATCCTTTGGATTGGAGTCTTGCCAAGAGGGTGGAGTTTGCTTAGGTGGGGGCGGAAACCTGACTGCTCGTGTAGGATGATAGATTCCTTCTCGCAGAAATCTACAAGATATTGGTGAACTACACGTTCCAATATCTTGGAGATGTGTGAGAGAAGGCTTATCGGCCTATAGTGGTCTGGGGAGGTGCCATGTTTGCGGGGTTTGAGAAGGAGGACCGCTATGGCGTGCTTCCACTGTGAGGGGAAGTGCCGTAGTCTGAGACAGGTGTTGAGGAGGTGGGTGAGGTAGGCCAAGGACTTGTGTGGCAACTGGTGTAGAAGTACATACTGTCCAGACCAGGGGATTTTCCACCCTTGGTGCGTCTCAGTATGGTGGTAAACTGTTTAGGGGAGGAGTACATAAAATTTCTTTCATGCTCCATCCTAGGCGCTTCCCCGCCTTCACAGAACCTGGAACAGAACACATGACCTCCACAAAGCGACTCATATCCGGCAGGGTAACTTGATCTAATTGTCAGGCCTGCCACACCCCCCCCCCCTAGAGACAGAGCCCCCAAAAATGTAGTTTGCTGAGGGTTTTGACCTGTCGTCCCGATCTAGTCATGTACCTTCCGTTTCCTCAGGAATATTTGTATTGGATGGCTGGTACTCATGTTTGGACAGTTCCTTTGTCGTTGAAGAGATTGGCAGAGACTTAGGCGGTTATGTTGGAGCAACAATGTCACTGTGTCCTCTTTCAAAAATGGCTTCTATGGGAGATCCGCAATTTGTGGCTTTGGTATTTTGTTTGTTAGCTTTTCAAACCGAAGCTACTGAACTGCATTTTTTGATATCGGTACTTGTCTCACTACTAACCCTAGTCTTAAACTTTAGGCTATATTAATATTCTCAGAGATGAACAGGAGTGGGGGTTTTAAGGGAAGTCATCCTTTATCCTCATTATCCTTGTTCATTGCCAGACTTTTTCCATAACATGGAGAAGGCGAAAGAAACTTTCAAGCTGTTGTAACCCTCTTGCCTAGTGCATTTCTGATGAGGTCAGTGATTTACCTGTTTATAAACAGTAACAAGGCCAAAAAATCCATTAATTTCAAGGAGGAAACATGTTTTAATGCCCATAGAACTTGAATGCTTTAAACAATATTTATTTATTAAAGTACAAATAAAAAATAGAGAACAGAATGTTCCACAAATTCATTACTACCCTACTAGCACATAATAGCCTCTTCATGGCATCAGTAGTCCAATTGTACAAATAAAAACAAACAATAATCAGTTAAAAATATATTATTAATAAAAAAAAATGCATTCATGTATGGCTACAAAATTTCTTTAAACTGAATATACGACAAATCATCATAACATAGTGCATCTTTCTCATAATTTTTAATTTTCTTAAATAAAGAGCTTATAATTACTGAGATCATCACATGTTGTTTTCAAGCTATTTTCATACTTGTTGCTTTTCCAATCAGCATTAAAGATCTAAATATTATGTGGATATCTCAATTTAATATGATCAGTAATCTGGTCTATGAACAAGTGCAGAGTAGTGTCTGAGAATGGACTTCACAAATTACTACTTTTCAAAATCATTTAATTACTTTTAATAGAAGATACCTGAAATTTACCATCAAACATAAAATTTGATCTTCACAGCTCACATTGTGTAAATTAAATTAATATCTATTGTCAAAAATGACAGTCTTTTACATGATCGAATTTTCTTAAATAATCAAAAATAATAAGATGCTCTATTCTAATAACAACACTATTTATTACTGATATGTCTGATATTTTTTTTGTTTACAATTAAAACAAATGAGAAACAATTATCATGAGTTTTGTTCAAATAATATTTTACAAACCATTTTTGATAAATAGTGAGTTGTATATTCTATATTCTAAGCTTTATGACTAGTTTCATTTTAAATAAATAATTGCTAAATTGGATACAGTTTTTAATTAATAGCCCTGTAGAATGTTCCAAGTACAAGAAAAATTGTTTGAAAGACAATTTTAAAACTCAAGCAATATTTAAAATAATCTTTCTTCGAAAACCAGTTTTTTCCAATTATAGTTGATTAGGCTAGTAAAAAAATACATTAATTAATATGGATTGAAGTATTGTGTAGTGAGTTTAAAAAATTCATAACAAAACAGCGACATTGCAGGCAGTCTGGATATATTATTCTCTACATCAAGAAAAACAACTCTTAATTAGGATTTATGCCTGGATCTAATTCATTCCAAAGTGGTATAAATAAGAAATGAAATTCCCCCATGCAGTGGCTGTGTACATAAAACAGCAATGTTTTGGGATGAACATTCTGGGGACAGAAGACTGAAAATAAAAGTATACAAATCAATTGGTTAATATTCGGTTTGATTATTTCATCAATAATAATTACAATAGTGTTTCTAGCTGATTCCCCTTGTAGGAAAAAAAATTCTTTCCTGATGACAAGTGTAGTCTCTCAGACCTCTCAGACGGGCATTTCTATAGACATAGTTATTTTGCACCTCCCTGAGAGATACTATTCCCCCAGGATAAAAAATTGGTACCATTTGGTAAAAATAAATAAACTATGCTAAAAGGGGAAGTATCCAGTTTGTTATCTCAGATAATTTGAGAACATATTCAGATGTGGGGATCTCGCATCATAAACAATATCTACTGACTGTTCTTACCTCTTTTTTAGGGTGCATTACTTATATTTTATTATTATGAAAGCTTTTTGCCAATATTAATTCTGAAACAAATTTTAGGTGATAATTTGGTATACTAACAAGCCTTATGCCTTAAATTTTGAAAAATCATGTATCAACTGCCTTTTAACCTGAAATCTGATTCTTCGTTTATAAATGTATAGAAAGCAATAGGAGTAAAAGTACTATTGCCCATTTTAAGCTGAGCAGAATTCAAAAGGATCAGAATCCACTGTTCAATTAAAACAAAAAATAATCAGAATGTAATATGGAGAGGGGGTTGTTTTTTTTTTCCGCTGATGGAACTTATAGGATATATTAATGGGGGCCATAGTTTCTCATTATCAGATTTCAGAATAAGCTCTTTTACTTCCAAGATAAAAAAAATCCAAGGTTCAATGAAGTTATGACATCTATTTACCATGACAATAATCCTGCACACAAAAGTATATTTTTTACATAGTTAGCTTTCATAAATTTTGCCTATTTTGGATTTTAAAATTCCTTCAGTTTTTACTAATTACAGTAAGTTTATATTATAAATAGAAAAAGTTAAATACTTTTTTTTTTCATTCAATCAAATTGATTCACTATCAACAACCTTAAGTTCTATTATGTTTCCAAGTTTTATTTACTACACAGAAGAGTACCAGAGATTAGTCAATTGTTATTTGACCTTTGTGAAGTGAATTTTACTAGAAAGAAAACAAAGTGTTTGTGCTTGGAACATGTCTACCTAGTAATAATAATTTTATCTTTAACACTTATAGCTTTTTAAATAAAAATGTTAACAACTCCATTGAGAGGCAAGTTATTTAGTCATTCCATTGGATTTTTATTACGACTGTGTTAAATTCTTAGACTAAATAACATTTGAACTTTCACCAAGTTTATTATAGTATAGAAAATTTTATAAACTTGCTGTCACTCATATCACTTCTAAATTTCTCATCTCTTCTAAATTTAACATTTAATGCTTTGCCTCTACAATGTGATAATTGCAAGTACAAAATGTATTAATACTAAACATATCAAAAATGCACCAAATATATATAAATATACTTCTCAAATTTTCATTTGAAAAGTTTAAACTTATAAAACTAAAAATTAACTTTATAGAAAAATATATATAAACAGGAATCTTAGGTCTGCTGATCTTCTTGATGTTTAATGAGCTAATATCTGGCTGCTAGTTCTTTTTAAAGCTAGGATACAACTCCACAAGGGAGAACTAGTCAAATTAACAGGACGAAAAGCACCATGGTCGAGGCAATAAAAATTAGCACAGTTTTCTACACTGAACCCCAAATTCAGTACACATACATTCCAAACAAGGACCTGATAGCTCTGAGATGATTCTCCCGACTCTATACATTCTGCCATATATGTTACATCCAGCTAGCTTTAATAAACCTGATGCAATATCATCCTTAATTGTTTTGTTGTCACCCATTACTGTTGAATTAGCAGCAGCCTTTGAAATTGATTGATTTGGCTTAATACTATCATGTGATTCTATTTCTTCTTTAGTGTCATTTCTGCTTTCATCTGCTTGATAATCATTAAAAATTGACAATTCATTAGTTTTTTCTGTTTTCTTATCATTTTGACTATTATAGTCAGAATCTGAATTTTCTATAGCATTATTTATGTCATGTTTCTGTTCAGTAACATGAATGTTGTAAACATTATTGGCTGTAGGAGTTTCTGTCGTAGTCGATGTTGGAACAATAATTTTTGTTGAGTCTGACTCTGAGCTTCCACCTCTGAAGAGCATATCTAAAACACTACTAAATGAAAATGAATCGTTAAAGTCGCTTTGAATGTCAGAAGAGCTGTTTCTTCTGTTTCCATCTTGAATTGGGTGTATGTGATCGGTTTTGTTTAAACTTGATGTGATGTTAGCTTTATCACCTAGACCTTGAGAATTTTTTGTTGAATTTTTATTGAGTGATCCATTATTTGTTATGCTATAGTTTGGTACAGTACTGTTTTGTAAACCTGAATTAAAATCTGGTGTAACAGTTTTTAATTCAGAAGATTCATTCATCAAGTGGGGAAGCATGTCTTTCATAATATCTTCCAGGTCAGGTGCAGGTTCTGTTCGAATTACATCTTTAAATGGATCGGGTGTTACTATGAGGTCTGCCACAGTTATAGCTGGAATATTAGACATGCTTTCTGGTAAAGGAGTAGATAAACTTGCTGTTTCCATAATGCTGGTTTCTCCCGATAGATTTTCTACATTATTTCCTGTAAATAATAATAATTAATACTATTAACAGATAAACTGTAAGTATAAAAAATTATATCACAAGAAGTATTTAGTTGGATAAAATTTGTTATTTAATTAATTTTTTTCTAATATATTCAAGTGAAACCCTTATTATTATAATTTATTTATTTATTAAAGATTCTGCTACAATGGCAATTCATCACAAAAAAATAAATAACTATACAAATTGAGGAGGTAAACTGTATAATCTTAGGTTTTACAAATGCACTCTGTAGTATATATACAGTTACATGATAAAAAATTATGAAAGGAAGTGCATAAATATATTAATTTATGAGATATATTCAATTTTAAGGTAGAAAGGAATGCTAGACAGGTTCTCATTTATTTTGAGTAAAGGTTAGGTGTTGCTATTAATTTTAAAAAACTATACGGGGAAAAAATGTGTGTTTCTAAGGATTTGTATTCTTTAAATATTATATAAGGCTAAGAGGGATAGTATGTAATATTATTTTATATTAACGGCCACTTTTTCTACAATGGCCAATTGGGATGGGTTATCTACAGGTTACCACCATTTTCTAGCCAGGGTGGGACTAAGAATTTTTTTTAATGAGTTCATCTATATATATATAAAATTGTAACCTCTGTCTGTACATTGATTTTTTTCGTGAAATTTCACGATAACTTTTCGTTTCACATGTCATAGACACCATAACTGCATTTTGTTTCTTTCGTGTATGTTTGTTTGTTTGTTTGTTTGTTTGTTTGTTACCTTTTCAAACATAAACGGCTGAACCGAATTTTATGAAACTTAGTATGTATATTACTACTAGCCCAACTTAGACTTTAGGCTATATTAATATTCTCTAAGACAAACAGGAGTGGGGGTTATAGGGGAAGCCGGAAAATAAAAATAGCGATATTTCGTTTCCTATTGCTTTTTCAGCAAATATGCCCATAACAAAAGTTGTTTATTTTGTAATTTAGAGTAACTTTTGTTATATGCACTTTTGCTGTATACGGAAGTATAAATGAGTTATACGCTAAAAACTATAGAGGGAGTCCACATTTTTATTTAGCACAAAAGACTCAACCCGAACTAAACCAAACTCGGTATGTGAATTAGTACTAACGCCTTCCTTATAATAAGCCATACTAACATTTCTAGGGACGGACCGGAGTGGGGGTTATAAGGGAGGCCTGAAATTAAAAATAGCGATATTTCGTTTCCTATTGGATTTTCGGCAAATATGAACATTACAAAAGTTGTTTATTTTGTTATTTAGAGTAACTTTTGTAATACACACTTTTTTCGTATACCGAATTATAAACGAGATATATGCTAAAACCTATAGCGGAAGTGAACAATTTTATTTGGGACAAAAGACTCAACCGAACTAAACCAAACTCGGTATGTGAATTAGTACTAACGCCTTCCTTATAATAAGCCATACTAACATTTCTAGGGACGGGCAGGAGTGGGGGTTATATGGGAGGCCTGAAATTAATAATAGTGATATTTCGTTTCCTATTGCATTTTCGGCAAATATGCACATAACAAAAGTTGTTTATTTTGTTATTTAGAGAAACTTTTTTTTATATATACACTGTCGTCGTATACCGAAGTATAAAGGCGTTATAAGCTAAAAATTATAGCGGGAGTCAACAATTTTATTAGGCACAAAAGACTCAACCGAACTAAATAAAACACTCAGTATGTGTATTAAGCACTAACGTCTTCCTTATAATAAGCCATACTATTTCTAGGGACGGGCAGGAGTGGGGGTTATAAGGGAGGCCTGAAATTAAAAATAGTGATTTCCTATTGGGGTTTCGGCAAATATGCACATAACAAAAGTTGTTTATTTTGTTATTTTGAGAAATTTGCTCAACACTTCTTTTCAATATGAACTACCAGGTACCTCAAATGAAAAAATTGATTCAAATGTATGTCAATATTTTCTCATTAATAATTCAAATCTGTGCATAATGCAAAAGAAACGGGAAATATGACAATATGCAGGACAGTGAAGTCTTACATAAAAAAATAATTTTATTATTAACAAATACACAGAAACGACGGGTGTTAACCCTAAACACTGGGACAGGTAAATGTCAAAATATATACCATCACCATTCAGCCTCAAATGAATTCCCGAGCGAAGCCGGGTATCTGAGCTAGTCACAAAATAAATTCCTATTGCCCATACAGGAATCAAACTCGCTACTCTATGTTATAATATTATATATTCCGTCTATGTTGTAACATATGATTTTTGTAATATAGGTTAATTAAAATGAGCAAAATTTTTTAGGAAAATTAATATTGTAAGAATCATTATTGATATTATAATAAAATTGTTAAATAACTATATATATATATATATATATATATATATATATATATATATATATATATATATATTCCTATAAAGCTTCCTTTGTCATTTGGATAGTTTCCATTGACTAATCTGTGAATCCCTTTTACAGTTATCTTGAAAGTGATTAAGGGTGTCTGTTTGTTTCTCTTAATTAATTACATCGAGACACTTCTTTCTCTTGCAGCTGAGCTTGTATGCTACAAGGAGCTCAGTCTATGACTAACCCCTTTGAGTATAGATTTATTAATAAATCAGGTGCATTTGACTGATCTCGTTTTAGTGTAAAACGATATGACCTACCATTTACAACCAAAATTCAGGGATTAATCAATTTTTTTCTTTATTTTTTATTACGGAGCCCTTCTTAGCATCAATCTATTAAATTTTATAAATGAGTTATAATGTGTCTATTCAGAAAGTGGATTGAAGTGGCTTAATTTGTATTTATTTACATACAAGGTTAAAAAAACTTGATATATTTTCATTAATACGCACCACATACTTCACGTCCACAACAACCAGTTTTCTCATCATGTACCCTTGTACATCCAGCTTTGATAGGATTGCACTTAGGTTTCTGACAATGTACTTGCCTATAGTAGCATACACACAACTCACACGCATTAGATTCACTCACAACTTCCCCGTGATGATAAGTACGACCTTCCGAGTTACATTTTCCTGCAAAAAGTATAAATTTATATTAAGTACAGATATAATATAACAATTTGATGAAAGAATACTAAAGAAAAAAATATATGACTTCCTTGTGCACCTATGAAATTAAATTTCCTTTGAAAGTCATTAATATACCGGCATTCTGTGCATTGGATGGAAAATTGTCACAGAACATAATTTAAAGATTTTTTCATGATAAATAAAAAAATGGATAATACAAACTTTGTATATCTCTAACACGCAAAAGTTGAAATATTTTATTGTTACTCTTCTGTAAATCCCCTCCCCTTTCTCAATTTTGAACAAAAGAGAAGGTGCAAAACTTGACATTCCAAAATCTGAAATTTCAACAATCTAAAGCTAGCTGTAAAAATGGGTTCAGGATCAGTTGAATTAGATCATTTAGTTGAAATCAAAAAATCTTAGAAATAAAAATAATTTCTTTACAAGAAGAGTGAAAAAATGTCACTTAGTCAAGGTGGTGCTAATAATACTTCCTCCCTCAACATGTGCCCTTCTTTTAGCACATTTCCCTTATAGGAAATCAACTATTGAGGTTGAGCTCATAATGTGATTTTCGAAAAATTTCCTCAAATATCCATTGAACCTACCGAGAAGATGACGAAAATGAGGTCCATTCAAAATGATATATATTTGACTGTTAACACTCTAGTGGATGGAATTTTTCTCTTATTGTTACCAAAATTAATATATAAACCCTTCATGTAAAACTAATGTTCAAGTTTGTTAACAGCTGAATTCAAACCTGAGCGGAGGAGGGGGAGGGGGAATCAAAAATTCAAATTATCTGTTACTATGAGTCGAAAATCACATATAACTAATCTTGTTGTGATTTTAATTTCCTATAAATGTTGTTCTACAAACTTGTTCTCTATCTTGAATATTAACCAAAATGTTTGCATTTTTTAATTTTCAGCCTTCAGTTATCCTCACTCTTTTAGTCATTACACTTTAATAATAATCAAATATATCATGAAACAAGCTTAAATACCAAATTGTGTTTTCAACTAATCGTGAAATGGTAATTTTTTAAGCTGAGCTGGCTCGTACAACTCTATTTCCAAACTTTTAATAATGTATCATAAAGGTGAAATTTCATTCCGTGGAAACTTAAAGGAAATGTTTCTTCAAATGAGAATAACTTGAATCACGTGGAAAAGACCAGCTCAACAAGTTGGAATACTCTGATAGGACTCATCCTGAATCATACTTTTATGGGAGTCATAGTTTTTGGAACAGTTTCACATCCTCTTACAAAGCTCAAAAAATATGAAAACACAATGCTGAACAATTTGTGGATAAATTTTCTATAGCTGTGAAATCTATCAAGACACCCATTAAATGGAGTGCTGATTCTGTGCTGGAAAAACTGTAAGATTTATTCATAAATCTGGTTGTTTTGAAATGAGGACTGGGTGCCTATGCCAATCAAAATCTGGAAAAATTTGGATTTTAAGGCTAGAGAGGTGAAATTAGATGATAAATAAATGGAAAATGAGAGATGAGATAGGAGCGATTTGAAGATAATTTTGTGTCAAAAATAAATATTGAAATTTTGTGTAGCATTAGAAAACCACTTAAATTGTCATATCCACTGAACTTTTCTGTTTTCTTTACAGTTAAACGTTGACTGGGATGAACAAGTTTCTGAGGCTAAATGTGAAATGGACTGGATGGCTGGAAGATTTTTGTTCAATTGAACATATTGAAATACCCTGTTTTTATACAAATACGTCGTCTCACTAAAAATATTGAACACACATTTCCTACGGCACTAAATTTACAAAACACACAGATATCTTAAGCGAGATCCTCGAGGTTACAAATTCAAACAACTGACCCTGGGGATTGGTTCAGAAAATACATCAGATCACTAAACAAGGAAGGATAATAGACTGGCTCTGGTTAATAGTTTTCTCTTTGGGGACATTCCTTTTTTTAATAAATTGCATCTCTTACTGAACTGAAGTTTGTGAGTGTCTGATATATATGTATGTCTATTTCTCGAACATTATTTATAATTACACTCCATTTGATATCCCACTAAATGAACAGGAAAAAAGAAGTGTATATCCATTGATATTTACCATTCATATTATTAACATACCTTAAACAAATTCTTTTACAATAAAAAAAATAATTGTAATAATAATAGTATACCTTCTTCAAAAAGCTTAGGTGGCTCAGTTATTGGTGGAAGCAGTGTTTCTGATGTAAATTCCACTTGAGGTTCATTACTACTAAATGGCTTCTCAAATTTTGATTCATAAAATGGCCCATCTATAACAGGATCTCTTGGAACAAAACCTCCTATTAATAAAGAAAACAAATAAATTATACAAAGCTGAAAGAAATTGTCCAAGAGAATTGATATAAACTGGTCAACCCATTTCAAGTAGTCTATAAGTTTTAATTTTATGAAATTCTGAATCATATCTGATGTCCATTTGAACTATAGCTGTTGAAAAGATGACACAAATTCAAAACTTAATATGAGGGTGCAGTTCTTAAATAGTAAGAAGGCTCTCATTACTATTCTTGGTACGATAACTATACCCATGGATATATTGGTGGATAGTGTTTACAGTTTTTTCCCATCCGCTTTTGACAGATATATCTTCTGTTCCACCAGTAGTATTCTAGTTCCTGCAATTCGCCCTAGGAGTTCAATGGATTATACATTGTAGGAACTCATTTTAAGAGTTTGAATGTTTATTTCAAAAATAAAGCAACATTTATGTACTATGTTCTTTTTTAAACTGTAAAGAATTCCGTATATTTTACATATATTACCCATAAAATAAAATCTTATTTATATTAGAAAATGTAGGTAACCAGTTTTAAGCTATTTTCATGCTTATCTATTACAATACAAAACGCATCCCACCTAAATTACATGTCATTTTTACATAGTGTTCTTATTAAGAGAAAACAAGAAGTGAGGTGACATCATCAGTGAGTCACAGTGTCTACTTAATAGCAGATTTCCATCAAGAGATATCATCTATTGAGGTTATACTAATGACAATGATTTTTGAAGAATGTCCATCGATCCTACCCGAGAGTTGGTAAAAATGAGGGTCACTCAAAACTGCACACAAGCACAGAGAAAGGGAGAGACAGAGCAAATTTCTGTGTCCAGCACTTAGGAAATTTGGTCAGTTTGCACAAGTCTTGGTTTGTTGTTAAATACATGCTTGACACATAATATGATCATAATTTGTTGAAAATATTGGGACTATTAATTGCTTACATTAATCCAACCTTTATTTTTTGTTGGGAAACCAATATTATATAAATTCAATTATAGATAACAGCTATTCTAAACATAGCCACTTTTTCCTTCACGAGAACAGCAACTGGATGACTACATTTACTTTACATGATGCAGTACACTTGTGTTATGTAAAAAACATCATAGGTCTGTGCATAGATTAATCGAATCTTTATATATCCATGATAAACCATTTCTATTTCATCCTGTCAACAATGGGTAACAGACCTGGTTTAGAATATTGGCTTCCAGGCAATTAAAACATGAATATTACCTTCTGTTTTAGATGGAGGAGAGAATCTGTTGGGCTGAGGAATGTCAAGGTAAATAGGTATTTCAGTCTTTCCTTCAAGTCGGCCACTATATCCATCTTGATCATTTACAACTGCGTCAGCAGCAACAAATGGAATAATCCTGTAATACAGAATCTAGTAAATGGTTATATTCAGTTTCACTTAATCTCAATAATTATTTATTCTAAAATATATTGTTCCTAGAAATAAAGTAACACAGGAAAACAATTTTTTTTTTTAAATATATATATATATATGTTGTTTGTAAGTGTTACTGTCGTAATTAATATGTGATATGTAATTTTAAGAAATAAACTATAATAACTTAAAAATAATATTGTTTGGCGTTTGTTATTTTTATATTCCCTTATCTTTCATAGCGCTCCATGCCTATTTCACGCATATACCACATACTTACACACTTATAATAAGTAAGTTACTTTTGTCTACACTATAATTTATCTAGAAACTAGAAATAATTTATAAGGCAAAACAACATTTGACGTGTTATCTAGTATATATATATATATATATATATATATATATATATATATATATACTTTGAATTAATTAAGAAGAAAAATGCTTTATTAATGACATATTTTTAGTTTTGATTTGTCATCTCTGATAGTCAGTCATAGCCATGGTGTATGTGACCTTTGTTGAGAATGGCAGCTACTTTTTTCAAGATATTAAAAGTTGCAAAAACAAAATACTCAGTATATTTTGTTTCATCCGTTTATATCATAAGCATGTTGTAGACTAGGGCAGCATGCAATATGTTCAAGCACCTGTGGCTATGCATATATTATTTTAAAATGACTGTAATCCTTGGTTTGTAGACTTAACTAGTAAATATCCCTGTGCTATTATTATTTTAAATAGAATTTTTTGAACTTGTCAATGAGATGCTGCACATATGAATTTTTTTATACTCCACTAAACACACATAAGCAGAAAAGTTCACCATTCATATCACATCCTAGAAATTATTTGATTTTGCAAAATGTTTCATAAATTTCTTATGTAATCTTACTTAATTACAATACTATTGAAATCTCAAAAGATAATAAAAACCATTTCTTCCATTTTACTATTCTCCAGGGCAAAAGATAAAATTTATAAACATATTTTTTACTTAATTATAATACCAAAAAGTGTCAATAAATCAAAAAAATATTAAATACTTTAGATTTGGAAGAGAAGGAGGAAGAGATGATTCATTGTAGTCATAGTCATAGTCGTCATCCTTTGCCAAAGTTCTATTAATAATTGCTTCAATGACATCTGGAATTGAACGAACTGGGCTTGAAGAATTATTATCTGGGAGACTTGGTGTCTCAGTCGTTGTAGTAATTTCTAAAGTTACTGGCTGGAATGTAGTAGTATCTTCACCAACAATTCCATTTTCTGTCCCTGATCTTAACTCTGTATCATTTTGTGGTGATTCAAAAGTTGAAGCTTCAGTAGTCTCTTCCAAAGTTGAACTCTCTGTTTCACTTTTATCAGTGTCAATAATTGTCGTATTTGGTGTTTCTGTAGATCCGTCAACATCCTATACAAACCAAAACAGACAGAAATATTTAGCCTAAAGTTTAATAATATGCATAGGCTTAAATGTTTAGTGAACGGTTTACCTTAGAGATTTCTGTTGTTGTTAACTCTGTGTTGCCTAAAAAAAATAATAATTACGGAAAATTAATATAGTTTATTTGTTCTAATTTCCCTAAAGTTCTACAATACAAAATTTCTATTACCCATGAGGGAATTAAAAACATGAGTCTAGGTTTTCAACAAGCATTAAAACCTACACCTTTATGTACATGGGTGTGTAGAAACCAAATTAGATGTCTATTTGTGTACTATTATTACATTTTTTTTTTTCAATGAACCATTTTCATAGTCAATTTAATAAATTTTGACTCGAACTTTTGGGATAGAAAGAAGTAGAACTATCACTAAAATAAACATAGAACTTCGTCTACTTGTGAATAGTTGCTTTGTAAAATATTATTATTCAGGAAATCTGAAAAAATTGCCTGCTAATGGCTCTCTGGATAAAAGCAGAATATCACTATGCACTTCATGCTAGTAAGGCTAATCAATATGATATATTTTCAGTGTACTATCCAAGGTTCTGATTTTCTAGTCAAGTTAGGACTAAGGGCATTGAGACCAACTGTGAATAAATCCACATGTCTGCAAGAATCAAACTCACATCTTTAGAAGTTAAGGGCATTGCAATCCATAGGTTAATATCATTTTTTATTTTATTTTTGAATCCATATTTATCCTCTAAAGAATCATCTTAAATTTATCATGGTGTTGACAAGGTCATTCTTTAAGGCACTCAGAAGTAAAACATTGTAACTGGTATCAAAGTGAAATTCCAGGTGTATTGGTTTCCTTAAGCATTTTTTTATAGATATTGTGTATTCCCCCTCATTTAATACCCCAAATTGGAGGGGAAGTAGAATTTCCCCAAAATGCCTTCATAATGAATGATACCACTGTACAAATACATGCTAAATTTTTTTTGAGATGCTCATTATAAAAATATAAAGATAGTGAGAGATGAAGTGATTGGCAGACAGGGGATAGAACTATAAGGGTCTTGGGAGGTGGAGGAAGAGGGGGCTATTCATCAACCTAAAAATCTCTGGTTATTTTTTGGCCCATTTCCAGGGTATTCCTACGAGTATTGCCCTGTGGGGGTTTTCCTATGAGATATGCATTCAAATCTTATTAATTCCTAAGGAGATAGAACATACAAGGAGTGAAATGCCTTGAGTTGGGGGTTTAGAGGGGAGGATTTGAAAATTCAATATATCTCCATTGTTAAGAATCAGATTGCAAAATATTATTGAACTAATCTTGTTAAACTATTGTTGGTCTACAATATTTGTACTGTTCATTTTTTGTAACTGAAATATTAAGCTAGCTATTCATACCTTCTTGTTTTCTGTAATCCCTCTCTCTACTCATGGGGTTTTATTCATACTTTTCATAGAATAGAGAATATGTGATGAGATGTGAGCACAAGTGTGTTACATCAGCATGGAGGAAATCTCCTTTGTTTACGCAGCCCCACCTTGGCAGACTTAAGTGCTTAGATTGTTAATGAAGAAAATGGTTTTCTTAATATGTAGGTTTGTTATTTATTTACGACTACTTTTTACAATTATGGTTAATTGGGATGGATTATCTACAAGTTACCATTCTTTTTTGGCCATGGTGGGACTGAGGATTTTATTTAATGAGAACTAAATGTATTCCTAATCCCCAGGTCGATATCAAACCCAAAACCCAAGGCCCCCTTGGCCTACCAAGTCTATTAAGACCAATGCCTTAACTCACACAGCTAACTTGACCCCCCCCCCTCATGGGAGGTGGGGAGTATTTAATAATAAATGGATATTTTTATCAAATTACACATTGTGCTTTATTACTGTCACCAACCGCTCCAAGATGCCCATGATATTGGTGAAGTATTAGTTAAACTGAAAGTAGCCTGCCTCACTGGGGCTGCCTAAACTAAGCTGATTTCTCACACACTAAAATATGATACAATGATGATCTCATGTCACCATATATTCTCTATTTTTTCCTCAATAAGTAGCCCATGTAAATAAGAATTAAAATGTTAGTTAAACTTAAATAATTATTAATAAATAAGATGCTCATAAATGTAAACAATTAAACATTGCTTTTCTAATTGAATCAGATTGAATGAATTTAAAATTTATATTTTAGGAAAGTTGGATAATGCAATCTAAAGCATTAATATTTTTACAATTGAAATAGATTATAAGAGTGATTAGAGTTAAAAATTATGAAATTTAGCTTCCTATGTTTTTTTCCTGCAAAATGTTACTTAAGGCCAAATTGTCAATTGTCAAATTGTACCTATGTTTATTTTCATTCAGAATTCACAAGTACTCATTATCAAGCTCATTTGAAAATGGAATGTGACAAATCATGTTTTTTTTAGACTTATATGATAGTTCTAAGTATGATTTGGGCAAGTGAGAAATTTCTCCCCTCACATCTTTTTTTTTTAATCTAATTTAAGTCATGGTTAAATAGCATTGATCAGAGTTACTTATTTGCACCGGACAAGTGAATTAACATTCTGACAGTATAAGTTTTGTTGATGTTATCAATGATTATTGTTTACATTGGCCACATAATTTTGAATTATGAAGAGGGATTAAGTAGGAAGTGATTTTCTTTTAATTAAAATCTCTTTTTATTATTCTGGTATATACCTATGAATACATTTCAACAGATCTCATTTTCATCATCTCCTGAAGAGGACTGATGTACATTTTTAAGAATTTTTCAAAAACTGTATCATGAATACAGCCTCAACAGCTGATTTCTCATATATGGAAATCTGTTAAAAGTAAATTCTCCAAAACTATTAATTTATTTCTAGCTACTATATAAAACTAACATTAACAGTATGCTTAAAGCTATGAAAATAAAATAAAAAACAACTAAAAAATTCTTTACTGTAGACAAATGCCATAAATCCAATTTATCATTTGGATTTTATCGATATGACCATTGAAAGAATAATATTAATGAATTTTCTACTTTATTCCGGGTAAAATTAGTTTCTTTCGACTTTAATTATAGTCAAAAATCTGTATTTTTTTTTAAAGCTGTACATGATTAAATTAAATTAATTGAATCTATTGGAAGAACGATTAAAATATTTAACAGAAAATACATATAGAATGACTACACACTAACTGCAGTTATAGCTGGTGGGACAGCAGTGGCCAGATGCAGTGATGGGTCTACATCCTTCAACAGGAATTGAGCAGATGATTGGCTCACACCTGACTTCACCCTTCATACAATAGCAGTTTTCACACTGTTTTCCAGCACCATCTATCCTTTCTCCTTCAGGATATAATGTTCCATTGACTTTACACGAACTGCCTAGAACAGATTTTATTTATAATATTTGGGAAAAATATCACAAAAATATATGTATATATTATGCATATTTATAATATATGCAGCATTTATTTGGTAAAAACATGAAACTGTGGGCTGGGATTAAGTTTCATTTTTAATTAACAACTAAATATACCTCTACAAAGAACTAATTGAAAGACTATAGCTCAAAATATAACTTTCTAGTAATCTTTGACTAGGAAATCTTATCTCTACAGTTTTTAAATATAACTCTATCTTTTTTATAATAGTAAGCACATTAACAATTGAAAATTTCAATACATTAGTTTCTTGTTTTCATCATTTAATATAGGTAATTCCAAAAAATCGATTTAATGCCCAACAAACTATTTTGAATGTTTAGTTTCATAGCAATTGAAGAAACTTAGTATGCTAGGAAGATCAGTAGCCATGTCATTAATTATTTTCAAATGAAGAGGTATAGATACTTACACACTAAAAATTCTTATTAATCTCATCTTAAACACCTGATGAACTTCAAAATACTAAATATTTTATAGCTAAAAGAGAATTTAAAATTTGCCATTTTGTAATTTCATAATTGAGTGATAAATAAACAAGCCATAACAAACGATACTAGACATTCTGAATGTAGTTAGGACAAATATTAACAATGTTTTTATTCGAGTTCTAAACCAGCACAGAAATTGAGAGAGGTAGGACTTTCAGGTTCTCTGATAATGAATATTTTCGGGATAACAATAAGTGCATTATTTTTTAAAGATCCAAGAGTTTGGTAGGCAATTGAATAACAAGTCTATTTAGTTATTTATTAACATACACTTCATACTACTATGGTTAATTTAGACAGGTACTCCACATGTTACCACTCGTTTCTAGCAAGGTAAGGACTAAGAATTGTATTTAATGAGTTCATAAATTCCTATTTTTTTTTTTATGAGAATAAAACCCACATGTCTTGGTTTACCAAGTTGGAAATAAATGAAACATGCCCATACGTCTGCTATTTCATATTGAAATCGTCCCATGTACTGCATGAAGATCACTGCGTTTGATTGAGAAAGCAAGTATGGGGATTTAGAAGTGTTTTTTATTTTTATTTTTTTTAGAATTTTAATATTTTAGAGCGTAATATTTTAACACGTTAGATGCTGTGTATGCCCCCGGGGGCATGCACCGCTCCCAATGTGTGTGCGGTTTCAGTTTTAAAACATCATTACCTCAGTGTGGCGGATAACATATGTCAAATTACTTTTTTTTTAAGTATACAGTTTTTTTATGATATAATATTACTTGATCCTCTTCCTGCTTTTACTGTCAATTTACTGATGTTAGTTGCAATGATTCAGCAACAAAACCTAAAATTATCTCTTTTCCTTCGACTATTAGGTATTGTTAAAAAACAGATTACAAAAAAAGGTTGCATGCCCCCGGGGGCATGTACCGCCTAAGACGAGTACTACCGGGCATGCCCCGGGGGCATGTACCGCATATAGGGCTAGTATCGGCAAATAACAACAGCATTTAACGTGTTAAGCAAAACTAGTAACTGGTGGCAATAAGCTTTGGGTAATTTTAAGAGACCACTAAGTCTGTATGAGATATCTCTGCAATGGTTGTTGTAATATGGGTGATTTAAAGACATATATTTTTTTTCAAGATTTTAAAATACACTGGACACAATATTTTTATAATATTTTTGTAACTTTTAGAGAATTTAAATCGTGATGAGTTTAAAAAAATTATTATTTTAGTGCTAACATACAGAAATTAAACATGTGAAACATTAAGGATTCTGCATATATGTAAGTATCTATCCGAAGTAATCAGTTTTGTCTAAAACCTTCAGTCAAAGCAGATAATATGGTCTTGTATAATGTAGTTTGTGTTATTAATTGAATAAATAAATAAGTTTCAAAAATCATTACACAGTGCATTGCATTATATTGTATTTTAAAATTACTGAACAGGTCAAAACAAACAATTAACTGATCATACCTGATTTGTTTGTTAGCGAAGCAGCAGTAGTTGTAGAAGTAGCTGAGTCATTTTTTAATTCACCTGTAACAATGAATCCATGTGTAAATAAATAAACTATTATACTGTCAGTTTTCATTGAAAAGAAAAAAATATATAAATGGTGCACTAGTAAGACTTTTATCCACTATCTCAAGCAACTGAGGATTTGACAAAATGGTACTAAACACAAGAATGTTAAAAATATAAATTGTAAAACCAAAAGCGGAATTGGCTTTCCTGGTGGGCATCGTACCCATTACCTGTATTGTACAACCTCATCAGAAAAGTGGCAATTTGGTTCAAGGGGTATCCTGGTGGAACCCCATATATAAATATGGTACAAATGAGAGCTTTGGCTAGTGCTTTGAAGAAGTTAGCTCATGAAGTGAAGCTTAGAATAAATATTGAGAAAACAAATGTAAAAAGTTCCACACAAACCAGGGAGAATCATGGTCCTTTTGATACTGGGTGTATAACATTTTCTAGCTACATCATGTTCAAGAACTTTGGAGGGCTAATTATAGAGGGGAGTAGGGTTGATATTATGACCTCTAGTACCAGATGCTTCTATACACTGCAAAGAGACTCAATTTAAAGGTCACTCCTAGAAGGAAATGGTATAAGTTTTTTAAGGTGATTCTCCTTTCTACACAATCCTTAGTCCTACAGAGATTATTACTTATGTATTATAAACAACTCTCATTCCAAGGAAGGTCCTTTAAACTGAAGACAAGCGAATGTTAAGTAGCTAAATAGAACAGACCAAATATTTTTCACATAGAATCATAGAAAGCAAATATGATGATGCATTACATTACTACTGGGTAAAGTTTTGTTGACATAAGGTTGTTTTTCTTGAAGGGAAATAAATTCTAAAGACAAATTAACTTGAAATCACTTAAATCATCTTCGATAAACCCCTGAGCAAAGGGGCAGCTTTGATTGAAGAATGGCTACATCTTATAGGAGGGTAATGGAGACTCGGTTAAATATTCCCCTCTACCATGTCAATTCCTTAGCATCTATTCTCCCCCTAAATCGTTTGAATGTGCTTGTTTCTTACAGTTACTCTCAGATGCTCTTTTTGATTGACATATTCTCGTTTTTTCATTTAGCAAATTTTTATTACTTATAATATTTAATCTTCAAAAGATGTAAGGGTTTGTTAACTTTTTTCAGATCGTGTGTGCATACGTGCATGTGTGGGTGTGTGTGCTTGCACGTGTATCTTCTAGAGTCATAATATCATCAACATTTGTGTTTTATGTAAAACTAAAGACCAAGTATGTTAACGGCTATAACCAAACCGGGAGGAGGGGGGAGGGTAATAAAAATTAAAAATGCTATTATAGACATTTTTCCCCCATCTTAACCTAGGTCTTCCATAAACCCCCATTGCCTAATAATATGATTTTCACTTAGAGCACCTGGTTTTCTAAATACCTTATTTTCAGCTTAAATTTCAAGTCCTATTTACATAGGCTTCTTATTACAGTACATATTTGTTGAAATACTACCAACTGATGTACAGTGCTTTTCTTATTTGTTACTATTATATTTTCATAATGCAGTTATTATGTTCTTCTTCCCCCAACTGGCTTTCTGCTCCAGCTATCTTCTTGTCACTCTTTACTGTGCAAATTTTTACAGTGAAGAGTGACGAAAAGACCGCTGGAGCAGAAAGCCAGTTTGGAGAAGAAGAACATTCAGCTAAGCGAAGAAGTCTAGGAAACCACAGTTATTATGATTAAACATTATTTGTATGAATGAATACAGTTTAAAATGAGAAAAAAAATAGTTCCCAGCCATTTTCAACCTGATCACAATTTATCTAACTTTATTATTAATAAAGTCACTACATTGCATAAAGTTATATGATAGTTGTCATATTTCAGGTACATAGATAACAGTTGGCTGTCAGAACCAAAATTACCTGTTACAATGAAAATTTGTTTGTATTGTGTATGGATACTTACTGCAGTTGTACTTCACGGGACAGCAAGAATGTTGATTATATTCAGGATTGCACCCAGGTACTTTAAGAACACAATGTGGCCGAACACACTGCTCCTTTCCTCTTATACAGTAGCAATACTCACAATTGGACTGAGCTACCAAAGCTGAACCCTCTCCATATAATGTTCCATTCACACTACATCCTGTTAAAAACAAAAAATAAATATATGCATTAAATTTTAGTTATATTTTTTTTTATTCTTAAATCAATGTAGGAGTTTAAATGTGCTATGCAAAATGATTAATGAAGCACTATTAAAAAATAATCTTTTCTAATTAAAAAACATTCTTTTCTAAATATTTTCTAGTAATTGCACTACACATTAATACACTGAACATAAAATTTAGCAAATGTTATCATGACAGTCCAAAGAGTTATGACAGATTGTTATTCCACTCAATCCATAAGCAATAAATATAACAACTTGTCGTATAAGAAGCTGATTGCAATTTCTTTTTTCCATTATGAATCTAAGAAATAATTCTCATCATAATAATTATAGCACAATCTTATTTCTAGTTATTATTTTTTATAAATCATTGATATTTTTAAAGCGCAAATATACATCAATGTTCCAATTACTTGAGCTTGTTTATTATTAGTCTTTTTCATTTACTCTGAATATAAGCCAGTGTTATCTGTATAACACATCTAGTTCATCTAGGCATTCATCTAGTTTGCTCGCATTGTTTTTCCTTTTGACTTGCAATTTTGAAAATTTGAAATATCTCTAATATGTTGGATTGAAAACCATCATTGATCATTGATCATTGATAACCAATCATACTGTAAATTTAAGTGTCTATAAATGTTGATTTATATTATTTCCTCTATTATGAATATTAACCAAGATATTTGTACTTTTTTTTGTTTTTAGCCTTAAATAAACCCCACTCCTTCTCATGTCATACTAATAATAACCTTTTATATCATAAAGCACTTTGTTGGAAGCTTAAATACCAAATATCGTTTTCATTGATCTTTTGCTGTGTGAGGTATATGCAAATACATTATATGATACATCATCAGTTAAGATTTTACATTCTTAACTCAAAAATGTTTATTTCATCCATACCATTCACGATATTTTAACTCCATAACTGTTTAGGGTTATATTATATATATATATATATATGTCTGTTACCGCTCTAGCGGTCGCAATTTTTGTTTAATCGTCACCAAACTCAGTATTTATTCATTTTTTAAGAAAGATCAAGTTCGTTAACGGCAGAAATCGGACCAGTGGGAGGGCGGAATCTCGAAAATTAGAAATGTCTCCGTTACTATACGTCGGATCGAAAAATTGTATAGAAGCAATCTTATTGTAAATTAAATTTACTATAAATATTGTTATATACATTTATTCTCTATATTGAATATTAGCAGAGATATTTGCATTTTTATGAATTGTAACGGACGAGCTATGGTCACTTCTATTCGTTCCCGCCGAAAGCTAGTTCGGCCGTTTCGGTAACTGTTCGGCACTCGTATGGCGATGTATCTATTGTATAACTCTACGGGGGAAATCTGCTTAGTTTTCGCAGCCCCTGCGTGACGGACGTTTTCACTATCTTGATTATTATCCATTGTGCAGATTTTAGTTTTCGGTCTACAGTAAACCTCCACTCCTACCCATATCATATTAACAAAATGCTGTTATATTGTGAAGCACATTATTTGAGGTCTAAATATCATATATTGTTCTCATTGAACTTTTAAGTTTTGAGATGAATGCAGATACTTTTGAAATCTGCTTAGTTATCGAAGCCTCTGCGTTGCGGATTTTTGTTATTGAGTTATGCCTGGTATGTGATTACTAAGATGCCTACTTTTGCCTTATTACAACAGGTGTTCAATGATTCTAAGCCTAGCCAATATTAACCTCCCGCTCCAACTAGATGAAGGGGGTAGCATCATTTTTATGTACAATTTTAAGAAACTATGTAACACATTTATGGTTGAAGTTAAGCAATTTAATGGGAATAATTAACTAAATTTTTAAAAAGTTATATGATAAGAAAAATAAAGTAATAGACACATTTCTCACCCATGGATCATCGCGGTTAGAATGTGTCTATGAAAACTTTAGAACTTTAGTACAAATTTGATTATATCAATTCTCTTTACCACCTCCTAGAAAGCCTTATAGTCTATACCGCCCTTCAAGCACTAATTCTCATTTTTAATTAAAAATTATTAGATTTAGTTTTTCGATTTGAATGTTCCCAACAGTCTCCCACGGTAAAACGTTATTCAACAATTTCATTATTACTTAAATTGCGGACAAGTGAGAAGGGGTCACCATGGTAATGCTGTAATACACTAAATCGATGGGTTTGCTAGTAGTTTTAATCTTTAACATGAGAAAGGCTGAATTTCTTTCTCGCTCATAAACAAAAATAATACATGAACTAAAAATTACGATCATCAGTTTATAATATGTTTAAAATATGCTCTGGCTGAGTCATGGACGGAGAGCCCACTGACTTGTGACATTCTGCAAGACAGATGCGATGGGTGGTACAAGTACATTGGTGTGCCTTAATTGTGAATGGGAAGATTTAAAGGTGGCAACACAATAAGAATAAAGTTGTAACTAAAAGTGAACGGAAGCGTTAAATCAATCGCCTTGGGAGATTGTAAGACTGATTTAAGCTGGTGTAAAAGTACATTGTGCCGTAGATTGTGCTTAGGTTGTTGTAACAGCTGGATTTACGGCTTTGGTTCCAAGGAGATAAGACATGTACAGTTAATCACCAAGTACTTTCTACCTCCCTCCTTGTCTTCTTACCAACAATGACCGCCCTTTTAATGCTCGTATATTGTTTCATGCAAATCTCCAGAAGATCCACAACTGAAGAAATGAATCAAAAGAAATTTATGCTTTAATAACGTTGTTGTGGGAATTAATGGATGTATCTTAGAAAGTACTGATACATTCTTAAGAAAAACATAAACGTATACAGGATAAAGAGAAACAAGAGATGTATACCTGTGCATCCTTAATTTCTCGTAACCAGTCTCCGTAAATGTCTTTATCACCAACACAGGATACGGTAAAAAATGGAATAAACAACGTATAAACGTGACAATTTATATAAATAAAACTCTAACGTTAGTGTGATTCTCTACTTAAATTCGATGGGGGGGGGGTCAATTTTTACGTTTCAGACTATTCTAAAATAATGGCATCAAAATTGAGAATCTTGTCTGTCCGCCCGTTTGTTACTGACACTGGAAAATGACTCAGATGATTTTTATGGACTTATATATTTTTGAGTCAAATATCCCAAAGTACAACATAGGCTATATGAGAATTTGAATTCTCCATTAGGAGAGGGATTTTACTGTTTTGTTGGCGTCAAAACACAATTTCGTCAATATCTTCGTTAACGTTAGTTTTTTTTTTTTTGTTTTTTTTTTTGAGAAAATTTAAAGAACAAATTACGTTTAGAATAACAATTTCAACCTTAAATCGTTATTTACTTTTATAAGTTTTGAAATTGTGACACCCAGGCGTAGAATGAAAATGTCTAAAAAGAAGTAAATAGTGTTTTGCATATGGGTTACGGGAATGTCTTTTATCTACACGCCCTATTTTATATTTTACTACCACCCTTAGGAGTTGGTGTCTACCTCGGAGTCAAAATAAATTTGTCAATATATTTTTTAATAGTAATTTTTAATTTGATTTATTGATCGGAACAATGTAAAGAACTAATTGTGTTAATAATTCATTTTACAAAATGTTCACTTCCGGGTTTCCATCACAAATAGTGTTCCATAAGAGTGACTCGATAGAATAGTGAACATTTTTGTATATTATCAAAACCAATTTTTGTATTGGATAAGAATATTATTATCGTGGGTTATTTTATACATTACTTTGAAGTCAATAATTATGTTCGTATACATTGGTTTTATCGGAAAAATCTAAACAACCAATTGTGTTTAAATGTATTTTTAAATTTTAATCTCCTAAAACATTGCTTAAATTTAGGAATATTAAAATTTTGGCTAAGGGCGTCTGGTCACTAAATATATTAGTGTCCCAAGAGAGAACGTCAAAAATACTGTTTAATGCTATGTACATTTATGTAAGGAATGAATTTTGTTTGCTATATTGAGCTCTCCTAAAATTATCAAGAGGGTTACCAACGCCTTGACCATGACCAACCTGATGACAATAACACATCCATTCTTTATATTTTAACGGGAAACTGTATTCTTCCGTTGAAAAATAACTTTGCAAATTAATTACTTAAAAAACCACTTCATCAAACCTTTAATGTAATCCAGAAGGTAGCTGAAACCACAAGTATGCACTGAAAAAAATGTCATATTTGCTGTTATCCAAGAGACATCTATACCATCGCCAACACATTTAAATTAAATTTCTCAGACCGAAAATGCGTCAATAGTAGTGAAAAAATGTATTTCATAGGAGTTAGGGTAATGATAAGTGTTAACGTGCGCTATATGATATTTTATGATCAGCCTCAGGAGTGCTCAGTAAATAGAATGGTGTATATTTTTAACATGTATAAACGATATGAATAATGTCAACGGTGGTTTATACTTTACTACCGTCGACTGGGGGAGGGGGGGGGCGGAATTACTTAGTCGGAAGTCAAAATATATGTTCGCCAATATCTGTGTTAATATTAATTTTATCGGGAAAAGCATGAAGAATGAATTGTGTTTAGAATTCATTTTACTGTCCTAGAACGTTATTAATATTTATGAATTTCTAACTTTTAACGTCCAGTTACGAAATAGATTTTATTAGTGTTTCGAGAGAGTGAGTGGCAAGATAGAATTGTGTAATATTTGTATATACAGTAAGCATATCAATATTGTCAAGGAAGGCTATTTTATTCTTTACAACCACCTATGTCAAAACTTATTTTCATCAATATCTTCGTTAATATAAATTTTATCGGGAAAATACAAAGAACAAATTGTGTTTAAAATGTATTTTGTGGTTCTAATGTCATATATTTACATTTATTAATATCTAAATTTTGTCTTTTAACTTTTGGTCGTAAATAGTATTACAAGAGAATGCTTCAAACAAATTATGAAATTTGATATACATTCATAAAAAAAAAAGTATAAATATACTCGTATATTTGATATTTATGTAGGGACTGAGTCAACGAGGAGAGGACCGGGATTAGGAAGTCTAAACAGGAACTTTAAACACTGCTCATAGGTTTGGAAAGGGGGTTGATTAGCCAATTTAACAACCGCTTTTCTTCTCACAATAACATTCATCACCTTACAATCCTGTTTTTTCATGAACATTGTAAATAATTCTCCAAAGTGTGTGTATTTATAAACACGCACATACATTAAGATGGGGGACAGTATCTGATGCTTTAATTGACTACACTTTCAAAAACGAACCCAGTCGTAATGCCAGGCACTCAACTCTTGGCTTTATTCTATTTTGAAAATTTCACCAACTTTGCGTTCCCCATTTTTTGTACTCCAGTAAGTTAGTTTCATGTAAACTGCACACAAACACACACACACACACACACACTCACACACACACACACACACACACACACACACACACACACACACACACACACACACACACACACACACACACACTTATATTGGTTTAGAAGAACTAGCAGAAGAAAATCTTTTTTTGACTTTTTTTGGTTCCTGGCACTGATAAATTAAAATATATAAAAGCCCGTCATGAAAATGTACTATAAGAATTTAGGTTATCATAAAAAAAATGTTTTATTAAGTGGAAAAAATCATTGAAAACTTACAGGCTCAAAAGATGCTTGATAAAGAAGCAGGGAGATATAAAAGTAATTTTCGCTTCTGGAACTGTGAGTTTTGCTTAATGTAACTGAGGTATACAAAGAAAAAAAAAGGTTACGAACCCTTATTCCTTATGAAGAAAAAGTTGGTATATATTAATGGACCGTTGTATGCTCCGTTAACATTGATAGGAGTGGCGATTGTTATAACCTTAATTACATTTTCAAAGGAAACCATTTTAAGGGAAATCTGCTAAAACGGTCCAAATATACACAAATAAAATTTCAAAATTACATCAGAAACATATTTTAGAGGAACAATGTAATGAAATCAGCCAATTAACATCAAAATTTCAGATGATGGAATATGACACGCTAATATTTCATCTCTATGTATTCTCTATTTCTCCCGTAGTAAGAATGCGTCCTTATACAGTAATTAACACTGAAGTGCATAAAGGAAATATCGGATTAGTAGAAGTGGGGGAAATCTGTGGGCTCAAATCAAAAAATTCCAATATTTCGGTAATATTCCAGCAGGAGGCAACATGAGTATGGCAATAGTATCTGCAAATTAAATATTAAACAGAGTACATCGCACTTTTCTATCCGACTCATAGTGACGAAGGCATTTGGAATGCGGATTAAGTTTCGAATAAAGAGTTTCATGATGTAATAGATCATTTTTAATATGACATGAGTGGGCGTGGGGGTTTACGAATGGCTGAAAACTAAAAAACTGATAATATCGCCTTTAAATTCAAGATACAGAAAAAATGTATAGAATAGCATTTATAGGAAATTACACTGGCAAAACGAATGGTTCTACATTTTTCAAACAGATTTTTTTGAAATTCACCCACTCTAGTCCTTGATTTCTGCCATTAAGAAACTTGATCTATAGTTTTACATAAAACTTTTAAATAACAAGTTTGGTAACTGTCAAACAAAAATTGCAACCGCTAGAGAGTTAACAGACAAAGAAATATATATTGTATAGTTGATAATGATCCTCATTTTCTTTATCTTCACAGCTCATTCAATTTAAGCTGCTTAAAAAGTCCGTCACGCAGGGGCTGCGTAAACTAAGCAGATTTACCACGAGAAGGTTTACAACTGATAAATCTACATATTATCTACACCGTGAATATTCGGGGTATATATACAAACGGTAATAAGAAATCATTCATTTATATAATAGTTAATATCTACAACGGAAAGCGTCTGAATTTTAAACAAACAGGGCAGCCAACTTCGCAGCGCTGAATAGATAGAATTATTCTAGACCGGAAAGATGAACAATTAATGAAATATATCTGAATTTAACATATTAATTTTATTGAAAACTATTTACTAATGGAGCAAATAAAACGCTATCGAGGTCGTACTCATGACGCGTTTTTTGAAAAATTTCCTCAAATGTCCATCGGTCCTATCCAGGAGATGACGAAAATGAGGTCCGTTCAAAAC
The DNA here is from genome assembly GCA_019009955.1 of Riptortus pedestris. NCBI lineage: Eukaryota > Metazoa > Arthropoda > Insecta > Hemiptera > Alydidae > Riptortus > Riptortus pedestris. The sequence continues at coordinate 139,846,900 of CM032228.1, forward strand.
TGTATATATATATATGTTTGTGTGTGTGTTTGTGTGTCTATATATATATTTGGCTGGTTAAGCTCTAGTGGTCGCCATTTTTGTTTGATCTTTAACAAACTGGATATTTAATTATTTTACAGTTTTGTTTGTTAACACTTGAAATGCTTTCCGTCGGGAGGGATTTCTTATTACCGTTTGTATTTATTCACCTAATATTCACGGTGGTGTTGTGTTAGCAGTATGTAGGTTTATCTATTATTAAAATTCACGTGGGAAATCTACTTAGTTTACGCAGACGCTGCGTGACGGACTTCATTTCAGTTTTGGGTCTTCAGTAAACCCCCACTCCTACTCATATCATATTAACAATAGGCTGTTATATCATGAAGCACTTTATTTGAAGTCTAAATCCCAAATATTCTTCTCATTGAAGTTTTGAGATAATTGCAAATACGTGGGAAATCTGCTTAATCAACGAAGCCTCTGCGTGACGGACTTTCGATGATTTGAAACTGACCTCCAAAAACTTTGAATTTATATTTGTGTGTTTTGTAGTTTGAATAGCGTAATTCTAAAGTAGGAGGTCCTAAGCACCATGAGATGAGAAAAAAGTCCGTCACGCAGGGGCTGCGTAAATTAAGTAGATTTCCCTCGTGAAGTTTAACTGTAGACACATCTACATACTGGTAACAACAGCACCGATAATAAGCAATGTTTTGGAAATAAGAGGGACAAGACCCAAGAAATTGAAAGTCAAAAAACAGAAAATTGTCGGAAGAGCTGCCATGGTTTTGTGAGCGGCTTTAACTCTCGCTAGCAAAGGAGGGCGATAGTTATCAGAGAGGAGAGGCAAGAAGGAGGCCAGTAGGCTGGTGTCAAATGTAAACACGGTCTGTGTGAACCGCCGCCTCCCCTTCCCGGTTTCTTCTTCAAGATTCAGATAAGCCCAGCCGAATAGCGGCCTCTGCCTCAATAATTACTATCCCGCACGATCCTCTTCCCTCCCAGACAGCAATTCAAAATATCCCTGTCTCCTTTCCGCATCCACCTCCCCCTACTTTAGCCCCTACTCCGTGCTTCCAGTTTCAACTCCTTTCTCTTTCATTTAAATCTAACAGCAGAGCCACATCTACCTCTTTTCCCTCCACGTCCCAAAAGCAAAATAGTGATTAGTGAATAAGAACATATTGCACGTTTTTAAGTTACTCACACACACACACACACTATATATATATATATATATATATATATATATATATATATATATATATATATATATATCCAGTCCTCCAGTTCTACCCGTGCAAAGTCAACACTCCTTCTGTACTATAGATATTGTAAGAAAGATACTACTTCGACTATATGGGCCATTCAGTTAACACTGTAATTCAGTTTTCCAGGATATCTCTGGAATACGATGGATGGTAGAGGAACCAATTGATAAGGATCAATAAAAAGGCCTTGTCCTCTACTATTGTTTTTAATTTTATGCAAAGTGCACTTTCGGAGTCAGAGCTCCATCGCCATTGCCTGCTGACAAACAGAAACCTTAAATCAATCTAACAATCATAGCATTGCCAACATTGTTAAAAAACAGTCGAAAAACAAAAAATGAAAAATAAAGAATAAAAATATTAACAGCAAAATATATTCAGGATAAAAACAATAGAAAATTTAATAAATAGTCAACTGATAAAATTAAAAAAGTTAAAAACGATAAGCGTATGCCAAAGATAAAAACTAAAAATCTATTAACTATAAATAAAATGAATAAAAAAAACAAATTACAGATAGGAAAACTATGTTAACGTATCACAGTGAGGAAAAACCTGAAATGCACACCAGGATATCTTGTTTTTTTAATTTTTTCTTTCTTCAAAAAATTCCAACATCCGCAAAAGAGCTAAATAACACATGGAGTGACTTATGTTTTTGGAAGTTTTATACGTATATCTTTTTTACGTCATTGTTGGCTATACAAGTGAATGTGGTAATTTTTATAAATAAGTATTTGGTCTGTTACAATATTTGCTGGACAATGTGCAAACACTCTTTCCAGAAGATTTAGTTTATAATAGTTTTAAAAGAGTCTCTGAAGCCTACTTGAGTGTACTACCCAATTACTTGGGACGTTCATAGTTGAAAACGCTTGAGCTGGTACTTTCTTTTTTTGAGTTAATTGGAGGTTGAAGGAGTTAATTGTAGAAGAAATAATGTATAAATGATATTTACGTTACTAGTAAATGTATTTCATAAACGCCACAATTTGCGAAGGCAGTACAAAATGGACTTCATTAAATACTATAACAAATTTGACACCTCTAACATGCAAAACACATCTACTTACTCAATTCTTCTACTACAAAATTATGAAATTCTTTTAATTTATATCTGTATGTTCAACTAGACTTTGATAATCATTTCATTTTCAACTCAACAAACGTGTAGTAAATTATATTTACCTTCCTTTGAAATTAAGATCAGATTAAGTGGTAATCGAATTATAAATATGTACACTAAGTCAAATACTTTCTCCTGGTCCGTTGTCTGTCCCCAGTGGTTGTGCATTAAGTTTTAGTGGCAATACAAAGCTAATGGTCGTCATATTAGTCCAATGTGCAGGCTACTGAAGGATGGTTCTAACGATACTGGCCTTGAATGAAGATCTTACTTCAAGTCGATTAGTTCTTCCTGATGGCTGCATTGTTTCGAACCTCATTCAGAGATCAAGAGGAAACTAATGAATGTCGTCGGGCTCTTTCTTTGGTAAAAAAATTGATTAAGGCTATTCGTTTTTACAGAGCCAGCTACTAGTCACATAGCTTTTAGACACATTTAAGATACAGCTGGCGTTTGATGTTGATTGATTATTGACAGATTTATCAACAAAGTTCCAGTTTTGGCTTTATTACTAATTACCATATTGGGTGAAGTATAGAAAGGATGCAAGAATGTAATGTAAGCAACAAATCCACAGGAGAGATTGAAGGAAGCGATATTTAATCTAAGTCTCGTCGGCGAAGGACAACTGTTTCGAATAAAACTTTTAGGTGATTTAACTATCCTCAATCTATTATAGCTCAATGAAATTTTAACACATCGTTAATTTACCACATTTATTCTTTTCCTATTCATGCATCTTATTTATTCCTCACTTTTTCTTTACTGTAAATTTAATTATTTCGAATCGTTAACATTAATTAGCTTCAAACAATTATATGAATGAACACTTTGCGATAAGAACAATTTGGATTTGTTTCACGGAACTGTAATAAGAATTAAACATTATAAAAGCAGGCAGCTTTCTTTATTAAACAATTCAATAATGGAGACCACAAACAAATGGTGACCACAAAATAAGGCACAGGTTGAATGTTATAATCCTAGGCTGAGAATTACCTGCACTGCCTGCATCAATAGAGTCTGTAGTGGAGTAAAAAAAGAATCTTTAGAAAAGGGGGGGGGCACACCATATGGTACACTTAATAGAATTTCGAACATGGCCATGGAACCTCAGCTGAAGAGAGGGAGGGGATACTTTACATTCGTGTTCTTCGATTGCCTGCACTGGAAATGTTGCCACAACCCTGTCGCTCCCACAACTTGCCTCTCTCAACTGCAGAAGAGTTGAAGGAACTAATAATCTTAAAAAGATAAAATTTCTAGCAAACGAAAGCAGACAATTAAATGAAACTAGCGAGATGGTATGTATTTCTACACGATATGCGAGTGGAATATTCAGTTATAACACCCCCCCCCCAAAAAAAAAAATCTGTGTTTACAGACAGCAACTAAAATAATTCTTCAATGGCATTTAATGACAACCAGGCAACCTTCTAAGTCTTTGCATTACCTTTTGAGGGAATTTTGTTTTTCTCTTATATTGCTTAACAGAATAACTGTAGATCTTTTGTTTATTGAGAACCAAGTACAAACAAATTGTCATGAAATTAAGGTAACGTCATTCTTTTATTCCCTTTCTTAACTAATATATTTTCGGAACATTTATTTCGGTAATACTGTAATTTCTATGAATGGAAACGCATCTTTTTCATTCGCTTACAGAAGTAGAACCTTATCTATCCAAAGTAAACCTTACCTTATTATCTTCACAATATGAATGAACTGGCTTATATATATATATATATATATATATATATATATATATATATATATATATATATATATATATTCAAAGAAGATGGTATTGTATTGAACTTTATTGGTTATAATACAATTGCAAAATATAATTCTTTTTTAACGAACAGGATACAATTACAAGTTATATTACAACTAGCCTTTTTCTACAATATTTGCAGGACCTAATAATCTGCAAGGATCCTCTTTAAACAGTTCTATCTTAGTTCGGTTTTGCAGATTTTTTCCTTGGTTATTGTGGTGCTGCTTTTACCATATATTGTTTCATAAACTGGAGCTCATATACACGAAACTAGCACAAGAACCATTATAGCGCTTTGTCCTGATACAGTTTATTCAACATAGAACCCTCCACCAACATGTCACACAGTAGAATTAAAAAGTGTGTCATTTTCTGTATTAATTCACTCTTTCTAATTGACTCTATATAAATGTTTTAAGTGCGTTTACTATTAATAAAATATAAACCCTGTAAATATATTGGTTTTGTATTTTTTATACATAATACAAAACATTATATATATATATATATATATATATATATATATATATATATATATATATATATATATATATATATTATTTTGTTTGATATTATTATGTTTTTGATTCGCGTGAGAGTTGTGTGTTTTTGACCATCCGAAATATATAAGGTGGATCAATCATTTCAAATTGGCCTTCACTAATTTTACTTATGTCTAATCGATTCATTAAATAAAATAACGCAACCATGGTCAAGAAATTGAAAACATTAGAAAAACGTTTAGCATTATATGTCATTCCCTTCCACGACAACGGTAGAAAAGTCCGTCACGCAGGGGCTGTGTGAAGTAAGCAGATTTCCTTCGTGAAGATTAATAATAGATAAATCTACATACTGGTAACACAACACCATGTTAAAGCGTTGACCTTTATCTCACATGGTAAACCTAGAGTGGCGAGTTCGATTCTCGCCTGGGCAAAGGAAATTATTTAGTGACGAAATTCATTAAATAACATCCTAAAATCCCACCCTGGCTAGAAAAGGGTGCTAACCTGTAGATAACCCGTCCCGATTAGCCTAAGTTGCAAAAAGTGGACGTTAATAAATAATAATAACACAACACCACCATGAATAGTAAGTGCATAAAAACAAACGCTAATAAGAAATCTTTCCCCACCCAACGGGAAGTGTCTGAAATGTAAACAAACAGGTCTCCCAACCTCTCACCGGAAAGAAAAACCAATTACTGGAATTTATCATTGATTTCATATATATATCGCCGATTTTCCAATTAATTGTTTAATGTAATTGTCATTTTTGTTTCCACTACAGATTAACGGTAGTTACTTCTTTATTCGAGTACCTTTACGCAATTACCTCACATTGCTAATTGGAAACGGGGGAACCATTCCGAAACTCACTGACACGTTAAAAAAGTCAAAGTAGGCACAAATTCAACAATCCTCGTCCAAGATACTCTTTATAATTGTCTAATGACAAGGAAACGACTGAAAATGAAGTACGTTGTTATGTGATCTTGGTGTTTAAGTTAATTTAGTCTTTATATTTTGATGATAAATCATTGTTATTTCTCTCCGTCAATGGGGTTAATATGACTAGTGCTTATATACAATAATATGGCTGTTAAAGCTATAAAGGTCTCATAATCAATTTTCATTTGATATTTTCCAATATCGACTTTAAACCGTTTTTGTGGTATTAAAAATTTTGTGAATGTTAAAAATCGAATCAGGTGGAATACTCGTTTAGAGAAGGGCGGAAATGTACAGAAGTATTCTATGTTATAAGATGCGTCGATGTTGTTGGAGTTATACTTTTTTAGACTCAAACATTAACTCATTTAGGTGCTTTTGAAGTTTCAGTTCTAAGTAAATCCAGAGAAATTAATTTGTTAAAGTAATGTCTTATTCTCTAATTTAATGTCATATGTTTATATTGAGCGATCACCAATTCAGAAGCATAGAATTGAAGATGAATGTTGGAGCTGTCTCAAAATAACTGCACATCGTGTCAGTGTTGTAACTGCATTTCCTGAGGTAATTATAGAATCAGTAAGAAGTAAACTTTCGTTAAACAGTTGTAATACATATTTTCTTTTTCTTTGGGACGATTTAAAAAATATTTCGAAAAATCATTGACTATAACAAACCTTTTTGATTTATTAACTCTAGAAAATGGCGGGTGGGTTGAGCGGCCGCATTAATAAACACAATTTCATTGTGGGAATACTTTTTTCTTCATTCCTAAACAAATATTACTGAATTCGGATACATCTGGTTTTCTAATTTAAGTCTGTTGCAACATATAGTTGTGTATCTCCCCTTTGCATTGAAATTGACTTAGAGATATGTGAGGGAGGGTGGAGGGGAAAATAAACAATTCCAAATTTCTTCGTTCTGTGGAGATTTAAATGATTTGTAAAGGGATTTTTTTTTCTAATAAACAGATTTATAAATTTTGTTCTACGAAAGACGAGATGCTTTCAAATGAAATAATTTTAAATGAAGTGCAGTATTGAAGCAACATGAAATTCCATCACGTAGGGAAAGCGAATAAGAATCATACTTCCTCACACAAGAATGATCACAGATGATGTCAGAAGGAACTATCGGTGTTATGGTATATTAAAAATACTTAAATAATAAGTAGAAAACAAGATGTTCAGTAATACGTGTGATAGAATAAAATGAAAACCTTATGAGTTGGAGGGGGGGGGAGGGGGTATTGAGGATGGAAATGAAAAATGTTATCAGGCAGAAGTTGGTTAAACTTCGCAGATTCCTCACGTGCTAGTCTGGCATGCTGGAGATGTACTATTCTCTATTTCTCCGAAGGTAAAATGAATAGAAATTTTAAATTTAAACTGGGCTTGAAATGTTTCGTGACTCAGATACACATCGGATAAGTGGAAGTGGGGATTTACTTAAGATTGAAACAAAACAATATGCGAGCTAGAGAACACATACTTAGAACATTAAGAGTATCTGTGATCAATTACAGCATGACTAGTAGCGTAAACGTTTCGATTCGTCTCCATGTCGGAAATATTTCGATTTTTCCCCGTCTTAACCTGTTCTTTCCCGGGATTTCAGATATTTGACGAATATCATTTTTTAGCAGATTTCCCTTAAGGGAAATCAGCTATCGAGGTCGTACTCATGACGCAATTTTAATATTTCTCTTCAAATGTCCATCGATCCTACCTAGTAGATGACGTAAATGAGGTCCGTTCAAATCTGTATATATATATATATATATATATATATATATATATATATATATACACAGAGAGAGAGAGAGAGAGAGAGAGAGAGAGAGAGAGAGAGAGAGAGAGAGAGATTATGTTACCGCTCTAGCGGTCGCAATTATTGTTTAATCGTTACCAAATTCAATATTTAGTCGTTTTATGTAAAAATTTCGTTAACTGTTGAAACCTGACCTTTAACTTGAATATTAACCGAGATGTTTGCATTTTTCAGTTTTCAGCCTTCAACAAACCCCCAATTCTTAAGTTTTTGGAATACTTAAATTTGATTGATTGAGATTAAAATTATTCTGATTCATTATGAATTACAGTACTAGATGTAGTAAATAGTTTTCAATAAAATTAATCCGTTATATTCAGATATATTACTGTAATTGTTTTTCTTTCCATAAGAAGTTGGCAGAACTGTTTGTTGGCATTTCTTATTATCATTTGTATTTATTCACTTAATATTCACGGCGGTGTAGTGTTATCGGTATGTAGATTCATCTATTGTTAAACTTCACGCGGGAAATCTCCTAATTTACGCAGCCCCAGCGTGACGGACTTTTTATATTATAAAAGGGTCACGTGTAGTAGGTACTCGTTGATGGGAATGAAAGCCAAGAGATCGAACCTGCCATAGAGTTGCGTTGAGACGGGTACATGGTCCCGACTGGCCTAATTTAGTATAGATAAAAAGGAGTAGAGGGAGCTGGGGCGCTGTGGGTGGCCTCACCACGCCTCGTAGAAATTCGGTTAGCCCATTTGCATTCAATTGCCAAAACTCAGCCTCTCCAACCCGTCTTCTCGGTATGCTTATTTATACCAAATAAAAAATTGTCTTAACAACATTTTTGTCAACTTTTTTTGCTTTCTTTTCCTTTGCTTCAGAAAATTAGGATGTTCATTTAAACCTATCAGATTGAGTTGTTCAATTCATTTTATTATGTCAATAAGGAATATTTTCGTTACTCAACAGTGTCCAAGACAGTGTTAAGTTTAAAGAACGTAAGTCCCTGGTCGTAATCCATCCATGCTCTGAATATCATATTTCAGAAATATAATACATATATATATATATATATATATATATATATATATATATATATATATAATAAAACAAATTAAGCTGCCCCCTTTTTTGGGGGTACCTATTAAGGTCAGCCTACCTCATCTGCCTAATTTAAGGTAATTATTTCCACTTTGTGGCTTATATAAATATCTTTTTCCTTGGGGATGTTGCTAAGGGAGCAGCTTAAGTTAAACTTTATTATTGTATAAATGGAAATTCACTATTCTGATGGACGCTTTTAGAATATTAGTTGCCATTTATCTTATTCCTCCAGTCTTTATATTCAGATCTGGAAGGTGTTTTGCACTCCTCTCGATCCAAACAGTAATGCTTTTACTGTCCAATTTTGTAGAATGTATTTTTCTTTAAAATATGGACAGCATTGGGTGTAGATTACCATTTTTTCTAAATTTACTTCTTGTTGTTGTTGTTTACTTGTTTCAAATCTTACTGTTGGATCAATGATTATACCCTTGTCTTCTTTTCTTGAAATGAAAGCAATATACGCAATGGATCCACCTGATGAAGTACAGCCGACTTCCTCATATATTTCCCACTCTGGGTAGTACCTTCTTAAAAGTTTTACAATGTCTGACCGTACCTTTTGATGTCGGGAAATGCACATTTGTTCGCCCCATTGTATATATACACACACACACACACACACACACACACACACACACAAGCTTACATTCATATATTACATACATGCATGCATGGATAGTCATTTATGCTCGGAGTTCGTAAATATTAAAAAAGTGGAACTGAGGTTACCTGTGAAGAAAGGCTTATTTTGAAAATTGAAAATTTTACAGTGATGAGGAAAAATAGTTACGGGTACTTATTTGCTATGTTCTAATCGCATGAGAGAGAGAGAGAGAGAGATACTGGCCCATTTTTAAAACTGAATTATTATTGTTTTAAAAGATTCGTAGTTTAAGTGTAATGTTGTATTTTCCATAAGTAGAGGTAAGTAATATATAACTCTAGGAAATATATTTCTAAAAATATTTGTGTTGTAAAATGTTAGCTTGTTTCTTACCCTTTTTGAGGGTGGGCCAGATACCCCCTTTTTCCTCTACATTCATAGTAATAATTTCATTAAAACTCGTAATTAAAAAAAATGACATCACCTCTAGTTGTGTACCTCCCCTTTTGATATACATCGACAGAGGGGAGAGGCATAATAAAAATTTGCTAATTTATCTGTTTTGTTAGATGTACAAGCTATTAGTGTAGAACTATTTTCTTTTATCATGGAAATCTTGTTATGTGACATTTTTTGATGCATTAGAACGGAGATATCTTACATAACTTTCAAATAAAATCATGTTAAATACAATATAGTGCATCAAAATATCTTGTTCTTTTAATTTTAATAAATTCCTTAGGAATACAAGGAAGTCGTGTGGTGCCCACATCAGATTTCTAGCATATCATAAGGAAATTTCTTTTAATTATTTGAAACATCATTTTTTGTACTATATCCCATTTGCTTCTCTATATACATCTGCAATAGTATTTAAAAAAATGATAAGGTTGAGATCTATTGGACTCGAGGCGACCAGTCATGTTAGCCAAAAAGCGCGACCACTTAAGTTAACTAGATTCAATAGAACAAAACAAATTTCCCAACACAAGAATGTATGAAAATAAAGATATCTAATCAGATTTATCGATGTGTTATCTACTAGCCTGTTTACAGGAAGAACTAATATTTGTTTACTAATAGATGTGAGGCGCATCTCATTAGCCCCCTGGTCTGGCAAATTGAGTTTGATAGTGAAATAGGGCGGAGATTCGTCTGGAGGTCAGGCTCGAGGCAAATACTTAATATGGACGGAAAATATTTATAAGCAGTATATAAATTACAGAAGCAGATATTGCTTAAAACCCTGCATTAAAAACAGATCCTACATTCACTTTATACAAGTAATGATACAAATAACCGATGTATCTGCAAGTTTGACACTATTATTAGATTAAAAGCAAAAATATGACTACAACCACATTAATCATACAACATACAAAAAAGAGAAAAGTTAATTTAAGTATTTCAGTCATTGGGGGAATATAGAAACATTATATTCTTATTACATTGGTCAGTTAAAACGTGTAGTTAAGAATTCTTAATAAAATTTAAAAGTTAACCCCCCCCCCCCAAAAAAAATAAAGATAATACCCGCAGTATCCAATTTAACTAAAATTTCATTTTCTTAGCAAATGTAACTTGCCATGTTTTAGTTGCTACAGCTCAATCTATGTTCCTCACCTGAAATCCAATTCACTACCCAGGAGGTAACACGATATTGCGATTTCTTGGAAAGCACTAATCGTTCGAAAAAGGCTCCTAGGCGAGCTAGTCAAGGACGTTAGATCACACTGAGATTTAAGGGGGAAAATATCTAAGAGACGGAGAGTGGCAACAATGAATAGTAAAATGAAAAAAGTCCGTCACGCAGGGGCTGCGTAAACTAAGCAGATTTCCTATGTGAAGTTTAGCAATAGAGAAATATGCATACTGGTAACACAACACCACCATAAGTAAATACAAACGGTAATGAGAAATCTTTCAGTTAATTTTAATAAACTCCCAACTGAAACGGCTTCTGAATTGTAAGAATAATTTATATTTTAATAACTCAAATTTTAGTAGTCCAAGAACTAAAGAAGGGGGGGGGGCGGATGAACAGAACGTATTTGCATAAATCTCACGAAGTAACGAAGGTTAGGTAAGGTTAGAAACTACAGGTTAGGTTAGAAGCTTCTGCCAGAGCCGACTTACGAAAACGGCCGAACTAACCCGAACAACACCCGACCACAGACTTCATAAAAATGCAAATATCTCGGTTAATATTCAAGATAGAGAATAAGTGTATATAACAATATTTATAGTAAATTTAATTTGCTCTATACAATTTTTCGATCCGATGCATAATAACGGAGATATTTCGAATTTTCGAAAATCCCTCCTCTAAACATCACCTCCCTCTGGTACAATTTCAGCCATTAACGAACTTGATCTGTCTTTTTACATAAAACGGTTAAATATCGAGTTTCGTAACGATCAAACAAAAATTGCGACCGCTAGAGCGTTAACAGACAAATATATATATATATATATATATATATATATATATATATATATATATATATATATATATATATATACTAGCTCAGATACCCGGCTTCGCCCGGGAATTCATTTGAGGCTAAATGGTGATGGTATTTTTTAGCAGGCTTTACATTGCACAATATTTTAACATTTACCAGTCCCAGTGTTTAGGATTGATACCCGTCGTTGCCGGTGATTTGCTAATAATAGAATTATTTGTTCGATAATTCTTCACAGTCTTCGATATTTTTATATTTCCCGTCTCTTATACATGTAAATATGGTGAATTTTTATTTCAGGCCTCCCTTATAAGCCCCCTCCCGTTCGAACCTAAAAATTTTAATATAACTTATAATCATGGAAGAATTAATGCTAATTGACATACCGAGTTTTGTTAAGTTCGGTTCAGCCGTTAGTGCCCGCTAAAGTTTTAACGTATAACTCATTTATACTTAGATATAAGACAAAAGTGTATATGACAAAAGTTACTCCAAATAACAAAATAAACAACTTTTATTATGTTTATATTTGCGGAAAAACAAATAGGAAACGAAATATCGCTATTTTTAATTTCAGGCTTCCCTTATAACCCCCACTCCTGCCCGTCCATAGAAATGTTGGTATGGCTTATTATAATGAAGGCCTCACTGCTAATACACATACCGAGTTTTATTTAGTTCGGTTGAGTCTTTTTTGGCAAATAATATTGTTGACTCCCGCTATAATTTTTAGCGTATAACGCATTTAAACTTTGGTATACGACAAATGTGTATATAACAAAAGTTACTCTAAATAACAAAATAAACAACTTTTGTTATGTGCATATTTGCCGAAAAAACAATAGAAAACGAAATATCGATATTTTTAAATTCAGGCTTCCCTTATAACCCCCACTCCTGTTCGTCTCAGAGAAAATTAATATAGCCTAAAGTCTAAGTTGGGTTAGTAGTAATATACATACCAAGTTTCATAAAATTCGGTTCAGCCGTTTATGCGTGAAAAGGTAACAAACAAACAAACATACACGAAAGAAACAAAATGCAGATATGGTGTCTATGACATGTGAAACGAAAAGTTATCGTGAAATTTCGCGAAAAAAAGCAATGTACAGACAGAGGTTACAATTTTATATATATATAGATATATATTGTAACGGTTCTCCGCTGTCTCTCTATATCTATGAGATCAGAGTGATTAGTACTGGGCTTTAAAAGAGGTAGCAGCACCTGTCAAGGGACGGACAGCGGAGCCCGGTGAATCCAAAGGTCAATTGAGCAGGACAGGAATCGGCAGTCGACTCCCAAGATGCAAACAGAGTAAGTGTTTCTTTAATTATCTAGCCTAATTGTGCTATATCTCTGATTAAATAGATAAATTAGCTCTTATAGCAGAGATGGTGGAAACGGGAATGCTTGCCGTGCAATATATGACCCTGAGAAGTAGCCGGTAAATAGATTAAATTTAAATAATAATAATTATAATCAACCTTTCATTATAATATATATATATATATATAATTTTGAACGGACCTCATTTTCGTCATCTCCTGGGTGGGATCAATGGACATTTGAAGAAATTTTTCGAAACTCGCGTCATGAGTATGACCTCAATAGCTTATTTCCCCTAAGGGAAATCTGTTAAAAATAACCGATACTTCAGGTTTCTCATTGGTGTATAGTTATTTATACTGTTTAACTGATGTTTACAATTAGGTTGGTGACTTGATAAATATTTTTAAGTTGAGGCTTAGCTACATGATCAATGGTTTTTTTTTTTTTTCTGGAGCCATCAAAACCTTCAATGTCAATCTGTTATTTATTTAGGTGCGTCGCAATTTAAGCGATTAACACTTTTTTTTATTACATAACTAAAATAGTTTAGGTAATGCCACCTTTTAAAAACCAAAAAAAAGCTAAAACATGTACAGTGGTAGATAAAAGCACAGTTATTTTTTTCTCCAGTGGATATTATTATGAACAGAAATCTAATTCATTAAGTCTAATGTTTAATTAATTAATATTAAATCTGGTTGTAAAGTTGTGACTCTTGTAGGCCTGCTATCGTGTAGTAGTTTTGATAGGTTGGTGAGTAAGGCCTTGTCGGTTATTAGTCTGCAGTCAGTAAGTAAGTGTTTACTGCAGTGTGTAAGTAGTTCTTGCTCGTTTGGGGCATGGCCATTCACGGATAACACATGGACATCAATGTCAATCAAATGAATTGAGTGGCATGAGCAAATTAACCTTATGGATCTCAATTTAAATGTATCATCTTAGGTTTGGAATAAGGAGAGATTTTAGCCAGGGGAGTGGTGGACATTCATTCTATATGTGCTAATCCATGGATACTGCACCCCTGTTACAAGCCGGGCAGTTAGTGTATAGTTTGCGTCACCATTATAGTCTAATATATATATATATATATATATATATATATATATATTATTAAAGTGATTGGTTGCGACAGAACCCACCAGTTGCAACTTCACGGAATATTCTGCGTCTTGAGAATGAGCGAACAAGCAGAGCTTCCGTCACGGATTAGAGGGAAGGAGGCACTCCAGTCGACCCTGAGATGGAAAGAAGTCAGTCATGATACACAGGGGGAAATGTTGTACAGTTGATAAGAGATATCATTTTAAACCATTGGACAGATCGGATCGCCTGTCGTGATTGAAATAGGTCTTTTAGCATTTATTTTTTTTGTAAGAGATAGTTGTGCTTATGAACCTATTTTCAAAAGGTCACTAGATCCCAACTAGAAGATATAACATCAGCTGGCCACAATTTTGGTGTATGCGCGTTATCAAATTTAAGTTTTTTTAAGAAAAGCTAAAGCTCAGGTTCTTTAATAGTCGAAATCTGAATAAGAAGAGGAGTGATTTATTATTTATTTAAGATGCCGCTACAATGTCGATTCATCTTTTAACATGTTTGAGTATGGTTTTACAAAAATAAATAAATATTAAAATTTTTCAAAGCTAAGTGTTACAAATGTACAACATAAATAGAACCATGCCACTCCAATGGTGATTCATCTATTAACATGTTAGAATATCATTTTACAAATTTAAATGAATATTAAAATTTTTACACAGCTAAATTTTACAAATGTACAAAATAAATAGAATGGACAAAACTAAATATAAATTGTTAGTATATTTACAACATGAGGAAAAAAAAGTAAAAATAAAACAAAAAACCAAAAAAAAAAAAAATTGAAAAAGTATTAAAAGAAAAACTAAAAGAAATAGCGGAGTGGTTTAGAGAAAAGGTAAAACGTACAATTGGGAATATCTCCTTTATTTTTAGTTGGGTAGGAAACTGTTATGCAAGCAATTTTATTGATATATTAATGCCTTTCAAAAGATGAACTACACATTTTAGCAGATTTCCCTAAATCAGCTATTGAGGTCGTGCTCATGACACGATTTTCGAAAAATTTCTTCAAATGTCAATCGATCCTACCTTGTAGATGACGAAAAAGCTGCCAAAAGCTAGTTCAGCCGTTTCCGTAACTGTTTGGTACTCGTGTGGAGATTTCTGGATTGTATAACTCTCCTTGGGAAATCTGCTTAGTTTACGCAGCCTACATGAAAGATGAGTTTTTAACCAGTTTGAATTTGTTTCATCTGTTTATTTGTTTGTTATCTGCTTATATTGTTTCATTTATTTATTTGGATTAGTAGGTGAAATTTCAAACTTTAAGACTGAGCCGGTGAAATTTCCAAATATTACACCGACGATCTAATATTTGGTACACACCTTTAGTTCTGATGGCAATAGAATTTAATGTATTCAGTATCTTTTTAAATCCAAGATGGGCGCCAACAAAGTCGTGAATTATATATTTTTTCTTCACAACTCCCTCAATATGGGTTTCAAATGAAGGGGTATGACTAGTAGAATACTGTGCACTATGATAAATTTCAAATCTAAGATTGCCGCTTGCACATATTTCATATTTTATTCAATAAGAATAATGGGTATGGAGCTCTAGTGGTCACAATTTTTGTTTGATCGTTACCAAAGTCGAATTTAGACCGTTTATGCAAAACTAAAGATCAAATTTACTAATTGCTGAAATAGGACTAGGCCCTCTCTAGAGGGGAGGGAATCGAAAATTCTAACTATCTCTGTTATTATGAGATGGAACGAAAAACTGAGCGCATGCAATTTATTTGCAAATTTTAATTCCTATCAATGTTGGCTGTATTTCCGGTACTAGAGAAAATAATTTATTTTTTAGTATTTGTGCTCATCTCAGTGTTCTGTAGTGTTATTACTTATCCCATCTTAAAAATAAGCTGATATATTATGAGCTTTACCTTTAAGTTTTACCCCAAGGTTAAATATCAAATATTTAGAGTAAGATTGCTACACTCTAACAAACTTCAAGTCTAAGATGGCCGCCGACAATAGCTATGGGTATAGAATGAATGATTTTTACAAGTAGAAGACACTGCATGGAGGAATATATTTATATATATATATATATATATATATATATATATATATATATATATTTTACAAACTACCTGGTAATATTGTGACATTAAATCAACTAAATAGAATGAGAAATAAAAACTAAAAACTTGAAAATGAAATTAGTAATAAAAGTTTTCTTCAAATGTCCATCGATCCTACCCAGGAGATGACGAGAATGAGGTCCGTTAAAACTATATATATATATATATATATATATATATATATATATATATATATATATATATATATATATATTTGTCTGTTAACACTCTAGTGGTCGCAATTTTTGTTTAATCGTCACTAAACTCGGTATTTAAGCGTTTTATGTAAAAAGAAAGATCAAGTTCGTTAACGGCTGAAATCGGACCAGTGGGAGGGGGGGGGAGTTTACAGGGGAGGATTTTCGAAAATTCGGAATATCTCCGTTACTATACGTCGGATCGAAAAATTGTACAGAGTCAATCTTATTGCAAATTAAATGTCCTATAAATATTGTTATATACCTATATTCTCTATCTTGAATATTAACCGAGATATTTGCATTTTTATTAAATCTGGGCGGCTAACGGACTGACTCCGCCAAAAGGTAGTTCGGCCGTTTCCTTAATTGCACGGCTCTCGTGAAATTTCTCTATTGCAAAACTTCACGTGGGAAATCGTCTTAGTTTACGCAGCCCCTGCGTGACGGACTTTTTTATTTCACTCTTAAATGTGACTTCCTACATCATATGCTTACTATTATATTCTTATGGAGTATGTAATTCGAGGCTTTATGATGTTATAGTTACAATCTGAACCGTCCGAAAATATTATAATCAATTTTAATATCTCCCATTCAAAGCTTGCCAGCTTTCAATATGCATACAAAGGTTGAATAGAATATTTTTTTAGGTTCATTGAAAGTATATTTTATGGATTAGTGTGTCCTGTACTATTTGGATAACGGGGAAAGGAGAATTCAAGGTTTTATGGGGTTACTAAGAATTATTTAGTAATATTTGTCCTCGGACGTAACATTACTCCATATAAATTTCACACTTTGAACGACTGAGATTTATAACCTCATTTACATGGGGTTCTAACTGAGAGAGGAAAAGAATAAAATATGGAATTTTATAATCTGAAAGTCATTGATAAACTGTTCATTTGTGCGGCTTCTGCATGGTGGACTCATGATTCTTTAGTAAACGCCCACTCTCACTCAAGCGAATTTCACATGATAAATATCTTCAAAACTCGAGCGTGAAAATTTCAAGTTTTTTTTTAACATTTCTTGCTCGCGAAATAGAGTTTTACAAAAAGAAAAATGAACGAAATTAAACAGTGATTGTACAATAATTTGTAGAATTAAACTAATACGAAAGAAATTATATTTCGTATTTTACAAACACTAACAAGAGCTGTTGGTTTTATCAGATTACCCTTAGGAGAAATCATGTATTGAGGTTGTACTCATGATGGGATTTTCAAAAAATGTATTCAAATGTCCATCGATTCCACCCAGGAGGTGACGAGCATGAGGTCCGTTCAAAACTTTACACACACACACACACACACACACACATACACACACACACACACACACACACAGACACACATACACACACAGACAGACACACACACACACACATATATATATATATATATATATATATATATATATATATACGTTTGTTAACGTACCTACCAAACTATATATAAACGTTTTATGTAAAAATGAAGATCAAGTTCGTTAACAGCTAAATCCGGGGTTTACAGAGGGATTTTGAGAATTCGTTATACGTCTGATCGAAAAAGTTTATACAAGCAATTTCATTTACAATTTAATGTTCTATAAAAGTTGTTTTTTACGTATTTTTGCTATCATAAACATTTACTGAGATATTTGGTTTTATTAGCTTCCAGCCTGCAGTAAACCCCCCTCCTACCTCATGTCTTAGTTACAAGCTGTGCACATCGAGAACGAAATCATTCTAAGCTTAAATATTTTTTTATGCAAGGTACATCCATTTGGTTGTGTCATGGCGTTATCAATTGCGATTTTACGTTCTTGTGTCGTAAATATGCATTTACGAAAATTGCATTTGATTTATACCTTCCTCAATATTTAACCGTTTTTATTAACACTAAAGATCAGTTTGGTTTTAGGCAGAAATTGGACCTCGGAAAAGAGGTATAGAGATAGGGTAATTTGAAAATTCAAATTATCTCCATTAAAATGAGTCGAATCGTAAAATATTATAGAACCAATCTTGTTAAACTATTGAAGGTCTACAATTGTCGTACGATGCATTTTTACTTAACTCAAGTATTAAGCGAGTTATTTGTTTTTGTTTTCAGCCTTCAATAACACCACTCTCCTCCTACTCTTCAGCTGTACATCGAAAAATATTATATGTGGTGACATGACTTCACATGTGTATTATACCAGGCCGTGTGGAATCTGCTTCGTTTACGCAACCCATGCGTCACGGACGTTTTCTTAATTTAAAATATTATTTTATTCTTCCTTTGATATAATAATAATTCACAAATCTCAAGTGGAATGTTATAATGTAACCACCAAGGACAAGCATTTTTAATAATTGTGTGTTTTTCTCAATCATAAAATCCATAAAATTGACTTTCACTGAACATAGAAAATATTCTATTCAATTTTCAAATAAGATTTACTATAACAATTTTCAATAAGATGCTTACGAGTGGAGGTATTTCCTATTTTTTTGTTGACTATGCTTCCCTTTTCACTCTTATAAAGACCATCCAACGTGTATGACAAGCAGCCTTACTTTTTGTACTCATTCATAAAGTTTATACATGGTACAAATAAACCGTGGGAGCCAAATCGGAATTTACAGTTTAAACTTTTTTAAATATATATTTTATATATGTATATATAAAACAACATGTGTAGGTAATTTCACGACATTTCACGTGACAGAGAGACTAGTATAATCTATACGGACAGCAAAATTAACATAGACCGCATTTACAATAACGAAAACCATAACGAACAGACTGAACAGATCAGAAGACTAATTACACTATGTAGTCAGAAGAATGTAATAGTGGCAATAACACGGATAAAGGGACAGTCCGGAAATTTAGGAAATGACACAGCAGACCAACTTGCAAATACAGCTTCAAGAGACGAAACGATACCTATTACATACTCTAAACTGACTAAACAGCCCAATAAAACTATTTTGATAGACGAATCTTATAAAAAATGGGACGAAAGATGGACAAACACTACTAAAGGACGACACTTACATAAATACATACCAACTGCATACCAGAGACAAAAAATAACACTTAGCAATTCTAAACAAATACAATTTATATCAGGACATGGACCTACTAAGAGTTACTTGTACAAATTTAATCTAACAAACACAAATACATGTAAATGGGGCAATGAGACTGAACAGACATATGACCACCTCTTATATGACTGTACATTACTTGGCGGGCCAAGAACAAAACTCATCAAGTATATTACTTTACAAAACGGAACTTGGCCGACGGACAAACCGAAACTTTTACTCAAATTCAACAAGGGATTTAATGCATTTATTCAAGATTTGGACACCATTTTGTAGATATACACCTATTGTTGTACACATATGTAATGTTACATATGTTTTATTTTATTTCTTTTTTTTTTTTTAATTAATTTATTGTTCTATAATTTTTACAATTATTATAAGAAATATTATAATGTAATGCTGAAATGTGTGTAGTATCCAATGGATGGAGCACACAACATTTAAATAAATTCCCATATTAGAGGGATACTCTGCGTGGAAAACAGGAAACAGGATGTGTAGGTAAATACGTTTGCAATAAGATTTTTTTTTCTCGATTCGACGAATAAAAGTGGAAATATTTCAATATTTTTGAAATTGCAATTTAAATAGGAGTCATATGGTCATACAACTTAAAAAAAATGTAGAGCTTTTGAATTTTTTATTTCACCAATTCCATTAACAAACCTCATCCTTAGTTCTTCATAAAATGTTTAAATATAGTGTCATGATAGCGATCAAAGAATAAATTCAAATGTATAAGTACATATTTGACCGAACCTCGCTTTCGTCTACTCCTAGGAACGATTAACATTTGAAAACATTTTTTCTAAAAACATGATTACAACTTCAATAGCTGATTTTCCTTAGAGGATAATGCTTAAAGGGATTATTTTTGCAGGAGACAGACGGTGAGTGATGACAGGCACAGCTGTTTAGTGATAAGCGAGCTGTCGAGTCAGTGCTTATGAGCTGATTAATCAGTAGACCCCTGCTTACTCAGTGTTTATTCAACACCAGCAGCTCATGCATCACATAATCGGCTGAAACACTTCCTTTTCATAATACTTGATTACTTGTAGATTCTGTAGGATATCTGATATATTTATAATTAAATGTATTAGCTTCTAAAACAATGGTGTAAAAAACAAAAAATGACAAAATTGTCATATATTTACGCCAGGTAGCGTTATTCGCGAAATTATCGGAGACGGCATAACGGTATTTTTGGCAATTTGTTATTTAAAACACAATGGCACTTGAAAATCGTAATCATAGATTGGACATTTTATTATAAACTATGCAAGAATAAAGATATCTTTCCCCAAAATCACTCCCATGTTCAATTTTATGTATTTAATAACCATTATTAAAAATACTCTATTGTATGTCGAATAATAAACTTAGTACTCATGTTGCACATACACATGCTTTGTTATGTTTTCCATATTAACGAAGCAATGTTAATAAGTATGAGACATAACTGGGTTATCAGCACACCTGATTCATATCATCAGGACTTTCAATCCCCTTTAACATTGTAATATTTAAAATATTTATGAAATTCAAACAAATAAAACATCACTAAAAGAATAAACATTAAACTTTGTTTAATTATTATCATGAAAAATTGACGAATAGACACAATCTATAGCTTTTACCATTATTCTAGCAGACTTTTAAAACATATACCATCTTTACATTTATTATGCGATGAAAGTGTATATGAGAAATAATACACATAATGTCAGTGTTTATCTGTTATGCATTCCAAAACATTCTGGTAAGTATGTCGAGCTCTATAATTTTCTTGGGTTTTGCAGAATAAACGTGAATATTAAAAAAAATAAATAATAATAATTATTAAAATAAAATCACTTCCTTCTCAATCGCCCTTCATTCAAAGCAATGTCGACTATGTAAATAATAATCATTGATAGTATTCGTCATTGTTAAGCTTCATCTACCTCTTTTTTACTTCGGTTGAATCATTTGTGTCCAATAAAATTGTTGACTCATGCTTTAATTTTAAGAGTATATTTTATCTATATTTTAGCAGATTTCCCTTAAGGGAAATCAGCTATTGAGGTCGTACTCATGACGCGAGTTTCGAAAAATTTCTTCAAATGTCCATCGATCCTACCCAGGAGATGACGAAAATGAGGTCCGTTCAAAATTATATATATATATATATATATATATATATCTATATATATATATCTATATATATATATATATATATATATATATATATATATATATATATATATAGATATATATATTTGTCTGTTAACGCTCTAGCGGTCGCAATTTTTGTTTGATCGTTACCAAACTCAGAATGTAATCGTTTTATGTAAAAAGGAAGATCAAGTTCGTTAATGGCTGAAATCGGAATAGTGGGAGGGGGGGTTTAGAGGGGGGGGATTTTCGAAAATTCGAAATATCTCCGTTACCATACGTCGGATCAAAATATTGTATATAACCAATCTGATTGCAAATTAAATTTACTATAAATATTGTTCTATACATTTATTCGGTATCTTTAATATTAACCGAGATATTTGGATTTGTATTGTGAGTATGGTCGGCTATGTTCGGGAGTTTTCGCCGAGCGCACTAGCGCTAGTGTGGCAGTTTCACTAACTATTCGTCCTCGTGAGAATAGGTTATTACTAGGCAGATTTCTCTATTGTAAAACTTCACGTGGGAAATCTGCTTAGTTTACGCAGCCCCTGCGTGACGGACTTTTTTTATTCGGCAAAGATGCATATAGAAGAATATTACTCTAAATAACAAAATAAACAACGTTTACTATTTTCACGTTTACACAATAAACGATTTTTCATCTCAGCTTTTCCTTAAAACCCCCACACCTTTTAGTCTTTAAGAATATTAGTATAGCCTAAAGTTTAAGTTGGGTTGAGAATAATAAACGAGCCATGTTTCATAAAATTCAGTTCAATAGTTTAGTGATCAAAGCCGGTTTAAACAAACAAGCCAAAAGTTGTTGATATGGTTCAGTTCCATTAGAACTAGTATTGTGAAATTTTGAACAAAATAAATAGACTGGAGGTAACTTTTCTATAATTAGAAGCAGTTCAGAATTACTTAAGACATTCTGAGATATAATGTACCCTATATATTGTAGTATTAGTATATAAAAAAAAAAATCCTTTCCAATGAGATTTCAAGAGAACTCGAAGACTATAGGCATATAGAAAATAAATTTCAGATTTCTGCAGACTCAGAACGGGTGAAGATGTCTTCTATTGATTAATGTACTGAAGAGCTAGCTAGCTATAAGTGTTACACATCGCGATAATAATATACCAATAATATGTAGGCACATATGTTTATATATGTGTGTGTTCATGTGCATTTTTGAATTTATGTATCAAAATTGTATTAAATTATTCTGGGAATATAGTTAATATTTTAATGCATCTTTCGGTGAGGTGAATGTACATTTTAAGACCCGAATGGAATGAGATCATTTACGAGGCGACAAGTGGTCTTGTAATTATATGTTTTTCTGCGATTTGTCGGTTTCACTGCACTCGCATTGTCGTAAACTGGAAGAAGTTGTACTAAAATGAGTCGCATGCGAGAAAATACATATTTATATGAATTTACTCCGCCATTGAAAGTTTAATTATTAAGTTATCATAATGATTGACTAAAGTCTCCTTAATTATTTGGAACTATGTCTTTGAATAATGATTTTTTTTATTTTTTTTCAATTTTTAGTAACAAATCATAGATTACAAAAATATAAATTCATTTAAATATATAAATAGTAAATATTGTCAATGTTATAATCCGGTTAATTTGTCTTTTGGAAGAAATATACTATCAATGTAAGAATCATGTATTAGAACCCTTAACGAAGTTATCGGAAATTTAATATTTTCGATTTACCAGCTAACGAATTTTATTTATTCTCTCCTACAATACCCCAGAATACTATACTTTGCTGGGGAACCTCTTAAGACTGCAGAAAAAATGGTTAAAACCTTTGTAGATCCGTGAGGAGGCGTCGACTACCAATAAACTCTTCTTCCTTCTAGGGAAGCTGGGTGGACAAGGAACGAATCCATCTAGTGTTTTCAAAACAGTCGACCTGTTTTCCTCTACGATGCGTATTGTAGAGGAAAACAGGCCTACTGTGTACATTCAGATTTACAACATCTTCCTTCGACTTATGAATCCCTTGACCCATGTAATGGATAGCTATTCTGTTCTTATTACAACTAGGAGAGATGTCTAAATAAATTTCTTTTCGACATAGGTTAAGAATGAAAAGTAGGAATGTGTTCATCATTTTATTAGCCATAAATAATAACATATCAGTTCGAAGGTTTAGTAATACAAGTAAATAATTATTGGTAATAAAAAACTTTCCCGTTATTAATTTTATTAGCATACTTTTCAAATAAAAGTCCTGCACGTCGGGGAAAAAAGGATAAGCAGATTTCCCTCACACTGGAACGACAATATAGTTATCTCCATTCGCCTTTCTATTCGGAAAAACGGCTAAACATCAAGTATAGTGTTGATCAAATTAAAATAGTCGAGTGTTGAACGTAAAAACTTAATTGATGACGGCACACAAATCATATTTCAACCAGTCTCAACTTGGAAAGTTATGTTGAAATAAATATTTTGTATTTAAGCTCAGAATAAGACTTTTCAATGTTTATTAGCTGATTTTTAAGGTGAGATGAGTTGGAGTGGGAGTAACTGAGACCCAAAACAAGGAAACCCAAATAGCTCGCTTAATATTTGTTTTAAGAAAAATGTTTAGAACAACAATTGAAGATAATTTAACAACAATGGATATATTACATTTTTTTACTCAACTCATAGAAGTAACTGAAGTATTTTGAATTTTTGATTCCCTAAATCACCCCCCCCCCCAGCCCCCTCTGATCTGATTTCAGCCATTAACGAACTCGAAATTTAGTTTTGCTAGAAACGTTTAAATATCAAATTTGACAATAAAAAATTCCGACTATATATATATCCCACCTTGTAAAAATTCTCACATACAGACCAAACTTCTCGAGGATCTAGTTATAAAGTGTCCTTCCTACCACTCTTTTGGAACACCTTTTATCGGGACTTATCAACAGATGTTCTGCTCAGGACAAATATAAAACTCTAAGGTTTGTCAGATGATTCTGTTTAAATTCGACGGAATGAATTTTTTCCATCTTTTAGACCAGGGGTCTCCAAACTTTCCAGCCTTAGGGCCATACTGATTACTCCAGTAAGTTCCGAGGGCCAAAACCATATTATCATTGTTGCCGGTGGTAAAAAGTGAAATAGTCCACTGATGAAAAAAAAAAGTCCGAAAAAGTACGCAACGTTTAAAAAAGACTGCAAATCGGACTAAAGTCCGCAAAACGGGAACACTGCATATTATTAATTTTCCTGTCATTATCTGTAATTTCTAGATTAGTCGTAGAGTACGAGCCATGAGGAGTAACGTGACACGACATCTGGTGGACACAAGCGGAAATAGGCCTGTAACTAACCTGTAATAGTTGGATTCATTTCAATAATTTGTTAGTTATTATATACTGAAGTTAAATTTTCTGCATATTATGCATGTCTTTACTCATTACAGTTCTGTGTTTCTTTATCCAACTTATCACAAAAACAATAACAATAAGCCTACAACAATGTTATGAGTAGTTAGCCCATGACCATATCAATGTAGATGTCATATTAATAATTATTCAACATAAAATTAGAATACTTCAGTAAACTAAATTTAATTTGCTATAAAATATATATAAAAAGGAGTTTTCAAGTATGCTAGCGCTCCGCGGGCCGGACAAAATCTGTCCGCGGGCCGTAGTTTGGAGACCCCTGTTTTAGACCATTCTTAAAATAATGGAATCAAAACTGAAAAACTTGTCGGTCTCTCCGCCCGTTTGTTACTCAAAAACTTAAGATTTTTATGAACTTTAGCATTTGGGGATAAATTATCCCAAGGTAGGCTATATGAAAATACGAATTTTTAACTAGAAGGTGGGGGAGGGGGTTATAATTCGATGGCAAAACACATTTTCGTATATATTTATTTTATCGAGAAAATTTAGAGAACATATTTAGTTTAGAATAACGGTTACGGTCGGACTCAGTTTTATATATTTTGTTTAGATTTCCGACTTATGGACGCCAAAGACTTTATTAGTGTCATAAAAATGTCTTGATATAAGTGAAAAATTTACACTTGAGTTAGGGGAATGAATAAAGTTAACTTTTGCTATTTTATGCTTTACAACCACCCTCAGGAGTGGGGTTTTCTTCGACGTCAAAAGAGCCTATTAGTTAAAATGATTCTTATTATTGAATTTATCGAAAAAATTGACGTAAATGTAATATCGATAACATCGGAAAATGGATTCTGTACGATTTGTGTTCAGAACCCACTCCCGGTCCTAAAACGCGATTCAGATTTACGTATTTTGACTTCCGAATTCCTATCATTAAATAAAATTCATTAATGTTCCCAGCAAATTGCCTAGATATAATTGTGTTTTATTTTTTTTAATATGTATCAGGGTTATACAAATTGTCAACGAGGACTCATTTGTACTTTACTACCATCTTCTTGAAGGGGGGGGGGGTTCAAAACTTCAGCATCTTCATTAATACGATATTCATTTTATCGTAAATATTAAAAGGAACAAATTGCGTTCAGATTCCATTTTCCGTTGCTTTCACATATTAATTTCAAAATTTCTGACTTCCGATTTTTGGTAGCTAAATAGTTTTCCATAAGATTGCCTCAAACAAATTTGAAATTTGATGTATATTCATAAAATATATATTTCATATTTATTTATGGTATTAATTTTGCCAAAGAGGGTTATATTATCCTCTACAATTGATAATAGTGGGTACTGGAATAATCTTAATTAGATTTCCGCAGGAACGATTTTTTTTATATCAAACGACAATGAAGGGTATCAAAGATTCGAATTGGTTTCGAGTTCGGTCAAAACCTTATACTCTTCTATGGTATTACCGTAGATTGTCTGAACATAATTTTATTATATTCTTTCTCTAATGTGCTAAGAGGATACTATCGTTTTATTTTGACAGTAAACTAGATTTATTTGATTCTTAGAATAATAATAAATTTGCCACTTTCATCCTGAAAACTATAAATATGACTAATTTTATGGCAATAAATGTATGTATTAATTACTCTTGCTTATCCGATCTTTATATTTCAACGGGGAACCGTTATCGCATAAGTTCATTTCCGATAATAACGATTCTACACATAAATGATTATATCTTGAGTTAAAAAAATGAATGACTGCACATTTCAGGACATTTGTGATATTTATGAAAATGACGGGATGATATGTGCATTTAATCTTTATATTTCCATGAGAACAATAGCCATTTCTACCAGTGAACGTTGGTTAACAGGGCTAATAATTGTTGTTTTGAACGAATATATTCTTCATCTCTTAGATAGGATTGATGGACGTAACAAGATGATTTCCAAAATTTCGCCAATGGTATAACTTTAACAACTGTTTTCCCTCAAGGGAAACCTACGGGTATATACTTTAGGGGAAACGCTTATTTTGGTCTAAATGTCCTTATTATTTTCGGCTATTATTTCTGTAAACATCTCATGTAGAGCTGTAATTTCAAGCTGTTTATAGAGGTTCACTACTAAAGGAGAATATATTCAGAATAGAATATAGTATCATGTAATCCGGGAACTCAGCTTAATTTATGCAGCCTACAGGGCGTACCTTTGTATTGTGTTTTTCAAAACGACCTCTGAATCACGGTGAAGATGAATATGCTCTTTCATTTATATGACTGTTTTTATCGCTCTGAACATAGGCGGGACTTCTATTACTTGACTCCTTTGGTAAGCTGTCACATAATAGGAGTTTTAAACTGGGCGTTTCCTCTTAAGGAATAGAGTAGTGGCAATAAGGCAAATAAATGGTTGACGGGGGGGAATGAAGTAATAAATATATGTAGTATAGAGAGACACATAGAGATGCCGTAGAGGGAGAGAGGAGCGATAAAAAGTCAAGTAGGGTATATTGATTAAGTGGGCAGGAGGGGGCAGAGAGGAGAAAGCCGCTAGCCCAGACAGTCTGGCGTCCCTCCAGCCGTCCTAGTTTGTCCCACACATTTCTTTTTCTTCCTTCCATTCACACACAGAGCTCTTACTACTCTACTACTACCAATGCGTCATCCTTCATAACTCCCCTTTCCCTTATCATTGGGCCAACCGCCAAACTCATCTCAACTTATCTCATTAGTTGACCCCTCTCTTCAAAGGTACACTTGAGGTATATACCTACGTGTGTATATATTTGCATGTGTGTGTGTGTTTTTCGATAACGTAACCTACGATGGAATCATGAGACGAAATGACTTCAATCCTCTATTACAGGTCTTGGCCGCTATTGTCCAATATGCCCAAATGTTATAATAACTCTTAATAATATCTTTGTTTATACTTGTTGTTATTTTTAAAGGTTGGTTATAGTGTTATTAAACATTACTCAAACTTTCAATAGGTATACCTTTTTTTTATTTTTAAATTGGCATGTGGCGGAAGTGTGAACGTATACCAGTAATAACGTGTGTCTCGATACGCTCTCGAGGTAACCGCAAGATAACCTACCGAGTGTGATGTACTAAGAACATAAACAATTTTCAGGTTACCATGGAAACATATAGGTTATTCAATGGTGGAGACCACAGTGTAAATATGTTATATTATGTTGCTTGTGTTATAGTCCAAATAGTGCTTGATTAATAAAATAAGTGTTGTTCAAATGGATATGTAATTATTTAACGAAGAAAGTTAAAGTGGTGACCCCCTCGACATGATTACCTGGGAACCTTTTGTGAGTACGCTTTTATTGTATTTAGCATTTCATTATGAACCGAACAGGAGCCAGCAAACCTGAGATAGTATCAGCCTTCTCTGCCGTTGACAAGATTCCACCCTTTTGGAAGAAAGATCCCGAGCAGTGGCTCTGCCAGATCGAAGCCATTTTTAATAGAGCTAATTTTAATTAATAGCCTTACTAAATTGTATACAATAATTCCAAAAATAGATTGTGAGGTACTCGCGCAAACCTCGGACTTAGTTAAGAGCCCAAGTGATACGCCTTATTAGGACATAAAAGCCAGGTAGATCAGCACTTCATAAGGACTCGGAAGCGAAGCGCATCCAACAGTTGTTCAAAGGGAAGCCTTTAGAATTACTACTTCATATGAAATAGTTATCAAAACACGATGGCTCCACGTACTGCCACAAAATACTATGGCTCCGAGCACCGCCACAAAACATTATTACAAACATATTAGTCAGGACAGAACAAAATGATATTAATAAATTACCAGAACTTCCTGATAAAATACAAAAAGTTACCCATCCAGGAGAACTTTTTTCAATGGCAGCCTATAGTACAAATTTCAGCTTTCAGAAAAGACAACTGGTCTTTCTTCAAGAGGAAGAGTAGTGAAAGAGCTGTCCTCAGCTATTTCTTCTGTACCACAAAATCACCATTTTTGCTAACCTACTTCAAAAGTTGCCCGGAATCACCAGACCTACTCCAACAAAGGAACCTCCCCTGCATAGTACGGAACATTTCATAGAAACAACGGGTCCTCCGGTTTTTGCAAAGGCAAGAAGATTACCTTCAGAAAAATACAAGAAAGTAAAACCATATTTTCTCGGTTAGATCTGGTACGAGCTTACTACCAGATACCTATACGAAAGGAGGACAAACCTAAAACAGCTGTTATCACACCATTTGGTCAATTTGAATTCGCCCGAATGTGTTTTGGTCTGCGAAATGCTGCTCGAACATTTCAGAGAATCATGGTTGAAATATTCCACGTTCTTGACTTTGTTTGGATTCTGTTGGACGACATGCTGATCGCCAGAAACAGCATAATGATCATCTTACTGAAGTATTCCGTGGACTTGAAGAAAATAGTCTTACATTGAACTCTGAGAAATGCGTACAAGAACTTCGGGTTTTAGGGTATCACGTCACCTCGGAAGGCATCACACAGCAGAAGGACAAGATTCAAGTCATTACAGAGTACCCGAAATCGAAAGGTGTAAAATGTCTTCGAAGATTCCTAGGGATGCTCAACTTTTATAGGCCTAGCTTACCCAAAGGTGCAGCTATACAGAAGCCCTTCGATCTGTTCCTGCATGATTTCAAGCATGATAAGAGGATCATCACTTGGGACGAGGAAAGTGAACCGGAATTTGAGCGGTCTAAATTACTCCTACAAGAAGCAGCTCTGCTCACACATCCCAAACCTAACGCTGAACTGTCGCTAGCCTGTGATGCCTCGAATCACTGTGTAGGGGCCGTTCTGCAACAGAGAGAAAGGAAAATGGGTTCCTTTAGGATTCTTCTCGAAAACATTATCCGAAGCACAGAAGTACTCAGCGTACGATCGCGAGGTGTTAGCATTCTACTTGAGAGTAAGACACTTCAAACCTGTTGTAGAGGGAAGAGAATTTTCCATACTTGCAGATCATAAGCCCTTAATATAAGAATGCACCAGAAAGCATCCGCTGCAACGCCCATTAGGATGATACTCGAGACAGCTCACGACAAATATTAAACATGTCGAAGGCTCAGAAAATCAGGTTGCTGAGGCTCGAGGATGGATCGAGGAGATCAGTCTCTTGAACGACCTGATAAAGCTGAACTCTCTAGTTCAGGGCAATGATTACTAACCCAAACTTGAGTCTACGACTAATCACCCTTCCAGGAGCGACTGAACCAGTCCAGTGTGAGCCCTCCACGTCCCAAGCAAGGATCTACATTCCTCCGGAGTGCAGGAAGCCCATCTTCAAGGCCACGCATGGATTAATCCACCCTGGAAAACGAGCCACAAGGAAGCAGATCTCCAAGAAATATTTCTGGCCAAGCATGCGGAAGGACACTACGGAATGAGCCCGTGGCTGTATAAGCTATCATCGTGCGAAGGTATACCGACACCCCGTTTCTCCGCCAGGAAAACTCACAGAAGTTGGACTCTTATAGCATATGCACTTGGACCTCATAGGGCCTCTCCCACCATCTGCTGGAATAAGATACCACACTACCCTTATCGACAGGTATACATGGTGGCCTGAAGCAATCCCGCTGGAAGACATAACGGCCGATACAGTTGCCGCTGCCTTTTACAACGGATGGTTCAGCAGATTTGGTGTACCCAGCAAGATAACTACAGATCAGCGCAGGCGATTTGAAAGCGACCTATTCAGGAGCCCACAAAGTACCTCGGGACAGAAAGGATCAGAACTACACCATATCACCCCCGCTCTAATGGAATGGTTGAAAGGTGCCACAGATCCCAGAAAAGTGCATTAAGGTGACATCTCGGAACACTGGCCCAAGTACCTGCCGATGGTCATGCTTGGACTTCGTACAACACTTAAGGATTTTAGAAACTACAGTCTGTCCGAAGCCCTCTATGGACATGCCCTCAGACTTCCGGGTGACTTCCCCCCCCCCCGTATCTCCAGCAAAAGACACAACAGAACGGGGAACCGTGGACTCTGAACAAGGAAAATGGAACTCTCTTGTTCTGGAAGAGGAAAGTCTATAATAAAGTAATTTGGAGCCGTGTCGGGTCATCTTAAGACACGCCAACAGATGAAGGTCAGTTGGTAAACAAGATATCATATATGCTATTAAGAAGCTGGTTACACACTCTAGGTTGCATATTGTTTATCTTTGTGCTAGTTACATACAGATTATGTTGGCCTGACCTCGAGAGGGTGTAGCGTATCAGGCCACCGTGGGAAATGCTATTTGGCACACCAGGAGGAGCGAGGGGGAAGGCCCTAGGTGGCGGAGGGTGAGATCTTTGGACTTGCAGAAGCCGGGGAATGAAAGGTCCAAGAGGTGCAGAAGACACTAAATATTTAGATGAAGATGGTTGCTGAGACCTAGTTTTGTAAGACCTGTAGGAGTATGCAAAGATACTTATATTGAATCTTTTTCATCTTACAACGAAACATTTTTATTTGACTGACTGGTTTCAATTTATCTATTTTTAGGCTAAATGATAGTTTTGTGTTTGTTGATTAATGAATCTACTGAGTCACATCTGTAGAATTGGACGCCATTAAAATGTTTTTGAAAAATTTAAAGTAACAACTAACAAACTAGATTTCTTTTATTTATTGTTATATAGAGCTCCACAACTTTGGTGATATGGTTCTTCTTAAAGGTAAGGGGAAAACGTGCACACAGAATAGCCCAAAATGGAACAAGAAAAAAAAATCAAGAAAGAAGGAAACCAAGGAACAGAACACAAAATATCGAAAGAAACACGAACGCAACATAGAATAAAAGAAAGTTGTAAATAAAAAACAAATTATTTATAAACGTCCACATTTTGCAACTAAGGCTAATTGGGTTGGGTTATCTATAGGTTACCACCCTTTTCTAGCCAGGTTGGGACTAAGGATTTTATTTAATGAATTCCGCCACTAAATAAATTCCTATTTTCCAAGGCTCAATTCAACGAGTCATGTGAGATTAAAATCAACGCTTTGCCCCAAATAAAATAAAATAAAATTAAGCGAATTGGATATCTTTGATAACAGCTATTCACAAAAACAGGCATGTCACATAAAATTGTTAATTAAATATTGTCAAACAAGTGTTTAATATGCCGAATGTTTAAATATATGTGTTTATTATTTAAATATGCCAAAATAGTGTCAATATACTACCCTAAGTCAGTAGTTCGTTCAAGTCATATGGTATATTTCTGTTCGTTGTCTGCGTTCTCTTATTAGTTTTATTGTTGTTCAAGGGTGTCAATGAGCACTGATAGGCTTGGCGTTTTTTTCATTATGTAAGAGAGTTTCAGGTAAGTATGTCCATTACATAGTCTTGGGGAAAATTAAGTCTCTTCTTGAATCAGCCTATAGACTCTCTGGGCATCCTATAACATTCCGTTTTATTTCCACTAGTTTGTTGTCAGTACGTAACCGATGATCTTTGTCTATCAGTACTTTTGTTTATACTATCTTGTTGAGGTGTTAGCTTAGTTATGTCAGTAGAAGTCATTTCTGTTGCTAATATTGCATGCTTCCTAATGTATGTTCGGGTAATCACAGTTTTAAAATTGCAAGTGTTTGGTGAGTTTATTTATTCGTATATGTGTGTAATTAATGGGTGTATGGTGCAAACGTTATCTATGGAAAGTAAGGAAAAGATTAAAGAATCTGTTCCTAAAATTACTTTGAGAAATTGATTTTCTAATTTGGAGAGAGTTAGTATAATCGCCTGTAGTTCTGAAGGATTGGTTGGCATTTGGCACAGTTTTATGCATATTTATTTAAAAATATGTTATTTAAAAATACATTTAGAAGAGGTTGGCCAAATGCTTTTCACTGTGATAAAAATTTAAAACACAGTTGTTACCGTCCACACTCCAATGGGGTTTCTGCAGCTCCAACACATAAGTGACACTAGTGGGACTTGATCTAAAAGCCCCTGCAGCGATTTTAAGTCCGATGGAGTGAATGGTCTCAAGAAGGTTTAATGTACTGCAGCAGGCAAATGTAAAAGCACTACAACCGTTATCCAGGAATGACCTGGAATAGGCACGATAGAATATAAACATCAGTCAGCTCTAGTGTTTGACACCACTGTTCTAATGAATTTGTAATTGACTGTATGCGGTGTGGTGCATTATTAATGTAGGAGAATGTATGGTATATACCAAATCATTAGCTTACAGGCAGCAAAATACATTTTTGGGAATATATTTAATGACTGAATTTATTTCCTGTGTGAATATGCCAGATATAGCAATACCAATCGTCAACCTGAAAGTTCCTGAGAGAGTTTTTGCGATATGAGATACTTTCCCATGAACACCACATTCAATGAGTTGTGATATTATTAGTGTCCTCCATACTCAATCGCCTTCTCGAAATAAAAGGCTACAGCTAAAACAGATTTTGTTCGTTCACTAAGAACGATTTTAAAAGCATTCATTTATCACTTTCAATTCTGGCTATGTGGTGTTCTGTGTCGTGCTATAAAAGTTAGTTTAGAGGCTCAGGTTAGCCATGTGAGTTACAGCGTTGCCCTTAATCTCACATGGTAAACCATGAGTGGCGAGTTCCTCTTCCCTTATCAATGCCTCCTACAGCATTCAATCCTTATGAAGTTATTAATATCATTATAAAACTCCTTCCCATCATGGTACCTGGTGATGACCTATTACTTCCCGCGTCCTCCGAAAAAACTGTCCTTCTCATTTACGAGTATATCAGAACAACCTACTTCCCTCTACTCAGGAAATTCTTTGTCATCCATATGATCCCTAAACCTAGAAAAGATTGCGTTCCTGGATCTTTTATACTTTACCCACACCAGTTACTTATTTCTAAAAGAGCGATTTATCTTATTATTATTTAACAATCTTAAAAAGTAAACTAAAATGGTAAGTTTAATATACAATTTACAATTATTCATTTAGGGGTCAATATGCTTTTAATTATTTTAAAATACAATCGAATATACCCTCGTTCTTGTATCTTCTTCTGTAAACAAACTCACATAGATATGAGTCTAGAAGGGATCTTCTGATCCCACATTAAATTTTGTTCCTTTTTTTAGAGCTAGCCCACGGATGGTTGGCTACAATGCCTCAAACGTATTCCCGGAATTTTTCTGAGACCTTGGTATGATTTCCATAAGTCAGAAGATATCGTTCTTCCTGGGCGTACAGGGTATTAAATGCATTCAGTTAATGTAGCCGCTGTTCTTTCTGACACGACATACAAAAATCTCCTTGGTTTCTCTACACACGCCTCCAACTAACTATTGATTTGGGTAATGAACAGAAACATAATGAACGTTGTTGCTACAAATTCAACCAGCTGTGAAGACCAGAAAGTTTTGAGTGCTAATGTGTTTGGTCTTATATTTGGTTACGTGGTGCTAACAACAAAATGCCCAGTTTTGCTAAATTTATTTCTTTTCACTCAAGTTTATATATATATATATATATATATATATATATATATATATATATATATATATATTACAAGTTTAAATATGTACATTTTCTAATTAAATAAACAACGTTGAACAGTGTTGTGTTTTGAACATTTGCATTAATGTCATGTATTGTGTCAACTACTGGGACAACACGTCACGTAAGAAAATCATGTTAATTAGAAATATGGAGATCACGGATTTGAAAAAGTTGTACCGGAAGTTATATCTCAAACAAAAACTGGCGTGTAAAAACGTGTTCTTTAACCAGAGCTGTCGTAGAGGTGGTGTTTTCCCTGTTTATGTGAATAACTGTTTGAAGAAAACTGTAGTTCCATGTAAAGTGTTATGTAAATTCAAGAAGTTGTTATTAGATTATGAATTAAAAAAATGGTATAAAATTCGTGACAATTTATTATTTTATATGAATTTAATCAAAAGTATTGTTGAGCCTATGGTCGGTAGCGGTGACTGGGATGAGTACGTTAAATATGTGGTTAATTTGCATGCTCGTAAAATAGCTGAAAAAAAGCGAATGTTAATAAGAAATTAAAATTATTGCAGAATACTACATCTAATCCCAGGCGCCGCTCTACTCCTAGAGGCGTTAATCCTATTAACTCTAATTCTGCTAGCATTGATAACGCTACTAATGACAATTCCCATTGTATTGACACTAGTACTACTGGCCCTTTAAATTGTAATACGAGCTCTCCTAGATCGTTAAATTGTGAGGAGTTGGAAAATAAAGACCTGGATTTTGGTACTGTAAATTGCATTCAACAACCCAGAGTAATTAATTTAAGTAAAGTCAATTTGGAGACCGAGGAATTAAACATTTTAAATAAAGGGTTACAGTATTGTTTAAGAAAACCTCCTTCTAAAAAGGATATTGTGAGCCTTGTGGCAGCTGTTGAGTCCATATCTGTTGACAGCCCGGTGGTTCGGGAAGTGGGGATTGAAATAGAGAAGCTTATAGCAAATCAAATTCCGGGAAAACAAAAATCTAATTCTGAATTAAAAGTACTTAGCAGATTAAATATGAAATTAAAAGAAAACAACCTAATAATTACAAAAGCAGATAAAGGTAAATCAAGTGTAATAATGCCAAGACAAATGTATGTTGAAAAATCAACTGCCCTCTTGGAGGATTTAGGTTGTAAGCAGTTACATCAGGACCCCACTGAGCAGTATAACAATACGGTCAGGCAATCCCTTAAGAACATATGTCATATTTTCCAACCGTATGAAATAAACCATCTAATTCAAATGAACCCCTTGCCCCCGCTTCTCTATTGTCTACCAAAAACTCATAAAGACAATATTCCCATGAGACCTATCGTGTCGTTTGCTTCATCCCCCACTGAAAAAATAGCCAAAAAACTAGTGCACAAATTTAAAACCCTGGTAGATTTCAAACCCAGTTTTTCATTGAAAAACACTGCCGACTTGATTAAGAAAATTAATAATCCGAACATCAAATTTCCCTCCAGCCGGTTTTTGGCATCATTGGACGCACAGAACATGTTTTCTAACATTCCCCCCAAGGACGTGGTGAGGGTTTTTGATTTGTTTTTCAAAATAAAGAAACTCAACCCAGTAATAGCCAAAGAGTTCCTAGATCTTCTACAGTTATGTTTAGGCCAAAACTTTTTCAAATTTCAGGGACGTTTTTATGCCTTGGAAAACGGTCTTGTGATGGGGATCTGCGATTAGCCCGCTTGCTGCGGAGTTGTTTATGGATTATTTGGAATGCAAATATTTGATGTCTAATCGCAACCCATACCGAAATAATATCAATTTCTGGGAGCGTTATGTTGATGACGTCATCATAAGTTATTCGGGAGCGGAGAATGATATGAGGGGTCTTATGGACTACGTCAACAGTTGCCATAGGCAGTTAAAGTTTACTTTGGAGATGGAGAATGAGGGGAAGTTGAGTTTCCTGGATTTGGTTATTTCAAGGAAAGGGCCGTCTCACTCCTTCAACATTTATAGGAAGCCTACCGCCACTGCCATCATGATCCCTTCTGATTCGTACCACCATCCTCAATATAAAACTTCAGGCATCACGTACTTGATAAACCGACTCCTGAGTATCCCGTTGGCAGAAGAGGATTTTCAAAACGAGTTTACGTACATAAAACTAATCGCAACAGCCAACGGGTACGATGAGAGAATGGTGGATAAAGTCATGGAACGCCGATTCACAAAGATGGTCCAAGATGAGTTGAAACTAGGCGAGAGAGAGACTCGAAATCCTGTGGGCCAACTCAGCATCCCATACCTAGGGAAATTTTCCGAGAAGATAGGACGCATGCTGGAAAAGGTTGGCCTTCGTACTGCCTATCGAAGTCTAAGCTCCCTAAAACATATGCTCCCAAGGATTAAGGATGCGGTCGATCCACTGGGTAGATCTGGTGTGTATCGGGTTGCTTGCCTGACTTGCGGAAGCTCATATGTAGGGCAAAGTGGAAGGAAGCTAAGGAGCAGATTAAAAGAGCACCTTTCCACCAAGACATCGGAGGTACGTAAACATATTTTAAACGAAGGCCATGAAGCAAATGCCGTTGAGTTCGAGGTGCTCGACCACCTTGGCAAAGGGAAGAAAATGGATATAGTAGAGCAGTTATGGATCAGGATGGACATGCTGGAGGATAAGAATATTAATATTAGGGGAGAGGGTGGCGTGCTCAGGCATGTTCCGTCCTCTGCAGTATCTGCCCTGGCCCGTGTAGGCTCCCAGTCTAGCCGGAGATGTCGGCTCAATAGGGACCAACTCTAGGTCAGTTCCTCTCCATCTCCTAGTTATTTTGTTATTTATTGCTTTTAATATTTATTTATTTGTAAGGTTTTAGTCATAAGTGTTGCATTGCGTTTTATATCTTTTTTTGTTTGTTTTTTAAATGTTTTTAATATTCGACTACCTTTGTTGACTTTTACATTTATTTGTTTATTTATTCATATATATTACATGTTTTTGAAAGTATAATATTGTGTTACAGAGCACTGATGATGGGACGGTTCGCCCCGAAAGTACTTTGCCTGTAATAAAGAAGTATTAAGAGTAGAGGTGTTTGACCTTTTTGATCCTTCCGTTGATTTGCATTAACTTAACGAAAGAACGTTAAAGATCTATGGAAAAGATCTACTCTTACATTGCATCACCAATTCCCGTCGTCATCTCTTCCGACGAGGGCGCTATGTTCTGAGAAGCAGCTGAGTAGTCTGAAGGTATATTCTTTTTCTTAAACTAACACTTATAGAAGGAAATGCTGGCATATTCTAACTTTGTAAATAATATTGCAGCAGAAGTTATAACGAGTGCGAAAGAGGTGCGCACCAATTCCGAAGGAGAATTGAAGAAGGCCTCGCCGAGATAAACGGATAGGTTTCTGGATAATGTGAGTATTGATTCAATTGTATTAAATAGTTTCATACTTTTGGTGTGACAACTAATGGTAAAATGGTGTTTACCATCAGAATTCAATCACATCTCTTAATGCTGTCCATTGTTCGATTTGCGCAGAAGACCAGCTGCTTCGATCGCTCTACCAGTAAATCAACGAGGTCATTACGATTTTGAAGAGCAACATAAATAGTTCTGATAATCATTTATTGCCAGAGGTATGACTTACAATGTCAGATGTTCAGAGACTACGTAATGATGGCTATAGAAAAATCGCCTACAGCGTATACTATAGTAGACTTTTTTTTGAGGCAGTCGTTCGAGCGATGATTTCCGAGGATTGGATTATTCCGATTTTTGTGCATCGCCTACCACCCAGACGAATCATCCTCTTGCGTGCAAGTGGAGTCAAACGCAAAGGCGTTGCAGATGTGAAGGATTTGGTTCCATTAAACACAGAAAACCCTTAACAGCCAAGACCAGACCATCATTGAATGCACCCAAGACTCATTCAAACGACTTCTTCAGCCGCCCACGGCAAGTATGTTTTAAATGGTGTTTATATTTATTTTTTATCCTTTGGCATAATCAAACGCACATGACGTCACTCCCTACTTATTAAATCTCTTTACTCTAATTAGTGGTTCAGTAAAGAGCAATGAATAAGAGTGGGGGATTACTGAAGGGTGAAAATGAAAAAAATGCAAATATTTCCGTTAATATTCATGATAGCGAAAACTCTATACAACATTATAGAACGATACATTTACAATATGGTTGGTCCTATACAATTTTCCGATCCGATATGTAATGATAGAGGTATTGTAAATTAACAAATTTCCCCTTCTAAATCCCAACCCCCTCCCATCCCCGGTCTGATTTCAGCCGTTAACGAACAAGATTTTTGGTTCGCTAAAACGCTTGTGGCCGTCCTCACCGCCTGCCTACATTTATTTATTTATGTTTTTAATTATTAACTTTGTTCACTCTTTGCCTTAACATTGTTCTGGTTTTCATTCCGAGATGTTCTGTGCGCAATAAATCTCTTCGTACCTAAACCCACTTCGTACCTTTCTCATTAACTCGCGTCATGCGCTTATATATCGCATTTGGTAACGATAGACCGGTAACAGACATACATATATATATATATATATATATATATATATATATATATATATATTTGTACTAGGTAAGGTACCCGGCTTCGCTCGGGAAATCATTATAGGCTCAATGATGCCAAGGTTTGAATGTGTACAACTACACTTCCAGACTGGGCGTATTGTTTTCCCGTAAGGGCCAGGCAGGAGACTTATAGAATAGAAATTTTAGTTTTGTAGAATAAATGAATATGAGTCCCTAGTTATAAAATACAACTTATTGCTTCTTTGAAGAAAAATATTGACGGGTGCGAGTATATATGACTTCAGAGGAATGGAGTGTATTAAAGTGAGTAATATGTTCAACTGAGTTTAATATAGCTGTAAACTCCAGCACGTGCAATATTATTAAGCGTGTACCTCATTTTAGCAGATTTCCCTTAAGGGAAATCAGCTATTGAGGTTGTACTCATGACGGAATTTTCGAATTTTTTCTTCAAATGTCCATCGATCCTACCTAGTAGATGACGAAAATGAGGTCCGTTCAAAACTGTATATATATATATATATA
Organism: Riptortus pedestris; assembly: GCA_019009955.1. Lineage (NCBI taxonomy): Eukaryota > Metazoa > Arthropoda > Insecta > Hemiptera > Alydidae > Riptortus > Riptortus pedestris. Next base: position 139,886,415 of record CM032228.1, read on the forward strand.
TATATATATATATATTTATATATATATATATATATATATATATATATATATTTGTCTGTTACAGCTCTAGCGGTCGCAATTTTTCTTTGATCGTTACCAAACTCGATATTTAGTCGCTTTATGTAAAAAGAAAGATTAAGTTCGTTAACGGCTGAAATCGGACCAATGGGAGGGGGGGGGTTTAGAGGGGAGGGTTTTCAAAAATTCGAAATATCTCCGGTACTATACGTCAGATCGAAAAATTGTACAAAATCCATCTTATTGCAAATTAAATTTACTACAAATATTGTTATATACATTTATTCTCTATCTTGAATATTAACCGAGATATTTGCATTTTTATAAAATCTGGGCCGCTAACGGCTGGGTGACTATCCTGCCAAAAGCTAGTTCGGCCGTTTCCTTAACTGCTCGACTCTCGTGAAATTTCTCTATAGTAAAATTTCACGTGGGAAATCTGCTTAGTTTACGCAGCCCCTGCGTGACGGACTTTTTAGTATGGAGATGTCCTTTTGAATTTAGAATTACCAAAAATTATTTTTATTTCATAACTAGAACTTCAGAATGCCATAGAAGAACCGACAAAACAATATTAGCTTTCTATTTTCCGATTCTCACTTGGAACGTCCAAATGTAGTTTTTCCACGAAGAAGAGTATCTTAACCGAGATATTTGCATTTGTATTCTGCGTGTGGTCGGCAGGAGTCGGCTATGTTCGGACTTTCCGCCGAGAGCTCTGGCGGCCGTTTCCGTAACTATTCGTCCCACGTGAATAGGTTTAGACGTTTCTTACTACTACAGTTGTTATTAGGCAGATTTCTCTATTGTAAAACTTCACGTGGGAAATCTGCTTAGTTTACGCAGCCCCTGCGTGACGGACATTTTGTAACTGAGGCTAATTGGGACGGGTTATCTACCGGTTACCACCCTTTCCTAGCCAGGGTGGGACAAAGGCTTTTATTCAATGAATTCCCACACTAAATGAATTCCTTTGCCCAGGCGGGAATCGAACTCACCATTCTAGGTTTTCCATGTGAGATTAAAGACAACGCTTTAACTCACATGGCTAACCTGAGCCACAAAATATAAAATCACTAATATAATTTTATAAGAAAAGAATGCATGATTGTAACAAATGGCTTTTGGGATGTTTTTCATTATTAGAAAGTTGTCCAGTAATATGAAATTGAAAATTGACTTCCGACTTATAGTCAAATAATCATAATTCACTGTTTTTTTCATGAGGTTGCAGAGCAGAAATGAATCATTAAATTTAATATTAAATAAAGCAGCCGGGCAATGATGTGTAAAAGAGTTATTCAATATATAATCATTTTTCTCTCCAAGTGAATAACTGAAAAAAAAAGGAAATTTCCGGTATGTGATGAAAAGAAAGAGTTTATATAGTGCTTTAGTTAAGGTGTCGATGAAAGTTTTATATATATATATATATATATATATATATATATATACTAGCTCAGATACCCAGCTTCGCTCGAGAATTCATTTGAGGCTGAATGGTGATAGTATTTTTTGGCAAGGCTTTACTTTACACAATATTTTGACATTTACCCGTCCCAGTGTTTAGGGTTAATACCCGTCGTTTCTGTGGTTTTGTTAATAATAAAATTATTTTTTTATGTAAGATTTCACTGTCCTCCATATTGTCATATTTCCCGTTTCCTGTGCATTATGCATAGATTTGAATTATTAAGGACAAAAAATTAACATACATTTGAATTAATTTTTCCCGGTGAGGTACCTGGTAGTTCATATTGAAAACAATTGTTGAGCAAATTTCTCTAAATAACAAAATAAACAACTTTTGTTATGTGCATATTTGCTGAAACCCCAATAGCAAACGAAATATCACTACTTTTAATTTCAGGCCTCCCTTATAACCCCCACTCCTGCCCGTCCCTAGAAATGTTAGTAAGGCTTATTATAAGGAAGGCTTTAGTGCTAATACACATACCGAGTTTTATTTAGTTCGGTTGAGTCTTTTGGGCCAAATAAAATTGTTTACTTCCGCTACAGGTTTTACAGTATAACGCCTTTATCTTTCGGTATACGACGATAGTGTATATAACAAAAGTTTCTCTAAATAACAAAATAAACAACTTTTGTTATGTGCATATTTGCCGAAACCCCAATAGGAAAAGAAATATCACTGTATTTAATTTCATGCCTCCCTTATAACCCCCACTCCTGCCCGTCCCTAGAAATGTTCGTATGGCTTATTATAAGGAAGGCGTTAGTGCTAATTCACATACCGAGTTTGGTTTAGTTCGGTTGAGTTTTTTGTGCCTAATAAAATTGTTGACTTCCGCAGTAGTTTTTAACTTATAACTCATTTATACTTAGGTATACGACAAAAGTGTATATAACAAAAGTTACTCCAAATAACAAAATAAACAACTTTTACTATGTGCATAATTGTCCATAATTGTTTATGCGTGAAAAGGTAACAAACATACGAAAGAAACAAAATGCAGTTATGGTGTCTATGACATGTGAAACGAAAAGTTATCGTGAAATTTCGCGAAAAAAATCAATGTACAGACAGGGTTAAAATTTTATATATATATATATATATATATAGATTGTAACCTTGGTATTTATTAACTCTGCTCCGTTAATGTATTATATACTTTACTAAATCTCTCTCTCTCTCTCTCTCTCTCTCTCTCTACTACCCGGTACCTCACCTGGATAAGTTAATTCAAATCCATGTTAGAATTTTATCCTTAATAATTCAAAACTATGTTATTTTTTAACGCCAATAACTGTTTGCACCAAATAAAGTATACTGCCCACCCCCCTTCTCTTATCCCAAACATTAATTCATGAGAAACGCCGGTTAAAGTGTATTTAATACATTATTTAATTAGAACGTGAAAAATATTTGAACAAACAGTTTTCGTATTGTGAAGATAATGTAACCTGATTTGTTAATATAATTGAATGTATTACAGAATTGATATCCTACAGGAGTTGGCAGCACTGAGGCTAGGGAGGTGTCGAGCTACAATACTTCCTTTGTCCTATCAGTTCTGCCACTTCCCTGACGACCTCATGTTGGTCTATGTTTACATGATAATTGATGCATCCACTCTTAGCAATGCAGAGTTATTCTCAGGAATGTGAATTTGTTTAATAATCATAAATAAATAATTTAAAAGGATGAACGCCGGGGATGTGCACCCAGTTATTTCTGGTATTTATTAACTCTGCTCCGTTAACGTATTATATACTTTACTAAATCTATAAATCTATATATATACATATATATATATATATATATATATATAAAATTGTAACCTCTGTCTGTACATTGATTTTTTCGCGAATTTTCACGATAACTTTTCGTTTCACATGTCATAGACACCATAACTGCATTTTGTTTCTTTCGTGTGTGTTTGTTTATTTGTTTGTTTGTTACCTTTTCACGCATAAACGGCTGAACCGAATTTTATGAAACTTGGTATGTATATTACTACTAATCCAACTTAGACTTCAGGCTATATTAATATCCTCTGAGACGAACAGGAGTGGGGGTTATAAGGTAAGCCAGAAATTAAAAATAGCTATATTTCGTTTTCTATTGGTTTCTTGGCAAATATGCACATAACAAAAGTTGTTTATTTTATTATTTAGAGTAACTTTTGTTATATACATTTTTTTGTATACCGAATTATAAACGAGATATACGCTAAAACCTATAGCAGAAGTGAACAATTTTATTTGGGACAAAAGACCCAACCGAAATAAATAAAACTCGGTATGTGTATTAGCACTAACGCTTTCATTATAACAAGCCATACTAACGTTTCTAGGGACGGGCAGGAGTGGGGGTTGTAGGAGAGGCCTGAATTTAAAAAATAGCTGTATTTCGTTTTCAAATGGGTTTTCTTCAAATATGCACATGACAAAAGTAGTTTATTTTTCTATTTAAAGTAACTTTTGTTATATTCACTTTTGTCGTATAACTATACTTTGTTAACGTGATATACAATAAAATCTTAAACGGGAGCCAACAATTTTGTTGGGCACTAACAAGTGAACCGAACTTAGCAAAACTCGGTATGTCAATTAGCATTAATTCTTCTATGATTATAAGCTATATTAAAAATTTTAGGTCCAAACGGGAGTGGGGATTATAAGAGGCTGAAATGCCAAAAGTCAAACGCGGGAGCGGAAGATGACGGGAGCCTTACCAGTTAATTGAGTTTACTTATTTCCCGTCTGGCATTGCTGGAAGTGATTTCCAGTGAGATTCACTATTACAAATATAATCTTACGTGCAAAACTTTGCCTAAACTATTTGATCTCGAGTTGGCTTTTGAAAGAAAATATGTTCATTATTGATGATGTTTAATTTTAATAAATGCTACCCATGATTATGGTTTGAATTATTGAAAAACGGTGAGTCATAAAGTGTAGAAGGATAAATTAGGAACACATTTTCATTTATCCTTCAAAACTAAAATTTCTATTCCATTAAACCCCAAAAGTTACCCTTCAGGGTTGGCTATTTCGGAAAATCATTACGTCGTGAAGGGCATCTTAACTAATAAGCATATATGTATGGATTCCAAAAATATGTTTGCAGAGTCTTTCGTATGGAGTGTACTGATTTACGGATCGAAAGTTGGACTCTCCACAAAAGGGAATAAGGTTGGAAACCATGGAAATGTGGATCTGGCGTAGAATCACTAGAATAAGTTGGACTCAAAACAAAATCCAACATGGAAGTTCTAATATAGGTAATTGAGAGCAAAAGTCTTATCAAGGCTAGGAGTGGAGAGTGAAACTTCTTAGGCATATCATAAGGCAGGACTTCATTACTAATATATTTGAAGATAAGATTCTTGGGCATAGGGGAAGAGGAAGGCTTAGAAAATCCTATTTTGAAGACGTCAAGCATCTTATTGATTTCGGATAGTATAGTAATATGAAAAGAGCAGCTTCCAATTGAACACAATGGTTGCAACTACCAGACATCTAAGTCATTTAGGTGATAAGTATTATAAGAACGGGGATAATTAACATGAGGTAAAATATAAAGTTATGCGAGAAAAATAAAGTAGATATTATCCTCCTGACTGTTCTTCATAGCGTTAGTTGGAAAAAAATCAAGACATTTTAAGAGAATACCAATTCTTATTCTTGAGCCCTATTAGTTTCAATATCTTTATTTATTAGGTAACAACTCCAAAATTTCAGATTGAGTATTTCATTATGTATTTTCGGTGTACAACTATTTGGATTATTACTAATGCCTTATAGATTTTTGCTGGATGTTCAGAAATATGGTTCAACCTATTGACGGTGCTATAAATTGACAACGAATTCTTTATTGTCCTGATCTAGCGGAAGAGAACAATAAACAATTTCTCAAGTGAGCCTATATCAATAATGAAAAGGAATATGATGCATTAAATCGTGATATTGTGAAGGATTGTGTTGTCGGTGTAATGATGTTGATGGGATAGGGAGAAGACGGTGTGGCAATGCAAATTGGTGGCTATAGGTGCGGGGAGGTGTCGGTAATAAATAAGAGGACAGAGGGCGTGGGAGTAGCCGGACAAGGAGCAGGCTATGGGCCCTCATCTATATTCAATACTGGTCTGGTCATCTTGCTTCCTAGTCCACCTACAACTGGTCTCCGTTAGTTCATTCTTATTCTAATACCCAGTATTATTTAACCCACACTTTATGATTAACGTTCAAATATCACAAATTGACCAACGGCTGCTATGTACTCAACTGGAAGGAGACCAACAAACCTTCCTTAAAGCTTTCATGAGCAAACACAAAAATAAAATTACGTCACGAAGGGGCTGCGTCAATTAAGCAGATTTCCCACGTAAAATTATACAATAGAGAACCTCTATACGAGTGCCGAAGAGTTACGCAAACGGCCGAACTAGCTTTTGGCGGGAAACTCATTCCCGTCCGTTACCCGCCCACATTTAATAAACATGCAAATATCTCGGTTAATATTCAAGATAGAGAACAAATGTATATAACAATATATATAGTACATTTAATTTGCAATAAGATTGACTCTATACGATTTTTCGATCCGACGTATAGTAACGGAGATATTTCGAATTTTCGAAAATCCTCCCTCTAATCCCCCCATCACAAGGGTTCGATATCAGCCATTAACGAACTCGATCTGTCTTTTTACATAAAACGTTTAAATATCGAGTTTGGTTACGATCAAACAAAAATTGCGACCGCTAGAGCGTTAACAGATATATATATATATAATTTTGAACGGACCTCATTTTCGTCATCTCCTAGGTAGGATCGATGGACATTTGAAGAAATTTTTCAATATCGCGTCATGACCACAATAGCTGGTTTCCCTTAAGGGAAATCTGCTAAAATAAAAGTACATCACGAAGGGACTGCGTCAACTAAGCAGCCAACCTCGTACTGGAATGGCACGCTAATAATGTTATCTTACTATATATTCTCCATTTCTAAGTCAAAATTCGATGACTATTGCAACGGGAAAAAAATGAACTCGCTTAATATTCGAGTTATGAAAAAATGCATAAAACAACAATTGTAGAACGTCAAAAGTTATGGGAAAAGATGCGTCCCATAAAAGTTTTCGATTCCATTAATAACGGATACGTTTTTAATTCTCTAAACCTCTACCATATTCCTGATCCTTTTGTCACTAATGACAATGAGCTTTCAAATGAAAACTTTAAAATATGTTTTGACAATGGACATATTTTAGATTTTCGAAATCCCCCCTCTTTAACCCCCCCCCCCCCCGATCCATTGGCACGATTTCAGCACCACTTCATTTTTACATAAAGCGTTTAAATATCGAGTTCGGTAATTATCAAGCAAGAATTGCGAAATCTTATCGTATGCTAAAATGATACAATCGTATTATTTTGACGGGAAACTAGATTAATTTGATCATATGAACGATAATAATTATGTCAATATTCGTTCAATAGGCATATCACGCTTCATGACTAAAACTATAAAATTGATGAAAATAAATGGATTATTTAGTGCTTCCGCTAATTCAATATTTTTATTTTGACGAGTTTAACTATTATAGGTGTTAGCCATGCGAGTTAAAGCGGTGAACTTTATCTCACATGGTAAACCTAGAGTGGCGAGTTCGATTCTTGCCTGGGCAAAGGAAATTATTTAGTGACGAAATTCATTAAATAACGTCCTAAAATCCCACCCTGGCTAGAAAAGGGTGGTAACCTGTAGATAACCCGTCCCGATTAGCCTAAGTTGCAAAAAGTGGACGTTAATAAATAATAATAATAATATTATAGGTGTAGCAGCTGGGCCGCGTTGCCCCTAGTTACAACTTAACCTAATGCTTATAACAAAAGTTTAAACAGTAAGTTGCTAGTGTACTGCAAGAGAAGAACGCTGTTTGTTGTTTTTAGCTTATTAAATCTGCGAACTACAAAAGCAAGCCAGCAGTCATCATCATCAAGCCAGCACACCTGAAAAGATGCAGGATCAACTTAAAGAAGTCTAAAAACATGAGTTGGTATCGTGAGTAAAAACAATTATATTTTACATATGTAGATACCGGCCAGCAAGAAACCATCCTTCCAAGCTTTTGTTTTCTGCTCCAATGCGGCCAGCAGGATAGATTCACATTAACCTACCACTTTACTGGACGGACCGTAATTCATTTATATATTTCGGTGTTCATAATTCTAAAGTTGTATTATTATTTTTCTCTTTTATTCTGAAAATACAATAATCTTTATTATTTGGAGTCAAGATTTTATTTATTCATATAGGGAACACCTTCTGAATACTAAAATAACACCCTATATAATCATTCATTACCATAGTGTAATTCATTTACTGATAACAGTATTTCTAAACATAAACTCTTCTTACTTCTTATATCTCAGGTAGAACAAATGAATAGCGGCACACTTACTTTTTATGTTATTTGTGAATAGCAATGCGGAATGTGAATTTTATTTTTATTACAATATTCCGCATCATATACCATTGTCATTTGCGGTAGATGGATCTATATTTATTGGAACAAGCAAGTTTCAGTTAAAAGCCTTTCTATGTCTTGTACATCGTCTCCAAGTACTCTTAAGTTCTATTTGAGGTTCAAAGCTCTTCTTGGATCGTATTATTTACAATTAAGGAGAAGGTGTGAAACAATAAGACGGACATTACGAAAATCGCAAGTCGGTGGGAATAAGCCTTTCAATAAATAAGTATGTGTTTATTTTGTGTGTCCAATTCGAACACGGGGAAGAACAACCTCCTCTTCTCGGATTTTTCTACTTGCAGTATTCGACCCGTCTGACTTCCACCTTTGAAATATGAGCTTTTGAAACTCTCGTTTCCAATCATCTGGGAAGATGAAAATTACTGTAGTTCAATCTTCTCGAGCACCCCTACAAACAAAAATGAGAGTGAACCCAAACAAGTAATATGTTATTTCTGAGCTTTGGAATATGGATGATTTCGTGCATCCAATTTTTATAATCCCACAACGGAAAGCACGGCTTTTATATATATATATATATATATATATATATATATATATATATATAGTTTTGAACGAACCTCATTTTCCTCATCTTCGGGGTGGAATCGATTGGCATATGAAGAAATGGTTCAAAAATCTTGTCATAAGTACAACCTCAATAACTGATTTCCCTTGAGGGAAATCTAAAAAATCAGATTTGATATTATGCTCGCTTTAATGTAAAGAGAGTAATGCATTAACCTTTGCGAATAAACAAAGAATAGTTCCACAGATTTGAACTAATTTGAGTGTAATTTTATCATGGAAGTACCTGTTCTTATCATTGTAGGGAGTTAATTTTGTCAAAAACTAAAATATCTGACGTCATTAAAAAGCGAATAGATAATCGCTCTCTCTCTCTCTCTCTCTCTCTCTATATATATATATATATATATATATATATATATATATATATATATATATAGTACAATTCTTCAATTTAAACTGATTTTATTATACTACAGCTCGCGAAGGAATTTTGTTGGAGTAATTATTCCATGTTACCAAATGCAACAGGTACATTTTCTAAACGAAAGCAGTTAAAAGATTATAAAATAGCTATTTGAAAATAACTTACATTTTCTCTCCAGCCACAATATAAAACGTTTAATGAATAACTATTAAAACGAAAAAAGAAGATACAACTTACAGAGATAAACAACAATAAAGAACTATAGGTCATGCGTAGCTGAGTTGTGTGATTGATAATAATGGCCATGGTATTGTCACTATGGTGGAGTTATCTGTAAACAATAGAAAGGAAAGTACCCGCATGAGGTATAGTCTCGATATTATCGGATAAGTGCTTAAGCCGCTTTCACAAACATCAAAGTGCAAAATAGCTTTGAATATCTGTGAGGGGATGGGTACGTCTTTCGTACATGTTTATAGTTTTTATATAAAACCAATTATTTCTCAAAGTTAGGAAAAGGATTGGATCTCCAGCAAAACTGAAGCATCTCTAAAAGTATTATAAATATTTTAGAATTTCATATTTTTTTGCATTTATTCTGATTAGCGATCATCATTTCATTGATAAAAGTGGCTCAAACTCTCGTCTTATACGGCTATCTTAAAGTCAAGTCGTTGGTTTCAATAGATTCGATGAACTTAGTTATGGTTCGATACCCGTGTGTAGTGAATTGTTGTCTGGCATTTAGTGACGAACAAAATTTTTAGTCACATCTCACCTAGAAAAACCACAACATAAAGTTTTCGATATGACACATAGCAATCGAGATATTTCTCCTCTCGGAGAAGTTATTCCACTCCTCTTAACCCCATCCCTTCTAATGAGGCTGATTTCAGATATTACCCAATATAATCTTTAGTTTTCCAAGAAATGGGTAAATATTGAGTGCGGTGATGACCAATTAAAAAACAAATAAATTATAAAGTAAAATCTTAAATTATGATATCGCACCGAAAATATTTGCGCACATCTCACAGTGCAAGTTCAATGAAATCAACATTTGGTGTTTTAGCATCGAATTATTTTTCAAGTTTCTGACCTTTCTAAGAACAATGGCATCAAAATTAAAACATATGTTTAGCAGCAGAAGCTGCGTAAACTTAGCAGATTCCCCCGTGCAGATATGACACACAATTGTTCTCTTGTCCCCATATGTTAGCTAAATATAATCTAAGTATATATCCTATGAGTAGAAGGGGGGGGGGTATAATGAACGTTGAAAACAAAGAAGTAGAGTTAATTCGCTTCATATTTAAGCTTTAAAAAATACTCTAAAAGCCTACAATTGTAGAGCATCAATTTTTTACAAGATTGGTTATATTACATTTGTCGATACGACTCATAATAACGGAGGTGTTATGATTTTTCGAATTCCCCGTCATCTCTAACCCCCCCCCTCCCCTCCCCGCGTTAACGAACTTGATCATTCTTTTTACATAAAGAAAATTAAATATCGAGTTTCGTAACGATCAAACAACAATTTCGACCGCTAGAGCGTTAGGAGACACACACACACACACACACACACACATATATATATATATATATATATATATATATATATATACACGAGTATACACAGACATATATACAGTTTTCATCGGAGTATAAAAATTCGAATATTCAGCTTCGAGGGGGGGGGGGGGGGTCACATCGATGTAAAAACACATTTCCACCAATAACGTGATCAATATTCGTATTACCGAGCAAATATAGAGAACGTATTGTGTTTAGAGTAACGTTTTCGGTCATAATACGTTATTCACTTTTATAAATTTCTAAATTATGACTACCGACTTACTTATGCTAGGCTGGAAACTAAGTAGTTTTAATATGTTCGACAATATTCGTCCAATTACCATTCCATGATTCATGCGAAAAAAATGTCAAGACTATTTCGCGAAAACAAAGGGATTACTATAAGCTTAGTTAATCAAATTTTTTTATTGCGAGGAGAAATCTTTATGAATTAAATACGTCCAATTTCCACATTTTACTGCAATGGGTATTAAACTAAATGAATGTTAATTTATTGTGCATGTTATGGACATTTCTTTTAAGTGATGATAATAAATGGATGATTTCTTGAATAGTTTAATTCAATCTTTATATTTACATTGGAAATGATGCCTATCTGTAGCCTTCAACGAAGAGTAACACGGTTGATATAAAATAAATACAATGAGATGAGGAGCCATTAAACCAAGTAATTTATTACTTCTCTTTAGCTGTCCCTTTTCTTTTGAGTGATATCGCTTGTGCTATTTGTCTCTCTCCGTTCTCACATAAACCCTTTACTTACGTCATTCCATTTCCGGCTAAAAGATTAAGTCTTTTCTTTCTAACATGTTCCTTTTCTTATCGGGATACATTACATTTTCTTTTTTAAAGGAAATGCTCCTATTACTGGCTTAAAGAAGATTTGATAGAAATTCGATAAAGTTTGATAAAAAAGTAATTACTTTTGAGTTAAGGAGTGGGATAGTACTTGGAAAAGAACAAAATTCAAAACAACAATTACATAAGCGGAGTTAAAAAAAAAGTTTAAAAAAGGCTGATAAAAACAGATGTATGTTATGATTGGCGAAAAGGGAGTGTAATAAATACTATTTATACTATTTAATAAGCAAGTATAAAAAATTATGTTAGTAAAGTCCGAATTCACAACATACTTGAATGTATCTCAAATAGTGAACATCAGGTGAAAAAATTATTTTCCATTTATGCTAGGGATTGTTCATGATACATTGGCTAATTTTTTAATGTATAATCAGTAAGACCTGGGGTTTATTAATGTCTGAAAAGTAAAAAGTCAGCCACACAGGGGCTGTGTAAGCTAAGCATATTTCCCACGTACTAGTATCACACTCTAGTGAGCTCATCTAACCGTGTATTCTGACTGAAAACAAAAAAGAATGAATTACTCGGTATAGAAGAGCAATTATAGAGCATCTGTAGTTTAACAAGATAGGTTTTATAACATCTTACAATCCGACTCATAATCACGGCAATTTTTTAAATTTTGGAATCCCCCTCTAACTCCCCCTTCCTCTATTCCTATTGGATTAGAGAGACATTTAACTTTTTTTTCGAAAATCGAGTCTTGAGTACAACCTCAATAGCTGATATCCCTAAAGAGAAATCTGCCAAAGGAGGTATTATTTTTTGGTCATACTCCAGACGCCTTATAGGAAATCTAACCAACGTACTCCATATATTTTAATACTTCATCAAAAATATATATTATCGATTTTCATTCGACCATATATTTTCATTTTATTGATTATTCTAAATATTTAAAATAGCAAATGCAGACGAAAACATAACAAAATCAATACACAAAAAATGCTGGTCCGATTCGAAAATATTGTATTGTATTGTAACAAAAAATACGAATATCCTCGGAACATTCGAGTATTAGCACGTGTACTGTATAGCATTAACTGTATTAATAAACTTGATTAATATGACTGGTTGGTTATATGCCATTTTTCATTGTGACCCATAACAACAAAAATGTAAATGGTTCTTCACTAAAGCTCTATTCCTTGTAGACCAATTTCAGTAATTTGTATACCATTGAGAATCATCACTCATATACCTACTTATTGGTTGAAATGTTATGGAAACAGGGTAAATATTTATTCAAAATTTCATTAATATATTATCAACACAAGCCAATTCTTAAGGATGCTTATCAATATTAAGGATCAATTATCTATGACAATATGACTCCATGTTTCAATGTTTTGGAACCGGGTCATTCATCCACTTGAATTATATATTTTTTAAGGAATTGATTAACGAAAGTTAGTATGCATTTGTACACTATTAAATTCTTGAGTCACTTTCGTAAAAATTATCTTTCCCTGGGATTTGGTTGGCTTTGTACTTCACATCTTTGAGAAGTTCTCATTAAGCACTGTTCACATGAAACGGATGAGTTAAATCTGATTAGTAGATTCTAGTTCAGGAAAATCTACTAAAATACAGATAGTCTATTAATGTCCGCTTAGAACAAAAGGTGTATAACAGTAGCTGGAAGTACTGACTTGATTAACGAAAAATTATCCAATTATATGTTTGACAATGAAGATATTTACTATTTTATGTTTCCTCATTTCTCTCAACTCCCCCCTTCTTATGGACTCCCAGGGAGTACGATCTCTAGGAGGAATAATATATTTTGAAAGTCTGCTAAACAGATAAAGGAATTTTCCAAATAAGGGCTTAGTATTGAATAAAATTTTATAAGTTATGAATAACTATGGAGCACAACTGAATGACATTTTAAAATGAATATTTTGTATTTATTAAAACAGTTTTGTCGGCTTGAGCAAAAGGTAATGCTTCAGATTTCTAATTCCATTCACTGCTTTTTTGCAGTTATTTTGAGCAAAATTTTCTTAAGGAAAATTAGTTTTTGAATGAAAATGGGCTTTCGACATGACACGATTATTCGTGCCTATTGATTCTAGGTAGCAGTAGGCAAAATGAGGTCTGTTCATTGTTGTCTCTCTCTCTCTCTCTCTCTCTCTCTATATATATATATATATATATATATATATATATATATATATATATATATAGTTAACATAATATATATTAACCCTATGGTCCCAAAATTAATATTTAAACGTTACCATGAAACTTTAATGTTTCATGTTGAACTAAATATCGAGTTTATAAGTGCCTGAAATTGAACTGAAAGAAATAACGGTTTATAAAAGGAAAAGAACTTATAATCGTAACTACATTCCCAATTATTCCTTGGATCGATATAACCTTGTTGGTAATCTAGTGTTTACACAAGTTAGACAATTGCGTCCATTATCATTTAAAATAGGTAACTATAAATTACCTGCTTTAACTAGCCTACTACAGCAGTGAAGCTCTCCAAGACTGATTTCTCTTCACCACTTGATTTATTGAAGTCTCCATGTCCATTTGACTTAACCTTTCATTAACAGGTTGGTTTTCATAATATTGTTCTCTGTTTCCTTTAAAATGTTTTTTAACCACTAGATTAGATCAGGTTGGGGTCTGAATTTGCCAGGCTTTGATATAACTGTTATTTTTAGAGCCCAATTAGCCTTGTTCAATAGGTAGATAACGAAAGGTTTTTATATATTGCATTTTCAGAAACTTGTACATGGCTTATGTATTTAAAGAGATTCGTTTATTCGGTCCTTGAACCTAGCTGGCAGTGTCTCTCTTCTCGTTCTCTAAAAATTTTAACGGACAGTTTTTATATTGGTTAAAATGGCAATTCGTTAAGTTGGCCGCTCCTCTACTTAGAGAGTGATAGGGAAAGCAATTTTGTCATGTTTAGTAGAACAAGAGCAAAGTAACACCGAACGTATAGATAACACGACTTTCTCTGTACTATTAAAAAAGAGTATTTTGTAGCCATTGGGAGATTTAAAATAATTGGAAGCCTCCTGAGGGGCAAGAATGAGGGTAAAGGCAAAGGGAAACACGGAGGGAGAGAACCAAGATGAGTGCTGGGACTGCGTCAGAGACTATAAATGTTCTAGGGTACATTTTTGTAGTAATAGGTTTTTTAGTAAGAGAGGCAAAGGTTTTCTCAACTCATTCAAGGTTTACTAGATACATTATGAGAGCCGTGCAGCATATGAATGAATGGTAGCCCAACAGCAAGATCTCGCGGTCGCTGCCCCGGCGACTTGGACTAGGTCATGGACATCCTGTCAGTTTAGACCTACTCATTTATTTGAAAGTAATTTAACCATTATATTACCGTCCACATTTTTTATTTTCAACCTATCTTCCTCTCCCCCCCCCTCTCTCTCTCTTTCTCCCTCTTTCATCTTTCCCTCATAAGTTTTATATTTTTTTTTCTTTACCATTATCACTAGCCTCTATAATTATTAGCGAATATATAATAACACCTAAGTTCAATTTTCAAGTTAATTTCCATCGTTACAGCACATAAAGGCTAAATTACTTTGGCTTTCTGATTTATAAACAGCTTTATAACTCTTTAGAATGATTAAAAGAAATAACATTAATATGAATAAATTGAAAGGATACAAGTTCATTAAATGTACTTTCTTCTCGTTTGCTAGCCACCTTTTCACTCAAGACTTGAATAATACTGTCAGATTCACTCTATTTTGTAGATAATACTGTTGGATTAGATGTCCTTTTAACAAGTAGACCAGCCTGTCAGAATTCAAAGTTCTTATGATTTTCTTACAAAATAACGAATAAAGTTTGGAACTGAAATATTTCAAGAAAAATCTCAAGAAACTGTGGTTATGAGGACCAAAATAGTCGACTTATCAAAAAGAAAAAAAATATGCACACATACATAGATACATATATATATATATATATATATATATATATATATATATATATATATTATTGTGGGTTTGCTACTCAAAATAATAATCTGGGACGTAAAAATCCAAGGGAAAAGACATACATAACCGAATGAAAAGCAACCGGTAACAACAAAAATTTGATAACAATAATTCAAATATTTCCCGGCTTCCTATAGGCACCTAGAAGAATATATAAGAATGATGGGAGTCCATATTTTAAAACTACAAAACTATTTTTTAATGCTATAATAAGCATTGCTAGTAAGTTATATCTTTTTAATATAAACTGATATAAAACAACATAGTAAGTTTGATTGTGTAAACTCGATACTATACTAAAAAGTATAAGTTCTGTTATGCCGATCTTTGAAGTGCCGATGCAGACTCATCTTTACCTTGTGAAAGTGAATTTAGTTGAAGGAAATTCCGTCAAAAAAAATGTAAATAAAATAAAAAATCGTAAAGAACGTACTCATTTTTCATAAAGTATGCTAGATAAGAAGGGCTTTGTGTACTGTTGTATTAATAAAGATTTGAGTTCAATTACCATACCCTAAATGTTGGACATCCATAATATTATACCCTGTTTATATTCGCAGAACAATGTGCTGACAAAAATGGCCTGTCTCTAAATAAGTTGCCTCATGAAAACAGAATTTTATTTTTTGAATTCGATTACCGAATGAGAAGAACAGTGTGCTGTTGCTAAGCCTTTTAGTAGATAATTTAGAATATCGTGCATGTCGTCATACTCCCTACATAAATTAATTTTTAAATACTTTTTGTGGTATTATGGAGACTTCTATCTAGAAATTAAAACAGGACTATAGGAAATGCCTATGACTCTATTGAGAGGTGCAACGTTCCTAGATTTTAATTAGGAAAAATTTCTATTCAAATGACGTAAGTTTGAGAAACGGCAGGGTGACCATCAAGGGAGTATTACGTTTTCCCTCTACTTCTTTTTTTCTTCTGATTTAATTTACCAATTTACTTGTCCAATTTCTTTTTCTTACTTCTCATTATTCCAGTGTTATTACAGTGTTATAAAAAGCGAGGCAATGTATGATCCCACGACTCGTTAAGAAGGCTCATATTTGTGTTTTAAAAAATGATTTGTAAGCAAAATATACTGGCACAAGTAGGAAACACCGTGCATAGCCCTATGCAAATGTAATACTATGTTTATAAAATGATTGGGTGGTGAATGAACTGAAACGGCTTAGTAGAGGCAGGTCGTATCTCGTTGACGGTGTCGGATCAGTTTAAGGACTGTCATTCAAGTTTACTGTGAGCGGAAACTGAGCCGGTAAGACTGGTGCCTACGTCACCCGTCTACAAATACCCCTCTGCAGGTGGTGCCTCTATTACCCGCTCTACTCCAGCCTTTGGGGGAAAAAAATCTATCCAACACACAGATGTTCCTTTATGGGTATGCTTACCTTTGCAAATACCCCATTTATAGAAATAATGTTACTCTACTCTTTGTTATCGTCTTATACCTCATACTTATCTTAACGCATACTCCAGGCGTGTGCAATCATTCGGCCTTATTACGGAATTTCATACACTAATAAAACAGTAATAAAGAACTTTTCACCATACTACGATGTAATCACCTGTTTTACACACCTAATTTGCGTTCCGAAAGCTACACTTCGCCGCCCTAGGGCCGAAAATGAATATTTCGCCCTAGGGCCGCAAAATCAGCTGTTTATTATTTTAATTCATTCATTTCATTATATACATTATATTAGTTTATTTTGCTACTGTTGTTTAAAATAAACGAACTAACTTTTTTTAGCATTTTGAAATATATCAGTTGTATTAAATGAAACACACATATGTACATCTCTCTTTATTAACTTACATAATAACATAACGTAAAACAATCCATACATTAAACATTCATCATGTCCCCATAACCACAAGATAACCTTCTAACAAAGAGGTACACTTAACCAAAAGAAAATCTTGTTTTTGATTAATGTTATATCGTATTTATATTTATTGTAGTATGGTGAAAAATAGCGTTCGTGCCTCGGGCCAAAGTCCTTTTGCCGGCCCTCGAACTTTTCATGACCTCGACTACGTCTCGGTCAAAAAATATCTCGGGCCGGCAAACGCCCACTTTCGGCCCTTGGTACGAAATATACTATTACGTACTAGTGCATATAATAAAGGAAGATGATAATTAAAAAAAATATTCAATAATCATTTGGAATGTTCTCCCACTCAGTGAACATTTTTAGTATGCACCTAAGGAAAACCGTTTGTGTATATAGTTTGAAAACATAACCATACTGAGTCAAAGAACCAAATATTCTTTTCTTCCTTAAAACATCGATTTTATTTATTATTACTATTATTTATCATTGTCCACTTTTAGCAAAAAAAAAAAAAATGCGATGATTCACTTTTTGTCCACGGATTGGTGGAAATATCTCTTCTTGAGGACACCAATTGCTGATTCAAATAATTGAAGTTAGCATAAGTAGAATGCGTGTATAGATTTCATATAAATTTATGTATATTTGATTAATGAATTATTTTAGAAATAACGGCGACTTTATCACCATTTGACACAATTTTGGTGAATGAGAGAGGCACTATACTTAAGCTATGGGAAATATAATTTTAAGTTAAGTTTAAAAATCGTTGCCACAAAACAATGAAAATAGCAGAATTACACTGTCATCTAATTTTCAGAGGACGTTGTAGGTTGAAAGCCTGATGGTGGTAGTGTGATATTAAGGGGGGGGGGGGGCAAATTGCCTTGTTTGAAAAATATTTATGACAAAACATTATTAACTTTATTCATTGAATAATTGGTTAACATTTGATATTTGTGTGAGAAACTCAGAATGCATGTTTGAAACAAATCAGTTATACATAAAAATTTAAATCCTTCATATCTATACAAATCGCACAAAGAAAACTTTCTATCGATTGAATTCAGTTATGAATGGAACTGAAGGAGATTGGCTCTCTTATTTACAGTTCATTCAACTTGGAACTCTTTATCTACCCTTCTTAGAGGAAACTCATAGCCGTAAGTCTTTCCATGTATATGAATTGACCTATTTGACAAAAAAAAGTCAAATTAATTAAGTTATATTATAAAATAAATTTCAAATAACTAGTACATGTGTCTGATTTAAGGGAAATCTTTAAGCCCTAGCTTGTGCGCAGCTAGAGAAGCCATCTGCAAACTAATGCTGTGAATATTCATAGAAGTAATCAACCCGTTGTCAGCGTAAGCATGTGTGGCGTCACCTTGTGGTTTTTTTTTTTGGTTTTTTAATCAGAGACCCTAGTATACCTGTGCCTTGGTCAGTGGGGATAGGTCTATCAAACCTAGGGAGGTGATGACAGTTTTCCCTTTTCCTGAGCAGGAAGCTCTATTTTAAGGGAGGGTTGTAATGGTGTTGGGTTATATAGAGCTAAGATTGGAGGTTCCCGATAACGGGCGGTACCGGGAGGGGTGACACTTTGTGGTATGTGATTCCACCAAGGCTTTTATATATTTCAGATCGCGCATCCTAGAAGGAATAAAGCAGTAAACACGATATCCTTATGCGTACCTGTTTAAGGCGTTAACTCGTTATTGACATTAAAAATAGTCCCTTCGAATTGAATAAAGTGATGAAGCTGATCTATATAATGTCCATACATCTTGGAACTTTTCTAGTTAGAGATGACCTGTAGTTGATCTTCATGAAAGCCACTGTAGTGCCTTGCCATTATCCTCATTCCTGTCCAGTAATTTCCCAAGGAATACTAATAGGGTAGTACTAGGCTGAATGAAGAAGTTCTATGATGCTATTATTTATTTTTTATTTAAATTTATTTGTTTTTCATATTTAGCGGCAATATCTGTTCCTCCCCATTCTTCTGGCCTTTTGCCTTCAAGCAAGTCATATCATAAATCAACTGACAAATCTTTCAAATTATGAAATCTCCTGCATTCTTAGGGAATTATAATCAGCCCTTAGGCCTCATTTTTCAAAGCCAAAACAATTCTTCTCTTGTCTCTGTCACTAAATTGATCCATCCAATGGGGGGCTGTCCACTGGTCCGAGAATTCAGAATATCCTTCATTTAATGGCTTTGCTCTAATAATTTTATGGGAGAAGAATTACTTCCTTATCAAGGCAAGATTCAGTCCACTAAAGGAATCCTGTCTTTGGCTTTTGACGCACTTATAGAATTTCTGGTCCTCTCCTGCATCTCCTTGACATTTCTAGCATTGTAAGCGTTGTTTCAGCAGATTTAGATGATAAGGGTACTTCCCCTCACCCTTAGTACATTTTGATCAAACATAGAGCGGCATTACTAAATGTTACAATAATCAAACAATACTTGAATCATCAGAACTTTCGTGACCGAACTGGTCTTATTTATAATGTAAATGTAAAGTCTGCAGATTGGTCGATGCCGGGAAGCTGATGTAACTTACCAGACTTTATGTGACCGAATGAATAGTGGTACTGGAGGGAACGAGTAAGTCGTTGGGTTTATGATTAAGTTAAGTTTCCGGTATGCTCTATTCAGATACTTCTAAACCAAAGGCAGGACCTGGTAAAAGGATATTTCTGTAATGTTCATTGATATGTGGTGAACATCTTTCGAGTAATGCAAAGCAAAACTCATATGCTGCCTAGCCTAATCGTACAATGAAATCTAAAAGTAAAAAGCCAGATTAGTTATAGGCGACCAGATGGGCAGGGAGGAGTTTTTTAAACCAAGTAACATAGACCATAGAAACCTAGTACTTATTTCGTAAGGCTTAAAATATTTTTCTCAAGTTTCTCTTGTTGGAATTAGTCTGCTATATCTAATTTCTTTTGTTGGAATTAGTCTGCTATATCTAATTTCTCTTGTTGTAATTAGTCTGCTATATCTAATTTCTCTTGTTGGAATTAGTCTGCTATATCTAATTTCTATTGTTGGAATTAGTCTGCTATATCTAATTTCTCTTGTTGGAATTAGTCTGCTATATCTAATTTCTCTTGTTGGAATTAGTCTGCTATATCTAATTTCTCTTGTTGGAATTAGTCTGCTATATCTAATTTCTCTTGTTGGAATTAGTCTGCTATATCTAATTTCTCTTGTTGGAATTAGTCTGCTATATCTAATTTCTCTTGTTGGAATGAGTCTGCTATATCTAATTTCTCTTGTTGGAATTAGTCTGCTATATCTAATTTCTTTGTTGAAATTAGTCTGATGTGTCTAATTTCTTTGTTGAAATTAGTCTGCTGTGTCTAATTTCTTTGTTGAAATTAGTTTGCTTTGTATAATTTCTTTGTTGAAATTAGACCTTCATGTTCAACAACATGTCGTCAAAAGCAATCAATGGTTTCAATTCACAGGCTTTAGCCTAGGCTCGGAAAAATCTTCTTGAATTTTTGGTCTTATAATATCAGAACTGATGCATCCTTGTGTAGTGTGACCTTTTTTAAAGTTTTGTTCATTTTATCAAACCTTAAACCTTTATTTTTAATTCATAGAGTATTATAAACTCCCCTCTCAAATTTATGTGTAGGAAAATAATCTTTAACAGGAGTGCCATTTCTTAGCCCTTAATCCAGAAAATTCATCTGCCTAGTAACGATCAAGTTTCATTGTTAATTTAAGGAATACATTAGAAATTTAAATGTTGTTCACTTTTGATAAAGACGGCATTGACTTCAAAAGTATGCGATTGTAAATATATGTCTACTCTTTAGTTGGTATTATATATGTAGAAAAATATTTATATTGGGTTTTGAGTGTATTCGCTGCCTTGAGAGAAGAATGCAGTTGTGGACTACTATTAATTGTTACTGGAGGCAAGAGACTGCATAGGGGAACACTTTGTGTTGTTTAAAAACCTACTCTACAATTGAATATTCAAAAAAATATCCTGACGTTAATGGCACAGCTTCTAAGAACTATCACTAACAAAACTTCATTGTGGCGGTAGTTTGTGCTGTTATTGAAACAGAAAAATGAAAACCCCACTACAATTACAACCGAGTGGTGTATCTCTATATTAATATGTGGCCATTCAGCCCAGCTCAAAATATGCCATTCCTCGTTATGCCTTTACCTTTCGTTAATTCACAAACGAAATTGTGCATGTGTATAGTTTTATACATCGAGACTAGGATCCTGCAAGCAAGATAGACAATATATGTAGTCGATATTTACATTGCATTATTAACAACAATAAGTACACTCCTTAATTAAGGGCACATTTTCAAAAAACCACTTAATGATGTTTTGTGTGTATTTTTGAGTGTGGGGGAGGGGTGAAGGGGGTTTATGTGCGCGCGTGCGTGTGAGTATATGTAACTCATAGTGTATTAGCATACGTCTACTTATGCATTCCTAAATTCTCCCTTATTCTAGTACTATTAGCTGATACTGAGAGACTATCTGTGACTGCATTACTGCAGGGATTATTCCAATTAGTAGCTGACTCTTCTCTTTACCATTCTGAAGTTTGTTTAGTGTAGTACATAAAACTACTAAGGTTGTCGTACTGCTTATACTACATGATTGCTTTCACCAAAGTCTTGGTACTCCAGAAATAATAAAAATAACGAGAACCAATGTTGGCTAGAACTTCCCAGCATTATGCTCACACTCCAAATTAAGTGGTGATTACCACAAACAAATTTTAAAAAACCACTCTTAGAAGTCTGGGCTTGTAGGAAGAAACTTCCTTTCATTTATAAAAATCTGTTAAAAAGAATAATCTATCCAAAAGTAGGACGTAGGCCTGTCTGCGTATATAACATGTTTATAGTCAAAGATTTAAAAAAAAAGAAAACAAGTAAAGCCTACACGCAAACTTACATCCATCCACACCGTCTCTTCCATTTGTTATATTTGAGGTGTCTTGGAACTCCACGTTGAGGTGTGTTCATTAACTCCGAATGTTAGCATTGTTGAGTGGCCATTAACTCCTTTACCAGTTTTCTAAACCTAACGTAAAGAGGCGTCGAAGAGGATTTGTTAGCATTGAAAGAACAACCCTGGCTTAATGCTGTGCATCCAAAAATATTTAGGACTCCTATAAACCTTCAAAAGAAATTCTTGGAACAAGCTGATGTCCATAAAAGACAAACCCCGAGTACGAGGACTGATATCTGTCATTTTGTGAAAGGCCAGGAAAATAAACTATATCTAGAGCAGAAAGAAATAGAATTTTAGCATTACTGTCTACTCACTATTTACATTGTACGACTTATGACTAAACGCCTTTCTTTTCGTATTTTCATAAGTTTACAATGGTGTATCTCTATGTATCTTATATTTTAAAAAGACAATTTTCAAACCGTAGATGTAATACTTCTAAGAAATGTTAATTACTAAAAAAAAATCATATTAGTATGTTGCTTTTTTGTGTTATTTATGTGATTTAGGATATGAAGAAGGTATTAAATAAACCTTAATGTCAGTAATTATGTTGCAGATATCTTTATCTAGCTAATTTATGACTAACCCCTCCAATTAATTTTCAACCTGAGAATCAAATATTTCCGACATTCTAAAATGACAAGCTGGTCGTCATCACCATCTATTCAGTACTTCTCCCACAGTAAGAAGCCTACGTAAACAGGAATTAAAATTTCAGCTGGGCATTAACTGTAACTCGCATAATCAAATTGAAAATTAGATGAGTAAAAGTGGAGGTTTAGTAAAGGCTAAAACCAAATCAGGAGATCGACAGATCGGTTATAAAATAGTATTTGATCAGATTATAATAACGATATTTTGATTTTTTAATCCCTTCTAATCCTGGTCCGTTTTCAGGCATAAAACGGTTAAAAATCGTGTATGATATTGCTCAAATAAAAATGATATAGTCAAGAACGTTACATCAAACGTATTTGCATATATTTCACGTAGTAAATGTCCAAAAAGAAACAACATTTGGTATATAAGCTATGAATAAGATGTTTCACGATAAACTTATTTATTGGCTTATTTTTAACAAATGGCAGTAACAAGAAAATACAGTTAACTTGCTTAATATTCATTGTGAGGAATTCGACTATCAGCTCCAGCGGTTTGAATTTCTGTTGGTATGGAAATTTTCAATGGAATTGCGTCCATCTTCGTCAGGCAATGTTTTAATTTGAATAGTTACTTCATTCAATTATATGTTTTGGAGTTTTAGCATATTTCCCTTTAGGGGTCAAGCCTCAGCTATTGAGGGCGTACTCATGACGCGATTTTCGAAATCTTTCTTCAAATGTCCATCGATCCTGCCGAGTAGTTCAAAATGAGGTCCGTTCAAAACTGTGTTCCTATATATATATATATATATATATATATATATATATATATATATATATATATATACATATATGTTTGTGTGCGCATCCGGAAACTGGACCCCAACCATTTGTCTCTTATTTACTAGGGACCAGAAGCATCAGTTTTTAGTCGTTACGTGTCAAGAATAATTAATAGAGTTATTAATGTATGCAAAGTTAATCTAGATTGTTTTAAAGCGTTTTTTGTAAAGCATTTTATTCACAATCTTAGCACTGTAAATGGTTAAAGAAGAGCTCGAAGTGAATACATTTTCCAGAGACCAAGATGAGTTATTGTAGCTTAGAGAGCGCCAATTGATTTAGTTCATTTTGCCGGCTAATAACTTATGTGATAATTATAATACAGTATAATAACTCGTAAGTATAATAAATTTTTTCCATTATTGATGAATCACCTGCAAATGCCATGAAATTATACCTAGTTATTAAGTTGCAAAATTAAGAAATATGTATTTCAATCACTAATTAAATTATTTATTCAATACGTACGTCTTGCAATAACTTCTCGTTTTGATGATACAGTGTAAATTATCGAAAATTTGTTATATTTGTTTTGGTTAAAAGAAAAATGACAAAAACTGTTGTACTCTATATCCTGAGAAACTGGAACATCTCGGAAATTGGAATTGAAACATGTAAGTAACGGGTTAATAGTGTTCCTCATAAAAAATTCCATTCATTTAACATTTACGTTTTAATAGCAACAACGTTCTACAAATTAAGATTTTAGAACTAAGAAGTTAAAAAAGTTATACTACTTTCTTGTTTACCTAGCCTTCAATAAGCCCCCAATTCTACACATCGGATTTTTAAAATAGAGAATGAGATTAGTAGTCTGTGGGAAATCAGCTTAGTTTACGCAGCCCCTGCGTAACGGACTTTTATATTCAGGATGTATGAGGCAGGGAAAGTGAGCTCTTTTTCCAAAATGAATGTTCTTATTTGTACTGTGAAGAAAGTAGGTGTTGTTCAGAAACCGTGTGCAGTTCTACATTTAGTTACACTGTACTAGGTAACATACTTTCCTAAGCCATGCCTTTGAAATCTCAAATTAATTGAGCATTGGATATTCGTTTTTATATTTGTGATAATAAGAAGCTTTAAATTAAAATCTTCATTTTAGTCAAGAAAAATAGAGGTAGGTATATAGATTTCGTTATTTGTTTGGCCTCTAGGAAATATCTAATAGAATATGATATATATTTTTGGTTTTCATTCGGTGTCTTTATTGATTATTAGCCTCGTAACTCCAGTAAAAACACTGACTTTCCTTCTGACACTTATCGTGCCCTTCTACAACTCCGTGGAAATGAAGATTTCCTGCTCAGGGAACAATTAGCAGGTACAACCTGATGATACAACATCAATGGTAATAAAACTTGCTCAACCTGAGTGAGTTGATCTACTAAAATTATTTCTGATAATTTAAAGTTTTTCCTTAATAACAAGAAATTAATAATGGTGAAATCAAAGGGTGGCAAATGAACTAAAAATAATATGATATAAATAAATTATAAAATGTGGAAAAAAACTACCATAGTTACCTTCAGTGGTTCATGGAAGGTTGATGAGGATAGGAATGGAGATAAGATACTGGCAAAACAGTAAATAAAGCATTGGTTAAGATGATGCTACCCCAACCGATCATCTGCATTGGAGATGATATTCGAGAAAAGAAATAAGACTCATATAGTCAGGGGAAGAATGAATAAATAAAGTCTATTTACGAAACAGCACAGGACTTCGAAATAAAGCTTTAGCGTGGAGAGAACAAACGTGAGACTTGTTCCTATTTATTAATAAAATAATTAAGTGCCTCTATTACAAAAATAAACTCAGATATTAATAATATCAAATAAAAGTTGTATATCGTTTTATAACACCCATTCTACGTTTACATAAATCGTAACTTTCAATCTGATGCCCAACAGAGATTGATTACGAACGAGATAGATTACACAATTAGATATGGTTGCCTTGAATCAGAAAATACATTATTAATCTCTTAATTCATAATAATTAGTAACCCCTCCATTTGTTAGACTATTAGTACTACTTCATTAATTTTTCGTACAATGTACAAAATGCACCATCATCGTGTTTATTCACTTTATCTTTAAGATTAGTAGCTGAACAAAGAAAATTAATATTTAACTTTTTTTCTTTATTCATCAAATCCAGCATAATAGACGTCTATCGGTGCCGGTTACTACTCTTATCGTTAGTTGGCGACAACAAGTTTTATTTAGTGAGTTCATCACTAATTAAACTCCCTGTGCCTACGCTTCTGCGTATATCAAAATTCTTGATTCAAAGTTCTTAAATAATAAAACTCCTCGTTGCCAGTTTGAAGCAAGTCCTTACTTAACTGGTGTATAAAAATAATTGTGATACCAATGAAATATACTGTTAAGAGTTATTTATTTATTTTTGTAATAATACTGTGAATTTAGAAAATATTTAATAGAAATGTATACGTTGACCATATTATCTAGGATGGTATTTTTATCTTCCACTATTTAGGACTACTCACAACTGAATAAATAATAAGCATATTTCACTGTTGATAGTTTAAAATCAGCATGTTTTATGCTATAAAACCTCGGATACTAAACCATCATTACTTATAGATATCGCTAAAGTGCCTACCAAGTAGAACAGTTTTATGCCCAATTCGTAAAAACATGCGTACACTATTTTATTGGCATTTCAATGTTATTACTCTCATATATGAAACACATTATTTCACAATACCGTGTGTCACAGAAAGTGGAGAATGTAGTTAAATTAATCTTTGTAGAATTACCTTAATCATGATGTTTGTTTTAGAGAAAGAAGAACGACGTTTCACCGGTCTGTGCCACATTTTATGGAGCTTCGTCCTCAGATCACGAAGATAGGGGCCACCACATACATTTTGATATATGGATATATGTTTGTTTGCAAAAATGTTCTAAGTGCTTAATGCGTACTGAAACCTCAAACTATTGGACAGAATACTTAATGCCTCTATATTAGATATGTATTTGTTATTGTGTCAATCGTGAACCGAGATGCCTACGCCAGGGACGTCCTATTGGTCAATCCTCCTAGAAATGTTTCTAACAGGGGCCAACTT
The DNA here is from genome assembly GCA_019009955.1 of Riptortus pedestris. Lineage (NCBI taxonomy): Eukaryota > Metazoa > Arthropoda > Insecta > Hemiptera > Alydidae > Riptortus > Riptortus pedestris. Next base: position 139,913,251 of record CM032228.1, read on the forward strand.
GACATATGATAAGGTATAGGATGAAAACAATTTAATTATCTACTAACGTCTTAAAGATGGGACCAAATTATACATAACATTTTTGTCGTGTAATTTCGTGGTTCTTATGGGGACACCCTATTTGCTACGACATAATATAATCTGTTTGTTACATTCTTTTGTATCCTGGTAAAACATTAATTTTAAGGAATATTTCTTAGGGTAGGAGTACCAAGCGTTTTCTCATAGGCGTTCTATTTTATTGTGTATTGTGATATGCGATATCATCTTCAAAGCTGATGAAGTCAACTACTTCTCCGCCAATCTGTATATATTCAATTACTTTCGTCATTGCCTCTTCATTGAACACATCCAACATACAAAGTAGCAGAGGACACCCTTGTCTTACACTTTTCATAATTTTAGCTTTCATTTATTTCAATTTTTCAGCTCTACTTTAAGTTCTAAATTAACCTGCTGTCTTATAAACAAATAATTATTTTCATCATGTCATTAAAGATCCAGTTTCCTGTTTACTGTGTCAAAGGTCTTTCTCAATCTACAAATGCAATAGCTATGCCACTAACTTTCATTGTTTTAGTCATTTCTCGCTCTTCTTCTCTACTGTAAATATATAAACTTTAATAATAATATTCAGGAATAAACCTATTGTATAATCTAATCAATTCTTGTGACCTGCAAAACTAATACCTATAAAAATTAAGAATTTTTAAAAGTATGTTCGTTCTTTCTTTCCTAAAAAAAAGTGACTAACACCATTTTATTTAAAACTTAATTTACATTTATTATACATTTATTCATATTCTAAAAAATAATGATGAAGAATAGATATCAAAAAGTAGATACTGTCAACAATTTTTTAAATTCTTCCTTATATTGAAAAACATAAACTTTTGTCTAAGTTGTTATTTAATATCAGAACTAATTAAAGACTTTTAAATAGAAAAAGTTTGATTCACGCCTGAGTAATAGGAATTTATTTAGCTACTAACTCATTAAATGAAATCCTTAGTCTCCCCTGTCTAGAAAAGGGTGTTAACCTGTGGACAACCCGTTCCCATTAGCCATCTTAGCAAAAAGTCAACGTTAATAAATAAAAATAAATAGAAAAATCTTTGATGTAACACATGTTAATAAGTAAATATCTTATTAGATAAGCTATTTACTTATTAAGTAATAAATAACATATTAAGTCAGGTTTATAAATTATTCTAAATTTCATATTGTTTCCTGACAGTTGAAGATAAGGGATAATATCACTTCTTCCTGAAAATAGCAACTTTAATTAAATCTGAAATGTTAATGTTTTACATTTAAGAATATAAAACCGACACAAATATGAAAATATTTTACTTTTGTCATACATGCATTTGTGATATCTTCAATCCTCGATAGGGTTTAGATTAGTCAGTAATGGTAATAATATTAAAGACAAAATAAATCATTTAATAGTCATAGACAACTAACCTGAAGAGAAATAAAACCAGTAGGTAATCCATTAATTTCCGGATAATTTTTTTTTGGATGAAATATATTTGATTACGCTTTAAATATACTAAAGTCATAACCATTCTTTATCTTTTTTAAATGCTTTAATACTTCCTTTAATAATTTCTACTTCAAGAAGAAATGTTGAAGTAAAGGAAAATGCCTATGAAGATCCAGTAAATTTATTGAATAAGTATGAGTTATTTACTTTGAGGTCACTTGGAACACATGTTTAAGTGTCTATAAACTAGAATAAAATCAG